>JAZHRO010000024.1:200587500-201787500 GCA_037157565.1 Thalassia testudinum
TAGGGCAGAAATCTGTCTATGACTCTGTTTAAGGTAAAAATAGGTTTAAATGGTCAAATAAAGGATACCAAATCTTAAGAAATATTTTTAAATGATTTTTAGAAAATTTAGATGAATTTTATTCTGACTATAACCTCTGTAATTCAAGCAGGTATGAAATTAGGGTTTTGGGTGCTATATTGGTTCTCGAAATACGTGAACCTCATTTCTATCTGCATGGACCCATTTATTTGTCTTTAATGCTCATTTGACCTTCATTTTACCCTTGACAACCCCGTGGTTATTCTGTGTTCATGATATGCTATTAAAATTACAGAATTAACCTTAGTTTCTTGTTCTCTTCTCAAAAACAGAATGAAGTGGAGATATAACCCTCAGATGGTTATGTAGTGATTGCATAGTAATCATGCAACCTAAATCACCTGAATTAAGCTAGATCCTAGCATAACTTAGGATTAATGCATTAATAAGCATCGTAATTTGCACAATAGCTAGTTTATTAGTCATATAAATAATATCATCATTTTATGTACTAATGAGAGATGATTTTAATCGTAGATGATTTAAAGCTGTGGATGTCAGATTAGACCAGACAAATCTGATTAAGACGACGACGGGAGTCCAACACTTCTGAAATTGTCTCAATCAGACAACCAGAGCATCATGTGCAGTCCATAAAAGAATGGAGATCATGGAGCCCAAGGATAAAAATCCATGCCTCAGATGAAGAATCCAACCACATGAATGAATCCAGATCGACGATCGCAGTCCAACGATGAACGAATCAACCCGATTAGAGGTCTACAGCACTAGATACAAGGAAAAGAAGATGGACAGCCATGATGGCGCCATCATAGTCGCCCCCTCATCGCCGCCCCATCTAAGAAGGCCACCCTCGCATGTTGTGGGCCGTTGGATCTTCATCCAATAGCCACGAGCGTGCCACGTCGCCTGCCTCACCGCGCCTCATCTAAGGAAAGAAAATCTCGAGCGTTGGATCTTCATCCAACGGATGAGAATAAGTTTTCTTAAAACAAAAACACAACAATATGGACACGTGGCGCAGCGGTGAGCGCGCTCAACCGCAAGTGCAAGACGCGTGTTCGAGCGGAGCTGCGCGAAATTGATGGAGCGCAGGTGCAATTGCGCCACCCGATTAAAACTACATGGCGTTGTTAGAGCGCGCCGTGGCCGAACACGTGATCCCATGTGTTTTGTGAAAATAGGAAAGCAAGGTGCGCGTGCGTGAGTCGTCCGATCGTGAGATCGGATGACTGAGGATGAGGTGCTCAGATGAGGCTTGCGAGTGTGTGCATGGAGAGAGAGAGAACCATTGAAGCGGGCATGCAGGAGCAGCTGGGCCGTGCAAGCTTGATCTAAGGGCGTAGCGGGTGCCACATGTCAGCCAGAGAGTGAATCTACATGATGGAGGCAAGTTTGAAGGTGTTTGAGGCCTAATCAGGTCCATTGATCACCAGATCGACGGATCTGATAAATCCTAAGATTGTTGCACAAGATAAAGGGCTAAAATACCCACTTTGCCCCTCATTAAAACCATAAAAGAAGGCCTAGGGCCCCCCAATTGAAGGCATCTCTAGATATAACTCTTCCACCTTCTCTACAACTCTCTATCCCTCTGCAACTCCGCTTCGACCTTCATCCCGACACTCTAGAACTGAGGTACTGCCGCCTCTCGCACAAGCATCCTACAAGCGGCGTCATCTCTCTGCCACTCTCTCTGTCTATATAATTCTAGTAGCATTCTCTATTATGAAAACTCTATTTTAATTGCAATAAAATTATGATCTTATGAATGCATATATCTGATTCCTATACATATATACATATATAAATATCTGTTTAGAACAAGTTCTATTAAAACGCTTCTGCATAAATTGCGATTGCCTCCCTGCGAATGACCCGGTACTCACCGATTTTATAAATTTATTTGTCAACGTGTTTTCACGCTATACTACAATTGAATTAACTTTTAAAATGCGAATTACTCGTCGAACAAGTTGACGCCGTTGCCAGGGAGGAAACAGAAATTTTTGAAGCTTTCTTCGGTGCGAATTTGAGATTTCTAACTTGCTATTTTTGTTGATTTCGTGTGTAAAGGAAGGTAAGGAAATTAGAACGAAACACGACAACGGGAATTGCGGGCTTGAATCTCAGGTAAGTACCTGTAGTTTAGATTAGTTAGATCTAGGATTTGCTTGAACCCTAGGATTAGTTAGAATTTGTTTGCTTATATAAAAAAAAATTCTCTCTTGATTTTCGGGATGAAATAAAGTTTATCTTAAAAATTCAATTCCTAAAGATTTGTACATCCAAAAATTCTAAACTTTTTAATAAACGTGGATTTTAAAGTCAAGAACAACATATCCAAATTTCGAGCAAATATGAGTTATAGAAAAATTTTAAAAATTCATGCACTGATATGTTATTAATACGGTTATTGTTTTTGATTTTTTTGAGTTCAAAATATGATAGGAATTGTTATACAATTTCGATTGACTTGAATTTTGAGGCACTGAATTTCTAAGATAATCAAGAATTTAGGAAAACTATGAAAAAATATTTCTTGCATGTTTGATTGCACGGATTATCCAATCACAAACGGGGGATCAAAATAGACTACAAAACCCCCAGTACACTTTAAATCAGAAAAAAATAGAAAAAGTGCATTAAAATTCTTGAAAAATATTTTCTGAGTGCCTAGTTAGTGGTGCAATAAGACCAATTGATTGCATTGCTTGGATCACACCACTTCTCTGAATTTGACTTAAACGAACATGTAGAACTATCTGCGTTTAGGATTTCACGCTAAGGATAGAGCACACTTGCATTTCCAAACTTAAAGGAAATCTATCAAACAAATTGGGATTTGCAAAACTCTTGTGTTCCTCATCAAAACCTTGATTGAAAATATTAACTCAAGTGAACCCTAAAATGCATTAACACAAGCATTCGAATATTAAAATTCACTTCATTATAGGAAATTGCTTGTGAACTCTATTTGCCTAAGCACTTCACATATTTCAAAATCAATTTAAGGGCAAACGGCCCCCTAACACCCATCATATTCCAAAAGCACATCAAACCCATGCCTAAAATTGAGTAGACGTGCCATAGGCTGGACTAATAGACTTGGGGACTTGAAACTAGATTACGCTAAAGTCAAGGCCTTGTCTATTTGGACCCACTGGTGACAAGAAAGGTCAGTGCAGTAATCGTGTTAACCCTTAGTGGTGTCCTGCCGTGCGGGGTGTCTTAAGGCGTCCCACCCTTCTAGCCAACCAACTAATTCAGGGGTTGATCTAATCCAGTCGTGTTTTGGGGAGCCAGGATCAAGTCTACTTAGGGTTCACACTTTAAGGACCAGTTTGATTGCTTGCATTGAGTGGGCAGGAGTTTCTCTCATCTGTCTTCTCCTTCTCATCTGCAGACATTCTTCTGGTGTATGTAAGGTAGAAGATCTCAAAATCCTGATTTGCTACCACCATTAGAAAGAAATCCTAGGAGAAGACCTACTTATCCAGGATCTGAATCTGAACCCTTTGCAATGGCTACTCATCACAAGGAAAAAGAGATTGACGAACAAAATCTGGACCTTGTGACTCTCTTACAAAGACAGATCACTAAGCAGAGCCAACATCATGACCGACAGATGGAAGTCATAGTGTAGGCCATCACTCAACTCCAAAATGGAAGGGCAGACCAGCCCCTCCGTGACTTCTATAACCCTCCTAATGCCCAACCTGAACCCTTTGTTAGGGTACCTTAGGATGGGGATGATTTTGAACTCAAGCCTCAGATCATTAACTTGATTCCCACTTCCATGGCCGTGAGTCAGATGACCCCTTCCACCACCTTGAAGAACTCCTACACATAGGAAGGACCTTTGGCCCTAGGAACATGAATGAAGGTACCCTAATGATGAAGATGTTGCCATTCTCCTTGAAAGAAAGAGTTGCACATTGGTTGAGAATAATTGGTAGACCCATCCTAACTTGGGAAGACCTGAGAAGCACATTCCTAAAGAAATTCTTCCCCGTCGGAAAAACTAATGCCCTTAGATGTGCCATAACAACCTTTAAGCAGAACCCCGAGGAACAACTACATGAGGCTTGGGAGAGGTTCAATGATTTAGCTAGGAAATGCCCCCATCATGGGATTCCGAAGTAGCACTTGGCTCATATTTTCTATTATGGGTTGAGTGATAATATGAAGAATTATGTTGATGAGGCATGTGGGGGCAATTTCCTGAGTCGAGATGCTGAGGGAGCCTTTCAATTGTTCGAGAATATGAGTGAAAATTCCCTCAACAATGCCTCAATATCCGCCTTTAACAGAGCTAATTAACCAAGGAGCGGAGTTTATGAAGTTAACAACAATTCAAACTTAGTTGATTTAGAGCTAATTGCATAACGATTGGACAAGGTTGAACTCGTGGGAAAGAATGTGGAGAATTTGGATAAGAAGCTGGATAACCTTCTAAAGGGCAGGAATTCCTTTGGTACACAATCCAGATTAAATCCTATGCCTACCCAAGGAGTGCCTATGGTAACCCACAACCAATTCCCCAACCCACTAGGTCAAGAATCAGTGCACAACATTAATGACTTAACCATGGCTCCACCTATGAGCCAACTGTAAGAGGACCCATCTCTTTCTGGGTGTACCTGCTAACGGAAACGACTGACCGCGTGCCATGCGGGGTAGCTACCCATGCGTTTATCGCGCGTGCCGTAGTCACCGTTACGTCTGTCAGTGACCTTGGGGTGGTTGACTGGGTATAGGACCACCACAGGGGACTCTCTAGACCAGGAGAGCACCATGTGCTACTTCTACTCTTCGGAAAAGACTGCAATTAAGATCGTTCCCACGAAGAACATACGAGATCAAGAAAGAGACTTGATAATTAATGGTGAAAGAAAGAATAATTAGTTAAAGAAAGAAAGAAATTGAAAAACCATAGCTACCTGTCCACCTTTACTGTTTAGTAGTTGGTTGCCACTCTAATCAGCTTGCGCTGACGTTTTGCACTCATAACTTTTTTCAGGTCCAGGTGTTGAGCAGCCAGAGTATACGGCTGCAGAGGGTGCTGGGCCCAGCGGAGCCCAGTAGTCGTAGTTTTTTTTTGTACTCCTTTGTAGTAGTGAGTAGCTTCTTGTACCTTTATATTCTATACTCTTTCATTCTGCACTTTATATTCCTGTACCTCATTTAATTTTCTACTGTTGTGATGGTGTGTATTGTAGTAGTTTACTTCTTTATTGCTGTACTCTTGGTTACTGTTAGTTGCTAGCATGGTAAATGTGGTTTATTTTACTGCTTTTTGGTTACTTTCTCGTTGGACGACTGGGTCTTGGGATCAGTTGAGTCGGTCTGGTCTCGTGTCCTGTAGGGATTTGGGAACTGGGTCGTAACAGAAGAAGTTTGCCTATTCCAATAGATTTTTACTAAGGGTCAAGTACGAGCTTTAGATGTGGATTGACTTTTCACTTGAATTCGTTGTATAAACTACAGCAAAACACATTCACGATTATCTGGATTTCTAAAGCTTCAGATGAAAACAAAAGACATAAACCTCTAATCAAACTCTTGATAAAAATTACTCATGTAGGACCACTTTGCATTTAGTTATGCATTTGCCAAGGACTAGCAAGATTTAAGTATGGGGGTGTGATTACACAGTAATCATGCAATCTAAATCACCTGAATTAAACTAGATCCTACAATAACTTAGGATTAATGCATCCATAAGCATCGTAATTTGCACAATAGCTAATTTATTAGTCATATAAATAATATCTTCATTTTATGTACTAATGAGAGATGATTTTAATCGCATATGATTTGAAGCCGCGGATGTCAGATCAGATCGGACAGATTTGATCAGGTCGACGACGGGAGTCCAACACTTCCGAAATTGTCTCGATCAGACAACCAAAGCATCATGTGTAGTCCATAAAAGAATGGAGATCATGGAGCCAAAGAACAAAGATCTGAGCCTCAGATGAAGAATCCAACTGCACGTATGAATCTGGATCGACGATTGTAGTTCAACGACGAAAATATCAACCCGATCGGAGGTTTACAACACCAAATACAAGGAAAGAAGATGGACGACCATGATGGTGCCATGTGACGCCATCATAGCCGCCCCCTCATCGCCGCCCAATCTAGAAAGGTCACCCTTGCACGTTGTGGGTCGTTGGATCTTCATCCAACGGCCACGAGAGCGCCATGTCGCCCGCCTCACCGCGCCTCATCTAAGGAAAGAAAATCTCGACCGTTGGATCTTCATCCAACAGACGAGAATAAGTTTCCTTAAAACAAAAACACAACAATATGGATGCATGGTGCAACAGTAAGCGTGCTCAACTGCAAGCGTGAGACATGCGTTCGAGCAGAGCTATGCGAAATTGATGGAGCGTTGGCGCAGGCACAATTGCGCCGTCAGATGGCAATCAAAGGACGGAGGCACGACCTTTTTTTAAATGCATCTAGGAAGATGGATTATTTGAATGATAGAAGCTAGATGTACTTTAACATCAATAGATTTCACACTGAAAGATTTCAGTTTGGCATTAGAAAGTTTATTGAGTTTGCAAGTAATAATTTGAAAGATTATCCAAAGGGGATCATTCCTTGTCCTCGCAAGAAGTGTGACAATAGATATAACAAAAATATTAATGAGGTGTTTGAGCATGTGATGCTGAGGGGTTTCACTCTTAATTGTTTCACTTGGATACAACATGGAGAGATGAGATGTAAACAATATTCAAGCAGTTCTCCGGTTGAAAACTTGAATGATAACATTCATGATCTCCTACAAGACGCTTTTGGAATGCATGGGAGTGAGAGCAACATCAACAATATCGAACAAGATGTGGAAGAACCTATTAATAGGGATGCAAAAAGATTTTTTGATCTCCTTAAAAGGGCAGATGATGAACTGTTGAACGATAATCGTCATAGTTTAGAGAAATACGCATCGTAATATAGTCAACGAAAATCAATTCGACATTAAAATTTATAAGTGCTAAAAAAATGTGTGAGTTTCGAGATCGTTTGCAGGGAGCAAACAATTTTAATTCAATCACCAATCGAGTAATACAAATGAGCACAATAATCAACAATCAAAAATATATTCAATAACTTGCAAAGTGTTTATCAAGAGTCAGAGAACAAAAATATAATAGAGAGAAAGCAAAAAGAATGGTGGTTGGAACCGCCAATTTAACGCTTAAGCTAATTCTCACAAGTCAAACTCAATATCAGATGTCTCAATCCTCTTTCAACACTTAGGCAAATCTCGAGCTTCAACTCAGACCCTTTAGTTCTTCTTCATACGTCTCAAATTCTCTTCAGACGCCTTAATGTTACGACCCGGTTCCCGGATCCCTACAGGATCCGAGACCGGCTCACCTCGACTAATTCCAAGGCCTAGTCTTCCAACAAGAAATAACCAAAGGCAGAAAAGTAAACCATATGCACACATACAATATAACTAAGCAGAAGAAACGTACAAAATAGGAAAGGAAATAGAACAGTTGTCTCAGTACATACCACCACAACAACAACGGAAAACGAAAAGTAAACAGTAGTAGCAGAACAGTAACTAAGAGTCCATTACTTACTACAATAGTAAAGAAAAAGAAAGGAAGTGCTGAAGAAAACTACGGCTGACTCGACTGGGCCCAACACCCTCCGCAACCGGAAACTCGGGCTGCTCAACTCCTGGTCCTGAACAGTGTTATGAAAAGACAGAGTCAGTGAACGCTGAGTAGAGTGGTATCTATATTATCTAAGTACAAAACAGTAAAAGCAACATGTTTAATTCTTATTTCTATTTATCTGTTTTATATATTTCCGTTTCACTCATTTCTCTCAAGCATCCAGATATTCTTGATCTTGCATGTTCCTCGTGGGAACGATCTTGATTGCAGTCTTTTCCGTAGAGTAGAAGGTACACGTGGTGCTCTCCTAGCCGGGAGAGTCTCCCGTGGTAGTCCTACACTCAGTCAACCACCCCGAGGTCACTGTCAAGACGTAGCGGTGACTACGACATGCATGATAAGCGCACGGGTAGTTACCCCGCACTAACACGCGGTCAGTCGTTTCCGCTAGCGGGTACGCCCAAAGTACAGCACGAAACAGTATAGGGCCTTGCCCTCTTAGAACAGGGGTCTCGCCCCTCAGAACCAAATAGGGGTCTCGCCCCTCCATAGTCCGCGCACCCTCGTCTGACTACCTCGGTTTGCCCAGAGGGCCTAACAAGTCGGTGTAGGGCGGCTAGCTAAACCCCGAGCCTCGTGGGGTGGCTATCTCCCTCCCTACACTAGTAGCTCACCTCGGTACCACGTACGCGAGGGCCAACAGGAGTCGGTGTAGAGTGGCCAATCCTAACCCCGTGTCTCAACCCAAGGGAGGCTAGCTCCGCTCTACACGAAAAGGGTACAATTGCTCTCCTTGGTGCCACGTACTCAAGGGCCAGCACACTTCCTGTCTACATTTCAGATTTTCGTCTATCCATAGGAGTTCTACTCCTAATTCCCCGTAGGGTTCATGCTCGTGTTCACCTCATTATCCAGATCCAAATCTTAGGTTTCATAATTCATTCCTCATCCATATACAGGCAGCTCGTGTTTTCATAGTTCAATTCTTAATAACATGCAACTGGTGTTTTCACAGGTAGTTTCATTAAGTACAGGTAGCTCATATTCTAACAGGCAACTCGTAATTATAATACATGCATTTACTAGTAATTTATCTTAATCACACATGTAAGTGAATCATACAATACAAACAGGCTCATTCATTTCTCTACCCTAGGGTTCATGCCACATCTTAGGGTTCCATTCGGCTATTTCCACAAGCACATTCTTATTTAAATATTATTAACGGAATTAAACCACTCTGCTCAGGAAACAAGGGATAATGGGGGCTTAAACCACAGACTCAGACGTCTCTGCGAGCCCGAAATGCGCAACAGGCTGAAACCTTATGCCAGGGAATACATCACAAAAGGAGAGTTCAGAACAGAGTATAACAAACTCTAATACGTAAAATGGATCCCGATCGGACCCTAAACAAGTCAAAAACGAGCCTACTGTTCAAAATCAAACGTCTGGGAATAATCCCAGATGTCTTAAAAGGCATCAGATCTTACCTTGTGTTCCTGCAGTGTCCTCAGATGTCCAGACCTTCTCTGCGACCGTCTGATGACAGTTCCAGGCATCGGACAATGTCTCCGGTCGTCTGGAAGCACCTCCGGACATTTGGTGATGTGATCAGACGTCCAAAAATGTATGGAAAAGCATTCCGCGCACCTTCCCAAGGGACTTTACCTGCGTATGAAAACTGCAGGTCCAAATCAGGCCAGACCAAGCTTCTACGGTGAGGCCTGCATGACCGTAACCGTGAAAAACAACGTACCTTGCGATATAAGTGCTTTCAGACATCTGGTCTCAGACCTGGACGTCTAGCTGCTGCTATGGTCATCTGGTTAACTCTTTAGACGTCTGATACTGGAAATATCCCACTATCAAAACCTCTCCTGCGAGTTGTCTCCTTTGAGAGCTCACCCGCAGGAGCTTCCGCCGTCCCTCCCACGGCTGCAGAGGGTCGAAAGCTGCCTCCCCGAACCCCTCTGAGTCTCGTCGAGCCTCCACCGGAGCTCCGCCGAGCTTCCACTGAAGGTCCATCGACCTTAGGCCTCCTTTTCCTCCCACGCTCTCCTCCTTCCTCCCTCTCGCTCTCCCTCGCTCGCCCTCCACTCGCCTCACTGGAGATCCGAAGGTGATGTTGGTTGGGGTGTGAGGAGGAGAGGAGAGGGGAAGGGACATGTTTATATAGGAGGGTGTGGGGTTTAGGGTTCGGGGGAGATGAGGAAGAGAGAGAGGAAGGAACGGTCTCTGCGCACCGCCCGCGCGCAGAGCGCAGTGCGCAATACAAAAATTCCACTTTCAGATGTCTGAGAATGGGTCCAGATGTCTGGTCAGACATCTGATTGAAATTGCAGACGTTGTAAATGGATAAAAGTGTAACGGGTCATTACACTTAAGTACTAATTCAAATGGCTACAGTGCAAAACCACTCCCCTCCCTCTCTCCTCAAACCAGACCCAGACCAGCTCAACGTAGGGGGGCTGGTTCAGCTCGCAAGGTGTGGGCGAGCCGAGCCGACGTGCGTTGGCTCATGGGTTTAGTGGGATCTGACCCCATGTTCTAAGGCAGTTTGCCTAAAGACAAAATTTGTTACATATCAAATTTCAAATCATCTTTTTTCAATGTGGTGCTATGCTGGTCAACTTCTTGCTCAGCTGCTGTGTGTGTATCTTGCGATCAATTGCAGCTGCACCTGAGGTTCCGTGTTCAATTGGAGTCCCAGTTGGCTTTATGGAAGTAGTCCGTGTCTGCTGGGGGTAGAGTCGATCTCAGAGAGCAACGAATGGCAATGGACGACAACAGCATGAAGCGGAGATCCAGTGAATCCCTAAAATAAGTAGCATAGGCTAAAAGCACCAATCAGAAGGTTCAGGAGACTTGTGGTAGTGCAAGGAACATGGTGGTGGTGGTTATTTGATGATTGGAGGCAAGATGAGGTCTGGCAAAGGCGGAGTTGCAGGTGGTGTATGGGTTTGTTCGGGGGTGCGAATGAGTGGCCAATAGTCCTAATTACATTAGGGCTTTTGGTCAGTGTAGGGAGAGAGGTTGTGGTGGTGGTGGTGGTGTTGCGTTTTGTGTACTGTGCTGTTATGTCAACCTTGCCAGAGCCAAGGCTGGAGAGGAGGAAGACAATGGTGAAACAATGTGTAAAGTGGCTGAAACTAGATCCTATGGGTGTAGCAAGTTGTTAGAGAGCAAGAGGAAGAAAGAGAGATGCTTATTTGAACGAGTGGAGGTGGAGAGCATCTAGGGTTGGCTGGCCAAGTGCAAGGAAGGCGACAAAGTCTGGTGGTGGAATCGGCGAGGAAGAAGAGGTGGAAAACGCTCAAGCTTTTGTTCTCGAGGAGCATGAGGAAGAGGCTAGGCCACCCAATTTAGTCATTGGGTGGTCGGAAGAGGGGGTGCGAAGAGGCTCGCCGGAGCCAATGGTGGAGTTGGCTGGAGAGGAAGAATTAAAGGGGATTCCGGCCAAGAATCAACTACCCTGGATGTAGAGTCAACATAAAGCTTATATAGAGCTCAATTGCAAGCTCAATTTGGAAGAATTCGCTCAATGGAATTAGGGTTTCAGAAGAAAAAAAAATGGAAACTCCAAGCTTCGTTGGAGCATTCCTCTTCGAATCAGGACTTGAGAACTTGATTAATTGATTTCTTATAGTCTGAACACCAATCCCATCAATTTTGGTGGGATTTCGTGGAGATTTCCTCTTGATTTCGTCAAGTCAAAGTCGCACGTTTGGGTATTGACTACATGTTTAGGAAACTAGGAGGTTTCAGGAAGTAAGGACTCATTTGTGAATAATATGAGAAAGTTAGGGGCTTTTTTGTAATAAAACATGAAACATAGGGGTTTACCTTTAAGAAATAGAGATTTCAAGGGCCAAAATGCAAATTAAGTTAACATGAACTCTGCTTGGGTCCAAATTTTGGTGTTAACCTAATTTGGATCCAAGGAATCTAATGACAAACTTAGATTTGGGTTTTGACCACGTTTGACTAAGTAAATTATACAGAAGCCCAAATTAGGATAAATTCCTATCTGAATTTCTATTTTTTCAATGGTTTTTAGGAGGTTTAGATTGAATTTATATCTATTAGAACCATTTCAATTTGAGTGAGGCTAATAATTTAGGTTTTTTTTGTAATATTTTAATCTTCAAAATACGTGAAACCCCAGTTCAATAATTCTGAGCCCACTTCTTAGACATTAAGTTCATTTGATCTTGAATGAACCTCTGATCAACCCCGTGGTTAATCTGCATTAATAATCAGATGTTAAAACAACAGAATTCTTTTTTCCCGTCTTCTTAATTTAGTTCAGCATGAAATTACGATCCTCAGACAATCATTAAGGAGCAATTAACACTTGATTCTGACTACTTTAAATTAGTTATGATGAATGATGATGTCACCATCATGAACCTCTTTACATTGGATGTGAAAAATATAGTAAACTTTCATTTATCGTTAAATTGTTGCATATGAAAGTTTTAAATGGTTGGAGTAACAAGTCATTCTTTGAGTCATTATCTCTATTCAAAGATGTGCTTCCTATTGGGTGTGAGAATTTACCATCTTCTTATTACGAAGCAAAATGCATAGTTCGAGAGCTTGGCCTTCATTACAATAAAATTGATGCATGTTGTAATGTCTGCATGCTATTTTGGAAGGAGTGGAAAGACAAAGAAATATGTGATCATTGTCAAGCTCCTAGATACGAAAATGGGGCTACATTTAGGGGAAAAAGAAAAAGGTTCCTGCTAAAGTGTTGAGACATTTTCCCTTAATTCCAAAACTACAAAGGATGTTCATGACTGAGAAGTTTACTAAAGAAATGACATGGCATAAGGATGAGCGAGTAGATGATGGTTTGTTACGTCATCTAGCGGATTCTGAAGCATGGAAAGTAATGGATTGCAAATTTCCAAGATTTGAAGCTGATTCTCGAAATTTTAGACTTGGCCTTGATAGTGATGATTTTAATCCATTTGGCAATATGAATAATGCATAAAGTATTTGGCCTATCATTGTCAAATCTTATAATCTCCCTACTTGGTTATGTATGAAGCAACAGAATTTTGTAATGACACTGCTTATTCGTGGAAAAAGATCTCTTGGGAATGACATAGATATATATTTGCAACCTCATTGATGAATTGCAACAATTATGGGATGGAGTGAAAACATATGATTCATATTCGAAAAGTAACCTTGTAATGCACACTATGTTGTTGTGGACGATAAATAATTTTCTAGCGTATGGTGATTTATTTGGGTGGAGTACTAAAGGAAAACTAGCATATTCTGTTTATTATATGAATACATATCCCAGGCATTTAATACATGGAAAAAAGGAGTCTTATTATTTTCATCACTGCTTTCTTAATGAAAGTTTAGATTTCGTCGGGATACAAGAAATTTTGATGGTAGTAGAGAAGAAAGAATTATACCAAAAAGGCTAACTAGAGCAGAAGTCTTAGAATAGTTGAAAGGTTGCAAGAATTATTTTGGTAAATAGTTCAGACATAAAAGAAAACGTACTCAAGATTATATTGGGGTTGTTGATGTTAATTGACATGAGCAATTTCCATACTCATGGAAGTTTATCGAAGGTATCTTCAATTCTAAGCATCTATGATTAATAGCGATATCTATAATTTTATTCCTTTCATGATAGTTATAAATTTTATTTGCAGAAAGCACATGCAATTTCTTAAGGAGAATTATCCACGACTCTCATCTCATACTCTTCATAGGAGGGACCATCTTGAATTTCCTAAGTGGGTGAATGAATATGTACATTTGTAATTTATATCTTGTAATAGAGAGCTGAAATTATTTCTATTCAACACTCTAACATCTAAATTCTTTATAAATAGGTCTACACTTTGCGTGAAAAGAACGTGAAACTGTCGAAAGAAGTTAGATGGCTTTCATAAGGTCCTTTATCAAAGGTAACTTCATATGATGGGTTTATTGTTAATGGTTGTCGATTTCACTGTAGGTGTATGGAGGTTATACGTCAAACTCAAAATAGTGGAGTGTACTTGCTAGCAAACACAGTTAGTTATTCTAATTCAAGTGAGTAAAATTTCATTTTGGAAAAGGTAACATACTATGGCCAATTAGAGGATATTTTTGAGTTAAGCTTTGGTGGAAGTATAAAGATTATGTTATTTGAATGCATTTGGTTTGATGAGAAACGTTATAGAGGATTGGTCATAGATTATTGATTCACATCTTTAGACTTTTCTAGAACTGCACATATGGATGATCAATTTATTATAGCTACTCAAGCACAACAGTGCTCTTACATTGAGGATCGATGAAAGAAAGGATGGAATATTGTGATCAAGGCCCCTCCTTGAGATTTTTATGTTATACCGATTGACTGTGAATTTGGAAATGTGATAATTCAACCAGGTCAATTAAGAATTGAAGAAGAAGTAAGCATTTGGGTTAGAAAAGATATGCCAGAACAATGAATATACCATAATGAAGATGAAGATGATGATCGTGAATGAGGAATTTGTTGGCATAATCATTTTCATTGTTTTTCCAAAATTTCTAAATCTAAGTTATTTTCTTTTATATTGTTATTTTGTTACTAGTGATATATATTTTAAATCTGCAAGGCAATAAGGACAAGGAGATCGTTGTTTCCATCTCAAAGGGAAGAAGCAAGGTCCTATACATTAAATGAGGAACAAGATGTGCAAGAACTTAATGATGTTATCAGGGGGCCAGGAACAATGGAAAGAATGAACATTTTCAACAAGAGGATGAACATGAAGAGATAGAGGAAGTAGAGGAGTCAAATGATGAAGGCCATTTGAAAAAGGGACAAGGAATTACAACAAGGAATGCCTTTAAGGCTAAAGATGGAATTCCATAGGTTGTTGAATGGAACAAGCCTGGTGGAGCAGTAGGAGACATTGGAAAACGATTGTCACAAGCTTGTGCTTTTTATGCTCGTCAATCATGGCTTTGGCCACTTGATGAAAGCTAGAACAAGATACGTCAAAAAGGTTTCAAGGACACATGGAAACTTTTGAAGGTAATGACTTTTTTTTAAGTAAACAAAACCCTTATCTATATTGTGTTGATATCAACACTAATAAGCTCTATCTTTAATTTTTCTGGTTCCTTACTTTCTCCCACCACACGTTTGCTTCTATTAATTTTTAAATAAGCTTTTATACCGAATAGTAGACATATTAGGTATAATATTATTTTACTTGCAGGTCTGTTACCATAATCAAGGAGGTGGAATCCAATGTGGTACACCTGTCACTCTTCCACAGGTATGTAGTTTTAGCACCTATCCTTTAAGATTGTTTTTAAAAGGTTAAATTTTGTATTATTCATTAATATACTTATTTAGGGTTATCAAATTATCAACAATCCATTCGGAAGCTTGGGTCAACAACATAGGACTTGAAGTTGGATGGATGAGTGATCTTGCAAGAAGTGTGTTGAAGATAGATGTTATTTTAGTTTTTTTTTTAAGACTGAGGATTTTCCTAGCATTTTTGGTTGCAAAGAGGTTTCTATTTTCTCCAAAGAGGTTTTTGTTTTTGCAATGCAAACTAGATTTTCTATTTTCTCCAAGGAGATCTGGATGCCTTCTTGTCATGTATAACAATGAGAGGATCTTCAATTTTGCATTTCTGATTCTTTTGATTCGTGATCTCAAATATTTCAACTTCTTCATAAGTTGCTATTGTGGCATGTTCATTGTGTTTTTGAAGTAGGTTCCTATGGCATAATAGAACTCCAAATACTGTTAGTTCAAATAGAACTACCATCACCATTAGAAACCCCCTTAGCTGATATCCATAATTAGTTCCATAACCAGAACAATATTCAGCAGTAGCAGGGTGGTTTGCACTGGTCAAATTCCACGTCAAATTTATACATTTATGTTTATAAGTATTAAATCAGCTAAGAATTAGTCACAGTCATCTGGGACTGTAGTTGTGACAATTGGTCTTGCTTTTTTCCAGTTTTTGCCTGGTGGGAGAAAAGAAAGTTCTGCATAAGTTTAGTAGGTATGGGCTTGCAGTTCATTAAAGCCCAATCTGTATCATTGTAGTTCACAAAAGGAATGAGGGAGCATCCAATAGGAAAGCATTGGAAAGGATCAATGCTTCCAATATGAATCTATTCTCTTGGATTATATCCTCGAGTTACTTAAATTGTTTGGGCTTTCTTTATTTCCTCTGTGTTTAGAATGGTTGGTTAGATTCCACTATGAAATTACAGGGCTACTTAGTTGTCTGATGGTACCTTTTTCCTTCTTACTTCTCTTTTAGAAGGGCAAGTTCTTGAAGGGCAAGTTCTCCTTCAATTAAAGTTGGCGGATCTTGATTGCAGTTTGCATCACTGCAACTGCAATTTGGGCTAACAGAACTGCTATGCTGGTAGATTAATTTTCAATATGAGTACCTTTTCTTATTCATAACTATCATCTCTTGTAGCAATTGGCAATAGCTCTTTTGATTCGTGTTACTCAAGTCATGGGATTTACTAGGGCCAGAAGTTTAAGTCTAACAATAGTTAAGAGGCTACTGCTAATTTCAATATTCTACAATGCGAATGTAGCATTTACTTTGGCTAGCCTTAAAGGGGTCAATATTCCCATGTACATTGCATTGAAGAGACTTACTCCACTAGCAGTGTTGGTGGCTGGATTTTTTTCAGGGAAAGGAAGGCCAACTCTTCAGGTAGTGCATTTGTTTACCACTTGGTTGATTCTATTTGATTGAAAATTTCTCTTATGCATGAGAATGTTGGAGAAACTGCACTACCAAGCTCACTAATTCAAATTGAAAATGCTGGACATTAAGGAACCTTGTATCCATTTTTTTCCGGCCACTGATCATTCAAAATTTTCATACAGATCGAACATTTTAAGTTCATTTACTGCATTGAGCTGTTGCTTGTGGAGCGAAGATATGTAGAATGGGAGACTTGTTTTCAGAAGCTTAGTCTAAATCCACATCCAGTCATGGATTGCTTCTACAGTGGATATGGGCACCAGGTATGGTTTATTTTTTTTCTCCTTTACCTCGAAAATGTTTTTGTTGTAATTTTCTGTCAGTTTATTTTCATTGGATGTTTGTGCACTCTCGATTTTCCATATTCTGTAAGCTTCTTTTCATTATGAATTAATACATTCTCAAGCTTTCAACATTTGATAACTATTCAAAAGCTACTTCATGAGGCAATATGAAAATATTGGATGTATTGATTTCCAAATGCTTTGTTGGAATTATACCTTTTCATTTGGGTAGTCATTGTTGTAACAATCAGAAACTACTGGTTCATTTTTCTACCTTTATTTCTGCTGTGGCAACATGGGTTGGGCAACATTTAGAGTGTAGAAGGGAAAGGGAATCCCATGCAATATTACAGCTTGGCATCTTTTCGTTTAATATCTTCTATGAGAATTAGAGCATAGTGTTCTTGAGCACTTTATTCTAAAAGCCTATTGTAGGACATTCAGTTAGTCCTCATTCTAAATGAGAGAAGACTTTATGAAACTTAACTTGTAGAACTTAGGGGGATCTAACCAAGTTAAAGGTTTTTTGTGGTTTGGGGATAATTTAAATTTGTGTGATTGCTACTGCACTACACACTCTGAATTAATCTTTAAGGGCACATACCCTCCCTAATGCCCATCACATTCCTAAGCATGATTATCCTAGCCCTAATTAAAATGAGTAGACGAGCCCTAGGTGAGATTTACTTTCTTGGTGCAATAAGGTAAGGCTACTTGGAATCAAGGCCTTGTCTGCTTGGACCAACCGGTGCGGTAACTACATTAACCTCTAGTGGTGTCCCATCGTGTGGTGTGTCCTAGGGGGTCCCTTCCATCTAGCCGGCCAAGTAATTCAGGGTCGAGGAGATTTAGTCAGACCCAATGGTACCCGAATTAGATCCCATAGGGTTACACCTTAAGGCTAGAAATTGTTTGCTTGATTTGCTTAGTTAGGGGCACACACATTCTCTCTCCTATTCTATTCTTATCCCCTAAATTCTTCCAACACACACAATGGCTTGTAACTCTTATCATTCAAACTTCTGTTATCCCCAGCATGATTATAATGCATATCCCAATATGACTCAACAATATCCATCTTCTAGTTGGGATGACTTTAATTAGGGATACAACCTGAGATTGCAATATCCAGATCAAACTCCTTATCCCTAAAATGCTTATAACCTAAATCCCAATCTAAATCAACCATATCCATCCTCTAATTGGGATAACTCCGCATCTAATCAGGGATATCAACCTGTATATCAAAGCTCCTATCCACCTAATTCTAATCAAAATTTCCAATACTCAAATTAAGATAACTCTAGTCAGGGATCTGACTACTAGCCTGGATATCAATATCAAAACTCTTATCCTCCTCATAACCATTCTGAACATGGGTCAACATCCTTTAATGATTATTCTAATTGGGCCTGCAACTTAGGAGGATATCTAAGCCCTTACCCAACTAAAGACAGTTCCTAAAATGAGTCACCAAAGCCAATTGATTCCTGTTAGTTGACCCACAATTTGGAAGGCCTAACGAAACCTAATGATCCTCAACCGTGGTCCCCCAACAAAGAATCTAATTGGGAGGATGATTTAGAACCCAAATTATTTTAGAGTAGAACTAAGCGAAAAATGGTGCCTTTAGAAGAACTAGATCTAGAAAATGATAGGATAGAGGACCCACCTAAAAATCTTAGCTCCAACATTGATTTCTATTCAGAACCTTCTCATCCCACACCCTCTAATCTTCAACATATTAGCCTATGCCCATCAAAGTTGAATCTTGATTTTGGGTTTAACACAAAACAAGTCAAGGTCAGTCTGAAGTCACTCGATCAACACCTGAGGCTAGACAATTGGAGCTAATGAATAAAATTTTAAAGTTGATTGAGATGAAAATCTCTGTGATGAATATGCTTCAACAATTGGACTAACTGACCCAATAGAAATTTCTAGACACACATCTTAATTTTATGAAAACATTGTAGCAGGGTCTGGGGATGGTTGAGTTTATTAAACCTGGACCGATTGAATTGCCTAATGATTCCCCTATGACTCCAATGTTAGAAGAGACCTTGGACTAAGATTTAAAAGATGTTGATAGATTGAATTATGATTCTAAAGATTCTGAGGTGGAGACTAAGGAGACATCTAACTGATTTGAATGAAAATCCTTATATTAAAGAAGAATTTGATTCTGAGACATCTGATTGTGAAGAAGGGCTAGCTGAGGAAATTGATTTTAAGGATTTGAATTCTAAAGCAATTGAAGGCCCTTGTCTTGACTTAGTGAGGTGGAAGATGATGAATCGAATTCTATACCTTATAATGAATTAATTAATAGCCTTACCTCCTAATCAAACCCTGAAGAGCTCAGATTTCAATTAATTAAACTTGAAATTGATGAACCCAAGTCTGATTTGATTATTGATGACTCAAAAGACTTGAACTCTGAAGGGGTTGAGGAAATCCATGTTGTCCCGGGGACTCAATCGAATCAATTGAAGGATATGAATAAAAACTTTTAGAGAGATGATTTATGGAATTTAAGGGTTCCTCTTGATTTTAAACTCTATACTTTTTATAAGGACCCTCATAATCTTTTTAATCTTGACTTGGGGATGGACATGGAACCTAAACATGTGCAATCACTAGACTATCAATTTGAGTTAAATTGGAAAGGGACACAAGCTTCTCACTTCGACTATCTTTGTGTGTCTGACCTTTTCAACATGGGTTACATGAATCTAAACCAAAAATTGAGGCCCATGTTTGCAAGCTTAAAGATGAGTGGATGCGAACATGTTTGATTCACTATCTAAAGAGACCTGCCCTTTTGGAATAGGGTTACACCACCAATTGTTGGTGCTAGAGCACCACAATCATTTATTTTGATGATAACAAAACACGTGTCATTTAACATTTGCACTTTGAGTCTTAGATTTCAGGTCAATTGCAAATGTAGATGTGTTTAGACGGAACTCAAGCTCGCATCCAGGACGGATTGGAGGAGCTTGATGGAGAACAGAGGAGATTCGCGAGGAGCGATAGATTGAAGATGGAAGGACAAGAAGAATAGGATAGAATTTTATTTAATCCTTTCATGTACTTTTATCTTTATTTTGCTTGCTCTTTTTATTTCCTTAGAACATTATGTTAAAGAGCCTCAAGGTACCCTAACAGTAGTCCTAGGAACACCAGCACAACCCTAGGATACTTAGGTTTCCGTAGAATAATTAGAAAACCAATATAGGGTTCAAACAGAGTTTCCAGACGTCTAATTCCAAAATCAGACGTCTGATAAAGTGTTTTAAGACGTCTGACTGTTGTTTCAGACGTCTGATAACTATTAGGCTGGACTTAGTATTCTGTCTGATGAAATCAGACGTCCAGACCTTAGTCCAGACGTCTTAGAAGACATCTGATGGACTTTCCAGACGTCCAGATAGCGGACCGTTGGCTAGCTTAGCAGGCACTGCAGAATATGACCGTTAGAGCCTTATCAGATGTCCATAGGCCTTTCCAGACGTCTGATAATTGACCGCTTTGCCTCGACTGACCCGAAAGTCTCTTTTCAGAGATTTTCTAGCCGTTGCAAATTCATTCCGTAGAAAAAGTTGGTTTCCAGACGTCCAGACATAGTGCCAGATGTCCTATATGTCGTCTGATGGACTTGCGCTAGAACCCTGTTTAGATCTGATTCAAGTCAGGAAGAGACCCGCCCAAAATCAGTCGTCTGACCTTGAAATCAGACGTCTTAAAGTGAACTTCCAGTCGTCTGATGATAGAATTTGACGTCTGATATTCCTGTCAGAGCAATGATTGATACTGATTTCGGGCTGATTCTTTTGGGCTTTGTTCCCAACGGCTATAGAACCTTTCCTAAGCCTTCCAAAGCCTTCCTAAGGCCTCTATAAATAAAGGGGAACCTTTACAACACCAATACACACTAAGAAACACCTAGAAACACCAAGACACACCTTGCAATATACTTTCAAACCTTTTTGTGTCTCTCTTGCTCTCTAAGCTCAAGTTCTACATCTTGAGAGCATCAAGCTGTTGCGCACTCGCTCTCCCGTCGTTGTTCACGAGAGCGAAGTTGCGTCGTCGCGTGGCTCATGCACCGCGTCATCAACTCGACGCACTCCTTGCAAAGGGGAGTTTCCTAATTCCTATAGAAGCTAGGTTTATAATTACTTTGTTGGCTCTATAGGACTTGTTGTTTCTTTTATCTTTGTTATTTGGTTGGGTATTCGCTTTGCGAATTCCCGTATCCTTCGCGAGACAAAATCCTTCTCGTGGAGAGAAGGGGTTGAGGTACGCTACCCTCGTTTAAGTAGCGTGGTTGTATTGAGGTTGAATCACCCTCGTTTAAAGTGATTCGGTTAGTGGATTTGATCAACTAGGTTGATCGGAAAATCCTAACTCGAGAGGGTTAGGTGGTGGTTTTCACCCAGTTTGGGTTTCCACCTAAAAAATACTTGTGTACTTGTGTGTTTGTCTAATTTATGAGATTGTTTATATTTATTTCCGCAATTATTACGTCACCCCCTCCAAGTAGGGAACTTTCACCAATTGGTCCACATCTTTGGACACCTGATTTTTGGACTCCATGATCATATCTTGATGTTGATCATATTTATCTCTATATACAAAATTAAACCATCTTCTTGAATTTACACCCGGTTGAAGGCAGTAAACTTAGCACTTCTTGGGAGGCAACACAACCCAGTTTTGTTTATACATAGTAGGTTGATTTTTTTTTTTAGGTTGGAGCTAATGGTTTCAATGAGAACAACTTAGAGCTATTTAGGTGATATCTTTCCTTTCTTATGCTTACTTTCTATTTATTAGCATATAATAAGGACATTGCATGAAATATGCAGGGGGGGTGAGTAAATTTTTGTTGAGTTACAAATATCTAGTTCCCATCAATTCTGCATTATATATATTTATACAAAAAAAGGTGTTTTGTAAATAGCTTAAATTACATGATCAGAGCTAGGGAAGGATAAGAGAATAGGTATTAAGAAGTTGCTAACCCTAAGGGTGTCTTTCAAGATCTTATGCCTAGACTCTTCAAGCCATAAGTGACTTAATCAACTCATGTACTTCCTATGATTTGGATCGATTTCTGATCCCTTAAAGAGATTGATTAAGTCAATAGAGTTGGAATATGCAGCTCAATTGTCCACCCACTGGTTTGGAGGGCTTCGTAAACTAAGCATCCACAAATTCACTCGAATTAGCTTACGGGCATTCAAACCTTGAAAACAATGGGTTTCACTACGAATTGAGATTGGGGAACCATTGCAACAAATTAGGCTTAATTTATATCAGAACTAACAAACGTCCATTCAAGAATGGCTGGCATTACTACAACAAAACAAGCTTGTGGTAACCACATTTTAAGGATGGATTTTGTTTTGGGGACCAAAATGAAGTGGGTAACAGATTAATGGTACCCCTAAAAAAGGAACCAATTTAATGGAACGGATGGGTTCTCACACTTGTTCTGACACCAATTTTCATTTTTTGTTGTTTTTTTATTTTATGCAAAACGAAGTTGGGAATAACGGCTCATTTTGTTCCCGCTCTCTCCCTCCTCAACAAGCTCATGATATCACCCCTCTTCTTCCCTATCGTTTCCTCTCCCCATTGAAGTTGGAAACGACAATGCCCCTTACACAGAGTGCATGGCTCTGCTCCCTTTCCTTGCCTGCGACAATGATGACGTCGGCGGTGATGGCAACGGTAGCGTTGACGACGATAAGGGTGGCGACGGTGGTGACAACGACGACGAGGGCGGCGACAGTAGTGACGAGGAGTCTTGAAGTTCACTGCTCCTCACGAACTTTGACCCTGTGCCAGGAACCCTACTTGCTGCACGTGGGGATTTTAGGTCACTGGTGATGGTACAATTCTCAACACAGATAATTAAGGTTATTAGTCTTAATTAATTGCATAAAGAATGAACTTAGGTTAACTTGAATTTGCTAAATTGTTGTCGTTGATTGCAGTATAAGGTCAAGCTAACCTAACATTTTAGATTTTATTCTTTTTAACTGGTTGAGTCCAGGTCATTCACTGGGAGGTATAAACTTAATTAATTCACCATTTCCATTATTTTAAATTAACAAATAACTAATTACTACAAAATATTTTAAAGCACATTCATAATTGCAAATGAAATTCAACAATTAAAACTTGCAACTATTCCATTAATAAAACAAAAGTACATGAATGATTCTACAATGAATATCACAAGAAAAAGAATGTTTATTAAAAGTGTTACAAAATGTAAGGCATAAAATAAATTACAATACAAATAGATGCCTTTGTTACAATCAGAGCTCCAACACTTCATTCCTCTTTCTTCTAGTTCAACTCAACCTTCACTTATCAGATGTCCCTCTAAAGAATTCAGATGACTTAAAAATCACAATTAGACTTCCATTTAATCCATTAGACATCTAATTACCATTTTTTACTTTTATACATTTAATCTCAATTCTCTCACTTGCTCCACTCTTCTTTAATTTCTTCCTTTACTCTTCAACTCTTTCATCACTTAAGCCCTCACGTATTCTCTTTAGCTGTGCAACTCTTGTTACACACTTAGCCATTTTTAAGCTCATAAGCACTTAATCCCATTTTTAACACTTAACCAAAAAATTGGTTAATTGGTGGCCCAGGCTTTTTCGAGGATACATAACACCCACTATGGGCAGGACCAAACCCTACTCGAGTTGTCCTGTTACGACCCGGTTCCCGAATCCCTACAGGACACGAGAATTGGACCGACTCGACAGATCCCAAGACCCAGTCGTCCAACGAGAAAGTAACAAAAAAGCAGTAAAATAAACCACATTCACCATGCAAGTAACTAACAGTAACAAAAGTACAGCAGTAAAGAAAAGAACTACTACAGTACATACCACCACAACAGTAGGGAATTAAAAATAGATACAGAAATATGAAGATTACAATAAAAGAGTACAAGGTGGAACAGAAATACTCACTACTACAGAAAAACGGTACAACAAAGGTACAACTACTGGCTCTACTAGGCCTAGCACCCTCTGTAGCCGCAGGCTCTGGCTGCTCAACACCTGATCCTGAAAAGGTGACAAAAGTGACACATTAGCAAAACGCTTAGTAGAGTGGCAACCAGCTAGCTAAGAAAATAGTAAAGGTGGACAAGTAGCTGTTATTTTTAATTTCTTTCTTTATTTCTCTATTTACTCTTTCTTGAATTATTTCTCAGATCTTTCTCTTGATCTCGAATGTTCCTCGTGGGAACGATCTTGATTGCCGTCTTTTCCGAAAAGTAGAAGTAGCACGTGGTGCTCTCCTAGCCGGGAGAGTCCCCCGTGGTGGTCCTACCCTCAATCAACCACCCCAAGGTCATTGACAGACGTAACGGTGACTACGGCACACGCGATAAACGCACGGGTAGCTACCCCGCACTGGCACGCAGTCAGTCGTTTCCGTTAACGGGTGCGCCCCAAAGCACAACACGGAACCAGTATAGGGCAAAGCCCTCTCAGTAATAGGGGTCCAGCCCCACCATAGTAACCAAACAAGGGTCTTACCCCTCCACAGTCCGCGCACCCACGCCTGACTATCCTGATTTGCCCAGTGGGCCTAACAAGTCGGTGTAGGACGGCTAGCTGAACCCCGGGACCCGTGAGGTGGCTAGCTTTCTCCCTACACTAGTAGCTCTCCTCGGTATTGTGTACGCGAGGGCCATAAGTCGGTACAAAGTGGCCAGACCTAACCCTGGATCCCTGGAGCAGCTAGCTCTGCTTTACACTAAATAGGGGGATAGTCGCTCTCCTTGGTACTCCGTACTCAAGGGCTAGCTCACTTTCCCATCCACTTTCCCAGTTCCTTTCTATTTATTTTCCAGGAGTTCTACTCCTAATTCCCTGTAGGGTTCATACTCATATCTCTAAGACTAAGCCATATAAGTTTCATCATTTCATTTTCATTCACGTTTAGCCCGTGTTTCTAACATTTAATATCAATTTATATACAAGCAGCTCGAATGCATTTTTCAATACGAATTTGATGTTCGATTATCTTTTTTCTGCATAACTGCTTGAACATTTGATCTCCAACGTTTATAAATTGTGGAAGGTCTCCTTTACTTCTATAAATATATGTCATGTCTCTCATTTAACATTACATTACATATACATTAATTTCCATCATTTCTGCAAGTAACTCTGTAACAATAAGAAGATCACTTCGCATGCAAAAGCTCTCAAAGCTCTCCTTGTCAAGTGCATTCATTCTCAAAGCCATTTCTACTTCCTCCACGCATCAAAGGTTATTTGAAAGGAAGTATTGAACATTTATTATACGTATATTATAAATTATTCTTTGGAAAGTTTATATTGGAGTATTATTGATTAGTATTGAGCATATTCTTAATGTCACACATGAACTATTGGCTCTCTATGATTTTTGTAAACACCTTAATCTTTTGATTATTGTTGTTGGATTTCTTGGTGTGGAATTCCCAATCTTCTTGGAGAGAAGAACAAAATTATTTTCTTGTGGGTTGTACAAGAAAGTGGAGTATGTAAATTGAGGATTGCCACCCTCGTTGTAAAGTGGAATTATAGTGAAATTGCTTGCTAGAGGTAAATGAAAAATCCTTGTTGGAAGACACGGTTGATGATAACACCATCATTCATCATAACTAGCTTACATTAGTTGGAATCAAGAGATAAATGCTCATAAATGATCGCCTGATGATGATAATTCCACTCTGATACATTTTGATAAGAAAATAATAAAATATCATTAATTCCGTTGTTTTAACAATACATCACGAATGCAGAATAACCACAGGATCACCTAGGGGTTAATTAGAGATCAATTGTGCATTAAAGACCAAGAAATGGTGATGCAGACACAATTATTGAAGATAAAATGCCTATTCATGCATGTTTCTAGGCTTAGATTTGCATTTCATGTTATAAATATTGCATAGTATGCATCATTCTGCATTTAGAGTAGTTGTATATATTTTAGGTTAATTAGGTCCTTTTTATGGTCGGTAGAGAAGAAGACTTATTTCAGGAACTCGGATGGACGATCAGGCCATATGAATCTGATCAGGACGACAATCGGAGTCTAACGCCTCCGAAATCATCTAGATCGGAGTCCTGTAGCATCATATGAAGTCCGAGGAAGATCAACGGCAAGGGGGTAATGCAATATCCATATGGGGTTTCGAATGGAAAATCCGACCATATGGATGGATCCGGAGCGACGATCGCAGTCCGACAGCGTAGAAATCATCTCAATCTGAGCACCGTGGCACCCTCTGCAACAGAAAGCAGAATGGACGGCCCAGATGGCGCCACGTGGTGCCATATAGGCCGCCCAACACCAGCCAGCACCCACTATTCATCAAGGCATCACCCATTCTCAGCCATTGGATCTTGATCCAATGACTGAGGATCCATCTCCGTGCGCGCCCTTAAGTCACCTTCACAACACTTCTTGGCAGCAGCACAGTTGTGAAGGCTCCTCTCAAAGAGAGGGCGTGGGTTCGAAACCCGCTGCCCCCTCAATTGAACACTTGAGGTTGATGATAACGTCATCATTAGCCATATCTAGCTTTATTTAGTCATATTCCCTCACTAAATGCTTCTCCATAACCACAAGAGAGACGTAATTCACTGTAAATCCATTTTGAGGGAAATATAGTAAAACTGCAGTTTTAACAGCATATCTCAATTGCAATACAATCATGAGGTTTTTCTCTGGGGTTAATTAAGGGTCAAATGATCTTAAGAGTCTAACAAGTGGGTTAGTACAAACAGAAAAGGGTTTTCCCATGTTTTGAAAATTAAATGACTTCCGAAACCTTAAAAACATATCCGCTTAATTAACTGAGGTTATGGTAAGGATAAAATTTATCTAAATCCTTTAAAATTCATATAAATATATTCTCTAGGATTTGGTACCTTCAATTTGACCATCAGAACCCGTCTTGACCTAAAACATAGCTAAAAACAGACTTTTGCCCTAATTTAGGTAATTGTGCAATTTCTCCAATCAAACTTGGTAAAAACCTAAATTTAACATCACCATTAGATTCCTTAGGTCCAAATTAGGTTTGTACCAAAATTTAGGCCAAATCTGAGATCATCTTGACCTAGTTTGTAATTTTGTTTTGTCTGAATCTTTTCTCTCACACACATGCCCCTAACTTTCGAATTCCTTATAAACAGGTCCCTAAATTCTTCATCATCTTCACGTTTAGGTCCCCGCCGCCATTAGTGTGAACACGTTGAGCTCCGACGAGATTCGAGTGAGATTTTCTGGCTCGATTCTCAATCAAATAATCCTAAATTTGAATCGGAGATTCTTTGTGAAATTCCCTACCAATTGAGACATGTCTTGAGCTCCAATTCATTCCCAAAAGGTCATGCGAACCTTTCAAAGGTTTGGGTATCCTCTTTCGTGAAGACCTTCCAAGCTTGAAAGCTTCTTTCCAAGCTTGGAAAGACCTCCCATGGCCAATATAAGAACGCCCAATGCCTTTCCGTGTTTTTTAGCAAATTTTGGTGAGTCAACCGCCTCTAATTCTCCTCCGACCACCAAAACCCTTGCTCTGGCGACCTCTCCGTCTTGCTCCTACGCACCTCCAACCATCAAATTGGTGGTGCCACCGTCTTCCTCTCTTCCTCGCGCACCTCCCCAGCCAAAGGGAGGTTGTTTCTCTGCCTCAATTGCCGTCGCCACTTCGTCGACCTCTCCGTCTTCTCCGACGTCGGTCGACCAAAATCGGCTACCTGTGCCTCTCTCCCACCTAGCTAAGTCCTATCGCTCTCTGTCTCACTCTACTTCTCTCTCCCACACTCACAACACATACGCAACCGCCAATCGTTCATATCTATCTCCGTCTTCTCTGCCTCTGGCAACCACTCCGGCAAGGCTCTCCATCTGCTACACCACACCATAAGCCTTGCCATCTATCCCAAAAGCTCCATCTCATCCTCACGAGCAAAACCCCTCAAGAAATTGAGGGGTTTTCTTAACCTATCACGCCACCGTGCACACATGCTTTCACCCGCACTTACGGCCTTCACCCGAAGGTTTCCGACCACGCCACCTCACCTAAACACCTGCACTGCACTCGTCGTCACCTGGAGACACTTTTGAAATCTTCTAACACAGTCGTGAGGCCCTTTTTGTGACTTTCAGGTGCCGGCCTCCATCGCCATTGAAGAACCTTCTTCGAAGCAAGCTTCAAAGCTTGTTCTTCGTCTGCAGCTCCAGGTCTCGACAACAGCAGATGCAGACGCATCCCAGGACTCCTTCCAGAATCTCAATTGGAAGCCTCAACTGCAGCGCCCTCGCCAATTGGAAGGAAGTCTCCTCCGCAGCTTTACACGAAGGAAGCAGGTGGGATAGTCCCACCTCGGAAACTGCTGGAGTGCCCCCGCGGCATAAATTGAATTTCACTCAGCTGTTCGCCTCAGTTGTGCGGGGTGAGGTCCCCTTGCACATGCCCATACACGCGGCCACGCCACGCGGGTCTGGGCTCTGAACTGTTTACCCGTATACCCAGATCCGATTGTCGCTGAGAGAAGAGAAAGAAAGGGAAAGGAAGAAGAAAATAGAGAGGGGAGGGGGTTTTGCTTTGCTGCCCTCCTCTCAACACTTAGTGATTTCTGATGGAGGCCTTTGCCTCTGCTGGTGTTGGTGCTGAGCTCTGTGTTGTGCCTTCTCTTGAGCTTAAGGAGGCAGAAGAAGAGAGAAAGGGAAGGAAGAGGAAGGGTGCCCTCTTGGCACTGTAGTAGTTGGATGGTTAAGCCATCTGGTTGAGGTTCCATCGTCTGATCTCTGAAGGGAGTGCACTGTGCACTTATCTTACGTGGATTTAAGTTGATTGATACTATTGAGATATTTGATATTACCATAATTAGGATAATTGGTGATTCAAATCACCATTTTACCGTCCTCTTTTTGCACTTTATTACTGAGCTTCATCTCTATATCATTTTTAATTAAGTTTTGGGTTGTAATTGCTCATATATTTGATTGAAATTGTGATCTTGATATTCATATTTGCCACTTGCTCCCTGTGTTTGACCTTGGGTTTCTTTCGAGTATAAATATTATCTGTTTTTCACGCTAATTCAAACTGTACTACATCGCAACAACTTTAGAACTCGTTTCAGAGCGATTAACATTTTGGCGCCGTTGCCAGGTAGCAACGCGCAATTCATTCTCTTAATTGCAATATCTGATTTGATACTAATTTGCTCTATCTCTTTTGATTGTGATCCGTTTCAGGGATTCATTGGAGGAAGATTAGCTGCACATCAGAACACTCCAAGGGCAGGTAAACTCCATCCAATTTCCCCTAAGCCCCTGATTCTGAAAAAGCTAAAAGAAGAAACAAATCAATTAGGTTCAACTTGCATTCTATTCTTAGATTAATCATCAAGTTGCCTGATTTGATACATTCTGTTTAGAACATCCAAACCCTAATTTGTGCACCTACTTAGGGTTTAAGGTATATGGGGCTATCACATTCTTGCTTGAGCCCTAGGTACCACATTTGGACGAATTAAATTGGACCAATCAGAGCCAATTAGGGTTTCCAGTTTAGGATTTTAATGACACCCAAACAATGTGTGCCTAAGCCTTGATTGAATTGATCTATTCAAGCAAACCCGAAAATTAGGCTCTTAATTTCATTTGAACACTAAAAGATGGACCTAAATTTCTCAAAAGGACAATCAGGTGAAGTTGACCCACCTTGTTGGGTTAACCAATCTTCATATTAGGTCACCTTGCACTAAAACATCTTAAAGTTCAAGTGAAATCATAAGCACCCGTGCTCTTAACTTAAAATTGGTAGACTTAAGAGGTCAAGTCCTCATTCCGGTTTACCTGGATCCTCAGTGACAAGAAAGGTCAGGTGGGGGAAACCTTATAACCCGTGGGGGCGCTCTACCATGTAGGGGTCTTAACAGGACTCTCCCTTTCTAGCTGCCCAGGTAATTCTCAGGTAGACAACTTTCTAACTAAGGGATATCATCCTCCCTGAACCTCTATAGTCATCCAAAATACTTCTGGATGTCTTGATTGGGTCCATCACCTGCTATCCCTCACCTACTCCATCAATGCATGTTCGGGAGGAGGTCCTTAAGACCACCCTTGAGGCCTCCATTAGTCATTCACTCTCGTCGAGGTCGAGCCTCGACTTCCGTGTTTGTGCAACAACCTAATCACATTGACATATCTTCTGATTCAGAACCTAGTTCCCCCTTATCAGCTATGGATCACCAAGAAGATCAACCTAACCTTGAGCAACAATTCCATGATTTCCGAAGTCAAATCAATGCCATCATCAACCCACCGCCGCGTCCTCAAATGCAAGATCTCTATAATCCTGCAGCGGTGGAGATCGAACCCCGAATCAACATTCCCGTGGGAGGACCCAAGGTGGATCACAAGCCTAGCATGCTTCATATGACCCCAAAATTTCATGGCTTGAACTCCAAGGATCCTTTCCAGCACATCAAAAACCTAAAACATTTGACCCACACTTTTGGGGCAGATGTATAGAATCGGGATGGAATACTCTTAAAACTTTTCTCATTCTCTGGCTAACAAAGCCGTTCACTGGTTTCAAACTCAACCACACACGATCAACACATGGGGAGAACTTCAAACAGCCTTCTTGCAAAAATTCTACCCCATTGGTCGTACAAATACAATGTAGCACCAAATCACGTACTTCTCCCAAGGAGTGGGAGAATCTTTACACGAAGCATGGGATCGTTTTCTGGATCTCAAGCGTAAGTGCCCCCATCATGGAGTTCCGAAATAGGAACAAGACCAATCCTTTTACCACGAACTCCGTGAAGACATCAAGCTCTTTGTCAATGCAACCTATGGTAGTAGCATCATGGGTCAACATGAGGACATGATCTGGGAGATTCTTAAAAACATGTGTGAGAACTCCCTGAACAATGAGTCATTGGGTGCGTACGACCGGATGTCCACCCGTGCATTGACAAACAATCGGGTGCTACACGAATCCCGAGGCCTTTCCACATCCGTTGATCTGGAGTTGGTAGCCAGTTAATTGGATAAGGTCTCCATTATCGAAACGAAAGTGGATGACATCACTCGTCATCTACACAAATCCACCTCTGCACCTCAAAGCACATACGCACACCTGCCCACGGAGGCTGCGCACAACATCTACCACTCCCCAAGGATGGATGCATATCCACCCCCGTTTGATTATGGCTTTAGAGGCAACTCCGAGTAAGCAAACCACAGTTGGGGGAACTCTGAACCCCCGTACCCTAATTATCTTGGAGCTCCTCAGACTTGCGAGGATCTCCACGCCTTCCAAAATAATCCTTTCTCCAACACCTACAACCCTGGATGGCGGAATAATCCTAATTTTGTGTGGTCGGGAAATAACCTGAATCCAAGAACCCAATTCCAACCCCGACCACAAAACCAGTGACCATATCAACCCACTCAACCAAGGCCTAATCAAAATTTCCAATCTAGACCACCTAAAGAAGATCAGACATCTTTGATTCTCCAAACCTTAGTTGACATGCAAAAACATCACAAAGAAGATATCTCTGAGCTGCGAAATCAATTATCCCAGCTAGCAAGTGCTCACTAGCCTAGTGCACTTCCTTCTCAGCCTCTTCCAAAGCTAAATAACATGCTGAATCAGAGGCGCATTATGAACCCAAATCAAGGCCAAGCTCACTTTATTTATCAGGCCCCTTCTACTTCATCCCGTCACCAAATTAGAGGCGTGTTATGAACTCAAATCAAAGCCAAGCTCACTTTGTTTATCAGGCCCCTTCTACTCCATCACCTAATGGGATGGATGCTTCAACTTCATACTCGGGATTTCAGCAGTAAACATCTATTTTACCTAGTCCAAACCATAATCAGGCAGGATTAAATTCCGTCTCCACCAGTAGTGGCAAAACAACACAAGGCCCACCTTTTCCTAGCTACGGCATGCCTGAGACTGTAGACCCTAACCCTAGATTGGTCATCTAGAACACACCCATCCCTGATAAAGAGCCTAAGCCAATTCTAGAGGAACCATCTAAGGTTCCATTTGCTAAGGCCTTGACCAAGGGAAAGAAGACAACCAAACCCGTGGCACCTGAGAAGGACTTGGTCAAGCTCTTTAAGCAGGTCCATATAAACATCCCTTTGATGGATGTAATTCGCCACGTACCGGCTTACGCACGATTCCTGAAAGACGTGTGTACACCCAAGCATAAGCCGTAAACCAAAAGTGGGAACCCAATCGTACTGTCGGAGTAAACTAGCTCCATCATTTTGAGCAAACTCTCAGCTAAGGCAAAAGACCCAAGCACCCCTCTGATCTCCTGTGCTATCGGTGATATACAGTTTGACCAAGCCTTATTGAACCTAGGAACTTCCATTAATTTGATACCCACATCCCTACTAGACCACTTTGAGAAATCTGAGCTTAAACCGACAAAGATGACTTTACAGTTAGCCGATCGATCTATTAAGTCACCAAAAGGAGTACTCAAGGATGTCATAGTTAGGGTACACGATTTTTACTTTACCGTGGATTTCATCGTCTTAGACATGGATGCTCCTGAGAACTTGAAAAATACACCGATCATATTAGGGAGACCCTTTCTAGCCACAGCTAGGGCTAATATTAATTGTAAGAAGGGCCAAATTGAATTAAAATTTGGGAGCAAAGCACTAAAGATCGACATCTTTAAGGGCCAACAAGGAATTAATTGCGGAGTTATTGAGAAAATTTGCAATGTTGAGGCCGTGGTTGACGACCCATGTATCAAGGAAAACCTGATTATTTTTTATCAACAACAAGAAGATCAAAACCCGCAATTAGAGGAGCCTAAACCTAACCTAGACACACCCATAACTCCTTACTTTGCTCCCAACAACCACCCTGAACCACCTACTACTGTTGATAACCCAGTTATGGAATTAAAGCCTCTTCCTGATCATCTAAAATACGTCTTTTTGGGTTCCAATCATACGTTTCCTGTGATTATCAACTCCCAACTCACATCTGATCAAGAAACATGCTTGATTATTGTCCTCCAGCAGCACCGAAGAGCCATTGGATGGACTCTAGATGATCTAACTGGCATCAGCCCCTCATATTGCACACATCACATCTATACCGAAGACGGCTCACGACCATCCCGTGAAATGCAGAGACACCTAAAACCAAATCTGTAGGATATCGTGAAAAAGGAGATCAATAAGTGGTTAGATGTAGGGATCATCTACCCAATCTCCGACAGTTGGTGGGTTAGTCCAATCCAAGTTGTGCCTAAGAAGGCAAGACTCACCATGATCACGACTGAAATCGGAGACACCATACCGACCCGTACTGCAAACTCGTCGAGAGTCTGCATTGATTACAGAAGACTCAATATCCCTACAAAGAAGGATCATTTCCCACTACTGTTCATTGATCAGATCCTCGGGAAACTAGCGGGAAATCGATCCTTCTGCTTTTTGGACGGGTACTTCGGTTATAACCAGGTTGCAATCCATCCTGAGGGCCAAGAGAAGACTACCTTACCCTGCCCCTTCGGAACATACGCATTCCAAAGGATGCCATTCGGTCTCTGCAATGCACCCGCTACTTTTGAGCGGTGCATGCTTGCCATATTCTCAGATATGGTAGGTGAATACCTTGAGGTCTTCATGGATGACTTCTCGGTATTTGGGGAATCGTTTGATGATTGCCTCCTACACTTGGCCCAAATCCTCAAGCGATGCATCGACGTAAATTTGGTTCTTTCCTGAGAAAAGAGTCACTTCATGGTACCTGAGAGAATTGTCCTGAGACATCTCGTCTCTAAAAAAGGCATCCAGGTTGATCGAGCCAAGGTGAATCTGATTTCCAAGCTCCCTATGCCTAGATCGGTCAAGGACATCCAATCCTTTCTGGGGTACGTCGATTTTTGCCGTCGATTCATTCCCGATTTCTCAAAAATCATGTGCCCCCTAACTAATCTTCTCTCTAAGGATGTCCCCCTCGAAATCACTGAGGGGTGCACTCATGCATTTGAGATCCTACGTGATCAAGTTACCCAAGCACCTATCCTGTAGTCCCCCGATTGGTCTCAACACTTTGAGATCATGTGCGATACATCTGATTATGCTATGGGTGCGGTACTTGGGCAAAAAGTAGACGAGAAACCCATGGTCATCTACTACTCTAGCAAGACACTTGACGAGGCTCAACGTAACTACACAGTTACTGAGAAAGAGCTGCTAACCATTGTATTTGGCCTAGAAAAATTCAGATCTTATCTTCTGGGTTCCCGTAAAGGACGTGAAACCTCGACTAATCCGCTGGACCTTGCTGTTGCAAGAATTCGATCTCGAGATTTGTGATAAGGCGGGAAAGCAAAATGTGGTAGCTGACTATTTGTCCCATCTTCCTTCTTCAGTCATCGATCTGTCTGGTCCGATCACCGAGCATTTTCCGGATGAGCTCCTGCTAGCCATTCACAGTCTCCCTTGGTTTGCTGATATTGTAAACTACTTGGTTACGGGGAAAGTCCCGCCAGATTGGGTGACTTCCAGGCGGGACAAATTGATTTCCGAGGCCAAGTACCATATTTGGGAGGAACCATACCTCTTCCACATTGGTAATGATCAGGTGATCCGGAGATGCATTCCTGACGACGAGGTCAATGAAGTGATCTCATTTTGTCATGACTAGGCCTGCGATGGCCATTTCTCTGGGCGTAAAACTGCAGCGAAAATTCTCCAATGTGGGTTCTTTTCGCCCACTTTGTTCAAAGACACAGATGTATTGTAGGGCATGCGCTCGTTGTCAGACCCTCGGCAACATGGGCCTGCAGGATATGATGCCCTTAAACCTGATAATTGTGTGCGAAATATTTGACATATGGGGAATCAATTTCATGGGATCCTTTCCCAGATCCAACGGCTTCGAATACATTCTACTCGCTGTTGATTATGTTTCTAGATGGATCGAATCTGTCCTCACAAGAACTAGTGATCATAAAGTTGTCCTCTGATTTATCTAGGAGAACATCTTTACCAGATTTGGGGTTCTTAAGGCCATCATCAGCGATGGCAAGTCTCATTTTAACAATGTGCACTTCAGGTCCCTGATGAAAAAGTATGGGGTGTCGCATCGTATCTCGACTCCTTGCCACCCCCAGACTAATGGACTGGCAGAACTATCAAATTGAGAGATCAAGAAGATCCTTCAGGTCACTGTTTGGCCAGATAGGAAGGATTGGTCTACTCGCCTTCTAGAAGCCTTATGGGCCTATAGGACCACCCACAGTACCCAATTAGACATGTCTCCATTCATATTAGTGTATGGAAAGGCGTGTCACCTTCCCGTTGAGATGGAGCACAAGGCTTATTAGGCAGTACGGAAGTGCAATCTGGATCTAATGAAGGCTGGAATACACTGTCGGTTGCAATTGAGTGAGATCAAGGAATTACACAATGATGTGTATGAGAACTCGCGTATCTACAAAGAGCAGGTCAAAGCCTTCCATGACAGGCACATTGTACGAAAATCATTTCATCCTAGTCAGAAAGTTCTTCTCTTTGATGCCAAACTCAAACTGTTCCCAGGAAAACTCAGATCGAAATGGATTTAACCATTCTTGGTGAGACAAATCTTTGGAAATGGAGTAGTCGAAATTAGTGAACTCAGCCTTGATTCTGAACCTTTTGTCGTGAACGGTCAGAGACTCAAACCGTTCGTCAAACTCACTGACTCAGACTTGGCTGCTATCTCTTTTGATCTCCACTATCCCTGAGCTTATTGCGCCCGACTGATGGCGTTAAACTCAGCGCTTAACAGGAGGCAACCCGTCATCTTTTTGAAAAAATCCAAAACCCTTCTTGACATATCTCATGCTGAACACATATTGCACTTTAGGGTTCGTCCATTAGAATAGCCGACTCCACCTCTAGTACCCATACCAGACATTGAAATCGTCCGCAACAGTCATCCTGAACCATTCGCCCATCCGATGATCCTACTCTAATTCCTAAACCCAAAACTGTTTCTTACCCCCCATTTACAATGAGTATATTGCAAAGCTTAAGCATGGGTGAGTGTTAAGTGCCAACACACAAAAATTCATAATTCTGAAGGGTTCTCACAAAAAAATACATATTGCAAAAAATTAAAAAATTAAGTAAAAATAACAAAAAAATGGAGAAAGGAGAGAAAATTTTGAGTGAATTAATTGCATATCATTCTTGAGGAGGAATAGGGGAGGTGATTTTGAAATGTCAAAAAGAAGCAATAATTTGAAACAAAAAAAGAGTTAGTCATTAGTAAAAGATTATGGAATCTACTTAGTTCTAAACCAAATCAAAAGAAAGAAATAAAAGATAAAAAGTGCTAGGAAACACAGAGGTTGGTATGAACGCTGATCTTAGACGTCCTGGGCTTATTTTAGCCTTAAAAATTCAAGTATTCGTTAAGATCTAGATAATCCTCAAGAGGTTGAAGAAAATGCGAAGCTTAAGTATTAGGTCTAAGGCTTAGGGATTATTCGACCTTGTTAACTGACCTCTGATTTGCGGGACTCAGTAACCTAAGCACCCTAATCCACACACAGTCTGGTTCAGTGTGCTTAATTATCAAAATCACGTAAATGCGTTAATTCTGTTCTAAAAAGCTACCTAGATTAGGAGCGGCTTATTAACACAAGTTGATTTGGAAGAGTTCCCGACGAGGAGAGGTGAGAAATTTCCCTCGACGATGCCCAATAACATACTGTCTCCTCGGTGCTTGTCTCCTAGGATATCTAAATATCCTACTGGGGGAATGTAAGCATCTTGTGCTGATTCAGGTGCCATGGGCGAGATTATTCCAAAATGTCAATTGCTAGGGCCTAAATTTAGCTACAGAATGCCATGGGCGACACTATCCTGAAGTGTCGAAAGTTAGGGTCCCTGGGGTTGCCATGAGCAGTGCTATCTCGAAGCATCAAAAGTTAGGGACCCTTCGAGGATTGATGGTAGGAGCTAGGAATCTGATATAGACCGTATTGCAAAGCCAATCCAAAGCTAGAAATAAAGAAAGAAAAGAAAAAAAACTCTCCAAAAGTACAAAAAAATCTTCTATCTCTCTCTTACAAAAACGCAGTGCAAATTAAACTGGGACTAAAAATGTTTTAAGCACGGGTGTTTTAACCGCAAAGTTCAACGAACCTTAGGTTAGTTCCTGTGGGCTTTAGAAACCTTCGCGGCGGATAAGGCTAAAGCTGGTCAGGTCTGGATCTTGGTTGATACTTGAGTACCTCTAGGCCTACTATTGGCATTCTGACCTAATCTACAAGATAAAACACACATCAGAGATCTAAACACATTGTCTATAATTTAAGTTAATTCCGTTAGATTTTGCTAGGAGACTATCAAAAGTTAGGCATGGGGGTATGATGATAACGTCGTCATCAGCCATATCTAGCTTTATTTAGTCATATTCCATCACTAAATGCTCCACCATAACCACCAGAGAGACGTAATTCACTGCAAATTCATTCTGAGGGAAATATAGTAAAACAGGGGTAAAACTGCAGTTTTAATAGCATATCTCAACTGCAAAAAGGGTTTTAGTATGTTTTGAGAATTAAATGACTTCCGAAATCCTAAAAATAGACCCGCTTAATTAAATGAGCTTCTGGTCAGGATAAAATTTACGTAAATCCTCTAAAATTCATAGAAAAATATTCTCTAGGGTTTGGCACCTTCAATTTGACCATCAGAACCTGTCTTGACTTAAAATAGAGCTACAAACAGACCTTTGCCCCAATTTGGGTAATTATGCAATTTCTCCAGTCAAACATGGTTAAAACCTAAATTTAACTTCACCATTGGATTCCTTGGGACCAAATTAGGTTTGTACCAAAATTTGGGCCCAATTTGAGATCATCTTGACTTAGTTTGCAATTTGGTTCTATCTAAATCTTTTCTCTCACACATGCCCCTAACTTTCAAATTTCTTACAAACAGGCCCTTAACTTCTTCATCATCTTCACGTTTAGGTCCTTTCCACCATTAGTGTGAACATGCTGAGCTTCGGCGAGATTCGAGTAAGATTTTCTCGCTCGATTCTCAATCAAACAATCCTAAATTTAAATCGGAGATTCTTTGGGAAATTCCCTACCAATTAAGGCATGTCTTGAACTCCAATTCATTCCCAAAAGGTCATGCGAACCTTTCAAAGGTTCAGTTATCCTATTTAACGAAGACCTTCCGAGCTTGGAAGCTTCTTTCCAAGCTTGGAAAGACCTCTCATGGCCTATATAAGAACGTCCAATGCCTCACTGTGTTTTTTAGCAAATTTTGGTAAGTCAACCATCTCTAATTCTCCTCCGGCCACCAAAACCCTTGCTCCTGTGACCTCTCTCCGTCTTGCTCCTCCGCACCTCCAACCATCAAATTGGTGGTGCCACTGTCTTCCTCTCTTCCTCGCGCACCTCCCCAGCCAAAGGGAGGTCGTTTCTCTGCCTCAATCGTCATCGCCGCTTCACCAACCTCTCCGTCTTCTTCGGCGCCTGTCAACCAAAATCAATTGCCTCCGCCTCTCTCCCACCTAGCTAAGTCCTTCTATCACACTCTCTCTCACTCTACTTCTCTCTCTCACACTCACAACACATACACAACCGCCAATCACTCATATCCATCTCCGCCTTCTCTACCTCCGGCAACCACTCCGACGAGGCTCTCCGTCCGCTACACCACACCATAAGCTTCGCCACCTATCCTAAAAGCTCCATCTCATCCTCACGAGCAAAACCCCTCAAGAAATTGAGGGGTTTGCTTGCCCTATCACGCCACCGAGCATACACGCTTTCACCCGCACTCACAACCTTCGCCCAAAGGTTTCTGACCACGCCACCGCACCTAAACACCTGCACTGCACTCGTCATCACCCGGCGACACTTTTGAAATCCTCTGACATGGCCGTAAGGCCCCTTTTGTGACTTTCAGGTGCTAGCCTCCATCGCCACTGAAGAACCTTCTTCGAAGCAAGCTTCAAAGCTTGTTTTTCGTCTGCAGCTCCAGGTCTCGGCATCAGGAGATGCGGATGCATCCCAGGACTCCTTCCAGAATCTCAATTAGAAGTTTCAGCTGCAGTACCCTCGCCAACTGCAAGGAAGTCTCCTCTGCAGCTTACATGAAGGAAGCAGGTAGGATAGTCCCACCTTAAAAACTACTGGAGCATCTGCGCGGCATAAATTGAATTTCACTCAGTTGTTCGCCTCAATGGCATGGGGTGAGGTCCCCTCGCACGTGCCCACGCACGCCCTCACCCGCGGCCACACCACGCGGGTCTGGGCTCTGAACCGTTTACCCGTATACCCAGATCCAATTATCGCTGAGAGAAGAGAAAGAAAGGGAAAGGAAGAAGAAAAGAGAGAGAGGGGAGGGGGTGTTGCTCTGTTGCTCTCCTCTCAACACTTAGTGATTTCTGAGGGAGGCCTTTGCCTCCGCTAGTGTTGGTGCTGAGCTCTGTGTTATGCCTTCTCTTGAGCTTAAGGAGGGAGAAGAAGAGAGAAAGGGAAGGAAGGGGAAGGGTACCCTCTTGGAATTGTAGCAGTTGGACGGTTAAGCCATCTGGTTGAGAGTTACATCGTCTGATCTCTGAAGGGAGTGCACTATGCAGTTATCCTACGTGCATTTAAGTTGATTGATACTGTTGAGATATTTGATATTATTGTAATTAGGGTAATTGGTGATTCAAATCACCATTTTACCTTCTTTTTGCACTTTATTACTAAGCTTCATCTCTATATCATTTTTAATTAAGTTTTGGGTTGCAATTGCTCATATATTTGATTGAAATTGTGATCTTGAGATTCATATTTGCCACTTGCTCCCTGTGTTCGACTTCGGATTTCTTTCGAGTATAAATATTATCTGTTTTTCGTGCTGATTCGAACTGTACAACGCAACGACTTTAAAACCCGTTTCAGAGTGATTAACAAAGGCAATTTACACGCTTGATACACCTACATCGGAGATACATAACCTGACTTGATTTTCATCTACTCAACTGGGATTCCGACAAGTGGACCCGGTACACTAATTCAACACATAAAAGAGTAGAAATCATATTAGGTTAATCACATTTCTGTGTGCCTTAATCGGTGGTGCATTTGAGCCGATTGATTGAATTGTTTGGGCTGCACCACCTAATTTAAAAGAAATTCATTTTGTAGCTGTCCCATAGGATTCAATATTTAGGTTAAGCCAGTCATTCCATATTCTTTTGATTTATAAAGGAAAAACACTTGAACTCGTGCTTTCAAAACTTGGTTTGCCTCACAAAACTTTGTTGAATACACCTAATATTTGAATTCTAAAAGATAATAAGCAAGATTCGAACCCTAAAACTTACCTCATTATTAATAATCTTGCTTGAAAAGTTCTTGGTTGTACACATTCACACATTCTCAAAAAAATCATTAAGGGCACAACCTATTAAGGGCCCATCACATTCTAGAAGCACCAACATCCTAAGCCTAACTATAATTGAGTAGACGTTGGCCCTAAGGACTGGTTCGCTCGTCGGGATCCAGATCGAGATTGTTCACGATTAACCTACTTATACTAGTCAATTTGATGTCTACCTAGGGGAGCAACATCAAATGACTGCAGCTGGGGGGTACACTAAGAACCGAAGGCACAAGCCAAAGGAAGAACCTTCTCCCCAGTCCCTCCTAACTGGTTGGATTGCCTGGACATAAGTAGAGTAAATCGTCCATAATCTTAGGATGGATTCTGAGAATCTGTAGGTCTTTAGGCTACCCACATAAGGACAGGTCTGGTTGATTGTACTGCAGGACACCTTTCTCTCTTCTGTTTTCCCTCCTATTCTACCATGTATCCTTCCACATCCTAACTCATTTTCCATCTTACCCTCCTACCACCACTTACCCCCAAGATGATTACTATCTTGACTTGACTTGTAATTACCCATCCACCAGCCGAGATAACTTTGACTGGGGTTACGAATCCGAACCTTAGTGTCCAGGGTCTAACCCTGGATAGCAAGACTATGATTACTATCCTTCCCAATGCTACAAAGATTGTAGATCTCCACCCTTTGACGATCAACCCAACCCGATCTACAATCAAGAATGATATGTTGATTATAACACCCACCCTCCCTAGAATAATGCTGCACATAGGTCACCTCCATTCTTTGAACAACTTGAAACGACCTACTATCAGGGAGAGACTCGAAAACCTCGATATCTTGACTCCCCTAGATTTAACCCAAACCTGAACCGAACCAGTCGGCTCAAGTGAGACAGATCCAGGATAGGGTGTTGGCTAATTTGAGGAACACTATACAATCTTTTGAAGCTCAACCAACACCATGCATTGAAGCACTAGAGCCTATGATAAAAATGATTGATAGGCTAAATAGCTCTTTATTGGATTTTCTCCAAAGCGTTAGGGATAGGGACCTGGGTGTGTTTCTTCTTGGGAAATTGTCGAGGTTGAGGGTGAAATTTGTGGTTGCCCTAGTCAAATCTTGCGATGATTCTCAAGATGAACCCCCTTCAGGAGAGCCAATATCTGAACCCGCTCAGGCACCTGTCAGGGGGAATACATATTCTGAGATTGGAGATGACCAGATTGGTCTAGAGCAACCCTTTGAGGATGAACCAATTGATTCACCTGAGATTCCTAAGCCAGAAAACAAAGAAAAATGTCTCCTTGGATCATGAAATGATATATGATTTTGAGACATATATAAATGAGGATCATCAATTCTTTGACTCTGAGGGTGAAGAATCTTTAGGTGAAGTCTCACTTGAGCATAAGGAAAATAATTTTAGTAAGACAAACGGACCTAAGGAATCTGATGAACCATTTGATAGGCCGATAATAGAGGAATTTGATTCGGTTGGGGTTAACTTGGAGGATCCGAATCTGGATGATTCAATCAATGATCCCATTCCTCATCCGCACCCCGAAGAGCCAACTTTTGAGATCATTGTACCCAAGTCAATTTTGAGCCAGTCACAATTGTTGGACTTAGGTCCTTTAGATGGGGTGTAGAACGATTTGGAGGTCCCAGAAACATTGATTTCGAAGGATAGGAAGTGGGAAATAAAAATCTGGGAAGCTACTTCTAAGGGAACTATAAGTTTAGATTTAAGGGTTCCTGTTGACATAAAATCACCTACTTTCTACTAAGACCCTTACGATATCTTTCACGTACAACACAAGCTCGAAATAACTAATTATTTTTCTGAGTTGAACGTTAAGTGGATATCCAAACCTATTGAACCATCTTTACCCATTGTCCGACACTTTAGTCATGGGTTGGACACCACTAAACTGCAGGCCCGGCCCCGCAAACATAATAACCTTCGGTTCTGGGTAATTTTCATCTAGAACCTGAGAACCACTCGACCTTAGGGCATGAATCTGACCCTAGGACACCTACTGGTAGGTCCTGAGATCAATATTTTTATTTTGATTTTGACCTGCACTTGTGAATTCCCAATTTCTTCTTTGTATGTATGTTATGCCTAGCTGAAGGCATTAAATTTAGCACGTGTTTATATTCCACGTTCTCTGTGGAGCTGACCTGATTTTCACGTTATTCAGGTGATATTCTGTTTACTCCACCTTTTCATGTCTTTATTTTTAAATGACGACATTGCATCATTTAAGCATGAGGGGTGGATAATCAATTCCTGAAATTATTTTGTTAACTCCGTAGAATTTCTTTTAGTGTCTTATAAAAAAAATTGAAAAAGATAAAAAAGAAGGAAATTAGGAAAAGAGAACTTAGGCATTTGGAAGTTATTAACTTTAGGAAATGATACGATAGGACCAGAATACTTAGACTCTTCTGGTCTTCAAGCTTCATTAGCCCAGGTGTCTACTCGAATGTGGACTTAGTCTCGAGTCCTCGCTATGTCAATCTTACTTTAATTTGGTAAATAATTTGGGATGATAAGTATGCGACTTATCAACCCGCCCTCTGATTTGAGAGGACTTTAAGCCTAAGTATCTACACACTTTTTGCGCTGACTCACTTTCGACGGCTTTCTTGGAAATTAGGTAGCTAATGAACTATTTAGGGTGGTATGGTTGGCAAGTTATCGGTGGTAACAGCTCATCGGTCGGTTGCCTAGAGCCCAGCCACAAGACAATTTTTGTCGTACTGCCTTGAGGTAAATCTTAGATCAGGGAAGCCTACTTAGAAAAAAAAAGAAAATAAAATAGAAAAAGGAGAAAATAAAAAAAAAATAAAACCACACTTCATCGCGTGAGTATGGCTAGCAAGTTGCTAGGGGTAACAGCTCATTGGTCGGTTATCCAGAGCCCAGCTCACAAAGATGCACAATAATTCCCAAAACACTTAGGGAAGAAGCGGGGAAGTAGAATAAACCGGGGAGATATATACTAGGTTCGTCCTTATGTTGACCCCATAAATAAAAGTAGGGAGAAAGCTACTGTTCGAAAAGATAAACCTCTAGGTAATGTCACCTAGGGTCGTAGAAATCCAAAGTTCATTTTAATGGCCGCCTAGTGAGTCTTTCACTCTTTTCACAAGATGCTTAGCACTTAGAGTCATTTTAGAGTCTTGGGCGAGTCAGGTAGCCGTAAAAAGTTATACAGAAACTCTTAAACTCTAAAAGTCCAAAAAAAAATCGACAAGAAGAAAAACAAAAAAATTGTATCTTCCCTTTTCAAATAAGGCGAGGACTTGGGCGATCTGCATTCTGGTAGACACTTGGGTACTGCTGAGCTTTCGTTGTTTAAGACCTTAGTTGAAATTTTCTATTGTTAATAAAAGACCTGGGCCCAAGTGATCTAATCCTAATTTTGATTTTATACATAGCATGTAGTTTAATTTTGCTAAGGACTAACAAAAGATAAGCATGAGGGTATGATGTATACATAATTATTGAAGATAAAATGCCTATTCATGCATGTTCCTAGGCTTAGATTTGCATTTCATGTTATAAATATTGCATAGCATGCATTATTCTGCATTTAGAGTGGTATATATTTTAGGTTAATTATGTCCTTTTTATAGTTAGGAGAGAAGACTTATTTCAGGTCCTTGGATGGACGATCGGACCTTACAGATCTGATCAAGACGACGATTAGAGTCTAACGCCTCCGAAATCGTCTAGATCGGAGTCTTGTAGCATCATATGAAGTCTGAGGAAGATCAACGGCCAGGGGGCATTGTGACATCCATACTGATTTTGGATGGAAAATCCGACCGTACGAATGGATTCAGAGCAACGATCGCAGTTCGGCAACGTGGGAATCACCTCGATCTGAGCACCGTAGCATCCTCTGCAATAAAAAGAAGAATGGACGACCCAGATGACGCCACGTGGTGCCATCCAGGCCGCCCAACACCGGCCAGCACCCACTCTTCATCATGGTATCACCCATTCTCAATCGTTGGATCTTGATCCAACGGCTGAGGATCCATCTCCGCATGCGCCGTTAAGTCATCTTCACAACACTTCTTGGCTGCAACACATTGGTTGTGAAGGCTCCTCTCAAAGAAAGGGTGCAGGTTCGAAACCCGCTGCCCCTCAATTGAACACTTGAGGCGCGACGCAGTAGCAAGGCACGCGCATGCATGCGGGAGCGCAGCAAGGTGGCAGTGCACGGCAGCACAGCTGCGCTTAGCAGCAACCAACACACGCCAGCGCACACACGCTCGACAAGGAGCACGATGCGCGCACCAGCGGGGTGTGACCAGTGAGGATATGTGCGGATCTTCGGCGACGTGGGCCTTTAGTGACGCTTGCAGCTATCACTAATGGCCCGTGCGCGCCAGCAAAGGAATTGAAGGTGCGGATCTTTAGCGACAGAAAGGGTGGATCTATAGCGATGTTGTTCTTCCTCCTCCATTATAAAAGGAACTACCCACCACCATTCCAAACCATCTCTTCCTTTCTTCCTCTCACCACCTTCAAGGCTCTAGAGAGAGCTTGCTCCAAGCCCAAGATGCTCCTCTAGAGTAGAAAATCAAATAGTTTTCTCTCCCCTCATCCCCATTCATGGAGCATCCTATGGTCGTCCTCTCACCGCCCTTCGAAAAGAAGATCCTCGCCACGACGCCGTCCTGCCTCATCCTTCGTCCTCTGGCTTCATCTCCGTTCGTCCCGCTCCTCACTACCTTCCTCCAGGAAACGTTAGAGCGAGTCATCTTCCGAGCGACTGTCGAGGGAGATTTCTCTCACCTCATTCTATCTTTTTACGCTTTCGTAGTGTAACAAACATTTGTTTATAATTAGATGATTGTTTCTCTCACTTTCTCTCTCTCTCTTATATTGTTGCAAGTTGATTAGGTAGAAGTCATCGACCTAATCTCTTGCTTACTGAAAACTAAAAAAATTAGAAAAGATAAAAATGACAAAAAAAAAAAAAAGAGAAACGTGGTTTTTCAAAACCAATTGTTCGCCTCCCCATGTTCGACACAGGACTCACTTTTTGAGTTTCAATAATAAATGTTATCTGATAGACGCATTTTGCGAGTTATGATGACAGGTCCTCCAAACCCCGATTTCTACCACCTAAATGCCCTCATCAAGTGGGTCCACACTAACTGAATTAGGGTTTCATACATTTTGAGAACCAAAATAGTACCAAAACCCTAATTACCAACCCTACTAAAATTGAAGAGGTTCTAGTTAGGATAAAATCAATCTAAACCTCCTAAAATTCATAGAAAAATATTTTAGCAAGTTTGGTACCTTTGGTTTGACCATCTGAACAGATTTTGACCTTAAATAGAGTTTCAAACTAGAATTTGCCCTAATTTAGGCTGCTCTGCAATTTACCCAGTCAAATATGGTCGAAACTCAGATCCAAGTTTACCATTAGATTCCTTGGGTCCAAATTAGGTTAACAACAAAATTTGGACCCAATCAGAGTCCATCTTGACTTAGTCTGTATTTTAGCCCGTGAAAACTCTATTTTTCTCATTTAAAGCCCCAGGTTTCAATTTTATTGCAAAAAGGTTCCTAACTTTGTTATTGTTCTTACAAATGGGTCCCTACTACCATTGGTGTGATGAACACACCTTGAGGTCAAGATTCGAGAGAGGATTTCTCGAATCATATCCAAATCCCTCCAAAATTGAAGAGATGGATCTTAAGGAGATACCCGATCTTTTGAACCGCCTCAGGGACTCCAAATCAATCCCTAGGCTTAAGCAAGATTGAGGAAATCGGGGAAATTTTTCTCTCAAAATTGAGGCTCAATCAAGCCTCTTCCTTCATTTAGAGCTTGGTTTAGACCTCTATAAAAGCTCCTCTAGGTCCCAGTGTCCTCCTCAGCAAGGTTTTAGGCCAGAATACCTCTTCCTCCCCTCCGGCTGTAATGACCCGTTACACTTTTAGCCATTTAAGACGTCTAAAGTATCAGTTAGATGTCTGTCCAAACATCTGGACCCGTTCTCGGACGTCTAAAAGTGGAATTTTCATGCTGAGCTTTGCACTCTGCGCTCTGCTTGCGGGCGACACGCAGAGATCGTTCCTGTCTCTCTCTTCCTTATCTCCCCCCGAACCCTAAACCCTACACCCTCCTATTTATACCCCTCTTTCCCTTCCTCCTCTCCTCACACCACCAGGCACCACCACCTTCAGGTATCCAGTAAGGCGAGTGGAGGGCGAGCGAGGGAGAGCGAGAGGGAGGAAGGAGGAAAGTGTGGGAGGGGAGGACTAAGGTCGGTGGACCTTTGGCGGAGCTTCAGTGGAGGCTCGGCGGAACTCGAAGGGGCTCAGGGAGGTGACTTCCAACCCTCTGCACCCGCAGGAGGGACTGCGGAAGCTCCTGCAAGCGAACTCTCGAAGGAGACAGCTCACGGGAGAGGTTCTGATACTGGGATTTTTCCAGTATCAGACGTATGGAGAATCGACCAGACCACCGTGGCAACAGCAGGACGTACAGGTCTGGGGCCGGATGTCTAAAATCACTCGTAGTGTTGAGGTACGTGCTTTTACGTGGTTACGGCCATGTAGGCCTCACCGCAGAGATTTGTCTGGCCTAATTTGGACCAGCAGCTTTCGTACACAAGTAAAGGTCCTTGGGAAGGTGCACGGGATGCTTTTTCACGTGCTTTTAGACGTCTGATCACATCACCAGACGTCCAGAGGTGCTTCCAGACGACCGGAGACATTGTCCAACGTCTAGAACTGTCTTCAGATGATCGCAGAGAAGGTCTGGATGTTTAAGGGTACTGTAGGAGACATAAGGTAAGATTTGACGCCTTTTAAGACGTCTAGGATTATTTCCAGACGTCTGATTTTGAACAATAGGCACGTTTTTTACCTGTTTAGGGTCCAATCGGGGTCCGTTTTACCCAAACGAAATACCTGCACTTTCCTCTTGAGTTCCTCTACGTACTAGAGTATGTTATACACTGTTTTGAACTCTCCTTTTGTGATGTATTCCCTGGTATAGGGTTTCAGCCTACTGCACATTTGGGGCTCGCAGAGACGTCAGAGTCTGCGGTTCAAGCCCCCATTACTCCCGTGTTTCCTGGTAGAGTGGTTTAATTCAGTTATTAATATTTAAATAAGAGTGTGCTTGGTTGAATTAATCGAATGGAACTCTAGGATGTGGAATGAATCCTAGGGTAGAGAAATGAATGAGCTTATTTGTACTGTATGGTTTACTTGCATGCGCAATTAAGATAAATTGCTAGCAGATGCCTGTATTATAATTACAAGTTGCCTGTTAGAATATGAGTTGCCTATATTTAATGAATAATTACCTTTGAACCCACCAGTTGCATGTTATTGAGAATTGAATTAGGAAAACACAAGCTGCCTGTATATGATGAGAAATGAATTATGAGAGATGAGATCTGGATCTGGATAAATGAGGTGAACATGAGCATGAACCCTATGAGGAGTTAGGAGTAGAATTCCTGTGGATAGATGGAATCTGGAATGTTGACGAGAAGTGTGTTGGCCCTTGAGTACGTGGTACCAAGGAGAGCAACTATCCCATTTTTTTGTAGAGCGGAGCTAGCCTCCCTTAGGTTGAGACCCGGGATTAGGATTGGTCACTTTACACCAACTCCTGTTGGCCCTCGCATACGTGGTACCGAGGTGAGCTACTAGTGTAGGGAGGGAGCTAGCCATCCCACGGGACCCAGGGTTCAGCTAGCCGCCCTACACCGACTTGTTAGGCCCTTTGGGCAAATCGGGGTAGTCAGATGAGGGTGCGTGGACTATGGAGGGACGAGACCCCTGTTTGGTTCCGAGGGGCGAGACCCCTGTTCTGAGAGGGAAAGGCCCTATACTGTTCCATGATGTACATTAGGTATACCCACTAGTGAAAACGACTAACCGCGTGTCAATACGGGGTAGCTACCCGTGCGCTTATCTCGCGTGTCGTAGTCACCACTACGTCTTGACAGTGACCTCATGGTGGTTGACTGGGTGTAGGACTACCACGGGGGACTCTCCCAGCCAGAAGAGCACCACGTGTACCTTATACTCTACGGAAAAGACTGCAATCAAGATCGTTCCCACAAGGAACATGCAAGATCAAAAAATATCCGGATACTTTGAGAAATGGGTGAGTCGAAAGCATATAAAATAGATAAATAGAAATGAGAATTAAGCATGTTGTTTTTACTATTTTGTACTTAGATAATATAAACACCACTCTACTCAGCGTTCGCTAACTCTGTCTTTCATAACACTGTTCAGGACCAGGAGTTGAGCAGCCCGAGTTTTTTGCTGCAGAGGGTGTTGGGTCCAGTCGAGTCCAGCCGTAGTTTTTCTTTAGCACTTTCTTTTTCTCTACTATTGTAGTAAGTAATGGACTCTTAGTTACTATTCTGCTACTTCTGTTTCCTTTCCGCTTTCCGTTATTGTCGTTGTTGTTGTTGTGGTATATACTGAGACAGCTATTCTATTTCCTTTACTACTTTGTACGTTTCTTCTGCTTAGTTGTATTACATGTGTGAATGTAGTTTATTTTCCTACTTTTGGTTATTTCTTGTTGGACGACTAGATCTTGGGATTAGTCGAGACGAGCCGGTCTCGGGTCCTGTAGGGATCCGGGAACCGGGTCGTAACATCGGCCGTCTCCGACCTTAGCTCCGGTGGCTCTCTCGGTCTCCCTCTCCTGTGGCTCCAACGGTAAAATTGGAAGAACTGTCCTCTTTCCCATCTTCTTCCAAAGGCAGCCGACCAAACCTCCATCCCCTTTAACCCCTTCTTCGCCCCCGCTCCTTCCACGGGAGAGTTCATCTTCTCTGTGTTTGGCAAGTCACGTCGGCACAAATCCTAATCCAAGTATTAGGACTTTTGACCACTCACATGACCCATCGGACACACCCACCTTCGTTGTCATTCTCCGTCATCGTCTGGTCACCTCCAACCTCAAATCACCTCCACCATCACCTTCCTTACATCTAGATGAAGCTCTTGAACGCTTTTAATTGAGCCGAGAGGCCATTTTTCTTGAGTTTTAGGTTCATTGAATCACCACCATCCTCCACCGTTGCCGTGTGCTGTTCGCCAATCATGCCACCACGCTCATCAACTGTGGACCACTTCAAGGTAGCTACTATGATAGGCGATTAGAGAAAGAGAACCAGTAGCACATCCAATTGAGATCGAGGGCTCAACACAGTTGCGTGAAGATGGCTCAGCTGATAGTCCCACATCAGTAGGCTCTGAAATTTGAAAGCGTATTTAATGCTTTACGTTGGTTGCCTTGCTTCCTCTCACACAGGGGGTGAGGTCCCCTCACTCTCGCTCTCTCACACCTCACCCGCGACTACTACCTGTGAGTTTGGTCCCTATACCCGGATTCGATTACCCGCTACTGTTCATACCCGTATACTTGGTTAAGAAAGGAATAGGAAAATCTGAGGAAGGGTAGGGGTGGTTGTACCTCGGGAAACATGCCCTTCGCCCAATAGTTAGGCATTTCTTAGGCCTTGTGCTCAGGTTGAGGTTGTTGGTTCTGTGTGCCTTGTGCTGAGGCTTAGGTGTTTAAGGCATCTAATCTTAAGGTCTGACATCTGATTGAAAGGTACTATGGACCTATTGAGTACTGTGCTGACATTACAAGTGGTTGAGAAACACTGTTGAAAAATTAAATTAATTTGAAACATTGGATTTGTGCTTGATTAAGGGAATAAATTGGTAATTTAAATCACCATTTTTAGGACCTTATTATTCTTTTTATCCCATTAGTTTTTGATATACAATTTGCTATTAGTGAACATTATTTTGAGTATATTTTTATTATTCATTGAATATCCTATTAAGATTGATTATTGTGCTCATTTGTTTATTACGATTAATGTGTGAATTTCATGTTTGCTCCCTATGAAAGACCTTGGTTTCATATCTATTTTCGAATACTTATAAATTTAAATATTGTCAATTCGATTTTCGTCACTATACTACGACGTAATATTTTCCTAAACTATGACGATTTTAGATGGCTCAACAACAGTAAAGGTTTTTCCTGGATTTTGGGTTTCCTTTCTAAAATACTATGCTCAATTTGTGGTTTGCAGTTTTGTAGATTTTCATTTGAAATTTTATTTAATAATCTTTAAAATTGCTCAATTCACCCCCTCTTGTGCCATTCTCATTTGGTATCATAGTGGGTTATCACGTTTTTTTGAAGTACATTTTAGGTGATTCAATATGGGCATAAGAGCCGTTGCTACTACCTACTCCAACAACGATCACTTCACCACTAAACCACCTTTCTTTGATGGATCCAAGTACAATTACTAACATTAAAGGATGGAGATTTTTATTCAATCCAGCAACTACTCAATATGGGATATGTTGGAGACTACTTTTGTAAAGCCTCCAAAACCTGAATTAGGGACCTACACGGATGATCAAAAGAAGCAATTGGTGCTGAATTCAAAAGCTATGAATGCTCTCTATTATGTCCTAAGTGCTGAGGAATTTAATAGTCTCTCAATGTTCCATGGTAAATGAAATATGTAGAAATCTTAGGATCACTCATGAAGGAACTAAGGAAAAAAGTTCTAAAAATATTTTATTGACAAATGATTTTGAAAATTTTGAGATGTAGGAGCATGAAACTATCAAAGATATGTTTACATGTTTACCAAGATATGTAAACAATCTCAAAGCTCTTGACAATAATTTTGTAAGAGAAGAATCGGAAGGAAAAATCCTTAGATCTGTTAGTAGCAAGTTTGAATCTAAGGTTATAACAATTGAAGAAGCTATTGATGTTGAAAGTCTAGACATGGAAAACTTGATTGGCAATCTTATGGATTATGAAAATAAGCTATTTCGAAGGAAGGGAAATGAAGATTCTAAGAAGAAGCAACTCACATTCAATTTGGAAGAAGATTCAGATGAAAGCTTAGATGATGAAGATATTATCTTATTATCTGGGAAATTTAAACATTTTCTCAAAAATAAGATAACATTTTAAAAGAAAAGAGATGATAAGAAGGACGAGCCTATCACATGCTACAATTGAAAGAAAGTAGGACACATGAGAAAGGATTGTCCGTTCTTAAAATAAAGAAAAGGATAAGTTTTTAAGGAGTTCGCACCCAAGAAGAAGTTCAACAAATTCAAGAAGAGAAAAGCTTTTCAAGCAACTTAGGATGATTTTGATACATCCTCTAGTGATGAAGAAAATTCATCGAATGAAGATACTCCTGAATAAGATGCTTGTTTATGCCTTATGCCACTTGAAGATGAGGTACAAAATCTTCCTTATGATGAATTACTTGATGCTTTCAATGAATTATTTTTCAACTTTTAAACGACTAAAATCTGAGAATAAGAATGTTAGATCTGAAAATGAGTCTCTTAACTTTGAAAATTCTAACTTAATTTGTGAAAATCTCTCTTATTGGTAAAGTTGAAAATCTTGAAAATGACCTAGCATCTATTACCGAAAACAATAGCTTGATAAATTTTGAGATTGCTATTGTTAATAACAAAAATCAGATGCTTGTTAATAAGAACATTTTTCTCACATCTAAAGTGAATGTTCTAAAAGAAACGATCAGCACTTTAGAATTGATTGTTCAAAAATTGAGAAAGGATTCTAAAGTGTCATCGAATGATCGTTGCAAGCTTACAAAAGGAAAAGAAAATTTAGATAAATTGATTGGAAACCAACATCCATGTAATAATAAATATGGTATTGGTTTCTCTCGTGATATTAGTAAGCTTAGTCAAAATGTTGAGAGAAATGTAATTTTCATTCCAATTAAATGAAAGAAAACTACCCTTGTGCACCCAAAAAACAATGGGTACCAAAGTCAATTTTAAATACTTGTTTTGTAGGAACAAAAGATGTTGATTACGCAAACTGAACTTTTCATATGGATAAAGACAATATCAAAGTTATAAGGAAGTCACCCTCTCATTTTGTAGAAGTTAAAAGGAAAATGAGTGATGGACAATGGTTCTAAACATATGATAGGAAACCAAGAATTATTCGAAGATCTTACATTCAAGAAAGGAGGAACCGTGACCTTTGGAAACAATCACAAAGGCCACATGCTTGGTTCAGGAACTATTGGTAAAGGCAACCATTTCTTTCCTCATGTTGTCTTGGTTAAAGGTTCATGTGCATATAACCTTTATACATAGCTACACATGAAATAATGTATTTATGGACCCATTTGTGTTATAATGTCTCTATTTTATGAAAGCATCCTAAATAGTGTCCTAAACCTCAATCCATATCTAATTTCACTTTAGAACCCTTTCCTAAACCCAATTTGACCCATGAAATTCAATTGGGATAAATGGTTAGCCAATTGGATCACATTAGCCACAATCACAACTAATAAGCTACCCTACATTCTCTTTATCCATCTTAACCTACACCCCCACCTCTACCTTCAAATGATCCCCTCTTAACCTATGCCTAAAGCCCTCCCTAGGAACACCACAGCATCCCAATTAACCTAGTTTGTTGTATTCTTATTTTGATTGTGCAAACATGGAAATTCCACAATTTTTGGATCTATATTTGACACCACCAAATGTTATTCATGCAAACACACTTGCCCCTCCAAAATAGGCACGACCACTTTTGTAGGGAAGATTTGCACATGCCATATTTTGAGGAGCCTTCCATTTTTCTTTGACTGAAACGATCCTCTCCTTAATTCTAGTTGGGACACCACCTTTATAGGTGTTCATCTTGAATTCACAAGACCATATATCCCATCCCATCTTCTTCTTCAACCTTCCTCCTCCATGACCATGCCTACACACCTTCACCCAAGCTTCCACCTTCACACCACCCCTCTCCCAAGCCTCTTGATGTGTATACATCTAAGTAGCCTAAAATGTCTATTTATGCATGTTCTTAGTGTCATAGAAGTATCATACATTGTAAATATTGCATAACATGTATCATCAAGCATTTAAGTTAATTTGTATAAATTGTATAGTAATTCGCTCCTTTTTGTGGTCAGGGAACGAGGCAATATTTATCGGGGCCTCGGATTAAAGATTTAACCGTATGAATAGGATCAAGGCGACGATCGGAGTTCAACAACTTCGAGATCGTTCCGATCGGATTTCCGTAGCATCAGATACAATCCAAAAAAGATCAGAGGATAAGGGCCAAGGTGGTGTAAATCCATACCTTAGATGACAAATCCAACCACACTGATGGGTTTGGACTGACGATTGTAGCCCAACAGCGTGAAAATTGGTCTAATCCAACAACTGTGACACCTCCTACAAGCAATAGAAGATGGACGGCCAGGATGGTGCCATGTGACACCATCCTGGCCACCCATGGTCACCGCAGCCTCCATCAACATCAGCTCAATCTCCATCGTTGGATCATCATCTAACGGTGGAGATCGTCTGCAGATAAAATGAAGAGCTCGACCATCTGCGCTTACAGCGTGGTTGTTGAGCGCCTTATCTCAACACTGAGGTCACGCATTCGAAGCGCGGCGCGCCTCAAATCGAAGCGACAGCGGGCATGGGCGAAATTTTCCCATTGGATTACCATTGAGCGACATCGGCAGTGGCTACGTGGTGGCACGGAAGAGCAAGTGCGCCCACGCGTGATGTGACACCCAAACCAACGTCTGATCTGATGCGATGAAGCGCGTGGCGTGCGTGCTTCTTGACCATCGGATCATGATCCAACGGCGATCAAGCAACCACGTCTCCTCATAACGTGCGAAGGTGAAGTACTAGAGGCACAACCTAGGCCATCCGATCACGATCGGACGGTCGAGATTGAGCCTTCAGCCAGCGTTGTTGAGGCAGTCGCCTCAGGCGACAAGGCAACGAGGTGAGGCGAATCAGGAGGTCATCGCCTCGAGGAGGACCCAGGCGAGGCCCTTCGAACAGGCGATGCACTTCCTCGCCTCGGGTGGTGCCTCCTCGCATCGCCGCCTCATCGCTCAAACCCTAGATGCCTCTGTGGAGAGCTTTCTCATCTCCACGGCAACCCTTACCGCCTCATGCCATTATCGCCTCCACAGCGAAGTAGCTTGAGTAGCTGAGCTTCGTCGACCACCATCGTCGCTCGAGCGTCACCGGTTACCATCTGCGACGCCTCCTCGACCTTAGTCACCCAGGCATCTCCTCAGCTCGAGCTTCTTCAAGTTTGACCAGCGTCGCCGCCGCTTCTTCATGTCAGGGCTTCCAACTTCGTTTCTTCTCCTCGAAACGAAACGAACTCCTCTCATTTCTATTATATATATATGTTATATATGTTATATGTTATCCTTATATATATGTGTGTGTGTGTGTGTGTGTGTGTTTGTGTGTGTGTGTGTTAAACGGTAAATAGTAAACTATCTATATATATATATATATGTTATATAAATATATATATATAACATAAGAAATACATATGTATGTAATATTATATATAATATATGTATGTATAAGTAAGACATAAGTAATGTATAAGTATATTTATAAGTATATACATAAGTGTGTTCTTATATATATGTATGTTACATTGGATATGTATGTATGTTATATATATGTGTGCCTCCTTAGTATATATAAGTATGTATATAACATAAGTATGTTGTTATATTATATATGTATGTTACGTTATAACATTATATATATATATATATATATAAGTGAAATGGTCCTAAGGCTATCGCCTCAATTCACTCAAGCTGTCGCCTTTTTGTCGCTTCTCGCCTCGGGTGATTTTGAGTAGTGTCGCCTTGCTATCGCCTTTCGCATTGACAGCATTGCCTTCAACACAACGTTTGAAGTTGAAGGGGCGAGGACATGCGTGAACTTTAACGATGTGGAACCTTTAGTGACATTTATATCCGTCACTAGAGACCCCAACATTTATTTTCTAAGCTTTGTAAAAAGACATCTATGCCCCCATTCCTACAACTATGAAAAGGCACCCCAACCACCTCATTCTTCATCCCTTCCACTGTCTCTCTCCCTCTCTAAGAGCTAAGAACTTAATTTCTAAAGCTCACTCTAGTGCTCCCAAGCTATGGGAAGCTCCGCTAGAGTAAAAATACAAATTTTTTCACCTCTCATCCCCTTCGCGGAGCTCTCGCCAGCCGTCTTCTCATCCCCATTCTGGAAGTGGATCCCACGACGCCAATGTCCTGCCTCACCCCCAGTTCTTCTAGATCAATCCTCCATCTTCTCTCTCCTTCCAAGCAACGTCCGTCCAGCTCGTCCTCCAAGTAGCTATCGAGGAGGATAACTTCTTACCCCTTTCTCTTTATCGCTTTCTAGATTAGATTTCCCACTTTCTAATTGTAGTTGTAATGACATTATTAGTATAAAAGTTTCCTCTCTTTCTAGTTTTAGTGTTTATATTTCAAGTAGAATAGCGATCACTGTGAATGTCTCGTTTATAAACAAAAATTACAAAAAAAAATATAACAGATTTCGAATCGACGTAACCTTCCTATGTTCGACCCGAGACTCATTATGAGTTTCAATAAAAAAAATTATCTGAGTGATGGATTTTCTTGCGAATCGTACTACAGCGACAGGTTTTCTAAACTCAATCTTTTCACAACGAATTTCCACAACATCATTTTGGCGCCATTGCCAAGGAGGCAACGAATCTCGATTTCTTTTTCGCATTCCTCGCACTTATTTGCTTTCTAACTCTCTTGTATTCCTTTTCTATTGTCTTGCAGGTACTTCAACTAGGAATCTTCAAGCTGTAGAAAGGAGTAAAGTGCTGTTGAAGACAACTATTAGTGCATCCCCATTCTTCTCCCCTCCATAGACTTCATTCCTTCATCCTAATTCAAACCATAATTAATCTAGATGTTCTCATAAACCCTATGATTAGTTTAATTGTTTTGATTGCCACCTCAACTCACCTCACCCTTGCTTATAAAAAAAATCTAAAAAAAAATCTCACAGAGGTACACAACATTTTCTGATTCTTCATACTCAACTGGTATCCCGATCTTTGGAACCAGTACACACAACTAAACACAAAATTGAGTAGAAATCAGACTAGGTAATTGCTGGTGTGCCTAACTCAGTGGTGCATTAAGGTCAATTGCTTGAGTTGTTTGGGCTGCACCACTTCATATAAAAATAACTCATCAAATAGCTTTCTCATTAGGGTTAACAATTAAGGTCAATACCATACACTCCACTTTATCTTGGTTTCAAAGGAAAACATCTTCACTCGTGTTTGCAAATCTTGGTGTGCCTCCTGAATTTAATTTAAATCACCCTAATTCAAACCATAAATCCTACTTAAACAAGATTTGAACTCTAAAAGCCACTCATCCAAATAATCTTGCTTGAAAACCTTGGTAGTGCACTCACTCACACTTATTCAATTAATCATTAAGGGCACAACTCATTTTAAGAGCCCACCACCTTCCAAAAGCACTACTACTATCCTAAGCCTAATTTAAAATCAAGTAGATGTTGGCTCTAAGACTCATCAGTCCATTTCAGGATATTTCTCATACTGTGGTGCGAATTTGTGACATCTGCTTTCTCCAAAAGGTGTTAAGTTGGGTGGCCTGATTATCAAATGACTTAAGCAGGTAGAGGTTTGACATAATTAGTGGCCTTCCGAACACACTCCCCCTATCTCGCCATCCCAACTTAACCAGCTTCTGGTTAAGGACAACACAAAATTCATGTTGTGGTTTGAGTCTATTTTGGAGCATAGGTCCTTAGGCTACCCAACTTAAAGATAGGCTTGTATTGTTGTGTTGTAGGGTTCTTATCCCCAGTCCTTCCAACCTCGTCCTAGTTCATGCTTGGAAGGAGGTCATTGAATCCCCGCTTGGAAGGATCATTAGATCATTCAAGGAGGCGAAGATTGAATTTTAATCCAAGTGATACCATGGCTGATCAACCACCTCCTTTGCCTCAGAATCCACAAGAGATGCTACAAAGGCAGTTGGAACATATGCAGCAAATGCAAGAATGGTTACAGCGAGTGCATGGTCAAGGTGCTCAGCCCTTAAAGGATTTTTATGATCCTTCAAATTACAAGGAATGTCCCAGTGTCCAAATTCCATCTGATGACGTAGAAATGAAGCCCCAAGTGTTAAGCCTGATAAAATATTTCCATGGGCTTGGCTCTGAAGACCCATTTCAGCATTTGAAGGACTTGACCACTTTGGTCCAGACCACCAAAGCTCGAAATGTGGATGAGGAGCAGATGATCATGAGGCTTTTCCTCCACTCTTTGAGAGATAAGGCCGCACATTGGTAACGGACTATTGGAAGGCCAATAGCAACTTGGGATGACCTTAAATCAACTTTCCTAAACAAATTCTTCTCAATTGGATATACCAATACTTTGAGACAGGTGATTACTACTTTCATCCAGCGGTGAGGGGAACCACTTCATGGTGCCTGGGAGAGATTCCAGGATTTATTGCGGAAGTATCCATACCATGAGGTGCCAAAATGGCAACTCATGCAGATCTTGTATCACAGGTTGATTAAGCAACTCCGTAACCACGTGGAAGCTTCTTGAGGAGGCAATTTCCTCAACAAAGATGCAGATAGTGCACATGAATTGTTTGAGGAAATGAGTGAAAATTCCATCAATCATGCCTCCATGAATACTTTCATCCAATCCCAACAACCCAGATCGAATGTTAATGAGATCTACGATTCTCATTCATTCGATATGGAACTCATTTGAAATAAACTTGATAAAGTAGACCAGGTTACAAAAAGAATGGAAGAGTGGATAGTTGGAAACTCTGTAAATACTTCTTAATCCACTCAATCCCAGAACACAAGATTCCATTCTTCACAAGTTCCTACTAGACGAGAGTTCGTAAATCAACTAGAAGCTGCTCAACCTATGAGCCAACATTACTCGGAACCCCACGGGTTCCAAACTGGGGCCTTTGATCCCAGTTTCTTTGATCCTTCTCCTTCTTTCCCACCATCCTCGCCCTATGAGAATGTGTATGTTGTATAGGAGAATGTTAGGTCCAACCCATATTCTAACTCTTATAATCCGGGTTGAAGGAACCACCCTAACTTCTCTTGGAAAAATCTGGGACAACAGACCCAAATCTGACCCAGCAACTATGCACCGTAAAGACCAATGGGTCAGGGTCACGTATACACTCAGCTGCCTCCTAACCAGGTCAATCAACCAACCTGAAATGCCCATCAACTTGTAGGGTAGGCTGATTTGAACTGACAGATGGTAGAGATGGAAGGATCCATGCTCCAGCTCATGCAACAAATGAAAACCTCGTTGGACAACTTGCAATCTGGGCTCATTGTTAATTCTCATCAGCCTGGATCTCTACCATCTCAACTCATACCCAACCCTCACAACATACAGAATCAGGGCAATCGAGCCCAAGGGTATGGGAATCAGAGGAACCCATACGCACATGCTCAGGTGGTTGAGCATGGTCTTTCTGCTTCTTCATCCAATCCGGGATATCTGGCTAATCAAGCCCATCCGATCTTTCTTAACCCTCCCTAAGACCCAAACTCATACGCTTCTGCAAATTCTATTACCTTGAGGAGTGGACGGCAAACCTAGGACCCAAAATTACCCTCTTCTAGTCAATCACACCCTGGTGAGCCTGAGGAAGGAAAGGAGAACACTGAAGAAGAAATCAAGGCTCAAGAACCTGATTCCAAAGATCTGACTCATGTTCCATTTCCTAAAGCTTTACTTAAACCCAGGAAGAAGAAGTTTGTTGATAGTGACGAGGAGCTCTTAAATATATTCAAGAATGTTGAAATCAATGTCCCGCTCCTTGACGCTATTAACACATTCAGTCTTATGCTAAATTCTTAAAGGATTTATGCATTCAGAAGTGTAAGCGGAGGGAATCTGTCCCGAGGAAGGTGATACTCTTCGAGCATGCTAGTTTTGTTATCCTACATCACCTTCCTCAGAAAAAGAGAGATCCATGTGCCCCTTTGATTTCATGTGTTATCAGGGATTACACTTTTAATAGGGCACTTTCGGATCTAGGTGCATCCATTAACCTAATTCCGACTTCTCTTTACGAAAAGTTCAGATTATGTGAACTTAGGTTGACCTTAGTAACACTGCAATTAGTGGATTGTTCGGTCACAAACCCGAAAGACGTTATTGAGGATGTTATCGTCAAGGTTAAGGACTTTTAGTTTCCTGTAGATTTCTTTTTCCTTGACATGGATGCACTAAGGATTTAAGGAACACGCCCATCATTCTGGGGTGTCCATTCCTGGCTTCTGCTAAGGCCAATATCAACTGTGAAAGAGGTATTATGGAGATCACCTTTAGGGATAGAAAAATGAAATTCAATATTTTCAAGGCGATTAACAAATTTGAGGATTGTGGATATATTGAGGAACTTGAGGATGGTAATTTGAATGTTGAGACTTATATGGCTTTTACCGTCCTTGATAATTCCTCCTACACCGATGAACCCAACCCATAACCCTCTATGGCAAACCGCCACATTCTGAAGAGGTTGCTGATTTTGTTCACTTCCAACCTCATTCTTTAGATCATCCTGATGAATCTTCATTAGCATCCTCCTTACCCTCCATCCTAAACCCACCCCAACTTGCACTGAAACCATTGCCGAGAGTCTTAAATATGAATTTTTAGGACCTAAGAAAATGCTCCTTGTGATTATAAGTGCAAACTGACTGAGTAGGAGTTGAAACTGATTAAGGTTCTAAAAACAAATAAGGAGGCAATTGGTTGGATCATCCATGACCTTAAGGGAATTGAGCCATCTTATTGCAATCATCAAATTTTTATGGAAGGTGGATCCCACCCTTCTCGCTAGATGCAGAGGCGAATGAATCCCAACATGCGAGAAGTGGTCAAGAAAGAAATCATTAAGTGGCTTGACTCATGAATCATTTATCCAATTTCGGATAGTCCCTGGGTTAGTCCCGTGCAAATTATTCCCAAAAAAGCTGGGATTACTGTTGTGACTAAAGAGAAAGGTCAATCTGTCACAACCTGTTCAGCTTCCTCCTGGAGAGTTTGTATCGATTACAGGAAGCTGAACATAGCCACGAAAAAGGATCATTTCCCTCTACCTTTCATTGACCAGACCCTTGAAAGGTTAGTTGGGCAAAAGTATTTTTGTTTCCTGGATGGTTACTCGGGATACAACCAAGTCCCCATCCATCTCAAGGGTCAAGAAAAGACGACTTTCACCTATCCCTACGGAATCTTTGCATTCCGTAGAATGCCATTTGGGCTTTCTAATGAACTTACGACTTTTTAAAGGTGTATGCTAGCCATTTTCTCAGACATGATGGGAGAGTTTATGTAAGTTTTCATGGACGATTTCCCCATTTTCAGAGATTCATTTAATTCTTGCCTGACTAACCTAAAATTGATCCTTAAGAGATGCATCAAAACACAGTTGGTCCTTAGTTGGGAAAAGAGTCACTTCATGACACAAGAAGGCATTGTCTTGGGTCATGTAGTCTTTGAGCGAGGAATTGAGGTTGATAAAGCTAAAGTGGATGCTATCTCCAAACTTCCTCCTCCCATATCTGTTAAACAAATCCGATCATTTCTCGATCATGTGGGATTTTATAGGACGTTCATCAAGGATTTTTCTAAGGTTGCTCGACCTTTGAGCAACCTTCTAGCCAAAGATACGCCGTTCGATTTTGAGGAATCATGCCACAAGGCATTTGATTTTCTTAAAACGGCAATCACTTGTGCTCCGGTGCTGCAACCATCGGTCTAGACAGCCCCATTTGAGATCATGACTGATACTTCTGATTACATGATTGGGGCTATTTTGGGTCAAAAGATAGACAAGAAACCCTCTGTCATCTACTACGCTAGCAAAACTCTAGATGAGGCCTAGAGAAACTACACTATTACCAAAAGGGAATTGCTAGCTGTAGCATTTGCATTGAAAAAATTCATGGCTTATCTCTTAGGATCTCATGTCATTATATATACTAACCACTCGACGTTGAGACAGCTGTTGGCAAAAAAGGATGCCAAACCTGGCTCATTCATTCGATTCTTTTACTTCAAGAATTCGATCTTGAAATTAAAGACAAATCTGAGGCACAAAATGTGGTGGTGGATCATCTTTCGAGACTCCTAATTAATTCTTCCCGCCCGAATATTCCGATCACTGATACTTTTCCGGACGAGACTATTCTTGCAATTTCAGGTGTCCAAAGCCCTTGGTTTGCAAACATGGTAAATTATTTGGCTGTTGGTCAAATCCCCCAGGATTGGACCAAGCAACGGGATAGACTTATATCTAAGGCCAAATATTACTTTTGGGATGACCCTGAACTGTACAACATCAACTCTGATCAGATTATTCACCGATGTGTTCCGAAGAATGAGTTCCAAAGTATACTTGAGTTCTGCCATGCATTTGCGTGTGGTGGACATTTCTTCGGGAAAAAGACGGTTGCAAAAATTTTGCAATCTGGATTTTATCGGCCGTCTTTATTCAATGATGCCTAGGAATTCTCAAGGTCATGTTCCCGATGCCAGGCACTCTAGAGCATAGCCAAGAGAGACATGATGCCTCTAAACCAGATTCTTCCTGTCGAAATCTTCGACATTTGGGGCATCGATTTCACGAGACCCTTTCTTCCTTCATATGGACATCAATACATTCTTGTAGCTGTTCACTACGTGTCCAAGTGGATTGAGGCTATTCCAACCCGAAACAATGAACACAAGGTGGTCATCGATTTTTTAAGCAGAATATCTTCAGTCGGTTCGGCCTGATAGAAAAGACTTGACTCAAAAGCTTGATGACACACTTTGGCCCTACCGTACGATGTACAAAACGCCTATCGGCATGTCACCATTTTGTCTAGTGTATGGAAAGGTGTGCCATTTACCCGTAGAGATTGAACATCGGGCATTCTAGGTAATCAAGAAATGCAACTTTGATTTAAGTTTAGTTGGTAAGACCAGGAAATTCCTACTATCTGAGTTGGAGGAGCTTAGAAATGATGCATATGAGAATGCCAAGATCTATAAGGTTAGGACTAAAGCTCTTCATGGCCAGCTGATTTCTCATAAGAGCTTTAAGCCGAACCAGAAGGTCTGGCTCTTTAATTCTCGACATAAGCTCTTTCCCGGCAAACTTAGGTCAAAGTGGAACGGCCCATTCATCATTGATCGAATATTCCTAAACGAAGCCGTTGAAATTTCTGACCCAAAGATGAGTAATTCTTTTAAGGTCAACGGACAGCGTCTGAAACTATATGTTGACCACATTATTCCAGAACCCGTCTTAGACAAGGTTGCTTTAACCTTAATCTGACTTCTTTTGCTGGACCATGCCTAGCTAATGGCACTAAACTTAACACTTGTATAGTCTGACTCAAAGCTGACCAGAGCATTATGGAATACAGGTGATATTTTTTCTATTCTGCCCTTTTCACATGCCTTTTATTTTCAATGAGGACATTGTATAAGTTAGGTATGAGGGGTGGATTCATTTTTTGAATCAATTGTCATCTCTCTGGATTTCTTGTAAATTTTCCTTATTTTTCCTTTTTATTAAAAAAAATTGAATTAGGAAAAGAAAACTTGGGCATTAGAAATTTTCAACCTTAAGAGATAATACAGTAGGACCTAAATACTTAGACCATTTAGGTCTTCAGGCTTAATCAGCCCGGGTGTCCACTAAAATGTGGACTTGCTTCTCGAGTCCTCGCCATTTGAAAATTCATTTCAAATTAGTTAAATAAGTTAGGGTGATAAGTACACGAATTATAAACCCGACCTCTGATTTGAAAGGACTTTAAGTATAAGCATTTACACACTATTTACATTGACTCATTTTTCGATGATTTTAACGAAAATTAAGTAGCTAATGAACCTTCTAGGGTGGTATGGCTGGCAAGTTATCGGTGGTAATAGCTCATCGGCGGTTGTCCAGAGCCCAGCCACACGACCATTCTCTTCTTGCTACATTTAGGTAAATCTTAAATCAGGGAAGCCACCTACTTAACAAAAAAAATAGAAAGGAAAATATCCAAAAAGAAAAGAAAAAGAAATAGAAAAGAAGAAAGAAATAAGCCACACTTCACCGCACGAGTATGGCTGGCAAGTTGGTGGTGGTAACAGCTCATCGGTCGATTGTCCGGATCTTAGCTTATGAAATGCACGTATAATTCCTAAACACTTAGGAAGAAGTGGGGAAGTAGAATAATCCAGGGAGATATACACTAGGTTCGCCCTTATGTTGGCCCCATAAAAATAAAAGTAGGGAGAAAGCTGCCGATCATATAGATACACCTTGAAGCAGAATTCTTTTTCAAGGTCACCTAGGGGCGTAGAAACTCGAAGTTCGTTCTAATCGCCGATCAGTGAGTCTATCACATTCACATAATAAGATACTTAGTACTTAGAGTTCTCTTCGAGTCTTGAGTGGGTTGGGTAGCCGTAGAAAAATGCCAAGAAACCCTAAACTTGAAAAAATCCAAAAAAATTAGAAAGAAGAAAAAGAATAAGATGCTTTTGCTTTTGAATAAGGCGAAGGCTTGGGCGGTCTACATTTTGGCTGACACCCAGGTGCTGTTGTGTCTCTGTAGTTCAAGTTCTTAGTAGAAATTTCCTAGTATTGAAAAATAACTATTATCCAAGTAATTTGATCCTAATTCTGTTTATAAATAATATATAGTTTTTGCTTGAGACTAGCAAAAGATAGGCATGAGGGTGTGATGTGTGTACATCTAAGTAGCCTAAAATGTTTATTTATGTATGTTCTTAGTGTCATAGAACAATCATGCATTATAAATATTGCATAAACATGCATCATCATGCATTTAGGTTAATTTGCATAAATTGTATAGTAATTCATCCCTTTTTGTGGTCAGGGAAGAGGGCAATATTTATCAGGGCCTCGGATTAAAGATTCAACCGTACGGATAAGATTAGGTCGACGATCAGAGTTTAACGACTCTGAGATTGCCCCAATCGGATTTCTGTAGCATCAGATACAGTCCGAGAAAGATCAAAGGACAAGGGCTAAGGTGGTGTAAATCCGTACCTCAGATAACAAATCCAACCGCACGGATGAGTTCGGATTGACGATCGCAACCTAATGACGCGAAAATAAATCCAATCCGACAACCGCGACACCTCTTACAAGCAATAGAAGATGGATAGCCAGGATGGCGCCACATGGTGCCATCCAAGCCACCCATGGTCACCGCAGCCTCCCCCTTCATCAACATCAGCTCAATTTCCACCATCGAATCATCATCCAACAATGGAGATCGTCTGCGGATAAAATTAAGAGCTCAACCATCCGCGCTCACAACACGGTGGTCGAGCGCCCTATCTCAACGCCGAGGTCCTGCGTTCGAAGCACAACGTGCCTCAAATCGAAGCAACGAGCAGGCGCAGGAAAAATTTGTCTGTTGGATCGCAATTGGGTGGCATCAACAGCGGCTACATGGAGGCACAGATGAGCGACCGCGCCCACACGAGATCTGACGCCCAAACCAACTCCTGATCTGACGTGATGAAGCACGCGGGCGTGCGTGATTCTTAACCATCGGATCATGATGCAACGGTGATCAAGTTGCCACATCGCCTCATAACGCGTAAAGGTGAAGCACTAGAGGCATAATCTAGGCCGTCTGATCATGATCAGATTATCAAGATTGAGCCTTTAGCGCAGCGTTTGAAGGTGAAGATGCGAGGACGTGCATGATCTTTAACGACGTGGGGCCCTTAGTGACATTTATATCCGTCACTAAAGACCCTAGCATTTATTTTCTAAGCTTTGTAAAAAGACATCTATGCCCCCATTCATACAACTATAAAAAGCCACCCCCTACTACCTCATTCTTCATCCCTTCCATCATCTCTTTCCCTCTCTAAGAGCTAAGAACTCAAGTTCTAAAGCTCACTCCAATGCTCCCAAGCTACGGGAAGCTCCACTAGAGTAAAAACAAAAAATTTTCCACCTCTCATCCCCTTCGCAGAGCTCTCGTTAGCCATCTTCTCAGCCCCATTCTGGAAGTGGATCCTACAACGCCAACGCCCTACCTCACCCCCAGTTCTTCTACATCTGTCCTCTGTCTTCGCTGTCCTTCTAGGCGACGTCCGTTCGGCTCGTCCTCCAAGCAGTCGTCGAGAAGGATAACTTCTCACCCCTTCTCTTTATCGCTTTCTAGATTAGATTTTCCGCTTTCTAATTGTAGTTGTAATGACATTATTAGTATAACAATTGTTTCTCTCTCTCTCTCTCTCTAGTTTCAGTGCTTATGTTGCAAGTAAAATAACGATCATTATGAATGTCTCGTTTATAAACAAAAATTACAAAAAAATATAACTACGGATTTTGAATCGACGTAGCCTCCCCGTGTTCGACCTGGGACTCATTCTGAGTTTCGATAAAAAAAATATATCTAATTGACGGATTTCTTGCGAATCGCACTAAAATGATGAGTTTTCTAAACTCAAATATTTTCGCAACGAATTTCCACTACATCACCTCTCCTCTACCTTCCAAGACCACCATTCTTCTCCTTGCAACCTCCTCTTTCACCTTCTCCTCTCAACTTCTTCCCTTGCCTTCCCTCTATGCCATTAAAGCACCTTCTTCAAGCTCCTCTTCTTCTTTACGCCTAATCACTCCCTCTACTTTCATCACCCTCCTACCACCACCAAACTTCCTCTCTCAAGCTCCTCAACCTCACGTCAAGGTCACCTTGTCCCTATCATGGATGGCCATCATCGATCAAGGACATCTAGGAAGAAGCCTTTCCAACCTCTTCTCTGGTGCTCCCTCCTCCATCAACTATAAAAAGCAACCAGCCCTTGGTTGGGCACACCTTGCAGTAGATTTTTTCTCCTCCCTCTCTTCTTGTCTTTGAATTCTTGTTCATGTTATTGTAATAAAATTTTTTTTTGAAATGATGTTTCTTTTGACTATGATCTTTATTATGAAGTTCTAGTAGTTAGTAGGATATTGTTCTTCTTTTTCTTCTTATTGTTCATGCCAACATTCACATCTTTACTCTAACCATCACCTCACATCCAGCTTTCACGACTAATCTAACAAAAAAAAAAAAACCCTAAAAAATGTAGCAAACACAAAAGGTGAATATATATATAATGTAATCAAGCGCAATGATTGTCTCCCTATCGAAAAACATGACCAGGGTTCTCCTTAGTAGTTCTGCTAACTAATTGAAAAAAGAGATTTTTGGCAAGCCATATTATAATGACGAAACCATTTAAAAGCTTTAAATCGCCATGTAAAAATCTCCTCTTTTTAGCAAGTTGAATTCTCCAATTGAGAGGTCAAGGACATTTTATAAAAAAATTGTTAGCCCTGACAGAAAAGACGACCTCTAGATTACATGATGCATTGTGGGCTTACAGGACAACTTATTAAACTCTGACTAGCATGACACCTTATAGACTAGTTTATGGCAAGCCTTGTCATCGACCTATTGAGTTGGAACATAAAGCCTCTTAGACTAAAAGGAAATGTAATCTAGCTTTGGATAAGGCAGGATAACAATGGAAAGTCCAATTCACTGAGCTCAAAGAAATTAGACATGAGGCCTATGAGTGTACAAAGACTTATAAATAAAATATTAAGGTGTTTCATGACGAGCACATTATTAAAGAAAACTTAAAGCCGAATCAGAAAGTTTGGATCTTTAATTCTAGGCTTAGACTGATCCTGAGCAAGCTGAGATCTAAGTGGATCAGGCCATATACTATGATTAAACCTTTTGACAATGGGGCAGTGGAGATTTCATATTCTAAGATTGGGCATACATTTGGGGTGAATGTGTAACATCCCAAAATTTAGGTTCTGAGTCATTTCAAAGTGGTTTGGGTCAATTCGAACCCGGAAACCCGATCAGGGTTTGGTACTGGTGTCAGAACCTCCTTAAATTACAAAAAATCGTGTAATTTGAGTCAAACCCTAATTAAAATTTGTCGAAAGGGTGCCATATATGGTACCATTAGATTCCTCTCATGGCAAGCTTTCCGACGATGCTTGTTTCACAAGATTTCGAGGTGTATAACTCAAGTAATGGCCAAAAGAAGTCACCACGGACCTAAATGTAAGGTGGACCCAACCCTAGGGGTAATTTGAGTATTTCACCCACCTAAACCTAATTTCAACCGCCCCTAAGGCCTATTTAAAGACCCTTTGGGTCCCTTGGGTCGTCATTAGACTCCAACCCTCTCTAATCAAGAGAGAAAGAAAGTAGAAAAACCTTAAATTTTCTTCTCCAAAAATCAAAAACATTTTTCAAGGACCCAGGTGTGAATTCGCAAAACCTGGGGTTCCTACCGCAAAAGTCACGACAGTGGTGGCAAAAGTCACGAGCGTGCAACACGTGGCGGCGACGGCTCACGTAGAGGTGATGCATGGCATGACGCACTTGCGGCTGATGCGTGGTAGCGTAAATTCAAACACTTAGTGCAGCCACGTTTGCAAGGTTGGGAGAGGCGATTCTCGGCTCATGGCAAGCATCAGCAGCTGCAGGCGGTAGCACAGTGATCCGTGGAGTGGGGCGAGAGTGCATCAGATCGCGACATGTGGTGCGTACGCGGGCGCGTCAGGTGGCGTGTGCAAGGGCAGGTCTAGTCTGACTCTGGACCCCCTCTTATTGTTTCATCTGGTTCGAGGCTTTCCCAACCTCGGATTTCGACAAATAAGATACCATTGGAATTGTATCAACGTGTATTATGCATTGTAATAGTTTATTTCCACTTTTGAGTACATTCTCCTTATTGAAAAATTAGAAATGTAATTAGGTGTCCCCGACCCCATCGTGGGTCTGTTTGAACCAGGTCTTCTCCCCGGTGCATGTGCAAATCCCGAGGCAGGCGTGGATACTACTCCCAGGCCTGGCGTGCATGGTTCGGAGTCATTGTGACCCCCCCGGTGACATTAGGTAGAGTAATCTATCCCTCTTTCAATTCAGCCGATTTTTCGGGTAACTATGAAAACGTCATGTGCAATCTCTTCCGTATACCACCTTGTCGACTTGTATACTCCATTTTACTAAGTTCGGAACCTCTCCGGTGTTTCCTGACTTTCGGGCACTATGTCGAGAAATAATATGCTTTATGTGAATAATGAAGATTTAATAAATACATGTACCCTTGTTATCGCATACATGAAACAAACTCTATTTTCCATAAAACAAGTTTTACTATCTTAGTAATTTCCAAATAATATGGGACCTCTGTCGCAAGATTGGAACTACTTTCCTGTGGATAAATTGGAAGATAATGTGAACAATTATTAATCCTGGAATTAGTAATAAGAGATTACTAAGGATTTTCCGAATTAACCAAATTAACTACAGTTATCTGGAAATGGACATATAATACAACAGATATGTTGGGAAAATAAAGGAATAGATAACTGATTTTCAGCCCCGCGACTTGTCAAGTTTTCAGTCATAGCTTTAGGTCTTTTCAGACCAGGTTCAGGGGCAGGTTTAGGGTGTGGCTGGCCTCCCTACAACTCTTTGGTTAGGCTTAGCAGTCAAATGGGATAGCGAACTGCAGGGCTCAAGGTTTAGAGTGGTTCTTCTTGGCTGGTGGGTGGGTCATTGACTGTCTGTGGTTCAACACTTGTACATATTCACGCTACACGATGTAGTCACAACCCCTTTTCGCGATGAGCCTAGGATGACGGAGCATGGTAACTCGACGGGTATAAGCAATCCTCCTAGTCAGGAGGGTGGCTTATACCGATCTTGCACCACAAGAAGTCACACGCGATCGTCTCGTGCTCGAGACGTTGATTGACAGTTTGAGACTAATAAGAATATGGACAAACTCCATAAAAGGGGACTATATATGAAATAAATTGTAAAACAAATAAATTATTAACAGTGTCTTTTTTCCTGTACTCTATTACTTGAGTTACATGTTTAGTTGTATTACTCTACTCAATTTTCACTGACATTTTGTCTCGGGTTTCATACTCAGGTATTGCTGAGCAATCGGGTGCCGCAGTTGCTGTTGGTCAAACCTCCACAGAACCGGGTCTTACCTAAGGAAACAGTCTATACTTTTGAGTAGCTTCTTTCTGCTATTAGACTTTTATTTCCTGTCTTCTTGGTAACTGTACAAGACTCTTTTTATTTCTACTATAGGGGAACATTGATTATGTTAGCACTTTATTTTTCTTTCATTTAATGCTTTATGAATGAATGTTGGCTATTGATATTTTATGACTATGTTGGGTGACTACGATCTTGCGGGTATTCATGCTAGTTAGCACACGACGACTTGGGTCTCGTCAGTTGGTGAGACTCAGGTCGTCACATAATAGACAAAGACTGAAACAATTTGTTAAGAACCCAGGTGAGGAAAATGTCATTAAAGAGACTACCCTACTAGATCTCTAATTTGATGGGACTACGTCTAGCCGTAAACATAAAATTCAACGCTTGTTAAAAGGTAACCCAACATTGATTTCTGCTAACTTAGTTTATCTAATTGCATCATAGATTAGTGTATAGAGTGAGTGGGAATACCTGAATTCTTTAATAGGCATAATAGGTTCAATCATTCTTTTCTCATGCTATTTCATGTACTTTTCTATTTTAGTCATACATTGAGGACAATGCATGAGATAGGCACGAGGGAGGGGTGTGCAATTTTGTCAAAATCCAACTATTTGCATTTGTTTTCTTATGTTGTTTCATACATTCATATGTTTCTCGCCTCATTGTTTTCTAATATATATATATATATATATATATATATATAGCAAAAAGAAAAAAAATCAATATTTTAGAGTCCTAAGCTAGGAAAAGTTGAAAATTATTGACTTTAATGATTTAGCAGTCTTAGGAAACATATAATCAAAGTCTTTTCGCTTAGACTCTTCAGGTTGTATTTCGACTTAATTAGCTCAGGTACTTACTAACATACGGATTTGTTTCCCAAGTTCTTAAACGAGATTTTACAAAGTCAAAATATTAAGTCGAGGGAGTGATAAGTATGTAACTTATATTCCCACCCTCAAGTTTGAAAAGTTTGCAAAAATTAAGCTATTTATCCTTGCACTTATGCATTGACTCATCTTTTAAGCAATCATCCATTGAAAATTGAGTAGTCAATAGATCTTAGATTGAGGGTCATTTGAACCTTGTGAGTATGACTGGCATGTTTCACTGGGTCTGCTCCCTAGATTTAGGATGTCCAAATCCCAACTTTGGATCTTTAGCTTTATGAGCCTTTATTTAGGAGATGTTTTTGAATGGGATTTGGAAGATGACCTACCTAGAAAGATGAGAGGAAAAAAGAGATCAAAAAGATACATATATATACTAGTAGGAGAAAGAAAGAATAAATAAATAAATAAATAAGTGTGTCCAAAAATACAAAAATACAAAAAGAGGTTTAGAATAAGAGGCTAATTAGGTACAGCTCGGGAGATATAAAATTGGTTTGTCGTTGTGTTGACTTCGAGATAGAAAAGGGTAGGGAAAATGCTACCAATTCTTAGTAACGCAAATTTGAAACGTGGTCCACTAGATCAAAGAGAAATTCTTTCCTTAGCGAAGACTTGGAGTTCAACGTGGTTGCTTACTTGACGAACCACCTTTTACACACTAGATGCTTAAAATTCGAATTCGCTTCAAACCTTGGGTGGGTTGATTGAGCCATAAAACATTGCTCATGAGATTGAAGTCAAAGGCTAATAGTGATTGGAATTAGGTGGTCCCTATTTGAGTTGGTACCTTCGAATTGTTGAGTCCTTGATCTTAGGATTTTATGTACAGTTTCTTTTGAATTGGTAAAGAATTGAAGTCAGGATTTCCGATTCGCCTTAGCTCAGACTCGTATTTGGTTTACCCAGTGTTCTTTGATTTTGGTTTTGCTCGAGGAATAGAATAAAGATAGGTATGGAAGTGTGATATACTCATTTAATTAAGTAATTCATACCTAACTAATACTGGTTTGAGGGTAATTTGCATTTAACTGCATTAGAATTGGTTTGTTTAGTTATATTGCATCAATAGTACATTTTTAGGGGTTATTGTGCAATATTTTTGTTAGCTATATCTAGTACCTTGATGTGTTAGCTATAACAACCAATGCATTTTGAAACTCATTAGCCTTGAACTTCAGCTAAAACCTTAGGTTTTCAATATTGTTGATCGACCAACCTTTTATAATTGGTCAACTAAACTCACTTTGATTGATCAACTCAATATTTTTAACCAATATAATAGTTAAATTTCTATTCAGTGTCAAAAGTCAATTAATTTCCTACTTTAATCGATCAATATGGAATCGATCAAACTTTAAAATTAATTGACCAAAAACCCATTTTATCAACCAACTATTTATTTTGATCGACTAAAGTCATATTTCCAGACTTTCTAAATCAGGTCGAAAAACACTTATAAATAAGACCTTCAACCCCCATTGTAAAACACACCTTAAGAGCTTTCTACAAGCAAATCTCTTATATTTTCTCTAGTGTTTCGCGCCACAACGCTTGCAATTACTGCGATCCAAAGCATGGCTCTTTGCGATTCAAAAAGCTCGATTTGTCTTTATATTCTGAGGTTCCATAGGAATTACTGTTATCTATTTTTATTCATGTTGCTTTGATTTGAGACCCAAGTTGTTTTTAGGAGTCCCGTTGTTTTTCTTCTCTTGATCAAGTGTATAAGAGAGGAAGTCTTGTAAACGGTTGTGCCACCCTCGTTCAAATAATGCGTTAGTAGATTTGATTAGTGTTGACTAGTCGGAGAAATCCTAAGCTGAGAGGCTTAGGTAGTGATTTTTATCTGTAAGAGTTTTCACTCTAAATCTAGGTGTCATCCATCTTTGTGGTTTGCTTATTCTTATTTTGATATGTAGTGCATGATATTTTAAATTCCACAATCACTTTCGATAGTACACTATTCCCTCCTCTAGTGTATACTTAGTTCCTATAAGCTTCGCACACACTCACATCCGATATCAGAGCTTCATAATGACACCTATCATGAGCTTCATCACGACACTTTCGAGACCTTCAGGGAGACTTTGATGACTTCCGAATACTTTGACTTGGGCAAAACCACCAAGTCACCATACTTCCACTATAATAGTCTGCACTTACACCAACAGTCAATAACCATTGGTGTAGATAAAAATGATCGTCGCTATAGAACCAAGTTGCTATTTCGACAATCATTAGAGCCATTCTCTTAAGAGGTATCACTATAGGCAACACCAATGGTAAAAACCACCGATGTTGTACCTAGAGCTACAATAATAGTCACATTTTAAAAGTTAGCAATTTTTTGTGATTGCAGCAACAACGACGATTTTATCTGTCAATGTAGGATAAAAAATGTTGGTAAAACCATTACTATAAGTAATACTCCAATTGTCTTTTTAACATAACCCAAATATAAATATCCGTTACCAAATCTATCAATATAGATATCAAAATCTTCATTATTAAATCTTATTCAATTTATGAGCATTTAATATCTTTAACATATTTAAGATTTAACCTTATCATCAACAATAATGTTTACCTTCATTTTAATACGATTAAAGAAAAATATACAAGATATAACACTCTTTTGAAATAACAAATTAAATTATTCAAAGAACCATACATATACATCTAATTTTTTCACATGATTCTAAAGAAAATTATTTATCTACAAGTACTACAAGTGGCATGAGCCACAATTATCTATCAATCTCTCTATACACAAGAATCTAATTGTTCAAAAAATTTGCTAGTTGTCAACTACTTCAACTATGAGATCATGATCGCAAAAGTTCTTGATCAACTTGAGGTACTACACAACTGCAAATCATTAAACATGATATTATAACTCTTGAAAAAAAATGATGTTATAGTTTGATTATACATAAATATAAAATCAGCAGTAGCCTATTCCTAAAAAAAGAGAGATTCAAAGTTAACATCTAGCTTCTCTCGAAAAAAAATCTTCAATATGACATGGAATACTACTTAAAAACTAAAAAGGTCCCTTGCAAAAAAATTTATCAAGGCAAGAATTATAACTTGTGAACCAACATTATGAGAAAACAAGAGTAGCATACAAAAGTATATGAATCTTGTCACCATTGATTGCACAAATCGCATGATTTATAAAGTACGATTTTTTGTCGTTGCAACACACGAAATCACAATTGCTTTTAAAATTTGTAAAACCTAGATATGATGAGTATCTAAAGTCATCCAAGGAGGCCAAATTGTTATTCACAAAGATGATTCTCTCTCTCGCCTCTCAAATCAACACATGTATTTTTGTGATTTTGGTTTTGTTGCTTTTAGGTTTTTCAAAACAATCGGGCAATGGTAAGCGAAGATAACTACACTAAAGACTACGCCTATCAACTACTCCTAAGTGACAAGAATGTGTTCTCTTCTAAACTCACCCTAGGCAAGTACACCTAGGGTAAATAAAAGAGAGTAGTGGTGCACTAAAGAAATAACAAGAAAGCACACTAACTAGAAAAACATGAAATTGGAAGGCTAAATTAGAACTTGTATTATTAGCAAACTAGATGAAATGTAGCTGAATGCCTGTTACATGAAAGATAAGGAAACACTAACTAATACAAGAAAATATAGAGATAAATAAGAGAAGAGATCCACTGGTAGAGCTTTGGATAGCCTTGCTCCAAGTGCAGTTGCTTCCGCACTTAAAAAGGCTTCTCCTTGACTTCTTCAAGTAGTCCTCCAAGCTTTCTCCTCCAAGGTGGGAGTCAACCACCTTACTCCTCCTCAATGCCTAGCCATCTCTCCTTTGTGAAGATGTCCTCCTTGGCATGGCACAAGGAAGAAGAGAGAAGAGGAAGAAGGCACCAAGGGGGTGGGTAGGATGCCCCCTTAATCTTCTTCTCTTCCCCTTCCTTAGTCGTGGGTATGGTGGATATAGGTAGAGAAATGTGGCAACTAAGGATGGGAATTATGTAGTGGTAGGGTAGGGTATTTATAGGATGAGAAAGGGGTGGTTATGGTGTTTTTTTGGAGAGAAATGAAAGGGTGGTTGGATTTTTTTTTTTTTGTGGGGGGGGGGGAGGGGGGGAATGAGAGAGAAATGAGGAGGTGCCTTGATTTTCCCTCCAAAAATACCCTCTAAAAGGTGTTGATTTTGGAGGGAAAAAATGGAAGGTGGAGATAGGTTTTAATGGTGGATGTAGGGTGGTGATGGAAGGGATAGTTGGCTCCAAAATAAAGTAGGAGCAGGTGCTCTTTTTGGTGAAGCTTAGGTAGTAAAGTAGTAAGGTAGTAGGCCATGAAGTGGAGCTAGGTTGAACTAAGCTAAGCTAAGCTAACTTAACTAGTAGATGAGTAGTGGAGAGAAGAGGTAGAGCTAAGGTTTTAGAGGAGAAGAGCTGGAGGGAGATGGAAAGGATTGCACTGGAGCTAATGTCTGCTGAAGGTAGCTGAAGTGGAGCTCAGTAGCTATCGATTTAATTCTCAACATAGTTAATTAAGTTATTTATACTTAATTAATTGCACAAGAATGTAACTTAGGTTAACTCAAATTAATGTCGTGAATGTAATATAGGATCAAGTTAACCTAACATTTTATATTTTTTTAAGTTCTTTTTTTTTAAATTGATTGAATCCAGGTCGTTTACTGAGAGGTATAACTTAAACCTAATTCACCATTAAATCTCTAAAAGTAATTAAGAGTCAATTAATTAATTAAATTATAATTAACAGTACTTTAAACACATGAATAATTGCACAAAATGTTTGACAATAAAAGCATGCAATATTCCATTAAGAGAAAGCAAGTTTATAAGAAAGATTTTTCATTTAAAACAAAGTAAGCATTGTTTATTACAACATTTATTACAAAAGTATAAGGCAAAGAATATAATACATGAGTCAACAATGCCTTTGCAACAATTCAAATCAAATCGTATAATAGCTTCAGCCCTAAAATCAGATGTCTGAAAATTGAGTTAGACAACTTAAAAATTTATATTGGACTTCTGATCAATAGTAAGGACATCTGATTTCCTTTTCATCTCTATGTATTTATTTCCTTCTTAAGCTTTATGATTCTCTCTCTTCTCTTTATCTTTTCCACGAACTCAACTCTCTCTCTCTTTATTAACTCTTTTTATTCTCTGTTCTTCTTCTTTTATTCTCCCTAAGTCTTCTTTGTTTTCCTTTATCTTCTCCTTAGCTCGTCTTTGTTCTCTTCCTTTCTTAATCCTCTTTCCTTAGCCTTATGTCCACAGTCAAATTTTCACCAACTTAACCCCATTTACTCTCTTCAATTATAAAAATTATGATTTCTAATGGTCGGCACAGGCTTTTCGAGAATGCACAGCGTCCACAAGGGGGCGAGACCAGACCCTACTAGGCCCATGACTAGTTCATTTATTATAGATTTTACACATTTTTTAGCATGTACAGCATCCGACCTCCCAGGCCCATGCCCATTCGGACCCACAAACATGCCCCCACAGGCGCACACACACCCGTACAGGCACGTGCGCCGCACACATAACTCTTTCATTTACGCCCTACGCTAACGACTGAAGAGGCGTCAACGCAAAAACAACTTATACTAGGTCACGCGTTCTTAGTTTCCCGATGTGGGACTAAGTTTGGGCATTCCAGACCAATCTTCGCCTAAGAAATCCAGCCGATTGGTTGGGCCAATTAGATCGAGCAAAGGCTCGATGGAGAGCTGTTTGTGTGCTCTATAGGATTTAAGCATCAATTTGATGCTTGGATCAAATCTGATCCACCTATTTCAGTCAGGAACATGACTGTTCTACCATGTCCAGACATGCGTGCAGGGAAGAGATTCAAAAATATCATCCTGCAAAGAGGGTATTGCCCTCAACTAAGGGCTTGAATACCTTTAGTAAGGTATTCCGCACAAATTGGAGGAAGAAGGAAGGTCTGAGAAGCTTTAGAGAGCTTCAGAAGGTGAATAGCTTTGTACTAAAGCTTCAGAGCTTAGATTTGAGCTCCAATTGGCTCAATAGAGAGGTAACAACCTCTGAAAGTAGTCTGAATAGATTCATAAGGTCAAAGATAACTAATCTAGTAGAATTTGAGACTTGAAACTCAACAGAACCACACTGAAATAGTATTTCGTTCATTTCGAACCCAAATTGAACATAAGAAAACTTGTTTAATCCATGATAAAAATCACCAAATTTACCCTAATTGATCTTTAAATCAATCCAAAAGCTAAATCCGTGAATTAAATCAGAAATTTAGGCTTTAATTCATCATCTGCAACTCAACTTTAACCTATGCAGCCCAAAAATTGACTTTCTATTTAAAAGCTTTCCAGATCAAATTAAGGCTCTTGAATGACTTAAATCCATCTCAGAAATCTAATGTATACCTCAAAATTAGGTTTTGATGACTCCTAATATGTTCTCAAACGTCGCCGCTTGAGATCCAAAAGGGATTTGTTTGCCAGAACGAATCATGGTTTCTCCAAGGGATCTGAGGGCTAGGGTTGAACTCTGCATATATCATACTTGCATCTAGACTTCTAAGATTAATAAAAACCCTAATGAATGAGCCTCTCCAACTCTGTCGGAGTTGGAGAAGACAGAAACCTAAAAGGATATCCAGACATTAAAACTTTAATTTAATCATCACATCATAATCCTCAAGTCTTAAATGATCAGTCTGAAGTTCAGTACGGAGTTCTAAGGGCTAATTCACTTTTTTGACTCACCAGAGCTTCAGCGAACTCCAGTGAGTCAGGTTCTGATGTACAGAGGTGAAAAATTTCATGAAACAGGTCATTACTAACCTAAAGAGATTCTTAAGACCTAGACAGACCTTAAAAGCTCCTTAATTAACTCTTTTAAAAATCAAAATAAAGGATTCATCATGGAATTCAAAGGTTTGACATTCTGAGTTCGACAGAGCTCAGAATGTCTCCTCTCACTCAATTGAGTGAAGGGAATAAGTCTATGGAGTGAGGCGATGCTAATGAACTAATTAATTAGGTGCAATTACTCCTCTGAGCTTGCCATTGACAGTGAGCTCAACGGTTGAGATGAAATTTAGGTATTTATGATTTAGGCGATTATTTATTTAATTGATATGTGGATCGTGGCCCTTAAATGATGTAAAGGCAATGGAGGGCTCCTATGAATGTGATCTAAACTCGGAGACCTCTACTATGGACAGCAACGGTCACCGGTGCAGGCGGAGGTGGTTTAGGCGATAAAGTTGATAAAATGTAACATAAATGAGGTAGAAGTGTTCACGGAAAGGTGCAGAGTGAGGTGGATCAAAAAGACAAAATGCTCCAGACGAGCTCAAGGAGCTCGCCGGAGCTGAAGAAGACGGCAGACAATCTAACATTAAATCTAACTAAACTACTTAATCAACTAAGCTAACTACTCTAAACTTACCTAAATTCCTAATCTTACTGTTACCTGGACGAAGGGAGGTAGAGGAGCTCTGTCAAAGGTCGTAACGGAGGAAGAAATCAGAAGGAGGGAGGAAGAAGTTTGGCGGGTGAGTACGCGGAGTGGAAGCAAAATCCGGAGTCATCGCTTTGTCCAGAGACACGGCGGAGGATGGTGGAGCTCAATAGATGATGGAAGTGATCGGAGGAAGACGATGGAGACGGAGGATGGTCGTCGGAGTAGAAGGGAATAGCCTATTGGAAAGCTCAGTAGGGGGGAGAGGGTAGGGAGTTAACTGCCAAAATCGGTAGGAAGGGGAGCTATTTATAGGTGATGGTGGAGGGTAAGGGGGGTGTACCTAGACAGAAAAGCATCTAGGTTCAGCTAAACCACCGGTGTCGTCTCCGACGTCAGTGAACTTAACTGCAAGACCTAAATAGGATTAGAAGTCAATCCGGCCCGTCGGATGAAGGGGAGGTGAGCGGAAGAGAAACAGCCAGAGCGACAATGTCCTGACGAAGGATGAAGGTGGATCGGAAGGTGCGGTGACCAGCTAACGAGAGTCGTCCAGTGCGAGGAAGAGTAAGAAGAAGAAGAATAAAGTGTTGTGCTCACAGGGACCTATTCGTAGGAAAACTTAAGGTCCTAAACTAAATAAAAGGACTCAATGGAAATAGAAGCCTAAGGACTAAAATGTAAACGGAGGTTTTCAAAGCTTATTTTAATGTAATTCTTTTTCAACTTTTTATATATGATTATAAATTACATAAATACTATATATATACCTTGAATTTATATTTTGACCTTTTTAGTTTAATTTATTTAATTGATTAAATTACTTAAGTTATTACATACTTAGGGTTAAATATTTATAATGTTAAATATTAATTAGGTAGCTAAATATTTATAATTTGAGTCTAAATTATTATTTAAATTATTAATAACATTAATTGATATTTAATTTAATATTATTAACTTATTTTATAGCCCTTTAATATATTATCCCTTATATTATAATTAAACCCTAAATAAACATATTCTTACCTAATTAATTAGGGAAACTAGTTAATTAGGGATATTTAAAAACCATGATGAATCTCTCATCAGTAGCCAACTTAGCTTGCTAGTTCTTTGCTAGCAGCTAAGCCAAGCTAATATGAGCTGGATTCTTCTAATCTGAGCTAAGGCGAGCTGGGTTTGATCTTCCCGAAGAATACATAGCTAGCTCGAGTAGCTAGCTTAGGTCAAGTACCTCAGCTCAACCAAATTGAGCTAAGTTGAGTCTCCGGGAGTTGTACTTGAACTGGCCTAAGCTAGCTGAGGTCATCTTTAGTTGACTAGGTCTAGCTAGTTGAAGGCAGTAGCTAATCCTAATAAGGTTGAACTTCTAGTGAACTGTTCTGAGCTAAAGGAGTTGGAATGGAGCTGGGATCAATTGTCTTGAGCTAGTTTAAGTTACCATCCAACGGAGGTGAGTTAGATGGAGCTGAGATGAACTAGCTTGAGCTACCATTTAATTGAGATGAGCTGAATGGAGCTAAAGATGAGTTGATCTAGCTTGAATGAGTTAGGATCCAGCTAGGATGAGTTGGATCTAGTTGGGACCCAGTTGATAGGAGCTTCTTCTTCATCTTCTGCCTTCTTGAGTGCCAAGGTATGTGAGATCTAACTTTCTATCTATCCCTGACACTCAAGTAAATGTATCAAAAAGACAATAAAATGCAATGCATGCTTATCTTAAATAAATGCCTAAATGCAGTCCGAAAATCTATTTGCGGAGTTAAAACCCTAAGAGCTAGATCAATTTTAAGGTATAAGGATATTGATAAACTTGCATTTATCAACCATCCGCCCCACCACCATAAAAAAAAGAGACCTAATATTTATATATTGTTGAAATTAAAGGCAACAAGCTATCTAACTAGCTTCGCAAGCTAGCTAAGCTTATACTTAGACAAGTCCAAGTACCACTACAAGCTAATTAAGTATCTCTTTTGGCAATTATGCTTACAAGAAATCTATGTAATTGAACAACTAAGTATGAGACACAACTACAAGCTCCCATATATGACTATGCATATCATTAAAAAATCAATTAGCACTAACATCTAGCTCCATAACACGTAGCTCAAATGTGTACATGATAACATTACTCCATCACAGGATCCAACTTGATGATTCAGTGCACTATCGATGTCAATGCTATTTTCTTTTCTTTATCTCTGATAGATTCTGAAGACAAACATAGTAATATTGGAAGAATACATGTTATGACAATTAGATATCAGCTGCAAGCTAGAAACCGAAGACAAGCCTAGTATATGGGAAGAATATATGTTTCCACTATTGCACATCAACCGCAAACTAGGAAGATATATAAGACTGCATTATAATGTAGGACAAGCTGGGCAGATAAAACAGTGGGCTCATACTAACGTCCTGCATCTTAACTGAATCCATGTTTCTTTAATCATTCATGTTTAGATGCTTTATTGGAAAGGTTAATCTCTTTAAAAAGGAAAAAAAGGGGACTTCTATATTGTCATCATGTATGTACAGGGTCCTGTAAGGAGATTAGCAGTTGATGCAACATTGAGAGCTGTAGCCCCATACCAAAAGTTGTGGAGAGAGAAGGATGGTCAAAAAACATGAGAAGTATTAGTTGAAAAAACTGATATGATAGCAAATCGAGTGGCTTGAAAAAGGTTGTTGCTTTGGTAGGTTTCTACCTAAATATAATAAAAACTTATTGGCTTTTCTATAGAAGTCAAAGTTACTATTTGTTAAGCAAAGTAGCATTACTGTTAATTTGTTTTTTTTTTTCTTATATACAAGGCTTTTCTCTCAACAAACAATGAACCTTCCAATTCCTATATATATATTTGTTGCTACACATGGCCAGTACTCACATTTGCAATTTCACAGGTAATATTTGTGTTGATGCCAGTGGGAGTAAGGAACTGAATCGCATGCACAAGCCAAAGGTGCAGCAATGAGAAGTTACTGGCTGAGAGTTACACCAGTAGAGATCAAGTTAGATTAATGTTATTCTCCTAGAAACAGCTACTACATTTTTAAGTTAGAGATGAAAATCTCTTTCTGCTTAATCTCCTTTCAAAAAAAAACTTTCTGCTTAATCATAGAGAAAATTTCTTTCTTTATGCCCTATTGTTCATGCAGCTTACCTTATTCAGTTAAGCTGGGCAGATAAACTATAATCCAAGTTAATTTCCTGGACAAACATATTTACACTGTGGCTGTTGGAATCTTATCTATCGAAGGAAAATGAGTGGTTTGATGGTCAATGCATTTCCTTACAAATTTTCAAATAGTTTTCAAATAGTTCTCCTTCTAAATCCTATGTGAGATAGGCATATGAAATAACAACAAGCATGAATGGTTGGTAGAATATGTAATTTGAATCATATACCTTATGATTGGTAGATAGATGATGAAGACCCTTTTTCTCCACGGGAGTTACTACGTACACTTCTAGCATGAGAAACTTGTGAAGTAATAGATAATTACCAAACATAGTCAAGTTATATAATTACATAACAAAAGGTTCGTGTCTTTTATACAACTAAAATAATGGAATACCTCTGCTTATCCTACCTCTACCTATAAGTATAAAATAGACATTCAAATCATATTAAAATTCGCAAATATCATTCAAGTCAAATAAATGTATCAAATCATACCTGCATAGCTAATTTCCTCGCATGTTGCATAATATCATCATGTTGGCATTAAGAAATTATTCTTTCAACATCTAGACCATCCCTAAAATAATACCAAAAAGTCCATGCAAAGTGTCATGGATATTAGATTGAGGTGATGTTGTGGTGTTGAAGCTTTTGGAAGGAGCAATTGCTCCCAAACAACAAATTCTATCTTTCTTCTCATCTCCCTTCACCTTCAAGTAGGCATCCCCTTGCCAAGAAGTAACTCCCTTGGAAGTTGAGCTACTAGCTTCACTTTGATACTTCTTCATGAGGTCCTAATGATTGTAACAAGAGAAAACTCACTCCTAAAAATATACCATACAATGGAGTCAAAAAATGATAACAATATAGTCATCCCTTGCTCTGATTTAAACTCGAGCAACTTAGTTGCATGCAGTAAAACAACTCTGGCAAGCCACATAAACAGAGAACACATGGCAAGTAAATATATTATGTTGTCTAAATGATTGATTTTCAGCCACTCTCTTTGAACCTCAAACCAACTATCAAATATGAAGATCACTAGTTCTATTTTGTAGTTGTTTCCATATCCTGATGAAACCTTATAATATTTTTGAAGTTAGTGTTGAACCTGAAGAAGCTCCCTGTGATTGAGAGAGATTGGATGATTGGTCCTTTTCCGATGCTCAAGTCTTTAGGGTTTGAATCGTTTGGTTTTCTCAGGGGTTAGGAAATGAGGAAGATGGAGTGCGGATATTTGTGTGGTGGAATCTGAATGTAATGAAATTTGCATCATAACTTCTTTGTTTCTTAACTGCTTATTGGAGACGGTGTTTAACGTTATCTTATGGTTCTATCTTTGGCTTCCTCAAGTTTTTCTCACTGATGATTTAAAAGAAGGTAATGACGAATGGCTTGAGTTTCATATTTCATTCTTGGATTTGGCTTGAAGTTGGTGTGGATGTTCATTGTAATCATCTAGAAGTATATGATATCACTTTCAATATTCCATAGTTTTTGAAAAAAATTGAAGCAATAGTTTAAGAATTCTATTCATCTCAATATAGACCTTCTTGCAACAAAGTTATTTTGTCTAGAAATGCATGTTCTTTACCCATTGGGATACTTATGGTGCATGCATTTTATCTATTGATTTTCTCAAGGTTCCTTTTGTTTCCATAACTATTTGGGTATTCCCATATGGATCAGTGCCATTGAAGACCTATCTTCCTGATGGAGATATTATCTTACTGTGCATCAAGAAATGTTTTGTCTACACTTGCCCGTCATTTGTTTGTGGGTATACTCTAATGAGCCTAAAAAAGCTTAATGATAAATCTTAACTATGATTACTTCATCTTTAGCTGGAAGCTTGGAATGCTTGCTTAGAGAAGAAGAAAGTGTAACGAAAAGGAAGTGGATCTTCTAATTCATACATATTATATGGAGTGATTGGTTTGACATTCACATTGGCTATTTGTATAGAAGCATGATAACATATGTTAAATTACAACAGGCATCAAGTCTAATGCTTGAAAATTTCTTGTTGGAGTGTAAATGAATATCTCATTCCCTCCATGCTTGTGTTTGTAACATCTATCATCTATAGTGACAATTGAATTTGCCATCTTATTAGTTTTAAAAATTTGATCGGTTGGAAGACAGGAGTTGTCATAAAAACATTATCTTGCATTATGAAAGGGAGGGTTGAGAGGAGATGAGGAGCTTTTCTTTTCAATCATCAGATGCGATAGGGGTTCAGTCAGATGGAGGTGCCCAAGTGACTTTAATAGGCCTTTGGATGAGCATAGCTTCGCTCCTGGTTGTTTAGTTTGTAGTTTAGGAACCCAAAAAGGATTGACCTCATGAAGAAGTATCAAAATGTTGACAACATAATTTGTTGTCAACATTGCTTTGGTTAATTTATGTTTGATAAATTATGTCATTTATCATTAATTTCTTTGGCGTTTGATTTCTTAGTCCTCTATATGAACTATGAAGACATTGTGTAACTTTCTTAAAAGGTTTGTCCTCTATATGGACAAACCTTTTTTCCTTGTTTCCATGGATCTAGAATCTATACATAGAGTAGGGTATTGTATCATAGATGCTGGTTTTTCTACTGAAATCTATCCCTACAAAGATTTCAACTTGAAATTGCAGCCAAAAGGTGGTCATGGTCATCACAATGGATATGTTATTCATGATGTTGTATGTTCAAAGGAAAATATGCAACAACAAAAATATATCATCCTTAGTAAATCAATGAAAGCATCTAAAATATACTATTAGATCCTTCACCTTCTCATTCATTGCAGTTCCATCTTTGTGTTTCTGACTAGTCATGTAAATGTCAGCTCTTGTAGGAATTAGTCCATCTGCCTGTGTTTAATGTTTGTATCAAGAGCTAACCATTAACGAATTATTCCAATGTCAATAGATTATACTAAATAAAAACATATTACCTTTTCATGGATAATCCTAGCAAATGTCTTTGTTCCAGTGCAGTGGGGGTCCTCAAGTTTTAGCCAATTTCTTCTATTTTGCTCACACATTTTCTAAAGGTACAAGGGCATTCAAATAAAAAGTAAGTGATGTATTTGTCATAAAATCATTGTGAAAAGTGCAATTCATTTGCATTAAGACAATACCTGATGCGCATCACTAAGTCAAATATGAGCAAGTGTAAGAAATTATCATTTGTCAATCTGAGCATCTTCAACTGTATCCCATAACTCTTTTGGGGACTATATTTTATCAAATACTTTACTCTTAATTTCATTCTTCCACACCCTCCATTTTCTAGCAGCACTACACATGACATATTTCCTTGTCTTTTCGTTACAACATGGCTGAAATTTAATCTTCTCCTACAAAACATATGATATTGTTATAAATATTTTCAATAACCAAGAAGTTAACAAAAAAAGATGAATTATAACTAGCTCTTAAACCTGAATGGCCTCCCATATTGTCGTCTTATATTGAGGTCCCATATCTTTCCAACTGGAATATCCTATGGGGGCCAAATTTGATCTTTGTACCACAGATCCGATAAAGTTTGCTAACTTAGCGGCTTCTTCTCCAACGGGAATACCTGCAACACCAACTTGAACCTCCATCTTCATGCCATCTTCCAACTCCCATATTTCATTCATTAAGGTGGGACCTCTCATCTTCTTTAATTAAGATGAAGCTACTCGTATGACAATAAAGAAACAAATAAAAGAGTAGATTAGCATCTAATATATTTTTCCTCAAAAAAATTTGAGAAAAAGAATCTAAATACTCTACAAATGTTTAACAAAAAAAATTGACCTAGTTCTGAGACATCTTGTATTGGAGCACTTAATGATGAAACTGAAGTTGATTACTCACTAGCAATTGCTGGTTGTTTTCTTTCTCTTGTATCAACCACTTTATAGTTACTTTTCCTCCCCATTTATCTAAAAAAGAAAAGACAAGAAAAAGAATCATCAAAAATTACATAACCATTAATAAGTAAAGTCATTAATTTGAAGCATCTTCTAATCAGAACCTGCAAACCTATAATAACTAGGTTTTAGATATTGCTCAAGTATGGCTCTAGCTAGCTTCTTTTACATCAGTGACTTTCTTTCAGCAGTTCTTGATAATGAATAACCTTTCAGAAAATACTGAACAAAAACTAATTTCAAAAAGTGGATCTTTTCTTAACTAAGTTACCTTGGGGTATCTTAGCTTAAGGATAGATTCAGAACTCCAATCCAATTATTTCCTTAAGGATTAATAATCTAGAAAGCAGCTTTTATGTTATTAGTGTCAATTTGTTAGTGTGCTTTGTTTACATAGTATTTTCAATTTCGAGCAACACACATGAATATGAAATTAAAAAGGCAATTAACAAAAAAAGCAAATCATTGTTTTGGGGAGTTATATACTCTACTTTCAGAATGGTATGCATGTGGCTACTAACTACAGTATAGAGTATTGAATCCAAGTGGGAGGACTTGAATTAGTTCACCAATGAAAACTGGATGCGTGTCCATCAAAAGTTATTCTAATACACCCAACAAAGTTCCTCTAAAACAAAGAATGGAAAAACGAAACCTTGATATTCCTTATAGATTGAATCCCATTTTCAAGTATGAGAAGACAGATTCTCAACTGGTGACAAATCTCTCAGCATCAAGTGTACTTCCAGGTAGAAGTTGATGAAGGGGGAAGTCATGTGATGGGATCTAATTTTATTGATACCAATGACGAGCATGCCATTTTAGAATATGCTACCCTTGTGAGCCAAGCTAGTAAAAGCAAAGGCACTTTTGATAGTGGAAAGACTAACATGAACTACAAGCATTTTCCACAAAATCAGACAGATTTTGTTTTTAATGTAAAAGGGAGGCTGTTCATGACCCAACAGCCCTCCACTTCGTTAAATCTCAAAACCAGACAAATCATGGAATATTTTTGGACCTTCATCCTGAAGAGAATAATATGAGAGGAAAAGCTTGGCAAAAGAATGCAAATCATTCATAGAGTTCAAAATCAGTTGTCACATCTAAGAATAATATAGCTAGCAAGTGCTAACAAGGTAATACTAAGCATGTCCTGTGAGATTTAACAAAGGATCATAACTTATGATACAAAGCATCATCATTTGAATCAGCTTCCTCGTCAGACTGATCGTTCTCTATCTCAGGGGTCACATGAATATCCAAATCATCCACATCTCTTAACCTAAGTGGATGAGTCATTTGCTACCATCCTTACATTCCTTGTCTAAGCCATGCATGAGACTTTGAACATCTACAATTTTAAAAGCATCTTTAACCTTGACTCGCTTAACCACAGGCCATCCTGCATTCTTATTATCCTAAATGTAGAACACTTTCGATGCTTGAGATGCCAAGATGTAGGGATCATCCCCGATATCCTTTCCTGTATGTGATAAGTTAGAGAAATTAACAATGGTGAATCCATAGTCATCAGTCCTGTACCCTCTAGTTGGATGAACCCAATCACATTTGAATAGAACCACTCTACACATCTCTGAATAGCTTTGTTTGAGAATGTCTTTTAGCACACCATAATAATTTTATTCACCATTAATTGGCTAATCATCTTTTTGACTAGAATAGCTACTTGAACTAGAAATGACAACTACACCACTATTTTGTGTCATCAAATCCTTCTCATGTTCTATGGTATGAAACCTAAACCCATTAATAATGTACCCTCTTTAGGTAATAATCGTGTCAGAAAAGCCTTTAGCTAACCACTTTGTTTGGACGAAATCGTAGTTGTTTAAGATATATGCGTCATAGTATAATCGACAAAATCACACAAAACACTTAAATTCATAAACTCAAAATCTACTTGGAGTCTGAAGTCGTTCGCAGGGAGCAAGTGTAGAATTCACGCACTAATCTCAATTCAGAATTAATGAGCGCAGTAAATTAAGCATAATAAGGGATATGTAATGAATAAATTGGACAGATTAATATTCAATAACAATCAATAATATCTCAAAGAATAATGGGATAAAAAGAAATAGAGAAGCAAAATAATGGTAATTTGAATCACCAATTAAATCCTCTTAATTAAGCATGTATCCCAAGCATTCAAATCATTCAAATAAATCTCTTGTGCCTCAATCAAATAATCCACATCATCTTAAGTTCAGAGTAACACATGAAATAATGCCTTAGTGCCTTTGAAGCAAATCAGACGACGGCCACCCTTCTCAGACGACTTAACTCATCATAGCACAACCCCACAGAAAGAACACAAGGGCGCTAAAGCTTCTCAAGGCACAACAGCACAAGGCCAACCTTCCTCAAAGGCTAGGTCTCAAAGCCTCTTCCTTCAGCACGTGCCTCGAGGCATGCACGCACACATCTCAGAGCAAAACCTTCCCCCATCCTCCCCACAAATCCTCTTATTTTTCCTCTCAGAACCGGACGTAATTGGGTCAGAATGTGGGTAACTCTCAAAGCTAACTCGACACTTGCAGCGAGTCACCTCTGCACAGAACCCGTTCGCACAACCGCCCTTTGGCAGGGAAGTTGTGCACTACATCCATCACCGACTTTCTCAGGGGATGGACCCATATCCATCCTCATCTGATTCTAGTTTCGGAGGAAACTCTGGACCCACCTACTCTAATTAAGGGAACTCTGAACCCTTGTATTCTGACTTTTCCGAGATTCCTTAGACCTACGAGGACCTCAACGCCATTCAGAATGATCCATTCTCAAACACCTACAACCCTGGATGACGTAATCATCCTAATTTCACGTGGTTAGGAAATAATCAAAATCAGAGACCTCAATATCAAGCCCGACCACAAGATCCTCGTCCATCTCAGCCGCCTCAGCCTCGGCCTAACCCCACTTATCAATCTGGGCCGACTCAAATAGATCAAATGACTCTTATCCTTCAGACTCTAGCTGACATTCAGAAGACGAATGCGACTATGTAAAAACAGCACAGAGACGAGATCACAGAGGTTCGCAATCAACTTACCTAGATGGCAAATCCTCACCAACCTGGTGCACTTCCTTCACAACCTTTGCCTAATTCGAATAACATGCCGAACCAGAGGTGCGTTATGAACCCAAATCAAGGCCAAGCTCACTTTATTTATCAGGCCCCTACTACTCCATCACCCGATGGGATGGAGGCTTCAACATCATATGCGGGTTACCAGCAGCAAGCACTCCTTTTACCCACACCAAACCAAAACCAGGCGGGATTGAATTATGTTACTACCCGTAGTGGCAAAACAACACAGGACTCACCTTATCCAAGTCACTCTCAGCCTGGTAATACAAACCCTAACCCTCGGATAGTCATCTAGGATACCTCTATCCCAGATCAAGAACCTGGACCCATTCTAGAGGAACCATCTAAGGTTCCATTTTCCGAGACCTTGACCAAAGAAAAAAGGACAACCAAAACCGTGACACCTGAGAAGGACCTGGTTAAGCTCTTTGAGTAGGTCCATATAAACATCCCCTTGATGGATGCGATACGCCACGTACCGATTTACGCACGATTTCTGAAAGACGCATGTACACCTAAGCGAAAGTTGCGAACCAAAGACAGGAACCCGATCGTACTGTCAGAGTAAGTCAGCTCTGTCATTTTGAGCAAACTCCCACCTAAGGCAAAAGACTCAGGCACCCCTCTGATCTCTTGTGAAATCAGTGATATACAATTCGACCGAGCTTGATTAGACTTAGGAGCCTCCATAAATTTGATACCTACATCCCTACTAGCTACTTTGAGGAATACAAGCTTAAATCGACAGAAATGACTTTACAACTAGCTAACCTATCTACTAAGTCACCAAAAGGAATTATCAAGGATGTCATAGTTAGGGTACATGATTTCTATTTTCCAGTAGATTTCATTGTCTTAGACATGGATGCTCCTGAGAATATGAAGAATATACCAATCATACTACGGAGATCCTTTTTGGCCACTGCTAAGACAAATATCAATTGTGAGGACCAAATTAAATTAAAATTTGGGAGCAAGATACTAAAAATCGACATCTTGAAGGCCTGACAAGGAATTAATTGTGGAGTCATAGAACAGATTTGCGATATCAAAGCTGTGGTTGACGACTTTATCGAGGAAAACCTGACTATTTCTGAGCAACGACAAGAAGATCAAAACCTGCAATTAGAGAAGCCCGAACTCAACCTAGACACACCCATAGCTCCTTCCTTTGTTCTCGACACCCACCATGAACCACCCGCTGCTGCTGACAACCCAATTATGGAATTAAAGCATCTTCCCGATCATCTCAAGTATGTCTTTTTGGGTTCCAATCAGACGTTTCCTATGATTATCAACTCCCAACTCACACCTGATCAAGAAACACGCCTGATTTCTATTTTCCAGCAGCATCGGAAAGCCATTGGATGGACTCTCGATGATCTGACTGGTATAAGCCCTTCATACTGCACACATCACATATACACTGAAGATGGCTCACGACCATCCCGTGAAATACAGAGACACCTAAATCCAAATCTGCAGGATGTCATGAAAAAAAAGATCATCAAGTGGTTAGATGCAGGGATCATCTACCCGATCTCCGACAGTCGGTGGGTGAGTCCAATCCAAGTTGTGCCTAAGAAGGCAGGGCTCACCGTCATCACAACTGAAACTAGATAAACCATACCAACCCGTATAGCAAACTCATGGAGAGTCTGCATTGATTACAGAAGACTCAATTCCTCCACGAAAAAGGATCATTTCCCACTACCGTTCATTGATCAGATTCTAAAGAAACTAGTGGGAAATTGATTCTTCTTTTTGGATGAGTACTTCAGTTGCAATCAAGTCGCAATCTATCCCGAAGATCAAGAGAAGACCACCTTCACCAGCCCCTTCGGAACATACACATTCCGAAGGATGCCGTTCGGTCTTTGCAATGCACCCGCTACTTTTCAGCGGTGCATGCCTACCATATTCTCAGATATGGTAGGTGAATACTTTGAAGTCTTCATGGATAACTTCTCGGTATTTGGTAAATTATTTGATGATTGCCTCCTGCACTTGGTCCAAATCCTCAGGCGGTGCATCGACATGAACTTGGTTCGTTCCTGGGAAAAGAGTCACTTCATGGAACCTGAAGGAATTGTCCTGGGACATCTTATCTCTGAAAAAGGCATTCAGGATGATCGAGCCAAGGTGAATTTGATTTCCAAACTCCCTATACCTTGCTTGGTCAAAGACATCCAATCCTTCCTGGGGCATGTAAACTTTTATCGTCAATTCATCCCCGATTTCTCGAAAATCGTGCGCCCCCTATTTAATCTTCTATCTAAAAATGTCCCCTTTGAAATCTCCAAAGAGTACGCTTAGGCGTTTGAGATCATGCGTGATCGAGTTACCCAAGCACCTATCCTGCAGTCCCCTGATTGGTCTCAACCCTTTGAGATCATGTGAGATACATCTGATTATGCTGTAGGGGCGGTACTTGGGTAGAAAATAGACGAGAAACCCGTAGTCATCTACTATGCTAGCAAGACACTTAACAATGCTCAGCGTAACTATACAGTTACTGAGAAAGAGTTACTAACCATAATATTTGCATTGGAAAAATTCAGATCATATCTTTTGGGTTCCCGTGTTATCATATACTCAGATCACACTGCAGTGAGGCACCTCCTTGTGAAGAAGGACGCGAAACCTCGACTAATCTGCTAGATCTTGCTGTTGTAAGAATTCGATCTCGAGATTCGCGATAAAGCGGGAAAATAGAACGTAATAGCTGACCACTTGTCCCATCTTCCTTCTTCCGTCATCGACCCGTCTGGTCCAATCAACGAGCATTTTCCTGACGAGATCCTGCTAACCATTCACAATCTCCCTTGGTTTGCTGATATTGTAAACTACTTAGTTACGGGGAGAGTTCCGTAAGATTGGCTAACTTCCAAGTAGGACAAATTGATTGCCGAAGCCAAGTACTATATTTGGGAGGAACCATACCTTTTCCACATCGGCAATGAGCAGGTGATCCGGAAATGCATTCCTGACGACGAGGTCAATGACATAATGTCATTCTGCCACGACCAGGCCTGCGGTGGCCATTTCTCTGGGCGTAAAACCACGGCAAAAATTCTCCAATGTGGGTTCTTTTTGCCCACTTTGTTCAAAGACAAACAGGCGTATTGTAGGGCATGCGCTCGTTGTCAGACCCTCAGCAACATAGGCCCGCGGGATATGATGCCCTTGAACCCGATTATTGTGTGCGAAATCTTTGACATAAGGGAAATTGATTTCATTGGACCCTTTCCCTGATCTAACGGCTTCAAATACATTCTACTCACTATTGATTGTCTCTAAATGGGTCGAAGCCGTCCCTACGAGAACTAGTAATCATAAAGTTGTCCTCTGATTTATCCAAGAGAACATCTTTACCAGATTTAGGGTTCCTAAAGCCACCATCAGCGATGGCAGGTCTCATTTTACCAATGTGCACTTCCAGTCCCTGATGAAAAAATATAGGGTATCGCATCGTATCTCGACTCCTTACCACCTCCAGACTAATGGACTGGCAGAACTATCAAATCGAAAGATCAAGAAGATCCTTCAGGTCACTGTTCAGCCTGATAAAAAAGATTGATCTACTCGCCTTCCAGAAGCCTTGTGAGCCTATAGGACCGCCCACAAGACCCAATTAGCCATGTCTCCCTTCAGATTAGTGTATGGTAAGGCATGTCACCTTCCCGTCGAAATGGAGCACAAGGCTTATTAGGCAATACGAAAGTGCAATCTGGATCTAGTGAAGGCTAGAATACACTGTCGATTGCAATTGAGCGAGATCAAAGAACTACGCAATGATGCGTATGAGAACTCGCATATCTATAAAGAGCGGATTAAAGCCTTCCATGACAGGCACATTGTGCGAAAATCTTTCTACCCTGGTCAGAAAGTTTTACTCTTTGATGCCAAACTCAAACTTTTCCCAGGAAAATTCAGATCAAAATGGATTGAACCATTCTTGGTAAGACGAATCTTTGGAAATGGTGCTATTGAAATCAGCCAACCTAGCCTTGATTCAAAACCCTTTGTCGTGAACGGTCAGCGACTCAAGCCGTTCATTGAACTCACTGATACAAACAAGGCTGAGGTATCTTTTGATCTCTATTCTCCCTGAGCTTATTGCGCTCAGCTGATGGTGTTAAACTCAACACTTAACCGGAGGCAACCCGTCATCTTTTTGAAAAACCCGAAACCCTTCTTGACAAATCTTATGCTGAACTCATATTGCACTTTAGGGTTCATCCATTAAAACAGCCGACTCCATCTCTGGTACCCGTACCCGAGCTTGAAGTCCTCCGCAACAGTCATCCCGACCCATCCACCCATCCAAAACCTATTCTAATGAATGATCTAAGCTGAACTCAAACCCACCTAATTTACAATGAGGACATTGCAAATCGTAGTCATGGGGGAGTATTAAAGTACAAAACGCTATGAAAATCACTTCACAAGAAAGGGTTTTATAAAAAAAATCACATATTCCAAAAACCAAACAAATAAAAAAAAATAAAAAAGAACAAAAATAGAAGGGAGGAAATTTTGAATTGATTGCATATCATTTTTGAAAAGAAAAGGAGATGAGATAAAAATGTCAAAAAGGAACACAGTTTGAAAAGAAAAGAAAAAGAAATAGTCATTAGTAAAATATTAAAGAATTGACTCAATTCTAGACTAAATCAAAAAAAAAAAGAAGAGAAAATGAAAGACAAAAAAGTACTAAGAGACAAAATAGATTAGTAGGAACGCTGATCTTAGGCCACTTGGGTTGTGATCCTAGGCTTAAAAATTTAAATATCCACTAAGATCTGGATAGTCCTCAAGAGGTTGGGGAAAATGCAAAGCTTAAGTATTAGGCCTAACGCTTAAGGATTATTCGGCCTCGTTAACTGACCTCTGGTTTGTGAGACTCGGTAACCTAAGCACCCCAATCCACACAGTCTGGTTCAGTGCGCTTAAGTATCAAAATCACGTAAATGCGTTAAAGCTGTTCTGAAAAAGTTACCTAGATTAAGAGTGATCGATCAACACAAGTTGATTTAGACGAGTTCCCGACGCGGAGAGGCAGGAAATTCCCCTCAAAGATGCGCAATAACATATCGTCTCATCGATGCTTGTCTCCTAGGATATCTAATATCCTACCAGGGGTATGTAAGCATCTTGTGCTAGTTCAGATGCCATGGATGGCATTATCACGAAATGTCGATTGTCAGAGTCTGGATTTAGCTACAGAACGTCATGGACGGGATTATCTCAAAATCTTGAAAGCCAGGATTCTAAGGGTTGCCATGGACGGTGTTATCTCGAAGCATCGATTGCTAGGGACCCTGCAAGGATTGATGGTGGGAACTAGGAATCCGATACAGACCGTATTGTAAAGATAATCCGAGGCTAGAAATAAAAAGAAAAGAGAGAGAAAACTCTCCAAAAATAAAAGAAAATTCTTCTGTCTCTCCCTTACAAAAACGCACTGCAAACTGAACCTGAGCTAAAACATGTTACAAGCACTGGTGCTTTAACCACGAAGTTCAACGAACCCTAGGTTAGTTCTTGTGGGCCTTAGAAACCTTCGCAGCGGACTGAGGCTAGAGCTGATCAGGTTCGGATCTTGGTTAATACTTGAGTACCTCTAAGCCTACTACCGGCATTCTGATCTAATCTACAAAAGAAAGCACACATCAGAGTTTTGAGCATAGAAAGGCATATGGTCTAGAATTAAAGGTAATTTCATGAGATTTTGCTAAGGGACTAGCAAAAGTTAGGCATGGGGGTAGGAAGGGAACACCATCATGAGTCATAACTAGCTCATTTTGATCCAATTAAGTCAGTAAATGCTCCTACATAATTGACAAAGAGCCATAAGTCACTGCATAACCATTCTGAGGGAAATACAAGAAAATAAGGTTAAAACTACAGTTTTACCATCATATCATAAATGCAATACAATCACGGATTTTCCCAGGGGATAATTAAGGGTCAAATGATCTTAAAAGTCTAACAAGTGGGTTAGAACAAACAGAAAATGATTTGCACATGTTTTGAGAATTAAATGACTTTTAAAATCTTAAAAACAGATCTGCTTAATTAACTGAGGTTCTGGTCAAGATAAAATTCACTTAAATCCTTTAAAATTCCTAGAAAAATATTCTCTAGGATTTGGAACCTTCAATTTGACCATCAGAACCCGTCTTGACCCAAAATAGTCTCAAACAGACATTTACCCTAATTTAGATTTTTACATAAATTACACAGTCAAACTTAATCAAAACCTAAATCTAACTTCCCCATTGGATTCCTTGAGTCCAAATTAGGTTTATACCAAAATTTGGGCCCAATCTGATGTCATCTTGACCAAGTTTGCATTTTGGTTCAGTCAGACTCTTTTTATCTCATTCAAATCCTTAACTTTTGAATTTTCTTACAAATAACCCCCTAACTTCTTTACCTTCTTCATAAGCAAGTTCCCACACCATTTTTGGAAGGTGAAACCTTCACCGTCAAGTTTCGAGCGAGGATTTCCTGCTCGATTCTCAATCAATCCTCTCAAAATTAATACGGGGATTCCTTGGAAAGTTTCCTTCCATTTGAGTCATTCATTGGGCTCTAAGTCATTCCCAAAAGACCATGCAAAGATATCCTTTGTCACAACTACCTTCCAAGCTTGAAAGCTTCCTTCGAAGCTTGGAACGGCTTCCTATGGCCTATAAAAGAGATCCCAGTGCACGACCGTGCATTTCAGCAAGTTTTGGCCTAAGAATCCCTCCTCTACTCCATCTCCGGCCACCTTCAGACTTAGCTCCGGCAACTCCTCTCCGTTCTCCTCAGGCCGTCCAACCATCAAATTGGACGGCCAACTATCCTCCCCTCATCTTCACGAACCTCTCCTGCCAACGAGAGGTCGTGCCTCTACCTCAGTCGACGTCATCGTCTCGCCACACCATCTTCCTTCTCCAGCTCCAGTCGACCAACACCGAAGCGCTCCGCCTCCCTACTCTCTCACTAAGCCCTTCTTTTGCTCCCTCTCTTTCTATTTCGTTTTCCTACCCTCACAGACACAACCGCCAACCGCCGCCGCTCACCTTCGTCTTCTCCGTCTTCAGCCGCTCCTCCGGCGAGGCATATATGCCACTACACTCCATCTGCCTCGCCAAGCACCCCATAACCTTTGTTGTTCCACCACGAACAAAAGTCCTCTCCTATTTCACTCCACCGCTCACCCAAACGTGCCCCCGAATAATCCACCTTCACACGGTCGCCTCCGTCACCGTCAGGCCTCCACCCTCACTCTCACCACACGCTGCACCCATCACCGCACTCGCCACTCCATGGCGAACCTACTGAGCTATCTGACACAGCCGAAAGGCCCTTTTCTTGAGTTTCAGGTCTCCAGCCGTCACCGCCATTACCGCAAAGCTTCGAAAGAAGCTTACAGCTTCATTAAGCACCTGCAGCTCCAGGCGCCACCTCCAGGTGACGCGTATTGGCTTCAGGTCTCATCCCAAGGCCTCAATTGGAAGCCACAACCTCAGCAGGTACCTTGATTGGAAGGCAATCCAGCCGCAAACGCATGCAAAGAGGCACTATCTTTAGTGCCACCTCGAAAACCCGTGGCACTATAACCCCGCATAAATTGAATTTGTGTCTGGGGTTTATCGCCTCAGCCATTTGGGGGGTGAGGTCCCCCGCTCACCCGCCCACCTGCACCTCGCCCGTGACCCGTCCCCCGTAGGCCTGGCGCAGACCCGACCCACCTGACCCAACTCCACTCCTCGGCTGCGATCACACCTGCTGCCCTGGACCCAGGTACGGTTTAGGTCCAAAACCCGATAACCCAATACTATTGGAAACTCTGGGAGAGCGCAACCTTAGGAGAGAAAGAGGATCGTGTGTGGGGGCAGGGGGTTTTGCTACAAAGAGTAACGGCTGACACTTAACCGTTTGAAGAACCTTCCCCCTCTGCGTGAAGAAGGAGAATTGAGAAGAAAGCCAGAGGAAGGCGAGAAGAAGAGAAGACCTGAGCCAAAAGAAGGAAAGGAGAAGGAAGGGGAGTGCCACAGGAAGAGAAAAAGGAGAAGAGTAGAAGAACAGAAGAAGAACAAAAGAAAGAAGAGAAGACAAGGCAGGAGAAGTAGAGCGCAGAAAGAAAGGAGAAGAGAGACCCTCTCTAAGCAGCACTATAGCACTAGGTTGTTTAAGCCGTCTGATACATCTGATTACATATATTTGAGACTTTGTTAATATTATAGATTTAATTGCTATTTGTGAGGAGTAATTGGTAATTTAAATCACCATTTTACTCCATTATTATTGTTGAAATCTCTTGTATTTTCTATTCAAATTGCAATCTTGAGTTTTAAATTGCCATATTGCTCCCTGTGTTCAACCTCGGACTTCAAATTCGAGTAATAAATATTATTTGTTTACAAAGCGATTTCGACTATACTACAACGCAATTTTTAAACCTCGATTTCACTTGCGAACAGTAATCAGATCCGGGTAAAGGGAACTAAGCTCACCAACTGTGATGGTGAGCGAGGGGTGCATGCGCATGTGAAAGGGACCCAACCCCTCTTGACTTAGGCGAACAGCTCATATCACCTTTTCCACTTATACCGCTCAAGCGATTCTTCTACTTACGATGTGGGACTATGTCCCTTAGCTTTCTTCGCGTAACGCAGTAGGCAAGTACTCCTTCTAAATCATAGCACCTGCCGATGTCTTCATCCTCAATTGGAGTTGCAATGCTGCTCCAGAAGGGAATCCACTTCAGTTAGGAGTGGTTGTAGGGTGTGTGTTAGTCGACGGACAGTGGACGGCTCCAGAGATGGTGGAGACGACGGCGAGCGAACAGCGAGACCTGCAAACATGAACACGGGCTTAAAACCCCCAGTCAAAAGGTCTAGTAGGATCATTGTGAGGCGAGGAAGTCGATGGCGACATTGATTTGGTGATCGGGTGTGTGTGGAGGTATGACGGAGTCGAGAAGGGTATGCGGAGGAGACGAAGTTCAGTGGGAGTTTTGAGGGCGTGAACCCCTCAATTTCTTGAGGGGTTTAAGTGGGCGTGAGGTGGAGATGCTTTTGGAGGTGGTCACATAGAGTTTGGTGGACTGTGGAATGAGGAAGGCCTCGCCGAAGGCTTGGCTAAAGCGGAAGAAAACGATGGGGGAGGCGATGGATAGTCGGTCGAATAGGGGAGGGAGGAGTTGAACCTAATCTAGAGGAGAGGAAGAGGTTGAGCTAACTAATGGACGACAGGGAAGGAGATCCACACCAGCTTTGATTGGCCAATGCCAGAGGGGATAAAGGCTCCGTTGAGGGAGGCGACGAGGAAGAAAGGGAGAGGCAACTCTTGAGTTGGCCATCGAGGAGTGGACAAAGTCAGGGATGATTGTGGCGTTCCCAATTTGGTCATTAGGACTCCGTAGGAGGACGTAGGAAGGAGCTCGTCGGAGCAGGTCAGAGCAAACCGGAGGGAGAGAAGGAAAACTGTTCTTGACCTTAAACCTTGCTAAGGAACGCGGTATCAAGTTTTAGAGCTTTATATAGAGCTTCTGGGCAAGCTTTAAACAAGGAAAGGGCTCCACATGGCTTGAGATTGAAGGAAAAATACCCATGAATCTCGTGCATTCGCACGAGTTTTTCGTGCAAGATTTGAGTCCCAAATCAAGTCCAAACAAATCCTCACCGTGTGAACATCATTCCTACCAAATTTGGGGGGATTTGATGATGATCTGATGCTGTTTTGGCGTGGTCAAAAGCTGCCTGGAGGTTGGTTGACCTTTAATTGCGGCAAGGACCCATTTGCAAGGAAGATAAGTTAGGGACCTATTGGCAAATATTTCAAAAGTTAGGGACTTAATTGAAAGGAACAGAGTTTAATGGACTAAAATGTAAACTAGGTCAAGATGGACTCTGATTGGACCCAAATTTTGATACAAATCTAATTTGGACCCAAGGAATCTAATGGTGAAGTTGGATTTCAGTTTTGATAAAGTTTGACAGAAAAATTTGTGCAGAAACCTAAATTAGGGTAAAATTCCGTTTAAGACTATTCAAGGTTAAAATAGGTTCAAATAGTCAACCCAAGGGTACCAAAACTCTATGAATATTTTTCTATAAATTTTAGGAGGTTTAGATGAATTTTATCCTGACCAGAACCTTTTCAATTCAAGCAGGTCTGAAATTAGGATTTTGGACGTTGTTTTGGTTCTTGAAACGCATGAAACCCTATTTCTGTCTGTATAGACCCACTTGTTGGACTTTAATGCTTATTAGACCTTCAATTAACCCCTAGAAAATCCCTTAGTTACTCTACATTCATGATGTGATGCTAAAACTATAGAATTAACCCTGATTTAGCGTTCTTCTCTCAAAACGGATATGCATGGAATTATGGCTCTCAAGCGACTATTCAAGAGCATTTGTTAATTAATCTTGACTAAATAAAGCTAGTTATGACTCATGATGGTGTTACCGTCACACTTCAATTTCTGAGAAACTTTCACTTCCTTCTTTCTCCAAACATTCAATCTACAACAGATTAAGTAATATGATTTCAATTATTGATAAAAAGTAACTCAATTTTAGTTGAATATATAATTAAAAAATGAAAAGAATCTTACTCTATCACTAAACCAATCATTAAACTCAAGACTATAAAGCCAATCAAGTTCAAATTGAGATAGGCAAGGTGAGCAGTGACGCCTTCTTAGCATAGACTTATGCTCCCTATTTCAAAGAGGCAACGAATCTCTAGTTACATGATACTTCAACTTATTATGATGATCCAATCAAAGAAATGAAGAATTTCCAATACATATGTTCTAAAGTGACTGGCATTTTCATCATTAAAGAGAACATAACGATGTACCTGAAATAGACTGTGAATCAAGCTTCTTCCTTGAAACTCTTATTCGTTTCTTAAGATCGAATTGCTTATTTGTTATTTTCTTCTTCCCTAAAGGTTGTCTTAGTGGAGATGGTAGATCTTCATCCATCTTAGGGATAACATCCTTGTCCTTTCGTCGTGGCCTATCAAATTTGGTATGACCGCCACCAAGATACCTTGAACAAAAAGTTAAGCACTCATTTGCCAAGAATCCTTCTGTGATTGATCCCTCAGGATGAGCTTTGTTCTTGACAAAGCATTTCAAAGTTAGAAAGAACCTAAAACATCGAAAAGCTTACATATTAGTGAAACACAATTTTTTAAAAGACATCCGGTAGATAATTGTATTATTGACAAATACCTACCTCTCAATAGGGTACATCCATCGATAGAAAACAGGACCTCCAAGCTTTGCTTCCTCTAATAAATGGATGACGAGATGTCTCGTAGTAAAAAATGAAGGGAGAAATAACTTTTTCATTTCGCATAATGTTAGAATGGCTTGGGACTGTAGTATATCGAGATCCGACGGTCTGAGAACCTTCGTACACAAGCATTTAAAGAGGTGACATAAGCCAATTAAGATAATCGTCACTCTATCAGGTAAACAACCTCGAACAGCCATTGGTAAAAGCTCCTACATCAAAATGTGGAAATCATACATTCTCATCAATGTTACCCTCTTCTTTTTAACCTGTATCGCATGAGAGATGTTGCACAATAACTCATCTGGAAGCTTCATCTCCTTCAAGATGGTAAAAAAGATTGTAACTTCTTGCTTCGTCGTCTGATAACAAGTTCTTGGAATCACATTTCCAACTCCTTTCGGATGGAGGTCTCTTCTAATCCCCATATCTACCAAATCTTTGCGAGACTTGTAAGTATCTTCTGTCTTTTTGACCTAACATGTGATTATCCTAAAAATATTATCAAATACATTTTTCTCGGTGTGCATGACATCAATGTTGTAGCGTAGCAAATTATGCTTCCAATATGGCAACTTAAATAGGATGGTCAATCTCTTTAAAGGATTGCGTAATTCATCCTCTAACGAGACAACCGACTTTGCAACCTCAAGTATGCTTTTACTTGACATTCGTACAGGTGCCGACCGATGCTCTTTGCTCCCATCGAATGATTCACTATCCATATGGAAGTTGTGATTCTGATCTAACCATCTTCGATGTCCCATATAGCAATACTTCTCACTATGAGACAACCATAAAGATTTAGTGTTATAACTAGAATAGGGACACCCTTTTTCTCCCCTTACACTCCAACCAAAAGTGTTCCATAAGTTGGAAAATCATTAACTGAGTAATGTAGCTCGCATCAAAAAGGATTCATTATTAGATGTATCAAAGGTTTCAATTACATGCTCCCACAACTCCTTCAACTCCTTAATGAGAGGTTGCGTATAAACATCTATCTTTCCCCTAGGAGCTTTTGGAGCAGAAATCAATATGGACAAGATGAAGTTTCTTTGTTTCATACATACCCAGGGAGGCATGTTATAAGGTATTAGAATGTCAGGCCATATGCTATGGGCAACATTCATATTCTTGAATGAATTGAAACCATTAGCAACTAATCCAAAATGAATGTTACGAGGCTCGACAGCAAATTGTGGATACAAAGAATCAAAGTTTTTCCATGCTAAAGTGTCTACAGGATGCCTTAAGAGGTTGTCCTTAATAGAACCTTCTTCATGCCATCTCATATCTACGACTATCTTTCAACATGCAAACAATCGTTGCAAACTTGGTTTTAAAGGAAACCACTGCAACACATTAGCTGGTTTTCTCTTTTTCTTTACCAAAGAAAGACCAGCCAATGAATCCTCACCATCCTTAATGTTTTTCCATGTTGATTCACCACATATTGAGCACACATCATTATTTTCATTGTCTTTCCAAAAGAGCATACAACTATTTGGGGAAGCATGTATCTTGAGATAACTTAAGCTAAAGCTTGAGATGATGTGAGATTTCGGTAACCCATTACCTTCTGGTAGCAAGAAGCTTAAATACTCCAAGAGTTGAGTAAACGAGTTGTTACTCCAATTGTTTAGACACTTTAGATGGTATAAATATAGAGTTGCAGCCAACTTGCTCTCATTTGAGTTGCCATATAACAGCTTCTCAGCATCCTTCATCAAATCAAAGATCTTACATCATTCCTTTTCTACTCTATCATATCCTTGTTTGCTAGCACCTTCAAATCCCATATCATCCTCAACAAAATTAACATCGTCGTTGCTCTCCGTGCATCCTGCATCTGCATTGACTCCAACAAAAACATCCTCCAACAATCCATGAACATCATGCTCAAAGGCCACATCCCCATCCCTCGCATTAGATATTGAGGTGCGAGAAGTCTCACCATGATAGGTCAAATTCACATAATTCTTAAGAAAGCCATTGCCAAGCAAATGATCAATCACCTCATCGTTCATCCACCACAAAGCATTAATGCACTTCTGACAGGGACACAAAATCCGACCATCTACCGAAGACTTACCAAATGCAAAATCCAAAAATCATACACTGTTGTACATGTACTCTATTCATGCCCTCACTACTCAATCCATGATTTATCCATTGCTTTCTACGACACAAACATAATCTAACAATCAAACATAGGTATCATATTGCCTATGACGTGCTTAATTTAGTTGATATGAATATTTTAGAAGGTTTGTGTATCTATAGATAAAATAGAATGGCCCTGCATAAAATAGAACCTAGAATTAGTTCTATTTTACGCAATGTTATCACCTATAGATGAACCATGAAATAAGCCAAGAAAAGGATGAATGATGTTACCTATAAATAAACCTAAACATAAGCTAAGAAAAGGATGAAGAAACAAAAGTTTTCAGAACCAAAAAGTCCAATTCTTAATCTACAAGATGATTTCATAAACGCAGAGCATATTTAAGAAGCTGATTAGGAGGAAATAGAGCAAGTTCAGCATTTTCCTTGAAGAAAAACTTAAGTTGTACTTCCCATCTCCATGGTATAGGACTTCCTCCTATTTTTCATTAAATAATCTACCTAATGATTAAGGTTTACAAGTTTTCAGATCCCTTTATAAAATTTATAAGGCTAATGTTGGCATCAGCTTCACTATAGATAAGTTACAACCAAACACAAAGGTTAAGAATTCTTCCAATATAGCACACAACTGCAAGGGCTCCTTTGGAAGTAAAAATGCCGACCTTGCAAATCAAGACAAGGTCATTTGCTTCAACTGCAACCTATTGGAGCATGAAAAGGCCTTTTACCCCAATCCTGCTTTTTGCGACAATTGTCATCTTTCGAACATATCTCTAAGCAATCTTCCCTAACCTCTAACCAATAATTCCTATGCAAGCATCGACTCTAATAAATGTCAAACATGTCTTCGTCTCACATTTTCCAGAATGATTAGTCAACAGAAAATTCCTTCTAAGACATCAAAGTCTTGTCATAGATATGGGAGTGGGCAAACAAATCCCATTACTGAGACGAACATGCAATCCATTTTAACAGGCCAACAATCTATTTTTTTGAATGAATACACAGTAGTAGTGGCCTTTGATGCAAATTTCCAACAATTAATCAAAGATAAAGCTTGTTCGCTCTTGCAAAAGCCCACTAATGTAAATTTTATCAAAAACATTATAGACTTCCTCTACAACAAAGGAGACTTCCTATCACAGGAATACCTTATCAAAAGACACCTAGTCGTCACCAAGATAAAGGAAAAAAAAAAATCCCCAAAAAACTCCATTTACCACCCCATCCCCACCCCTATTTGACCATGCCATTTTTTATTTGGATGAATGGTTATCCAATTTGGAAATGAATGTGATAGAGAATTTGTTATTGAAATCTTTTCCAAAGAAATTGAGATGCATGCATCTTTAATCCACACGTCTTGGCCTTCTTTTGTAAATTCACAAAGGCTTCCATTTACAAACAACTTTTACTGATCCAGAATCTAAATCGGGCTTAATTTATCATCAATATCCGTTTCCTTCCTTGTGATCTTTGCAAGCATCTCCAAGTTGATAGTTGGCACCCAGCTAAACAAGAGCTATTGCTTCGGGAGGTTGTTAAGGAGTTGGCTGACCTCCCCGAGCTCAACCTAAGCCTTCTCAGTTCTTTTACATGCAACCACTTCTCTTTGCTAAAGTTAGAGTTGCATGCGCATGCCCATTCTTTTTCTCCTCAGTCTATACAGATTTTTCCCTTGCTTGTGCTACAATGTCGAGGAACCCCCAATAGTGTTTAAATGATTGAAGCTTTTGTCTCAATCTACAGAGGTACAAGTATAAACCCTCAGCTGTGTACACATCATTTTTTTAGCAAAGTCCCACAGATGCAAATTCCGATCTCCCTCCTCATTTTCGGATCCTTCAAAAGGAAAATTCAAAAGCATCTGAAGGAAAATCCTTACTACAGGTCATCCTTTTCTTTAGCTCCTCCTATTCAAAACTATGGACCCTTTCAGCCTACATTACATCCTAAGCAAGTTTCAAAGCAATATGCAAGTAAGCGGGAATCCCACACCTCACTCCTAGCACAACCAGACAAGCCCCAACCCTTCTATCAGGCCACATTCACACCTCATCCGAACATCCAACACTTGCCGTATACCGTAAACCGCCCCGCCGTCACTTCGGACACTCCACCTCACACCTCAGACCAAACCCGACCTAATCCAACTTGACGCAGCCACCAGCACCACATCAGCACTCTAAACGTGAGTTCGAACACACAAGCACGATCACGAGGAGAACTTTGCCAGGAAGCAAGGGAAAGCGAGTTAGAAGAAGCTCACATTGGGGGTTTGAGATGCGACAGAGACCTCAGGAGGCCTACGGATCCACGCTCCCCTATGCCGCCTTCAGGGGATCCACATCGCCTCACGATCCACGAACCCTAGAAGCTTCTTCAGATCTTGATTCACCACCCCTCTGCTCCCCCTCCTCCAAATGTGAGCGGATATATAGAGAGAGAGGTGGAGAGGGAAGGGATTGCCGTCGGTCTCGACGCTCTCTCGAAGAAGATTCAAGGATGAGCAGGAGATTAAGGCATCAGGGACGGACATTAGGGCATCAGGGGCGGAGTTGGAGGGGCTCGAGTAGTGTCGAAGTCGGCATGTTTGAAGTCGGGGAGGAGTCGCAAGGAAAAAGGTCGGGGAGGAGCGGTGCGGAAAGAGGTCAAGGAAGAAAGAGATGAGTATTTGGGTTAGCAACATAGGAATACAAAGATTTATTTGCCCTCCATTGTTATTTTTTTTAACTAATGTAGTATGTATTATTAGTAACATATAATAGGATCTATATTGACATATATTTGATGTCAGTGTAGATATACCATTGATGTAAGTAATGTTTTTGTAATATTTCTTTTTTGCGGTTCCTTAACTGTGTCTTTCTTTGGAATTTCATTTCCAAATCCACCTCTTTCGAGAATTGCCTTGATGCCATACTCGTGGCTCTATACGCTTCATGACTAATAAGGTGTTTAATTGGAACCACTTCAACCTCACATTCATGGAGAGTAAACTCATGAGTATTTTTTCCTTTTGACACCCTCCTTTCTCATATCTTCCACCACTTCAGTGTGACTATGCATATCAACCATAAGTAATTTATCTCTCGAGTCAATGTCTTTGGGGAGCTTACCTCCTCCAAGATGAAGAAGGAATGTCAGGCTCAACCGGATCCTACACCTCAGGCCTCCTCTTCCCAACCTTCACCTTCTTAGGCTAAACCCTCTGCTCCACCTGCCTACACATCCTACCAGCACTTTGATGCCTACTACCTTCCTCCAGTTAGACCCACTCCGTCTTTCTTCGACCACAAGTAGTCCTACCTTGACAGGCAGTTCACCCGGCACGACAATATGGGTATATAGGACGTCATCGATGGCATCTCTCTGATGATCCATCGCCAGAGGGAGACCAGATTGATAATAATGGAGCACGACACTTTGGTATTTGACTACCTAAGCAAGAAGGGGTAGTTCCTTGACCAGCTAGGAGACAGATTCATGTGCTTCAGGTCAGAGATCACAGGCCTCCCAAAGCTCGATGAGCCCCACCAACAGCAGCATCTCCTCCTTTTGATCAAACTACAGTAGCACCTCCTACTCGACAACAACAAACTAACAACTTAGTCATGCTATCCCGCAGTACCCTACAGAGTTAGTTGTCACCAATTTTGGGACGACAGCTTTGCTTTCCTAGTTCATCTTCTACTGGACCCAACATTGCCAACTACACTTTGGATGACTTTGATATGGACGCAGAGTTTCCCTTTGATATAGAGGCGTTTTTGAGTTTCTTTTAGTTTTTCTTTATTTTAGTATCATGAGTTGTAGAACTTTATTATCTGGATTGGTTGCAGTATTTTATTTTTAGCACTTTGGTATTTGTTGCACTTTATATTATTGTGATGGAACTTAATTTATATCTATTTATGATATTCATGATGCACTTTTTAGTTATAATTCTTACAATCTATATGAGATATTGTTAATGTTGCTAATAAAGCAGCATGTCATAATTTGCATTTGTCATATAGTAAGGGGGAGCATATATCTACTTCTATCTATCATTTAAGTTTTTTGTTAATAACAAACGAGGAGATAAATTTTTATATGCATTTAATATGAGTAGCATATCATTCACCCTTTCTATCCTCATGCATATATAATTATAATTTTGTTATCATCAAAGAGGGGGAGAATGTTGATACCCTTGTTTTGATGTAACAAAATTATATTTTATTGTGGACTAATCATTTCAGGACGCTTGAAGATAAAGTCAAGTAATGATGATCGTGCCAGAAGTGGAATCAATCTCTTGATGAAGATCTTGAAGACTCTTTTTAACTCTATTGAGTCTAGTATATTATAAGGAACCTCAAAGATAACAACTGATGTGATTTGAATCTCGTTAGCCTTGAAACTCAACTAAAACCCTAAGTTAATATTTTTGATCAACCAAATTTTTATAATTGATCGACCAAACCCACTTTGATCGATCAACTCAATATTTTTAATCAATCAAAGGCCTCTAACGATCAAATTTCTATTAAGTGTCAAAAGTTGATCAATTTCCTACTTTAATCGATCAACATGGGATCGATCAAACTTTAAAATTAATTGACCAAAAGCCAATTTTTTCGACCAACTATTTATTTTGATCAACCAAAGCTCTATTAACACCTATAAATAGGACCCTCGACACCCCATTGTAAGACACGCCTCAAGAGCTTTCTAGAAGCACATCTCTTATATTTTCTCTAGTGCTTCTGCACCTCAGCGCTTGCAATTACTATGATCCAAAGCAAGGTTCTTTACGATTCAAAAAGCCTAGTTTGTCTTTATATTCTGAGGTTCATAGGAATTACTATTACTATTATTCCTGTTGCTTTGATTTGGGACCTAAGTTGTTTTGGGGAGTCCTATTATTTTTCTTCTCTTGAACAAGTGCATAAGAGAAGAAGTTTTGTAAAAGGTTGTGCCACCCTCATTCAAGTGGTGCATTAGTAGATTTGATTAGCGTCGACTAGTCAAAGAAATCATAGGCTGAGAGGCTTAAGTAGTAGCTTTTACCCATAAGGGTTTCCACTCTAAATCCAGGTGTCGTTAATCTTTTTCGTTTGCTGATACTTATTTCGATCTATGGTGCATGATATTTTAAATTTCGCAATCACTTTCGATAATACACTATTCACCCCCCTCTAATGTATACTTAGTTCCTAGAGGCTCCACACGTACTCACAAGGGCATCATGGATGGCCTTGGAGGGGACATTTTTCTTCATTCTCAATTCCATGTGTTGGAGCCCTCTCCACTTCTAAGCTTTCTTCTACTTTGGTTCAAGCCACTTGCACTTGAGGACCACACATTGTCTTTGACACGGTTCTGCATGGCGTTGCTTGACGAAAATGCGAGATGGGTGTGATAAAAAGCATTGTTTGTAGTATAATGTTCGAGTTTTGCTACACTGATAAAATTGAAGCTCGCAAGTATACAAAATGAAATACAGTGAGCCCTGAGTTGAACACGGGGAGACATGAATGAAGCATTCTCTCCCTCACTCGTCAATCTCTATTTATTATCTTTTTGATCTTTTTCATTGCCATTTATTTTCTTTTGATTAGGTGATAGAGATACACACGGAGAACACAAAAATGATCAAAACATTGAATATATTACATCAATGTGGAGTTGTGTACATGCTCACAACACATAAGAACAACATAAACCACAAGGGAATAGATGAACATACATCAACATAAAAAAAAAGTAAACACATTAACAATATATATAAGAACAACACAACTCAATATATCAGGGTGCTTGACGAGTCAATGCCTCACCATATAAAATGCTACCCTCTATTTATGTAGGTCACTAAGAATATGCAATGTAGTCGTCATGATGGTGGTGGAGATGAAGAATGGGGGAGGATGGATGTAAAGACCCGTTCTGTTCTAAGCCTTTTAAGACGTCTGGACTGTCAGTCAGACGTCTGGACCCCTTCCCAGACATTTAGAAATTGAAAAATTTTTGTACGCATACTCGCATCTGCGCGCCGACTGCACACAGACAGACTCCTTCTTTCTTTCTTTCTCCCTTCTCTCCCCCACCAGAACCCTAGCGCACTACCTATATAACCCCTCTCCCCCCTTCCTCTCTTCCCCACTCCACCACAGCCACCTTCCTTCCTTCTTCTCCACTGCAACGAGAGGGGCGAGCACGAGAGAGGGCGTGAGAGCGAGCGACGAGGAGGAGAGGCGACGTAAAGAGAGGAGGAAGAGCTTGAGCTCGCGAGCTCATGGGAGCTCGCAAGAGGACGCACCACCAGAGTGGTGCGTGCGGGAGGAGGAGTGCATCGGGGGAGACGTCCCTGACATCTTACTGCAGCTGGAGCTGCAGACGGGGAGGAAAGGCCACGACTGCGGCGACGAGGAGCAGGAGGTTGTTCTGGTTCTGGGATTTTCCCAGAATCAAACGCCGTCCAGACGACGGGTTGGACGTCTGGTGACGACACCGGACGTCTGAAAGCAGTGTTTCACGAAGGTACTTTCCTTTTGCGGTTACAGCCATGCAGGCCGCACCGCCTAGCCAATCTGTATAGCTAAAAGTGGGTGATTCGCCTATCGCGTGCAGGGATAGCTTCGGAAAGGCACAGGGCACGCCCTCCCACGCGTTTCGGACATCTGGATAGCTTACCAGACGATCGAAAGCACTCCCAGACGACTAGAGGAGAGGTCAGACGCCTGGAGCTGGGTCCAGACAGTCAAGTAGGGGTTCTGGATGTCTAAAGTCGACGCAAGAACTTGAGGTGAGACCCTGGTTACTTTTAAGACGTCTGGACCTTGTGCCAGACATCTGATTTAGGTTTGTAGACCTATTTTTGACCCGTTTAAGGTCTGTTTTATGTAAATGATATATCTGTGGATTCCTTGTGAGTTCCTCTACTTGTTAGAAGGCCTTTTATACTATTCTGAACATTCTATTGTGTTATGTTCCTTGGTATAGGATTTCGATTTATTGTGTGTTCGGGGCCTGCAGAGGCACGTGAGCCTGCTGTTCGAGCCCCCAATACTCTCAGATTATCTGGTAGAGTGGTTTCCCTTGTTTGAATTATAAATCATAGATGCATATGTGAAATTGGATAACTAGAAATGTAGGATGTGGCATAAATCCTAGGACGAGAAGTACTTACACTGTTTGTATGCGTGTTTGATATTACAGTCATAAATGAATGAAAAGAAATGTGAATAACTGCCTGATAATAAATACGAGCTGCCTGAGAAATATGAAATGCCTGTGCTAGTTCAACAATCACCTGTGACATTACTTGTTGTATATGTTAAATGATGGAAATACGAGCTGCATGTGTATAATATGAGAATTGAAATGTGAATGATAAAACCTGATATGGACAACATGGTGAATACGAGCATGAACCCTATGGGAAATTAGGAGTAGAGCTCCTATGGATAAATGGAATGGACCCGGAAATGTGAGTGGGAAGTGTGCTGGCCCTTGAGTATGTGGTACCAAGGAGAGCGACTGTCCCACGTTTAGTGTAGAGTGGAGCTAGCCGCCCTTGGGTTGGGACCCGGGGGTTAGGATTGGCCACTCTACACTAACTTCTTTGGCCCTCGCGTACACTGTACCGGGGAGAGCTACTAGTGTAGGGAGAGAGCTAGCCACCTCACGGGGCCCGGGGTTCAGCTAGCCACCCTACACCGACTTGTTAGGCCCACTAAGCAAATTGGGGTACTCAGACGAGGGTGCGCGGACTGTGGAGGGGCGAAACCCTTGTTTGGTTCTGAGGGGCTAAACCCCCGTTACTGAGAGGGCTAGGCCCTATACTGTTCCATGCTGTACCTTGGGCGTACCCGCTAGCGGAAACGACTGACCGCGTGTCAGTGCAGGGTAGCTACCTGTACGCTTATCATGCGTGCCGTAGTCACCGCTACGTCTGTCCGTGACCTCGGGGTGGTTGACTGGGTGTAGGATCACCACGGAGGACTCTCCCGGCCAGGAGAGCACCACGTGGGTCTTCTACTCTTCGGAAAAGACTACAATCAAGATCGTTCCCATGAGGAGCATGTGAGATCAAGGAAGAGATCTGAAAAGTAAACCAATGATTGAAAATGAATGACTTGTAAAATAAAATAATTGGAAAAGATAAATTACCTATTAGCTTTTACTACTTTAGTTAGTTTGGTTACCACTCTACTCAATGTTCGCTGACTCCGTTTTCCCATACCCCATTACAGGTCCAGGAGTTAAGCAGCCCGAGTCGCCGGCTGCAGAGGGTGCTGGGCCCAGTCGAGACCAGCAGTAGTTTCCTGTTGTTGTACTTCCTTTTTGTTAGTGAGTTCAGACTCTTGTTACCATTTTTGTTTCTGTACTTTGTTTCCGCTTTACTGTTGTGGTGGTGATATGTACTGTTAGCAACTTTTACTTCCTTTACTGCTGTACTCTTTTACTGTTAGTTACTTAGCATAGTGAATGTGGTTTACTTTCCTGCTTTTTGGTTATTTCTTGTTGGACGACTGGGTCTTGGGATTAATCGAGTCGAGCCGGTCTCGTGTCCTGTAGGGATTCGGGAATCGGGTCGTAACAAGGGAGAGCTTGGTGTGGATGGAGATGGGGGTGATGGTGGTGATAGAGGGCTAGGTGGTGGTGGTGTTAATGGTGGCATAAGATGGTGTAGCATGTGTGTGCATGTGTGTGTGGATGGTGAGAAAGTGAGAGGTGGTAACGTGTAGATGGTGTTGGTGGAGATGGTAATGGTGGTTTGTGGTGGAGCCAAGGTTACATTAATTGAGGGACCTAGAAAGGAGCAGAAGTAAGGATGAAGAAGGGAGGTCTCATGTCCACTAGTGAGGGCACCTGTGAGTCATCGGTGGAGAGAATGAGGAAGATGAAAGCTAAGCTAAAAGGGAAAAAGAAAGAGAAGAGGAAGAAGAAAATTCAACTGCTGGGAGGGCCACGAGGGAGGCTATCGGTGGAGGAGTGTCTCCACCAGTGTGGGGCCTTGATGGTTGCCAACATGGGTTGGAGGGGGTTGTCAATGAGGGCCTAGAGAGGCAGCCGGTAGGCCCTCCAAGGAGGAGGAGGGGAGGAGCAACAAGGAGAAGGGAAGCTTGGCTGCTTGGAGGAGAGAATGGAAGTGGGGGCATTTGATGGGTTTTTATGGAGGGGTGCACGCATGTGGTAGGATGGATATTTTGGAGGTTTGCCTTGGGGGGCAAGTCTTCTAGAAGTTTCTAGAAGGGTGGGGAGGTGGAGGTGATGTGTAAGGCTAGGTGGTGCCACATAGGAAGAGGGGGATGAGGTGGCTCCACGTAGGAGGTTGATGTGGTAGGTATTATTTTGGAAAATGGTTAAGGCTGTCTCATAAGGCTTATTGGTGGAGGTTAAGGTAGAATTGGGTAGGTTAGGTTGGGTTTTTTGGGTTCAGGTTGCTCGAGTTCTCATCCTCCACTCTGTGTTGGTGCAGTCATGCAGGCCCAATGCGGATTGTCTTTGGGTTTCTTTGCGGGTCCTTAATGAGGTGTAGCTTATCATAGCTAAAAAGCCAAAGTTAGGCTAAAAACTAGGTTAAACACTATCATATTAACATGATAAATGGGTTAAGTGTGGGAATTAATGAAAATGACCTCAAACATCAAATTTGTGCTAAAAACGCATAATTAGGTCACTTTTGAGAGACTATCTATTAATTAAGTAAATGGATGATATGAATACCAATTAAACACCAATTAGAGCTTTAAAGTACAAATCAATGGTTGGGATATTTTCTAATATGTTCAATTAACATGCCATAAAAAGTACATTGCATTTTGAGTTCATTAGGACCTTTATGCATATACACATCCTTCTCATTTTAATTGAAGGCCAAAACATATCAAGGACCTATTTGAGAATTGTTGGGGACCCCTCTGCATTGAAAACTTACCACTAATGAGCTTCCTTACAAATGTTCTACCAGTTCGAAGGGTTGGGCTTCTCCTGCAATCTTTCCATTAGACCTGCACCCACCCTCCTCTTGCACTGTTCATAGTGAAGAACACGGCATACAAGAGCCATTCGTTCCTTCCTCGATCAGATCAATGGTCGATACTCGCACCTAGTGGAGCCAGTGCACACACCTTCGTTCCCAAACCTAGATCTCATCCTACAGTGGTTTTTCATTTAAACCCTTTTCCACACACCCCATCTCCCTCCACAACCATTGATACCCTTTGGCAATGGCCCACTAATCCAGTGACCAAATCACCCCCAATGCCCGTATAACAAGAATCCTTGACCTCTTGCAACCCCTATCGATTCCCCTCCTACTTCCTTGGGTTGATATTTCTTCCCTCTCTAGTTTCCTCTACACTCTTCACTCCACAGCCGGTGACGGCAACTACACTCCCTCCCTCACTTCATCCACGTCGAGCTGGATCACATAACATCAGGGGACATCCCAGAAGCTCCACTAGCGGGCTTTTCAAGCATTGGAGATCCTCTTCCCCAATTTGTTGCCACTAACCGCCAGTCATGGTCCAGGAATCCCATTCTTCTAATTAGAGTAGATTTACTTGCTTTCTAGCTAGATTTACTCACTTTTTAGAAAGATTTAGAGTAGATTAAATACTAGAGATCGCAATTCAATGTCTGATTCCTTAGAGTAGTAGATCAAAGTAGAGTAGATTTTCGCCAATCCACCTCCTCTGATCAATTCATATTAGAGGAGATGAATTCACTCACCTACTTTGTTCACTAATCTCCCCAACCATCTCAAGATCACTTCCCACTGATTCCTCGTTGTCTTTAATCACAATTCACATCCCTCCATCATAGCTAATTTGGATCTGAAGCTCTCTAGCTTCCAGATCCAAATCACACGCAAATCCACTTAAGGGCTATTCCATTAACTTCACATGATCACAATGGCCCTCCCCTTTATTTGAATTGAATAGATTCTCTCGATTGATTTGGTTTTGATTTTTATGCTTGATCGGCAGATCTAGGATTCAATCTGATTTGAATTGGTTTTAATCGAGTGAATTTGACTTATGATTATGCAATGGAATGGATTGCAATTGTGTTGAAATGTTTTTATTGGATTTTGATCACAATTTGAGCTGATGCCTAACTTCTAGCTCAATTCCTGTGGGTGTTCACTGCTCAAGTAGCGAAGGCCAAGGAAAATTAGGTGCACTGATTAGAGGTCTTTGCAATGACCTAAGTACTCTTAGATGATTACAATGTATCCCTGAACACTAACTAATAGTGTGCAAGAATCCAAAGTGATTAAATCACTCTAGTGATCACACATTGACAGCCCAAGTAGGTGAAAGCCTTGTTTGATTTTAATTTATTTTAATCTGTTAATGAGAGGTTAAATGAGGTTTAAAAGATTCAAATAAAGATTTGGAAATGGTTTGAAAGTGGTTTTAATGCCTGATTTCTACTCTTCCATATGTGCTGTCTATGGCAATAGAGGAGTCAATTAAGGTTTTTAGGGTTCTCTGACCCTTGATTTAGTTTTACTAGGATTCTAGATCTTCAAATGGATGTTTGCGATAAATTAGAATAGACTTTTAATGCTTTAGATTTAATCTAGAGAGTAGGGCTTCAATGATCAGGTTTCCAATTGTTTAAAAGTTTTGGACATTAACATGAGTTTTGAATTTCTTAATCGAGATCTAGAGATGCTTTTCACTAGTTGAAGGATACAAGGAAATGTTTTGAATGATGTTGCATTTGTTTTGAAAGGCCTCTGTCAGATTAACTGCTGCCATTTTGAATGAACTGAAAATTAATTGTGACTGAGATTTCAAGAGGTGTTTTATTAACCTTTTACTTACAATGATTTTCACTAGAGTAGATGATTGTGTAGCAATTCAAACTGTTGAATAATTAATCTTATGCTATTTTCTAACTTTACACATTTAGTATTAGATAGCTATGCATGCATTTTGTAAATATATGCATTCATGCATTTTAGTAGAGGAAGAAAGAGAGAGAGATAGAACCTTCATTTCTACCACCTAATATCACCTATTCACCTACATTACTTTCCTAATAACCCAAGTGCCTACCCATAAAAACCCCAAAATATCCCCCACAAAAAGAACATCCTAACGTCACTCCTTGTTGTCACCCTCACTCCCCTCACCTATATAACCCCCCATCCCACCTCCATGCACAAGGTAGGCACCACCATCACCACACCCACACCAACACTACAAGCACTCTCACTCACACACTCCATTGCAGCTGGCCATCCACCCCTTTCCTCTCTCCCTCTCTTCCTCTCCTATTCACAACTCTCTCTCACTAGTTGAGAGGGCACACTATGCATAGGGAGTAACCTTGTGTGGTCGCAAACCACCATATCAAGGTTCCACCACGGTTTAGCTCCTCATGAGCAGGTAGACGTGGTGGTTTCCTCTATTTTTGCTTTTGTTCCATCGTGTGTTTTATCGCCATTAGTATAGAGCTAAGCTCCTGAAGCTCTCCTCTATTTCATATTGTTCATGCCCTATCGAGGTTAATTTTTCTCGCTTTCCATTGGATAGCTTCTCAGTTATCCGGTGACAGAAGCCCATGCACACACCAGCCATTCACCCAGTCGGTTTCCCTCCACCCGCTCACTTGCATGTGCTCCTTCTCTCTTCAAATGACCGGCTAGGTGAGAAACCCAGCCGGTCATTTGACGAGTTTCCTGGTGACCCACTCTCTCCTCCCACACTCACCAGTCCACCGGCTGGCTCGCGTGTTCACCGACTAAGTTTCTCACTTAACTGGTGAACACCCCATACACGCTCCTTCTCCCTCTCCTCCACCTAGTTTCACTTCTTGTGTGCAACACACACACACCGTATGCCTACGCACATTCATGCCCACACACCAGCACAACACACACATACAGATACACATACACCTACACATACACTCACACATATACACACTTGCATACATACAAACATACATATATATATATATATATATATATATATATATATATATATATATATATATATATTACACACACTCCCGTATTTCCACATACATATATTCCCACATATACCCATACACACTTCCATTCACCATCACACGCACGAATCCCTTACCATGCATTGTCTCGCGAGTGGGTATGCACGAGTTGCGTATGCATCCGTGATTCACGCGCACATTAAGCCATTCAACACACACACACGTCCACTCTACACCTTCACACGACACATAGCTAGTGCTGATCACGTCTTTCTAGATGATGGTTACCTAGTGTGGTGTTACATTCCCATTGAATTTCTTATTCAATTCCCTACCACTATATACTATATAGTTATACATATATATATATCTTATACATACATATATATACATATATATATATATAAGCTTAGTATTTTCATTCATTTCAAATCTCGCATTTCTTTTCTTTGTTCTAGTGTTTTCTTTTATTTGTTAATTAAGAATAGACCAAAAAAATATTATAAAATAGAAAAGATAATTCTTGACCTTGTAGGTACACAATCTTGCATGTGGCGAGATTATTTCTGATTGATTTTTGCGATTCACCAAGGAATTATTTTGAGGGTGTACCTCAAGGATAAGAGTATCACAAAAAAATCTAAATCAAAAGAAAACCCAAAAATATAATAAGCCAATGGAAATTAATCAATCCAAACCCACCTCCCTGAGTTCGACCCTAGGCCTAAAATTGATAAGCTTAAAACATACTTAGTCCAGGTTAAAATATCTTTAAAAAAGCTGTGTAGGATCGCCTGTAGGTAACCACTTCCACTATACTCATTTTGATGCTAATATCACCTAATTAAATAACCCTACTCGCGTTCCATCAGTCGATCTTTCATAGATCATCTGTAGAACTTCTAGCAAGTTTTGGAATTCATGAAATAAGCTTCTGAATGTTGTTGGATCATTAGTCTCATTAGATCTAAGCTGTGTTTGGACGGTTGTTGTTGTTGTGGGCTGAACAATTAAGGGTTCTAAGCTAATTTTAAATTCTATTGAGTAGTTTGATAGATTGTAATGCTAGAATGAGATATACGAAGCATTCTTGTATAATCATTTGCTTTGACATCAAGAGCTTGTAGAATCTAATTTCAATCTTCTATCAGCAATAAAATGATCTGAAAAATGTCTAAGTTATGTTCCACCTGTGATTTCATTGCTTAGATCAGATTTTAATATTTGAATTGGATTTCTATTGATGTCTAGAAGTGTTATAGTTCACATCTTACTTTCCAGCAATTCTTAGCAAGTAATATTGGTTTTTATAAGCTTTGGATTCATGTACAACACTTTATAAAGCCTTCATTTTGCCTAGATTATAAATAGCTTGAAAATTATAAAAAAATTGTAAATAAATAAAAGAAATGTGTCTTAAGTTACATTAGGTTTAGTTTTAGGTGTTTGAGTCATTAGTTGTAGGATTTAAGTGTGTTTGTATACAGAACATACCAGTAGAAGTCCTAGTTTTCTCTGTTTTAGAAATAAAAGAACTAAAAATAAAACACCAAAAAGAGTCTTCTTCCTTTTCTTCTCACCTTTCCTTCCTCTTCCCTTATCTCTATCAAACACAGAAAGAAAATAAAAATCTAAAAATTATCAAAAATCCATAAAAATACCTATGTATATAGTATTTATACTTGTAAATAATACTAAGTTAATTGTATATAGTATCCTATATGTATAAAAAGTATGTATATAACTTATACACCAATTCAATTGACTTAAGTAGGTATTTATATTGAGTTACACAATATATATTATTAATAATATAATTATATTTATTTAATTATATTATATGTATATAATCCTTGTATATTTGTAAATAGCTATGTATATATTTATAAACACAACTGTAACTATATATATAACTTAAAGTAATTATAATACATAATACTCTACATTTATATTTATTTATTTATCTATACATTTTACATGATTATATTCATAAGTTAATTAGGTATATTAGTAAGTTACAAGAATTTAAATTAGTAATTTAATAAAATATTGACATGAATTATGTTGTATAGTTGTATATTATAATTTAAGTAATTTCAATATATTTATAACTTATTTATACTGTAGAATAATATTTATAATGTAAATATATGTATATATGTCTAAATCATGTATTTAAATGTATATAAATCAAAATAAATGAATAAAAATAAATTAAAAATATGTAATAATAAGTTAATAATGTAAATTAACTAACTTATAAGTCAATTGTACCATTAACTTATTAATTTGTACTTTAATTAATGAATTAAACAATAAGTCAACTTGTATTTATTTTTTATTTCAATGAATTTTTAAATATCATGATATATTTAATTAAGTTAAAATAACTATAGCAATAAGTAACCCTATATATCAACTACACGTACATATAATTCAATTTCAAAATACTTAACAAATTAACACTTTAATTAAGCCATGAAATCAACTAAAATCCACGGTTTAGCGTGCCAATTTAGTGCTCATGTTAGTCCACATTGTGGGACACGAACCACCACAACAGTATAAAACCAAATGCGCCCAAGACCCTCTCAGTCGTTAACGTTGGGTGCACAATTGAGCATGTGTATGGATGTGCGTGTGCCTGGTGGGCTGGGAGCCCATGGGCCTACATGGGTGTGAGCGGTCTGAATGTGAGCCTATATGGGCCTAAAACTATACAAAAATCCACAAAATAAAAACTAGGGCCCAAGATTAGTAGTGGTCGATTCAGCCCCTAGTGGTTGTAGATTCCGTGAAAGGTTGAACCTACTAATAACAATTTTTTTATTAACTATGGTTAAGTTAAAGTTAAGGTGAAAAAATGGCTGTGTGAGTTGTGTGTACTGAGTGTTATATATGTGTTAGTGTGTGTCCTGTGAGTTGTGTAGTATGCATGTGTTTAAGTGTTGATTTAGTACATGTATGTATGTTAAATGTATATAGTTGGTGTATATATAGATATAGTATGTTGTAATATATAGTCTTTTTAGCCTTATTTTGTATATAATATTTGTAAGGCTCTTTTAATAACGTTTATAGACATCAGTGTATATAGTTTTATATGTTAGTATAATTTAGATAGTCTCTTTTTGTGCCTATATTAAGGCATTGTTTGTTACATTAGTTTAGATTAGATTTTAATGTCATTCTACCTGTTTATATGTTTGAAGCATTGTCATTAACATTAATTGATTTATTATTATACATAATTGACTTAGATTAGTTCATTCTTTGATTCTTTCATTCATGATTCATGCATTTGTAAATAAACTTAACATTTTTGAAATAAAAGATGATTTTGGATAATAGAGAGTGATGTATATCAATAACTGTCTTCCAGTGAATGACCTAGAATAAACTATTAAAAATTATATATAAATAAATTGACATATGTCTGGATTGTAACACTATACTACAACATGATAATTAACTATAATTAACGAGCTATCCGGATGGCACATCAGTCCTCTTGCAATTCATGTGCATTCTTCCACTCCATCTGTGGTATTTATTCTTGTACAAACACACAAAAATAGGGAAATTACTAAAGCACCCTTATTGTGCACAAAATAAGCCACTTGCTCACGAAATGCAAGATGCATGAAATATATATGTATATATACAATGGTAGCTACGTTCATAACCTAAAATAGGCAAATTAAGACTATGGATTGCTGTGTAATCATACCCTCATACCTAGATTTTACTAGTCCCTAACGAAAATGCATGTAATGCTCCTTAGTCAAAGTTTGAGTTGATAGGTTTAGTTATTCACAAATGTTCGGAGAAATGGGCTCAAATCTAACCCCATAGACTTAACAGTTATTGCGTCTCACACTAGATACAAATTGTCTCATCTCATTAGATTCCAATCAGCCTCGACCTTGGGTCTCAAGTACGATTTTTTGCAACTCTGAAAGTCCAACCCGAAGGTTTAAGTGGGTCTGCGAGTCCTAAACACCTCGTGTGTTTTGGATTGACTTGACCAGCAGGGATTTCCTAAACAAGGACCTTTTGCTCTCTTGGGTGTCTTCCCTTAGAATTTATTTAAGGAGAAGCATATGTGTGTGTGTGTGTGTATAATGGAGTCAATGTCCACTTATTGGAATACCCATGTAGAGGGCCTTTTACATCGATGTTTCGGGATAACACCATCAAAGGCACCTCTCCACTAGGGCCCCTCCAACATTTCGGGATAACGCCGTCAGAGGCACCCCGAGTATTCTCTTATTATGGGACTCTTCCTTATTGAGGCAAAAGAAAATTTCTTAGGTTGGACACTAAGAGCTTTAGGAGTTATGTTATTTGGATCTCCATCTAATCAATAAGTGTGCTCAGTGCATGGAGGCATTTTCGATCCTAAAAATCACTCATTCCCAACAAGTGAATAATTAAGTCATTTACTTCCCATACTACCAACTTAATACCTTTGCAAGGTCCCATCGAAAACTCAGAAATTTGTTGCATCTTGGGAAAGACGCGAGAAAATGAAATCGAGATAACCTAAAGAGTCTATGGGCCAGATCTTACTACCAAGTCTTCTAAGTTCATGATTTCTGTGAAAGTTATTTCTCTCAATCTAGTCTATTTATGAGGCATGAATCATGCTATTTACAGGGATTTTTCTCTTTTTTTTAAATAAAAAGTGATAGAGATGGTCTAGTAATTGAAAATGTAACTCAAAATAATCATTCCCACCCCCCATGCCTAAATCATGCTATGTCCTCATGCATGCAACGAAATAAAAAAGATGTCACATGGGATTAGAATGTTTAAACCATAAAATCCGGCAAGTTGCTGACCTACCAACGAAAATGGGAAAAGATAGTGTATATAAATGTTGGGCTACCACCCAATGAGCAACAAGTTTAATGCCTTTAGCCGAGTGAAAACTCATAATAAAGGGTCTTTGAGCTTAATGGAGACGACGACGAGTAGTGCGACCAAATGTATCCATAGGGGTGCCAACAATGGTTCACATATGCAAACCAACTAATGGTGCAATGCCATCCTAAATGGTCTCTTGGGGCCAAGGTAAGGAACTAGGGAGGGATGCAAGGAGATAGTGGAAACAAGGTCTGTGATGTTGGGCTCACTGATCGGTGTCACCATAGATCTAGTTCAAGAGGAAAATAGGAATTAAGGGAGGGAAAAGATCAAAGTCCAAGTAAGACTTACAATCCAGGTCGTACGGATCCGCGTAAGGCTCAATGTGCAATCTCAACAGTCATAACTGATTAAAACTGCAAGTCGTACTAGTATAATGCCAGAGACTGAGAGATCGGGAAGTCTACGTTGGATGCCTCATAATCATCATCAGTATGGATGGAGTACCCTGAGTTAGAGTTATCTAGCGTGTCTTCCTCAACAGAAACTGCTTCTTCCTTGGGGTCAAGCCACCCATTTGAATTGGTGGGTTCAAATTTCTTCCCCAATCCATTGTGTCCAAAACTCCATTACCTGAGGTTGTCTTCTTCCTCACTGATTGACTCAATAGATTGTTCCTCAAATTCCCATAATTTTGATGAGATTTTTTATTCGTCGGATAAACCATCAAATGTCAGCTAAAAAAGCCATACAATCTCTTATATATCTCTTTTGTAGGGGATTCCATATCCCGTTCATTCAGATTAGGTTGCCAATTAGGTTCGTAAATGGCAGGGAGATGTGTGAGCTAATTTACATAAAAACATGCTTAGTTTTGTTGGTTTTGGGTGTTAGTTCCATTGGATTTAGGTTATTAAGTACATAATTGCATATTTGGATGCTAGGGGTAAAATTATAATTTTGAGCCTATTTTGTGCTAATCTGAGATCTTTCTATGTGTAGGAATTCTTTACTTAGGCTCATGAGGAGAAGGAGCGAGAATTCAGATCATCAGAGCTCAAATTGAGAGGAGGAGAATCAATTTTGGACATAAAAACCCTAGCCTAAACCCTAATCAGAACCTGCCTATTTTAACCTCACGCAAAACCCTAAACCTAATACCTAACCTTAACCCTAAACCAGCTCCATTTACCTCCCTAAACCCCACCTTAACCTTAGCCTTCATCCTAAACCTAGTCCTAAAAACTAACTCACACTCAAGTGTCACTACCTCAATCATATTCATAATCCTATCCTATAGGTTTCTACACCTTATCGACATGTGCCACATATTTTCTATACTAAATTGCCAAAAATATTCTTTGGAATTAATTTATAAAAGGTGGCAATCATTTTAATTAGGTTTCAATCACATCTCATGATTTTAGCTAATCAAAATCAAATCCCAATCCTAATCCCGAAATTCGTGACAACCTAACACACCTTTAGTATTTTGGCCATAACATTCTCATTTTAAATCCAAATTGAGTGAATCAAGTTGCATTTGAAAGTTGATTTAAAGGGATACAACTTTTATTTTATGTACAATCAAGGATTCCTAACTTTTTATTTAAATAAACCCAATCCAAAACCTAATTTTCAAAACCTAAACCCTAGCCTTGTCCTCCAAGAAACCTATGAGTGTCCACCCCCTCCCCTTGTGCTTATATAAACACCACATGGCCTCCATTAGCTGCATACAACTCTCCGCCTTGCTCCTTCTTCCACCTTAGGTGTTCTTCTACCTAAGCCTCTTCCCTTTCCATAGCCTTTTCCTATATCCTCCACCTTCTACCATCTACCAACAACCTCCGTAGGACCCTTAGATTATTAGGTAATCCCTTAGCTACTTAGGTTCTCCCTTACCTCCACCTTCTACTTCAACTTCTCCTTCTCTAGTTCCACTTCGACATCTACTCCAACTACTTCAACTTCACTCTGATCTTCTCTAAGCATCCCACTACTTCTTGGAAGTTGTGGCGGCTTCTTCACCATCATCTCAAGCCTCCATTTTCTTCTCGATATTCATGGTTATTGTTATCTCTCTCCCTCCTCTCTACTTCTACTTCTTGTTCTTCTTCTCCTTCTTAGTTTGCTTTGGTAGCTGTGAACTCTTTCATTAGTAGCATTAAATTCATGTTTATGTTTACATCTCTTTACTCTATTTGCTTGCTAGTTAGTTGTTTAATTGCTTTCTTATTTAAAAAATCCAAAAAAAATAGTGTGCATGTGTGTTGTGTTTTCGTAATCCATAATTTTCCCATTTTCGCACTACTTCCAATTCCATCTTTTGAAATTCGTCCTGACTTTTCCACACTTCCAAAAAATCACCCAATTTTGTCAGTAATCATACTTAGGATTAGTGAGAATGCAACCTAGCCAAAAGCCTCCCTGAGATATGACCTAGACTCCCATATATTACATTTTTAATCCATTACAAGTGCATAAAATTAATTTTGAGCTATCTTGTAACATGTGCTGATAACTATACAATATTTCATGTGAAAATGCCTACTATGTGGGTTCCTAAGTGAAATAATTGCATTTAGCATTATAAATATCGCATAACGTTCATCATCTTGCATTTAGAGTAGATTCCATAAAATGTACAATAATTCACTTATTTTAATGGCCAAGGGACATGGCGACACAAATCCGAGCTACAAACAAGAAATCTGACTGTACAGATGGATTCAGGGCAACGATCGTAGTCCAATGATGCTAAAATCATCTCAATTGGACCCCTGTAGCATCCGATACAAGCAAAAGAAGATGGACAACTGTGATGATGCCATGTGGCATCATCTGAGCCACCCACCACCGCCTCTCACCATGCCCACACTTTCAAGGCTCAACACCGCAACCCTTCACCGTTCGATGAAGATCCAACGATGGCGTGTGAGCCATGCCACCTCAAGAGGACAATAGTTTGATCAAGATCCAACGGTTGAGACGCCTACTCCTCTCCACATTCACAAACCTAAAGTGAGGTCTTTCCTCGATCTCAGTCGTTAGATTGAGATCCAACAACTGAGAATGAGCCTGTCAACTGCAGCGCAGTGGTAACACAGCACCTCTCTCACAAGAGGGCGTAAGCTATTGCAGCCATTTGATCGTGAGAGGACGCACCTGATCGAGCCACGTCGCCCCCACTAGACCCCTCATACCAGTAGCGGGAGCACCCTCGCATGATCAGGGCCACTCAATCGACATCAAGTGGCGCAAACACGGCCACGTGGTGACACCAATGAAGCACGCATCGTACACACAATCACACGCGTGGCTTCAGCGTGATCTCAGCACTCACTCTCGCGCCATCTCAACCCTACGTTCATCATCCACTGGCTGTGGATCTTCCATCACAACGATAGCAAAGGCGTAGTTGTGCATACGAGTACATGCGTATTATGCACGCAGTGTCCGAGTGAGGTGCTGCGGTGTGCGCGCGTGTTGCGCTTACGTCATGTCTTACTAATTGCTCAACAATCATAGGACCTAATATGCCTAAATTAAGTTAGATCCTAGCTTAACTTAGGAATAATGCATGCATGAGCATCATATTTCGCATTATAGTTGATTTGTTTAGCCATGTAAATAATAATGCTATTTTATGTTCTAAATGAGAGGCAATAATAATTGTAGATGACTCAGGGCCACAGATGATAAATTCGATCATACGGATGAACTTAGAGTGACGATCGCAGTCCGACGGCGCAAAAATTGCCTCAATCAAAGCCCTATAGCACCACCTACAAAGGTAGGAAGATGGACAGTCAGGATGGCACCACGTAGCACCATCCTAATGGCCCACCTCAGCACCCTCAGCCACTGAAGCACAATGCCGGAGCTTTGTGGGCCAATGGATCATCATCCAATGGCCACGATTATGCCACGTCACTGCCTCCTTGAGTGCTTCATCAAGACAGAGGTTATCTTAGCCGTCGGATCTTCATCCAACGGCTGAGGGCAGCACGTGCGAAAATCAAACGCGCGACTGAGGGTAGCACGCACGTAGCATGTTGGTCAGCGCCCTCGCTTGAGAGTGAGCGTTTAGCATTCGAGATGTGAAACATTGGAAATTGAGGCGGTGGTGCACGTGCGTGAAATTGGGTCGTGCGATCAAGATCGAGTGGCAGGAGAAGAGACGCGTGGCATATGGAGATGCATCGAATCAAAGCACACGATGACGCACGGCTAGACGCGTGGCTGGACACATGATTTCACATAGGCACGATGAGGCGATGCGATGTACGATCTCAGCTGTCGATCATCGCGATTGAACAACTAGATTTGAATGTGCGTGCGCGATGAGTGTAGTGGCAGTGGATCGAGTAGCGCTGGAGGCATCACGTGGCGCGATTTGGTGCATGTGTTGGCCACATAATGGAGGCGCGTGGACGTGCATTTTTGACGTGATCTGAGTCATTGATCGCTAGATTGACGGCTCTTGTTGCTTCAGATCAGTTGCACGAATTGGGGTTCTAAAAAAACCCATTTTGCTCCTCACTTTGATTATAAAAAGGACCCTAGAACCCCATTTGAGAAGCAATTCTACCTCCGCACATCTCTCGCTCTCTTCTCCTCAAAATTGCCCTCTCCCTCCATGATGTCCACTACTGCTACTCCACGTCCACCAAGGACCACCCTTGGTGCCCTTGTTCTAATAGAATAGATAGTTATTTTTTTATTCTTCTAGTAGTTCTAGTAGCTTTTATTCTGGTTGTTCTAATTTAGTTTTAATTATTCTTCTTGTTAAGCATTCAACTATATGGAATCTCGTCTGATTATTATATGAATGGAGTTGATTTGCTTTATATCATATATTTATCTTGCTTAGTGTTTTAGTTCTACTTAGATTAGATCAGTATTAAGTCAAGTCACATTTCCGCCTCCCTAAGTTCGACCGGAACTTACCAAAGTTTCATTATATTTATTTGTCGACGTGTTTTTGCACTATACTACGACAAAAGTATTTTAACAATGCGATTCCATGGGTCCAACACTCACTCACAGCAGTCAAAGCCTTGGCACAGCAAATGATTTTCCACAACCTCTTTTTCACCTATAAATATCCCTACCATTCCCTCCTTTCTCTTCATTCCTTCCTACTCCCTCCTACTCTCCTCTAAAGTTAAGAATCCCTTCTTAAGTACACTTCTAGTGCTCCCAAGCCCCGGGAAGCTCTACTAGATTTAAATAGTAATTTTTGTAATTCCCATTTCTCACCCCCTTCGTGGAGCTCCTACTGACCGTCCTTTCACGCTCATTCTAGGAAGTGGATCGTCATGACGCCACCCTACCCCACCTCCTCTTCATCTAGCTTCGTTCTCCTTTCTTCATCCTCATCCTCCTTCATCTAGGCGTCATCCAACCCATCATCATCTAAGCAACCATCAAGGGGGATTCTCTCTCTCTATCTCTTTTTGCCTACTGTCTAGTGTATATTTATATTCTTTGCATTATTTTTCTGTAACAAACATTTGGTTCACCATTATTATAAATATTTATTATCTCTCTCTCTCTTCTCTTTAGTTATTTTGTCACTTAGCATAGAGTAATTCTACTTGATATCCTACCTACATAAAAATATAAAAAAAAAAATAGATATAGCTAAAAACACCAAAAAAGAAAATCAAATGCAGATTTCTAAAATCAACTGTCATCTCTGTTTGTGCGAAATCATCATTGTTTAAGGAATATGTTGTAGTATAGGACAAAATCACTCAAAACATTTAAATTTGTAAGCTCAGATTCAAAAAGGAGTCTGAGGTCATTCGCAGGGAGTAATTGTGCAATTCAATTCACCAATCACAAGAAATATATATGCAATTGAAATCAATAATATTCAGAATGATATTTCAATAAAAATCAGAAGAATAGTGCAAAAAGATTGGATTAAAATAGTGTTTTGAATCACCAAATTATCCCTTTAAGTTTAAGCTCACAACTACTTAAATATTTCAACAGTAAACCACAACCATTAATCCACGTCAATCAAGTTAGTCAAATATTTTAACAATAACTAGCAAAATGCCTCAGCCGTCGACCAAAGGCTTCAAATTCCTTATCAAAAGGGGCTCAAGGGCCTCACAAGAGCTCAAGGCTCTCTTTCTCTTAAGAGCCTCAGAAGAACACAGCAGCAGAAGCTCAAGGGCTTCTCTCCTTCAATCCTCAGAAGAGACACAGCAGCAAAAGCTCAAGGGCTTCTCTCCTTCAAGCCTTAGAAAAGGCACAGCAGCACTTGAACAGAGGCTCAAGGGCCTCTTCAGAAATCTCGCTAAGTATAGAGAAGTAGAGGGGTCAAATCCCAAGGTATCAAAACTCACCCCCTCTCTCAGATTCTCTTTCTTCCTTTCCAAGCTCAGAACGGACCAGACCCAGGTAGCTGGTAAACGAATCCACCGCCCAAACCTACGAGGCGTGAGTGCGGGCGAGGGCGTGGACAAGTGTGTGAGGAGCGCGTGTGCAAGGGAGTGTGCGGGTAGGGACCTAACCCTAGTGATACGAAGGTGATAAGGCTCCGCGACTTTTTACCTTTATCTGCTCTGGAGAGGTCTTCACTCTACGATGTGGTAATATCCCACAGAGCTTTCTTCGTGTAGTAGCAGCAAATGGTGAAGGCTCCAATTGGGGCAGGAGTGCAGTGGTGGTCGTGGCGTGTTGTGAAGGTGCGTGTGGTTGATCGGAACACCATCATGAGCCATAACTAGCTCAATTTTATCTGATTAAGTCATTAAATGCTCCTACATAACCATCAGAAGGCCATAATTCATTGCAAATCCTTTCAGAGAGAAATACAAGAAACCAGGGTTAAAACTATAATTTTACCATCATATATTGAATACAGAATAACCATAGGCTTTCTCAGGGGTTAATTAAGGGTCATATGGTCTTAAAAGTCTAATAAGTGGGTTAATACAGACAAAAATGGGTTTTCATGCATTTCAGGAATTAAATGACTTCTGAAACCCTAAAAGTAGGCCTGCTTAATTAATTGAGGTTATGGTTAGGATAAAATTTACTTAAACCCTCTAAAATTCATATAAAAATATTCTCTAGGGTTTGGTATGCTTGATTTGACCATCAGAACCCATCTTGACCAAAAATAGAGCCATAGGCAGACTTTTGCCCTAATTTGGGTTTTCTCATAAATTACCTAGTCAAACTAGGTCAAAACCAAAATATGACCTCACCATTGAATTCCTTAGGTCTAAATTATATTTTTATCAAAATTTGGGCCTAATCTGAGATCATCTTAACTTGGTCCTTTCTGACTCTTTTATCTCACACATATGCCCCTAACTTTTGAATCCTTTGCATTTTGGTCCCTAACTTTATTATCGTCTTCACAAAAAGGCCCCTACCGCCATGAAATCCTAATCCTACAAACTCCATCACCTTAATATGGAAAGATCTCTGTGATTTCTTAACGAATCCCTCTCAAAATTGAAAGGGAAACTCGTCAAGAAATTACCTTCCAAATGAGCCCATCCAGGGATCCTAAATCTCCCTAGAATCCTAATGCAAACATTTTGATTGATTGGGTATCCATCACCGGTGAAGAGCTCAGAGTTTCTAAGCTTGTTTCCAAGCTTGGAACCCCATCCAAAACCCTATAAAAGGACCCCCGTGGCCTTGCGCATCCTCTCAGTAAGTTTTGGTGAGTCAACCACCTCTGATTCTCCTCCGGCCACCAAAACCCTTGCTCAAGCGACCCTCTTCGATCCTCCTCCTCTGACCGTCCAACGACCAAATTGGTCGGCTCCCTCAACTCCTCTTTTCATCGCAACCCTCCCTAGCTAAAGAGAGGGCATATCTCTGTCTGCTTCGTCGTCACCGTCTCGTTGTCTTCTCCTCCTTCGGTGCCGATCTACCACAACTGGCTACCTTCACCTCTCTATCTCATCGCTAAGTATCCCTATCTCTTTCTCTATCTCTCTACATCCTTTTCCCGCACTTACATCACACCTCTGACCACCTTTACGCCTCTGACCCCGCCTTCGTCTCCACCTCCTATGACATCACCGGTAAGGGCTTTCGTTCACTTCACACACTCAAACCCCTCGCCAACCGGTCCAAAACCTTCGCTGTACTCCCCTCATCCAAAGCCCTAACCTATTGCACTCCACTGACCACCTAAAACACCCACCGAGTAACCCACCTTCACGCAACCTACTCTGTCACCGACCGACCACCTCAGTGCACCAAACTCCACGAAACCACCAACATTACACTCGCCGTGGTCCGACGAACCTTCTGAGTTGTTCTGAGGTGGCCATCAAGTTGTATTCCTTATTTCATGTATCGCCCGTGCCACCGCCATTACCGGAGCTCCATGCACACCTTGACGAAGGTGTTCTTGCATCTTCCACCCTAGGCATCACCTCCAGGTGGTGCAAAACTACATGCTCCAGGTCTCCAGGCCTTCAATTGACATCAACGTATGTGCTTGTTGCTTCAATTCGACGAAGTAAGTTGACCTACCTGCTACACGAACAAGCCTTGTGGGTTTAGTCCCACCTCGTTTGCTAACAGGCACGCGAAGGCGCATAAGAGGATTTTGTGCTTACGACTTATCGCCTCAGCATGCACAAGGGGTGAGGTCCCCACACGCACACGCCTCACGCACGCCCTTGCCCACACTCACACCTTGCGAGTCTGGGCTCAGTCCGTTTACCCAGCCGGGTCTGCTCTGGTTTGCCTGGTTCTGAGAGAGGAAGAAGAGAATCAAAGAGAAGAGGGGGGGTTTGCACTGCCACCCTCTTCTCAACATTTGTGATCTCTGAGGGAGGCCTTTGCCTCTGCTGGCATTACTGAGCCCTGTGCTGTGCCTTCTCTAAAGCTTAAGGAGGCAGAAGAAGAGAGAAAGGGAAGGAAGAGGAAGAGTGCCTTGGCACTTAGAGTTTCATTGGCTGATCTTTGAAGGGAGTGCACTGTGCACTCATCCTACATGGAATTTAGATTGATTAGTACTATTGAAATATTTGATATAATTGTGAGGGGTAATTGGTGATTCAAATCACCATTTTACCCCATTCTTTTTGCATTATCTGACATTCACTTTCATTTATATCATTACTATTTGGAGTTCTATTATAAACTACTTATATTGTGTTGAATTGTAATCTTGAGAACTATTTTTACCAATTGCTCCCTATGTTTAACCTTGGACTTCATTTCTGATATTCGAGTATAAATATTATTTGTTTTTCGCACTGATTTGAATTGTACTACAATGCGACGATTTTAAAACCCGATTCAGAGCGATTAACATTTTAGCGCCGTTGCTGAGGAGTGATGCACAACTTAGAGCTCTTGATTGCAATATTAGATTTAGTACTACCTTGCTCTATCTTTTTTTACTGTGATCTATTTTAGGTATTCATTAAGGGAAGATCAGTCGCACATCGGCCACTCCAGGGGCAGGTAAAACACAAATCCAATCCCTCCTAAGCCCCTGATTCTAAAAAGCTAAAAAAAGAAATCAATTAGGTCCAACTTGCATTCTATTTTAGTTTCAATCACAAACAAGTTGCCTGATTTGGTTTATTTCTAGAAAACACCCAACCTTGATTTGTGCACCTACTTAGGGTTTAAGGTATCTAGGTCAATCACCTTCTTGCTTGAGCCCTAGGTAGCATATTTTTGACAAATTAAATTGGACCAATCAAGAGTCAATTAGGGTTTCCAATTTAGGGTTTTAGAGACACACTTGCTTAATCAAGAATTAACCTTTCCAAACAGTGTGTGCCTGAGCCTTGGTTGAATTGATCTATTCAAGCAAACCCAAAAAGTAGGTTCTTAATCTCATTTGAATACTAAAAGAGGGACCTAAATTTCTCAAAGTACAAAATAGGTGAAGTTGACCCACCTTATTGGGTTAACCAAATCTTCAAATTAAGAAAGTCACCTTGCACAAAAACATCTTAAAGTTCAAGTGAAATCATAAGCACCCTTGCTCTTATCTTAAAATTGGTAGACTTAAGAGGTCAAGTCCCTATTCTAGTCTACCTGGATCCTCAGTGACAAGAGAGGTCAGATGGGGGAAACCCTGTAACTCGTGGGGGCGCTCTACCGTGTAGGGGTCTTCGCGGGACTCTCCCTCTCTAGCTACCTAGGTAATTCTCAGGTGGACAGCTTTCTGACTAAGGGGTATCATCCGCCCCGAACCTTTATAGTCATCCAAAATTTTTTTTTGGGTGTCTTGATTGGGCCCATCACATTCTATCCCTCATCCTATCCATCGATGCATGTTCGGGAGGAGGTCTCTAAGACCATCCTTGAGTCCTCCATTAGCTATTCATTCTTGTCGAGGCCAAGCCTCGACGTCCCTGTTTATGCAACAACCCAACCAGATCGATATCTCTTCTGATTCATCTGAACCTAGCTCTCCTTCATCCATCATCATGGAGCAACCAACAGAAGAAAACAATCTTGAGAATCAACTTCAGCACCTCAACAATCTATTCCAAGCCTTTGTAAACCCACCACAGCGTCCTATGATGCAAGATCATTACAATCTCGCTGCGGTGGCGATCGAACCTCGAGTCCAAATCCCCGCTGGAGGTTTTGATACTGAACTCAAGCCCAACATGATAAATGCTATTCTCAAATTTCATGGCCATAATTCTGAGGTTCCTTTCTAGCATATCGAACAACTCAAGCATCTAGCCCAGACCTTCAGGTTAGAAGCTCAAAATTAGGATGTCTTACTCATGAAAATGTTCTCCTTCTCTCCATGGACAAGGCTGCTCGCTGGTACCAAACCCTAATGCATCCAATCAACACTTGGGCGGAACTACAATATGAGTTTTTGAAAAAGTTCTTCCCTGTTGGTCGGACAAATGCTCTACGGCACCAGATCACGCATTTTACGCAGCAAGCATGAGAACCGCTTCACAAGACATGGGATCATTTTCTGGATCTCATGCGAAAGTGCCCCCAACACGAAGTTCCTAAATGGGAACAAGTCCAATCTTTTTACCAGGGACTCCATGAGAATATTTGATTATTCGTCAATGCGACTTGTGTAGGAAACATCATGGGTCAACATGAAGACACCGTGTGGTAGATTTTCGAGAACATGTGCGAGAACTCCATCAATAATGAATCCATGGGCATGTTCGATCGGACAAATGCTGTGCATTGACGACTCCAAGGGGAGCACATGAGACACAGGGTCCGTCTTCTTCCGTCGAGTTGGAACTGTTGGCCAGTCGCCTGGATAAGTCTCTATTATTGAGAAGAAGGTGGATGAGCTAACTCGACACTTGCAGCGAGCCACCTCTACGCAAAACCCGTTCGCACAACACCCTCTAGCAGGGAGGTTGTGCATAACATCTACCATCGATCTTCTTAGGGGATGTACCCATATCCACCCCCGTCTGATTCTAAGCTTGAAGGAAACTCTGGACCCACCTATGCTAATTGGGGGAGCTCTGAACCCTCGTATTTTGATTTTTCCGAGGTTCCTCAAACTTGCGAGGACCTCAATGCCATCCAAAATGATCTATTCTCAAACACCTACAACCCTGGATGGCGAAATCATCCTAATTTCACGTGGTTAGGGAATAATCAAAATCAAAGACCTTAATATCAGCCCCGACCACAAGCTTCTCGTCCATATCAGCCGCCTCAGCCTCGGCCCAACCCAACTTATCAATCCAGGCCAACTCATGAAGATCAAATGACTCTTATCCTTCAGACTCTGACTGACATTGAGAAAACGAATGCAGCTATGCAAAAACAGCACAAAGACAAGATCACAGAGGTTCGCAATCAACTTGCCCAGATGGCAAATCCCTGCCAACCTAGTGCACTTCCTTCGCAACCTCTGCCTAACCCAAATAACGTGCCAAACCAAAGGCGCGTTATGAACCCAACTCAAGGCTAAGCTCACTATGTCTATCAGGCCCCTTCTACTCCACCTGACGGGATGGAGGCTTTGACATCATACGCAAGTTATTAGCAGCAACCACCTCTTTTGCATACACCAACCTAGAACCAGGCAAGACTAAATTCAGTTACTACCCGTAGCGGCAAAACAACACAGGACCCACCTTATCCAAGCCACTCCCAGCCTGGTAATGCAAACCTAAACCCTAGGGTAGTCATCCAGGATACCCCTATCCTATATCAAGAACCTATACCATTCTAGAGGAACCTGCAAAGGTTCCATTTCCGGAGGCCTTGACCAAAGGAAAAAGGAAACCACAACCCATGGCATTTGAGGACCTGGTCAAGCTTTTTGAGCAAGTCCAAATAGACATTTCCTTGATGGATGCCATACGCCACATACCGGCTTACGCACGATTCCTGAAAGACGTGTGTACACCCAAGCGTGAGCTGCGAACCAAAGGCGGGAACCCGATCATACTGCCGGAACAAGCTAATAATTCGATTTTTGCTTTCGTTGTTTCGTATATAGAATGTTATGTTGTAGTATGTAAGTGGTGGAAAATCACAAATCAAAATAATTAAAAATTAACCACTCGAGAAGAGTGGGTCGTGTCCACAAAAAGGTAATGGCTATTACAAACTCGCGATAATTAGAAATTATTATTCACAAATGATTTCCTCAAGAAATTATGCCAAAAATCGCATAGATATGAGTTTAAATAAAATCGCAAGTTTAAATTGCATTTAAGCCAAATAGGAGGGGTGGTGTAGACTCGGATAGGTTGTGTTAATATGGTGATTTAATCGTTGAAATGAGTATAGTGGTTAACTTAAATCGAGCCTAACCGTCTTTTTACAAAAATTTTAACCTGGCCTACTTGATTTTATCTTGGTCACTTTTATGCCCAGGGTCGAACTCAGGGAAGCGAGATTAGAGGTGAATAAGTTTCTACGCCTTTCCTACAACGAATCTCTTCCGTTCGTTTATTATGTTTTTGGTGTTTTTTTCTATTTAAGATTTTTTTCTGATAATTTTGTCCTTGAGGTACATGTAGATTCCCTACTAGGAGGGGGTAACGTAATAAATTGCGGAAAAGATAATAAACAATCTCACAAAATTCAATCACACAAAGTACACAAAGATTTTTAGGTGGAAACCCAAATCGGGTGAAAACCACCACCTAACCCTCTCGAGTTAGGATTTTCCGATCAACCAAGTTGATTAAATCCACTAAACGAATCACTTTAAACGAGGGTGATTCAACCTCAATTACAACGATGCTACAAGTGCGAGGGTAGCGTTCCTCAACCCCTTCTCTTCACGAGAAGGATTTGTCCCTCGAAGGAGACGGGAATTCGCAATGCGAATACCCAACCAACTAACAAAGATAAAATAACAAATAATCACATAGAGCTAATAAAGTAATTTTTCACCTAAGCTTCTATAGGAATTAGGAAACTCCCCTTTGCAAGGAGTGCGTCGGATCGATGACACGGGTGCGTGAGCCATGCGACAGCGCAACGTCGCTCTCGTGAACTACGGCGGGAGAGCGGGTGCGCAAATGCTTGATGCTCTCTAGATGAAGAACTGGAGCTTGAAGAGCAAGAGCTTGCTTCTTAGGATCAAGAGACACAAAATGGTGTGAAAATGTATTACTTGGTGTTTCTTGTGCATCTAGGTGTGTGTTTGTGTGCAAGAGGTTCCTCTCTATTTATAGAGGCCTTAGGAAGGCTTTGGAAGGCTTAAGAAAGGTTCCATAGCCGTTGGGAGCAAAGCCCAAGAGAATCAGGCCGAAATCAGGAACAATGATTGCACTGACAGGCTTATCAGACGTCTGATCCTGGCATCAGACGCCTGGAAGATCACTTTAAGACGTCTGGGAACAACATCAGACGTCTGATTTTAAGCGAGTTTCTTGCTGACTTGGATCAGATCTAAACAGGGTTCTAGCACAAGTCCATTAGACGACATACAGGACGTCTGGCACTATGTCTGGACGTCTGGAAACCTACTTTTTCGTGGGAATGGATTTCCAAGAGAGTGCAATGGCTAGAAAATCTCTGAGAAGAGATTTTGGGTCAGCCGAGGCAAACGGTCGTTTATCAGACGTCTAGAAAGGCCTAAGGACGTCTAATAAGGCTCTAACGGTCATATCCTTGAGTGTTTGCTAAGTCAGCCAACGGTCCACTAATTGGACGTCTGGCAAGTCCATCAGACGTCTTCTAAGACGTCTGGACTAAGGTCTGGACGTCTGATTTCATCAGACAGAATAACTATGTCCAGCCTAATTGTTATCAGACGTCTGAATCAACAGTCAGACGTCTTAAAACACAGTATCAGACATCTAATTTTTTAATTAGACGTCTGGAAATGATGTTTGAACCCTATATTGGTTTTTTAAGTTCTCTACAGAAAACCTAAGTATCCTAGGGTTGCGCCGGTGTTCTTAGGACTACTGCTAGGGTACTTTGAGGCTCTTTAACATGAATCTAAGTAACAAAAATAAAGAGCAACAAAAGAAACGAAAAATACAATGAGTACAAGAGAAGGAAATCTATCCTATTCTTCATCTCCTTCCTTCTTCAATATATCGTTCCTCGCGAATCTCTTCTATTCTCCGTCAAGCTCCTCCAATCCGTCCTGGATGCGAGCTCGAACTTCGTCTAATCACGTCTCCATTTGCAATTATCCTGAAATCTAAGACTCCAAGTGCAAATGTTAAATGACACGTGTTTTGTTATCATCAAAACAAATGATCGTGGTGCTCTAGCACCAACAGTACACCCTCAAAATCAGGTCCTTGGCTTAGAGCCAAATTGTTCTTGGCGTTGAGCCGAATTAGGGTTCCAAAACTGGTCTTGCTATCTGCAAGACTGAATACCTGCAAGACAGGGATTATCTTTTCTCTTTTACTATATATTTTTTTTATCTTTTTAATAGCAGGAAAGAGAAATAGAAATAAGATAAATATAGTATATATATATTATATATATAGGGGTGGGGGTGGAGATGAAAATGGCGTGTAGCATGATGTCAAGTTGATCGTCGTCTAGGAAGACACAACCAACAGGACAAAGTGCCGCGTGGAGTGTTGGATGGATGGGTGGAAGGTGTGTGCGGAGACGCTTTCTGTACGCGGGTATTGGGGAATATCAGCAACTGGTGCAGATATTCCCGCGATATAACGCGTGGTAGGTGATATGAAGGTAAGTATATATTTATATGTATATATATAGATAGGGTTATAATTATATAGGTGTATATGTAGTTATATATATATGTATTTTTATAGATATGTAAATATATATATATAGATGTATGTATATATATATATATATATATAATTAGATGTACAGGTATAACTATATATATATATATATATGTATGTATGTATGTATGTATGTATATATGTATATGTGTATATATATATATGTATATAAATATATGTGTATATATATGTATATATATATATATATATTTATACTTAGTTGTATAGGTAATAATATATGTATATGTATATGAATATATATAAATATATATATGTATATATATTTATATATAAGTATATAGTCGTGTACAAGTGAGTGTGTGTGTGTACACGTGAGTGTGTACAAATGTGGTGTGTGTATGTGTGTGTCTGCGGGAGGGAGTGAGAGAGTGACTGTGAGAGAGGGCGCGGCGAGTTAAGGCGTCTGGAGCTCGTAGCCGACGTCTAAACGCCCATGCGCAGGCGCAGGTGCACGAGGATGTGCACGAGCGCTAGACGCGGATGCGGGAGTGGGTGCAAGCACTGATGCGGGCGTAGGCTGGAGGCGGTTGCGGCGCGGAGAGAGAGCGCACGGTGACCAGATAAGTGAGAAACTTTCCAGTCACTGCACTGTAGCTACAGTGTTCTGCTGAAACGCGTGAACAGTAACTACAGTGCGTGCTCGGCTCGGACAACCGACTGCGTGCGAGGAGTGTTCCGCTGAAACGCGTGAAGAGTAGTTACAGTGTTCTGCGTGCGCGGGCGCTGCGAAGTGAGCCTGCGCGCGCGGAAGGAGATGGCACCGGTTGCTGCCGTGCGCCTGGAGGCTTGCGCGCTGCGTGGAGCTGCCGGTGCCTTGCTGCTGCTGCGCTTGAGCTTTAAAGCTCGAGTCTGCGGTAATGGCGGAAGAGCTTGAATGGGTGAAACAGAGAGGTGAACCACCACGCCCACCGGCTCTTTGATGAGCTGGGCGGTGGTGGGACTCACAGTGGTAGTCGTGTACCACTGTGAGCTGTCCTGCCCGTAGCGTAACTCCACAGTAGAAGAGGTGCTGCATATGGAGGGGAGAGGGGAGGAGATGGCCTGGAGAAGGGTGTGCCGGTGTGTGTTGCATGGACCAGGCTCTCTTGCGCAAGGAAGAGAGGAGGGCTTTTTAAAGAAGATGGAGGCAAGCCCAGCCATGCCCTGGGCTGTGCATGACTAAGCATGCAGCTGGCAGGGCATGCTGTGGTAGAGAGTGGCGCGAAGAAGCAGCCATGCCCTGTAGTCGCACAGAGAAGAAGAAATTCAAAGCCAAATAAAAAATGAAGATGGTGATTTTGCGAGGTAGCACTTGAAGAATACGTTAATTACAAGGCCAATTTATTCACTTTCCTCCCCTCTCAATTAAATGCATGTATGCGTTTATTTTTACAAATGCACTATGGCTACCTAATATGCAATGGCAATGCTAGGAAATAGCACAAGATGGCACAATTGTTGGTGTATTTTTGCTGTGCAATCAAGGGGGTTCAATGTAATGTGTACCACAATATAGTAAGAATAAAATCATCACAATGGCACTTAAATATAAATACAAATTAAGCTTCTCCTATAGCAAGAGTCTTCCAAGATTTGAATGGAAATCCACTTAGATTAGCGTTAAGAAATTGATTTGCTTAATAAGCTAAACAATGAAAGAGGTTCTCATAAATTCACCATGATAGTGAAATCAGAAAAATGAAAGTTCACAATGGCATGAGTTGTAAAAACTAGTAGAGGAGTTACTGCGCAAAAACAAGGGATTTGCTTTGAGCTCCTCCACGCACGGAGGAGGTGGAGGTCGGAGTGGAGCTTCTCGTCAGAGGTAGCTGCTATTGGGCCTCTTCTTTTGGTGGTGGCGGCGGGGCACGGCGTGGCCGAAGGTGGCTGATCGGAGAGGAGGTCAGAGTGGGTGCTCGGCGACCTGCTGGAGGTGTTGGAGCTGTTGAATGAGCGTGGCTGCTGGAGAGGTGCGACGAAGTGGCTGTTGATTGCGTGTGGGCTGGAGGCGAGGGTGAGCAAAGAGGAGGCGTGAGCCGTTGGAGGTGGATGTTATGCGAGCAAGCGCATTGCTACACTCTGGTAGAGGCACAACGAGGGGAGGGCGTGCGAGGCTAGTGGTGTGCGCTGTGAAGGTGCAGTTGGAGGGCGCATGCTACTACGTCTGTGGGCTGTGGTGCAGTGCTGCTGCGGGTGCGGCAGAGGTGCTGAAGGCAAGGGGGAGTGCAGGGACACACTCACTGGAGGCGAGAGGCGCAGCGAGGGCGTGTGCGCTAGGGGCTGGCCAGGGCTGCTTGCTATTGCTGTGCACGCGGAGAGGCGTGGCATGAGTGCGAGCAGAGGGTGACGACTGGTGGGTCTGTTAGTGTTGGAGGTGATGGGTTATGTTGTGTTTGGTAGGTTGAAACAAGAAGATGAATAGTGGAGGACACACGGTGATGAAGTTGGTGGAGGTTGAGGCACTATGACGGCAATGACGAAGCACGGTTGTATAAGGCTCTGCAAACGACGGTGCAGGTTGTCACCCCACACGTCCATAGTGGCGAAGCTCTCGCCGCAGTAGAGGCCCACAGTGTGGAACGGAAGAGCTCTAAGCTTTGCACGGTGGTTAAGTGGGATGACGAACTGCGGTGAATGGCAGCCGTTCCTCCTCCTTTGTAGCTGTGGCTACAAGGATTTGAAATCCAAACAGGTGGGAGGAGATCCACTCTTTCCGTCGAGTGAATGCTGGCAACTGTGAAGATTGAGTGGGCACGGAGGAGGAAGTGGAGCGATTACCTGCGGAAGAAGGAGAAGATTAATAAAATAAAATATTAGGATTATTTATGCACAAATCCTTAATTCTATGTTAATTAAAACAATGCATGTAATGCCTAATTACATGCCATTCTAGGTCAATTAAAAATGCCTTTACTTATGAATGCAATGCATGAATTATGTAATTAAGTCAAAAATATAAATTAATCTATTTACATCATAATGCATGCTAAATAAATGGATGTGTTACCTTAATGTTTAGTCATTTGGACATTTAATTAGCTCACAAATATGAGCTTATCACAAGCCAGCTCCATCATCTTGAGTAAGCTCTCGCCTAAGGCAAATGACCCTGGTACCCCTCTAATTTCATGCAAGATCGGTGATTTAGAATTTGACAAAGCCCTTTTGGACCTAGGAGCTTCCATCAATTTGATACCTACATCTCTACTAGACCACTTTGAGGAATTTGAACTTAAATCGACAGAGATGACTTTGCAGTTAGCTGATTGATCTATTAAGTCACCAAAAGGAGTACTCAAGGATGTCATAGTTATGGTACACGATTTCTACTTCCTTGTAGATTTCATAGTCTTAGACATGGATGCTCCTGAGAACTTCAAGAATACACAGATCATGTCAGGAAGACCTTTTCTGGCCATTGCTAGGTCCAATATTAATTGTGAGAAGGGCCAAATTGAATTAAAATTTGGGAGCAAGACACTGAAGATCGACATCTTTAAGGCCCAACAAGGAATTAACTGTGGGGTTATTGAGTAAATTTGTGATATCGAGGCCGTGGTTGACAACGCATGTATCGATGAAAACTCGATTATTCTTGATTAACCACCAAAAGATCAAAACTCGCAATTTGAGGAGCCTGAACCTAACCTAGACACACCCATAGCTCCTTCCTTTGCTCTCGACACCCACCCTAAACCACTTGCTGCTGCTGACAACCCAATTATGGAATTAAAGCCTCTTCCTGATCATCTGAAGTATGTCTTTTTGGGTTCCAATCAGACGTTTCCTGTGATTATCAACTCACAACTCACCTCTGATAAGGAAACACGCATGATTACTGTCCTCCAGCAGCATTGAAGAGCCATTAGATGGACTCTCGATGATCTGACTGGCATCAGCCCCTCATACTGCACACATCACATCTATACCGAAGAGGTCTCACGACCATCCCGTGAAATGCAGAGACGCCTGAATCCAAATCTACAGGATGTCATGAAAAAGGAGATCATCAGGTGGTTAGATGCAGAGATCATCTACCCGATCTCTAACAGTCGGTGGGTGAGTCCAATCCAAGTTGTGCCTAAGAAGGCAGGACTCATAGTAATCACGATTGAAATCGGAGAAACCATACCGACTTGTATAGCGAAATCGTGGAGAGTCTGCATTGATTACAGAAGACTCAATTCCTCCACGAAGAAGGATCATTTCCTACTACCGTTCATTGATCAGATCCTCGAGAAACTAGCGGGAAATAGATTCTTCCCCTTTTTTGACAAATACTCCAGTAATAACCAGGTTGCAATCCATCCTGTGGACCAAGAGAAGACTACCTTCACTTGCCCCTTCGGGACGTACGCATTCCGAAGTATGCCATTTGGTCTCTGCAATGCACCTGCTACTTTTCAGCGGTGCATGCTTACCATATTCTCAAATATGGTAGGTGAATACCTTGAAGTCTTCATAGATGATTGATGAGAGACTCACCATGATCTCTAATTACCCCTAATTAACTAGTCTTTCTAGTTAATTAGATAATGATATGAATATATAAGGGTTAATTATAAAATAAGGGATATATAGTGGAGGACCTTAAAATAAGTTAAAATTGATATTTTATCATTCAATTAACATTATTAATAATCTAATTAATAATTGGACTCGAGATCTTATTAATCATTCCTTTAATTAATAAGTTAATTAACTTAAACATAATGTATACCTAAGTATATAATAACTTAAGTAATTTTACCTAATTTAATAAATTAACCTGAAAAGGTCAAAAATGTAAATTCAAGGTGAAAACATAATAATTACCTTATTTATAAGCATATATAAAAAGTTTAAAAAGATCCAAGTTAAAATAAACCTTTAAAACCTGAGTTTACATTTAGGTCCTTACTACTCATTTCAATCGAGTCCTTAATTTTCATATAGGTCCTTAGGTTTCATCACACATAGGTCCCTATCTTCTTCTTCTTCTTCCTTTAGCCGGTTGGACTACTGACGACAGAGGGTGTCTTCACCACTCGATCACTGCACATCCGACGTCGTTCCACCTTCTCCAAGCTCCTGGAACTTGTGCTCACCATTCCAATCTCATCCATTGGTCTGGATGATTCTTTAATCCTAATTTTAGGTGGGTGTTAACCTCACCGTCGTCGAAGACAACACCGGTGGTTAACCTCCCCTAGCTTCTTCTTCGTCCAGACTCTGCCACCCTCTTCATCACCGTCAACTATAAATAGACCCCCACCCCCTCGATTTCTGTAAGTTGGCTCCCTTCCCTCTTCAATCACTGAGCCGACCCAATAGGCTATTCGTCTACAACTCTGACGATCTTCCACATCATCCTCCAACTTCCTCCGTCCATCCTAATCAGCTGAGGAACTTTGCCGAGGTCTGCCGCGTCTCTGGACAAAGGCAACAACCAAGGAGATCCTCTGCTCCATCCAAATTCGCCCGTCGGAGATCTTCCTCATACCCTCTGATTTCGTCCTCCGTGATGAGCCGTCAACGGAGTCCCTTTGACCCCTTCGTCCAGGTAACAGTAGGTAGGAGTAGGAGGAGTAAGAGTAGGATAGTTTAGGTAGTTAGTTAGTTACATAGTTTAGTCATAATTTCATATTCCAGACTTCATCTTCGTTGACTCCGATGAGCTCTTTGAGTTCACCAGAGCCTTCATTTTGTCTTTTTAAGCCGCTGATTACCTTCCTCTATCACTCATGATCACTTCTAATCCATTAAAACACTAATGCTATCACTGATTCGCCTAACTCATAACCACCTTCAACAGCTACTGTCGCTGTCCATGGCGGCAGTAACTGAGCTTAGATTCACACTCATGGATCCTCCGTCATTTACTCATCATCTAAGGATCCTAATTATCATTTTAATTTGATTAAATTCTATATATAACTTAAAAACCTAATTCTATTGAAGCTCTTGAGCTCGCTGTCAATGGTGGTTCAGGAGTAATTAAAACTTAAAATTAATTACGTATTTATGATCACAACTACATTTAGACTTGTCTCAACCACTTATTTGAGTGGGAGACTAAGTCCTAAGCCTCAACCAATTCAGAATCTTTAAAAATGGAATTCACTATTAAATCTTAATTTTAATGATTAATTGAAGAATTTAACGAATTCCTGAGGTTCCTTGCAACCACAAGATCCTTTTTAGATAAAAAATGGTACAATTCACTTCTTTGTGCACGACTTTGAATTTTTCTGGACTCACCGGAGCTCCAACAAGTCAATATTGAGCTTCAGCCTGAAGAACTTAGTGAGAAGCTCCAGATCAATGATTTGATGATCACTGATTGTTCTGAGGTTGTTTTTTTGAGGTTTAAGTGCCTGGAGCTTGTGATAGGTCTTCATCTTCTCTAACTCCGACAGAGTTGGAGAAGTTTGTCAGTTAGGTTAAAGTTGCGTTTAAGAAGTCTGGAAGCATCATTGTTGAACCCTGAGTCCATTTTTATGATCCAACTAGTGTAACAACCTTTGATTTGTCCCATCGATCAAACTACCTTTGAAGCTCAGGCGATGATCTTAGAACCCTAGGAACTCTAGTTGAAACATCAATTTAAGGGCCTGAACCTGTTCCAGAGATTGTAAAGATCCTATTTAAGTTGTTAATTTTGTGAAATGAAGCTTTAATCAGAAAGTCAATTTTTATGCTTCAAAGTCAAACCTGAAACGGAGATTTCAATTCTGAGCTCAATCAGATGATTTGCGGAATTTAAGTTGTTCCTGAGATTCTGTTAAATGACTTTAGAGTGATTAGATTGAGCTATGTGAGTTATTTTGATTAGAATTTCAAACCTGTCAATTTGGGTTCAACCCAAACTGACAATAGTAGATTTTGGATGAAATTTGATATTAAATCCTGCCCAGGTTAGTTAGTTTTAATCCTTAGAACTTGTTGAAATTGATCAGAAATGTCCTTAAGTGTCTGTTGCACATATCAGAGTTAGAAACTTCAGTCTCTGAAGCTTTCAGAGAAGTGTCGAGCTTCTCTGTGTTTCCTGAAGCTCTCAAGAGCTTAAAACCCATTCCAGCAGATGCAGAATTACCTGTAAAGTGAGTTTAGACCCTTAGATAAGCTAAAAGAACTACCCTATAGACACAGTAAGAATAACCTCTAATTCCAAGCATAAATAACCCGTAGGAACCCCCTAACTTCACCTTTCAAATTGTAGAGGAAAACATCCTCTAAACCTTAAATTGACCCTGTAATTTTGTAGAGCCACCTTAGAGATTTCCATCAAGCTTTATTTCGCTTGATTTGGAGCTCTAAGTAGGGAGAAATCATCACTTGAAGTCGGGTCTGGAGGGGGAATACATAGTCCCACATCGGAAGATTCAGAGCGCGCGCGTAGGTATAAAACGAATTTGTTGTATAGTCGCTTCAGTCGTCAAGCGCTCGGCGCGAAATCTGATCCTGAACCTCTGAGCTTATAGCGCGTGTGTGTGCGGGCGTGTGCGCCTGCGGGTGTGCGCTTGAGTGGGCGTGTGTGCGATGGCCCTGAGAGGGGGAGGCTTGGGAGGCGGTTGAGCCGGTTCGGCTCGAGAGAGGGCTGGTTCGGCTCAAGAAAGAAAAAAAAACAAAAATGAACCATAAACAAATTAGGTGAGGACTGAGTAGGGTCTGGTCCCGCCCTGATCTCAGGGTGCTGCGTATCCTCGAAAGGACCTCGCCGCAAACCAAAAACTAATTTTTGGTTGAGAAGAAAATAAACCCGGCTCAGCTGGAAGAGAAAGAAGAGAGAATGAAGCTAAGGAGGCTAAGTGCTGAAGGAGAAAGTAAGGGCTGAAGGAAGCAGATGTTGGAGAAGCTAAGGAAAGGAAAAAAAAAAAGATGTTGAAGGCTAAGTAAGGGAGGAGAGCTCACAATAAAGGAAAGAGAGAGGAGAACAAGCGCTAAGGAAAATACTGAAGAAAAAGACTAAGGGAAGAAGGCAGTAGCAGAAGAGAAAGAAGAAAAGAAAGAAAGAGCTCGAGAGAAAAGAAAAAGAGAGAAATAAATGTAAATAGAATAAAAGGAAATAGATAAGAGAAGAAGGAAGAAAGAAAGAAAGAAAGGTAAAGAAAGGAAGAAAGGTTATTAAGAATTTCTTTTGTTTCTCTTGCTTTTAATTGTAATAAAGCATATACTAAACGCATAAACTCTTATTTGCTTTAATCATTTGAAATAAATATTGAAAATAAAATTTCATATAGGATTTTGCATGTTATTTCAAATTAAATCAATTTTTGCAAAATTCATGTTTCTATAATTAACTTAAATATACCTCTTATACTTATAAAGAAAAATAAAAGATAATTAGTGAATTTAGAATGAATTATACCTCCCAGCAAATGACCTGGACTCAACCAGTTAAAAGTAAAAATTTAAAATGTTAGGTTAATTCGATCCTATACTACACATCTGACACAATTTCGAGTTAACCTAAGTTACTTTCCTCTACTCATAATTAAGTATAATTGACTTAATTAACTGAGTTGAGGTGAGAAAGGATCAATGACTTCTCGGTATTTGGAGAATCTTTTGATGATTACCTCCTGCACTTGGTCCAAATCCTTAGGCGGTTCTTCGACGTAAATTTGGTTCTTTCTTGGGAAAAGAGCCACTTCATGGTACCTAAGGGAATTGTCCTGGGACATCTCATCTCTAAAAAAGGCATCCAGGTTGATCGAGCTAAGGTGAATCTAATTTTCAAACTCCCTATGCTTAGCTCGGTCAAGGACATTCGATCCTTTCTAGGACACGTCGATTTTTACCGTCGATTCATTCTCGATTTCTCGAAAATCGCACGTCCCCTGACTAATCTTCTCTCCAAGGATGTCCCCTTCAAAATTACCGAGGAGGGCACTCAAGCATTTGAGATCCTACGTGATCGAGTTACCCATGCACCTATCCTGCAGTCCCCTGATTGGTCTCAACCCTTTGAGATCATGTGCGATGCATCTGATTATGCTGTGGGTGCGGTACTTAGGCAGAAAATAGATGTGAAGCCCGTGGTCATCTACTACTCTAGCATGACACTTGACGAGGCTCAACGTAACTACACAGTTACTGAGAAAGAGCTGTTAGCTGTAGTATTTGCCTTAGAGAAATTCAGATCTTATCTTTTTGGGTTCTCGCGTCATTATATACTCGGATCACACTGTAGTAAGGCACCTCCTCGCGAAGGACGCGAAACCTCGACTAATCCAATGGATCTTGCTGTTGCAAGAATTCAATCTCGAGATTTGTGATAAGATGGGAAAGCAGAATGTGGTAGTTGATCATTTGTCCCGTCTTCCTTCTTCAGTCATCGACCCATCTGGTCCGATCACCGAGCATTTTCCAGACAAGCACCTGGTTGCCATTCACAGTCTCCCATGATTTGCTGATATTGTAAACTACTTGGTTACAAGGAAAGCTCCGCTAGATTGGGCGACTTCCAGGCAAGACAAATTAATTGTCGAGTCCAAGTACTATATTTGGGATGAACCATACCTCTTCCACATTGGCAATGATCAGGTGATTCGGAGATGCATTCCTGACAACGAGGTCAATGACATGATCTCATTCTGTCACGACCAGGCCTGCGATGGCCATTTCTCTGGGTGTAAAATCATAGAAAAAATTCTCCAATGTGGGTTCTTCTAGCCCACTTTGTTCAAAGACGCACAGACATATTGTAGGGCATGCGCTCGTTGTCAGACCCTCAGCAACATGGACCCGTGGGATATTATGCCCTTAAACCCGATTATTGTGTGCGAAATCTTTGACATATGGGGAATTGATTTCATGGGACCCTTTCATGGATCTAATGGCTTCGAGCACATTCTACTCGTTGTTGATTATGTCTTTAAATGGATCGATGCCATCTCCACGAGAACTAGTGATCATAAAGTTATCCTTCGATATATCCAGGAGAACATCTTTACCAGATTTGGGGTTCCTAAGGCCATCATCAGCGATGGTGGGTCTCATTTAAACAATGTGCACTTCCAGTCCCTGATGAAAAAGTATGGGGTATCACATTGTATCTCGACTCCTTACCACCCCCAGACTAATGGACTGGCAGAACTGCCAGATCGAGAGATCAAGAAGATCCTTCAGGTCATTATTCGGCCTGATAGGAAGGATTGGTCTACTTGCCTTCTGGAAGCTTTGTGGGGCTATATGATCGCCCACAAGACCCAATTAGGCATGTCTCCCTTCAAATTAGTGTACGGAAAGGCATGTCACCTTCCCGTCGAGATGGAGCACAAGGCTTATTAGGCAGTACGAAAGTGCAATTTGGATCTGATGAAGGCTAGAATACACCGCCGGTTGCAATTGAGCAAGATCGAGGAACTACGCAATGATGCATATGAGAACTCGTGTATCTACAAAGAGCGAGCCAGAGCCTTCCATGATAGTCACATTTTGCGAAAATCTTTCCACCCTAGTCAAAAAGTTCTACTCTTTGATGTCAAACTCAAACTATTCCCAGGAAAACTCAGATCAAAATGGATTAGACCATTCTTGGTGAGACGAATCTTTGGAAATTGAGCCATTGAAATTAGTGAACTTAGCCTTGATTTTGAACCTTTTGTCGTGAACGGTCAAAGACTCAAATCGTTCGTCGAACTCACTGACTCAAACTTGGCTGAGGTATCTTTTGCTCTCCATTCTCCCTGAGCTCATTGCGCCTGGCTGATGGCGTTAAACTCAACGCTTAACGGGAGGCAACCCATCATCTTTTTGAAAAACCCAAAACCCTTCTTGACACATCCCATGCCAAACTCATATTGCACTTTAGGGTTCGTCCATTAGAACAGTCGACCTCACCTCTGGTACCCATACCAGAGTTTGAAATCGTCCGCAACAGTTACCTCGACCTATCCACCCACTCAAAACCTGTTCTAATGTACAATCTAAGCTGAATTCGAACCCACCTAATTTACAATGAGGTCATTGCAAATCGTAGGCATGGGGGGTATTAAAATGTAAAATGCTGTGAGAATCACTTCATAAGAAAGGGCTTTATAAAAAAAATTACATGTTCCAAAAAATCAAAAAAATAAAAAACTGAAAAAAAACAAAAAAATGGAGAATGGAGGAAATTTTGAAAAGATCAATTTGCATATCATTTTTGAGGAGGAAAAGGGGAGTTGATATAAATGTCAAAAAGGAGCAACAATTTGAAATAAAAAGAGATAGCCATTAATAAAAGATTAAGGAATCTACTTAGTTCTAGACCAAATCAAAAGAAAGAAATAAAAGATAAATAGTGCTAAGAGACAAAAGAAATTAGTATGAACGCTGATCTTAGGCCTCTTGGGCTGTGTCTTAGGCTTAAAAATTCAAGTATTCGTTAAGATCTGGATAATCCTCAAGGGGTTGAGGAAAATGCAAAGCTTAAGTATTAGGTCTAAGGCTCAGGGATTATTTGACCTTGTTAACTGACCTCTGGTTTGCGGGACTCAGTAACCTAAGCACCCTAATCCACACACAGTCTGGTTCAGTGCGCTTAATTATCAAAATCATGCAAATGCATTAATTCTGTTCTGAAAAAGCTACATAGAATAGGAGCGACTTATTAACACAAGTTGATTTGGAAGAGTTCCCGACGCGGAGAGGCGGGAAATTCCCTTCTAAGATGTGCAATAACATACCATCTCCTCAGTGCTTGTCTCCTAGGATATCTAAATATCCTACTGGGGCATGTAAGCACCTTGTGTTGGTTCAGATGCCATGGGCAATATTTTCACGAAATGTCGATTGCCAGGGTTTGGATTTACCTACAGAACGCCATGGGCAGGATTATCCCAAAATCTGGAAGGCCAGGGTTCTGGGGGTTACCATGGGTGGTGCTATCTTGAAGCATCGATTGCTAGGGACCCTACGAGGATTGATGGTGGGAGTTAGGAATCCGATACAGACCGTATTGTAAAGCCAATCTGAAGGTAAAAATAAAGAAAAAAGAGGGAAAACTCTCCAAAAAAAAAAAAAAATCCTGTCTCTCTCCTACAAAAATGCACTGTAAATTGAACCTGGACTAAATATGTTTTAAGCATGGGTGCTTCAACCGTGGAGTTCAACGAACCTTAGGTTAGTCCTTGTGGGCCTTAGAAACCTTCATGGCGGACTGAGGTTAGAGCTGGTCAGGTTCGGACCTTAGTTGTTACTTGAGTACCTCTGGGCCTACTATTGGCATTCTGACCTAATCTACAAAAGAAAGCATACGATGGAAATCTGAGCATAAAAAGGCACGATCGAGAATCTAAGTTAATTCCATGAGATTTTGCTAATGGACTGCCAAAAGTTAGGCATGGGGGTATGATGGGAACACCATCATGAGCCATAACTAGCTCAATTTGATCTGATTAAGTCATTAAATGCTCCTACATAACCATCAGAAGGTCATAATTCATTGCAAATCCTTTCAAAGAGAAATAAAAGAAACTAGGGTTAAAACTATAATTTTACCATCATATCTTGAATGCAGAAAAATCATAGGTTTTCTCAGGGGTTAATTAAGGGTCAAATGGTCTTAAAAGTCTAATAAGTGGGTTAATACAGACAAAAATGGGTTTTCACTCATTTCAGGAATTAATTGACTTTTGAAACCCTGAAAATAGATCCGCTTAATTAACTGAGGTTCTGGTCGGGATAAAATTCACCTAAACCCTCTAAAATTCATAGAAAAATATTCTCTAGGGTTTGGTATGCTTGATTTATCCATCAGAACCTGTCTTGGCCTAAAACAAAGCCACAAGCAAACTTTTACCCTAATTTGGGTTTTTGCATAAATTACCTAGTCAAACTAGGTCAAAATCAAAATCTGACTTCACCATTGAATTCCTTAGGTCCAAATTAGATTTTTACCAAAATTTGGGCCTAATCTGAGATCATCTTAACCTAGTTTGCAACTTGGTCCTTTCTAACTCTTTTATCTCACACATTTACCCCTAACTTTTGAATTCTTTGCATTTAGGTCCCTAACTTTATCATCATCTTCATAAAAAGGCCCTTGTCGCCATGAAATCGTAATCCGACAAACTCCGACGACCTTAAGATGGCAAGATCTCTGTGATTTCTTAACGAATCCCTCTCAAAATTAAAAGGGAAACTCGTCAAGAAATTACCTTCCAAATGAGCCCATCCAGGGATCCTAAATCTCCCTAGAAACCTAAAGCAAACATTTTGATTGATTGGGTATCCATCACCGGCGAAGAGCTTAGAGTTTCTAAGCTTGTTTCCAAGCTTGGAACTCCATCTAGAGCCCTATAAAAGGACCCCCGTGGCCTTGCACATCCTCTCAGCAAGTTTTGGTGAGTCAATCACCTCTAATTCTCCTCCTTTAGCCACCAAAACCCTTGCTCCGATGACCCTCTTTGATCCTCCTCCTCTGACCGTCCAACGACCAAATTGGTCAGCTCCCTCGACTCCTCTCTTCGTCGCGACCCTCCCCAGCCAAAGGGAGGGCGTACCTCCGTCTGCTTTGTCGTTGCTGTCTTGTCGTCTTCTCCTCCTTCTCCAACGCCGGTCTACCACAACTGGCTACCTTCACTTCTCTATCTCATCGCTAAGTATCCCTATCTCTTTCTCTATCTCTGTACATCCTTTTCCCGCACTTACATCACACCTCCGACCACCGCTACACCTCTGACCCCGCCTTCGTCTCCACCTCCAGCGACATCACCGGCAAGGGTTTCTGCTCACTTCACACACTCAAACCCCTCACCAACTGGTCCAAAACCTTCACCGTACTCCCCTCATCCAAATCCCTAACCTATCGCAATCCATCGACCACCCAAAACACCCACCGAGTAACCCACCTTCACGTGACCTACTCCGTCACCAACCGACCACCTCTGTGCGCCAAACTCAACGAAACCACTATCGTTGCACTCATCGTGGTCCGAAGAACCTTCTGAGTTATTCTAACATGGCCATCAGGCCATATTCCTTGTTTCAAGTATCGCCCATGCCACCGCCATTACCGGAGCTCCACGCACACCTTGACAAAGGTGTTCTTGCGTCTTCCGCCCCAGGAATCACCTCCAGGTGGTGCGGAACTACATGCTCCAGATCTCCAGGCCTTCAATTGACATCAACGTACGTAGCTGCTACTCCAATTCGACGAAGGAAGTTGACCTGCCTATTGTGCGAACAAGCCTTGTGGGTTTAGTCACACCTCATTTGCTGACGGGCGCGTGAAGGCGCATAAGAGGATTTTGTGCTTACGGCTTATCGCCTCAGCACGCACAGGGGGTGAGGTCCCTACACGCAAGCCCTCGCCCGCGTTCACGCCTCGCGGGTCTGGGCTCGGTCCGTTTACTCGGATACCCAAGTTTGCTCTGGTTTGCCTGGTTCTGAGAGAGGAAGAAGAGAAAGAGAAAGGAGAGGGGGGGTTTGCTCTGTCGCCCTCTTCTCAACACTTGTGATCTCTGAGGGAGGCCTTTGCCCCTTCTGGCATTGTTGAGTCCTGTGTTGTGCCTTCTCCGAAGCTTAAGGAGGCAGAAGAAGAGAGAAAGAGAAGGAAGAAGAAGAAGGAGAGAAGAGTAGCCAGAGAAGAGAAAGGGAAGGAAGAGGAAGAGTACCTTGGCACTTAGAGTTTCATTGGCTGATCTCTGAAGGGAGTGCACTGTGCACTCATCCTACGTGGAATTTAGATTGATTAGTACTATTAAAATATTTGATATAATTGTGAGAGGTAATTGGAGGTTTAAATCACCATTTTATCCCATTCTTTTTGCATTATCTGACATTCACTTTCATTTATATCATTATTATTTGGAGTTCTATTATAAACTGCTTATATTGTGTTGAATTGCAATCTTGAGAACTATTTTTGCCAATTGCTCCCTGTGTTCGACCTCGGACTTCATTTCTGATATTCAAGTATAAATATTATTTGTTTTCGCACTGATTCAAACTGTACTACAACGCGACAATTTTAAAACCCGATTTAGAGCGATTAACAGTGGTGCCCTGGTAAGGTCGAGGAGGTGGTGCGGAGGAGGTCGAGTTCGGTAGAGGTGTCGAGTGGCCAATCCCCTCAATTTCTTAAGGGGTTTTGTTGGGCGTGGGAAGGTGAAGGTTTTGGGATCGGTGGCAGGTGAATTGGTGGTCTGTGGCGCCGATGCGAGCTCGCCAGAGCTCGTGCCCAATGTGGGGAAGATGGAGGTCGTGCGGGCGATGGTGTGGGTGAAGCCTAAGATCTAAGGGGTTGGAGAGGATCAGGAGGGTGAGAGGAAGATAAAGGGAGATTTAGAGAGAGAGAGAATGGGCGGATGCGACCGACTATGATAGGTCGACGTCAGAGAAGCAGTTGACAGCGATACGGAGACGAGGAAGGAGAGGGAGATGGCGACCGTGCTTTGGCTGGCGACGATCACGAGGACGAGGGGAGTATGTTGGGCCGGTCAATTTGACCATTGGTTGGCTCGACGAAGAGGACGGAGAGGCTCACCAGAGACGGAGGTGCGGGTGGCCTGGAGAGGGTTTTTCCAGCTCTAAACCTCGCTAAGGAGCTCGGTTTCGCACAAAGGCTCCTTTTAAAGGCCTCAGAAGACTTTCTAAGCAAGGTAGGAGGTTTGGCGACCTTGAGAACTCAGGGAAGAGAATCCTTGAGATTGCGAGCATTCACATGAAGAATATGGTCCAAATCATGGTCCATGACTGATTGCACAGCAAAAATACACCAACAATTGTGCCATCTTGTGCTATTTCCTAGCATTACCAGTGCATAATAGGCAACCATAGTCGCATTTGTGAAAATACACGCATTTATTTGAAAGGGGAGGAGAGTGAATAAAATGACCTTGTAATTGACAAATTCTTCAAGTGCTGCCTCGCAAAATTTCCATCTTCATTTTTATTTCTATTTGATTTTGACTTTCTTCTCCGCGGTTGCAAGGCATGGCAACTTCTTCCTCGCGCCATGCTCTGCAACAGCTCTCCCTGCCAGCTGCATGCAAGCTTGCCCTGCAACCGCATGCACAGCCATGCATAGCCAGGGCATGGCTGTGCATGCCTTCTTCCTCTTTAAATAGGCTCGGCTTGCTTCTTTGCAGGAGAGCCTGGTCCACACACCAAAACACAACAGCTTCCCTCCTTCCAGGTCGTCTCCTCTCCCCTCCATACGCAGCCTCTCCTCCTTCTGAGGAGCCACGCTGCGGGCAGGAGCAACTCACAGTGGTGCACAACCACCACTGTGAGTCCCACCACCGCCCAGCTCATCAAAGAGCCGTTGGGCGTGGTGGTTCTCTCTCTGTTTCGACGTTTAGCCACTTCCGCCAATGCCGCAGGCTTCAAGATCTAAAGCTCCGCGGTAGCAGCAGCGCAACCCTCCAGTGCGCACCTGCAGGTCGCCCACGCCTCCCGCTTCTTCACGCCCGCAAACGCTTCTCTGCGCAAGCCAACAGCCGGCGTAGTCCTTCCGCGGCGTGCCACTACCGGCCCCAGACCGCGCCCGCGTCTCACCCGGCGCGCCACTACCGGCCCCAGCTCGCACCTGCGTCTCTCCCTGTGCCCGATCTAGCGCCTGCGCCCACTTCTCCCTTCTCCTGCATCCGTCTGCACGCGCCCGCTTCTTCGCCCGCGTCACCCTCTTCGCGCAGCGCGGTGCGCTGCGGTTCCTCCCACACCCGCTCCCTCCTGTGTGCGCGCACGTCTTAGCGCACCTACGCGCCTGCGCGTGTGCGTGGATCACCAGACGTCGCTAGCTACGTGCAAACGACTTAACCCTCACTCCTTCACTCCATCTTCAGCAGACGCTCTCTCTCTCTCTCTCTCTCACAGACACTCACCTCACACATACACACACACACTCTCGTACACACACATTATCACTTGTACACCCCTACACACACACTTATATATATATATACCTGTATAACTAAGTATAAGCATATATACATACATACATATATATACACATACACACACACACATATATTTATACATACATACATATATATATATATATATATATATATATATATATATATACACACACAAATATACATACATATATATATCTATAACTATAAATACATATATACATAGATATACTTATAAATATATACATAGATACTTATACTAATATATATATACATATACACATATATATAACTATATACATATATTACTATATATATACATATATATATATATATCTATATATATAGTTATATATACATACATATATATATATATATATCTATATATATAGTTATATATACATACATATATATATATATATATATATACATATATAAGTACACATATACCTATATAATTATAACCATATATATATATATATATATATATACATATAGATATATATTTACATATATACATACATAGATATATATATTTTCATATCACCTACCATACGTTGTATTGCGGGAATATCTACACCAGTTGCTGATATTCCCCGATACACGCATACAGAAAGCATTTTTTCGCACACATCTTTCACCCATCCATCTTACACTCCACGCGGCACTTTATTCTATTGGTTGCGTCTTCCTAGACGACGATCGACTTGACACCGTGCTACACACCATCTCCACCTTCATCCCCACCCTTATATACATATATAATATATACATATATATATATACTATATTTACCTTATTTCTATTAAAAAGATAAACAAAAAAAATATACGAAAGAGAAAAGATAATCATTGACTTGCAGGTACTTAGTCTTGCGAATAGCAAGACCATTTTTGGAACCCTACTTTGGCTCAAGGCCAAGAACCTGATTTTGAGGGTGTACCTCAAGGACAAAAATTATCAGAAAAAAAATATATTAAATAGAAAAACACCAAAAACATAATAAACGAACGGAAGAGATTCGTTGTAAGAAAGGCGTAGAAACTTATTCACTTCTAATCCCACTTCCCTGAGTTCGACCCTGGGCCTAAAAGTGATCAAGATAAAATCAAATAGGCTAGGTAAAAAAAAAAATTGTAAAGAGATGGTTAGGATCGATTTAGGTTAATCACTATACTCATTTCAACGATAAAATTATCATATTAACACAACCTATCCGGGCCCAACTATACCTCTTTTCTGGCACCGTTGCCGGGGAAGTGGGCATTCAAGTAAGTTTCTACTCCATTCCTTAAATTTTTCCCTTCTCACACCCTTCTCTTCATGGGTGTTTTTGTTTGTTGCTGTGCAGGTGAACCTGTTGCAAGGAGAAGGCAGGCAGATGAAGTCGGAGACATGGGCAGATCCAAGGTAAGAATGAGAGCGTGAAGACACCGGCACCGCACTGGAACTTCGCACACGTTGCTGAACAAGTAGGTCTTTCTTTCTTAACAACTTAGGTTAACTTGTCACCTTAGTAATAAAAAATAAAAAAAAACTACAAACACTTCTTGGGATCTCTTGGGGCAAGTGGATTAAAAATCACTTGTTTGCTTGTTTGTCATCACTCCCACCGCCCCGGGATTTCCTGCCAAACTTTGCATAGCAAAGATCCAAGAATCTTGATTCTTGAATGTTTCGTCGTGTGAAGTACTCTTTGAGGCAAAAATAAAAAGATTGATTGCCATCCCTTTTTGCCTCATTTATCTGCAAATTCGGGATCACATTTTTGGTGGGGAGACTTGGAATTTAGTTGATTCCAACCCTACCACGACTTTTCACGTGCCTAAGATTCGATCCCGAATACTTCGACCCCAACAATTTGATTTTCTTTATCTTTTGGTTGAGCCTTGTGTGTGGAAATCATTTTGGTGATTGGGAGCACTTGAATTGAAGTGCTTTGGCTCCCTTTCACACTAATCTAAAATTGATTCATGCATCCACACATAGAAATCTCCATCTAGGGAAGCCCATTGCATTTTAGCATGCATTAACCAACTGATATTGAAGAAGGGTTTGTTGGGCTTAGAAGAAAACTTGTATTCTCTCAAAATCCGGAGATTGGTTGAATTGGTAATTCAGAGAAATCTTAAAATCCATACTACTTAAGGCTAAATTCTAAAAACCATTCACCAATTAAAACTTGAATTCGGGGAGATTTCCTCATTGCATGCTTGGTTGGCACACTCTCTAAAAATCAATCACTTGGGCATTACCCATAAATAATGCCCTTCACATTCCAGACGCACTTGATCATAAGCCTCTAACTAAAATTGGTAGCAACTTGACCCTTATTAAGGATTGGAGGTCTAACTACCTGCGTGTAGCGCCTACGTGCTGGTGAGGGCTCCCGCGTGCTATTGGGTGTCTAAGACTGGGGCAAATGGCCTTTCAATCTAGCCCGGTGGTTTCACGGTGCTCGCATTCGATTCTGTAGGTCGTGATAGTAGGTAACTTAGATCTTTAGGTCTAAGGGCACACTGTAGAGGTTAGGAATTTGATTGTATTAATTTGTCATCAAGTGTACCTTTGCGGCGTCATTTCTCTCATCTCTTTTTCCCTTCGTATCCCCCCAATTCTTCCTGCGGTAGTGCATGTTTGGAAGGAGGTCACAAAACCTTGAACTGTGTGAATTGCCTGATAATTTTAGAAAAGAAGCCGAATCGTCCTCCTCCACAAACATGGCTGCACGCCCACCCCCAAATCCTGAGGGAGGAAACCGCCCTCAAAACCCACCAGGTGGTGGAGCCTTGGATTCCATAACCTGCCTCCAAGCCCAAATGGAAATGTATAATGAACAAATTGAGGCCATTAGGGAAACATTGGAGGAAATGTAGAACCCTCCCGAATGGGAGGAGCCTAGGTCTCTTAGCTCCTATCAGATCCCGCTGCTACAGAGCCCATAGGACAAATTCGGGTCCCCATGGGCGGGGATGACTTTGAATTGAAACCTAATATAATTGGCCTGATAAATTTTCACTTCCATGGTCTTGCAAGTGAAGATCCTTTTCTCCACTTGGAAAACCTAACCCGATTGGCTGAAATCGTTAAATCAAGAAATATCGGGTTACCTATAGTCCTCATGAAAATGTTCCCGTTTTCATTGCGGGACAAAGCGTCGCAGTGGTTACGCACCCTTGGGAGAACCATCCACTCTTGAGAAGAGATGCGAATAGTGTTTCTGAAGAAGTTCTTCCCAATCGGGAGGACTAATGCACTTCGTCGTGCTATCACTTCATTTACACAACAAAACGGCGAACAGTTTCGTGAGGCATGGGAGAGATATAATGACCTCCTCAGGAAGTGTCCGCACCACGGTCTGCCTAAGTGGCATATAGCCCAGATTTTCTACTATGGGCTAAATGAGACTTTGAAGCGGATTGCAGACGCTTCCTGTGGAGGGAATTTCATGAATAAAGATGAGAATGGAGCATTCGAATTATTTGAAAATATGAGTGAAAACTCAATGAACAATGCCTCCATTGTCGCCTTTAATCGTACCAGCCTGCCCCGTAATGTCCACGAAGTTGACACGGGACCCTCCCATTCATCCAAGATCTCAGCCTTATCGCACAGAAATTGGATGAAGTCTCCATCGTGCACAAGAAGCTGGACGAGCTTCTGGCCAACCCCGCCCGTTCTATGGCAAACACCCCCACCTCACCACTTTGTCACAATCCCAATGCTTCCAACACCAGGCTTATCCCAAGAAACCCATAAGAACTTCTTTACCGAGTGTCGCGTCGAGCAATTCGATAAGTCATGTGGATCTGGCCTCTGCAAGCCAGTATTTTGACACAGAGGACCAGGCCTCTGTGTGCTCGGACGCATATTTACATGCGGACACGTCTTCTGGCATAGAAGACGCTTACGCCCAAGGGAACAACCCGTTCTCTGCCACTTATAACCTAGGGTGGCGAAATCATCCGAACTTCACATGGTCCAATAACCCGCAGCGCCAAAACCCCGCTAGTGGACCAATGCGACCGTCGACACCTGTCATTCCAAGGGCCCATTCTAATCCTATGGCGAATCTGCCATCGGGTCCTTGCGTACCGCAAACAGAACACACATCAAGTCCTCTTGACAAATTGATGCGACTGATGATGGAAATGTCAAAGCTCCATGAAGTGAACATGACCTCTCTTCAGCACCAATTGGCGCAGCAGAATGCTGAGATCAGTCAACTACGCATGGCAACTCGATCTGAGGGCACTCTTCCCGCCCAACACGTTCCCAACCCGCGAAATTTTGTACCCAGTGGTCCTCAACCATAGGTACGACCTTCTCAGGGGCAGGTTCATCAAATTCTGCAGGCTCCGAGCATTCCACCGGGATTTTTGGCTAATCCCGCTGCAGCACCTCACTCTTATGTCCCTATTGCGAACCCTCCTCCGCCTTATGATCCCACTAGAGCTGCATCGTCCAATGCAATCACTACAAGGAGCGACAAGCTGACTATCGACCCGCCTCGACCTGATCCTGGCCCGTCTTCTTCATCGCCCTCTCATTCGGGATGCGCACCGCATTCGCGAGAGGACGATACACCCAAATTGGTGCCAGAATCAGTCCCATTCCCTGAGGCTCTACTGAGGGATCCAAAAGGCAAGAAGAAGGATACGCAAGCCTTTGATAACCTGCATAATTTATTCAGGGATGTTGAAATCAAGGTACCCCTGCTAGAGGCTATCGACCACATACCTACTATCGCCCGATTTTTCAAAGATTACACAACACCTAGGCGACAGTCAAAGAAAACTAAGAATTTGGTGGTTCTCTCGCCTCATGCGAGTTGTGCTATACTATCAAATCTACCACCAAAGTAGAAAGATCCGGGCACACCGCTTATTTCCTGTAGCATCCAAGGTTGCAATTTTAACCGTGCCCTACTTGATCTAGGATCTTCCATCAATCTTATACCAACCATCATGCTCGAAAAATTTTCCTTGGTAAATCTGAAACCCACCCCTGTCACATTATAGTTGGCAGATTGTTCTGTCAAAATCCCGATGGGTGTGGTGGAAGACATGGTGATTAGGGTCAACAGTCTCTATTTTCCTGTTGACTTTCTTGTTTTAGATATGGAAGTTCCTAGCTCACTTTCTGATTGTCCGATCATCCTTGGTCGACCTTTCTTGGCCATAGCCCGCGCCTATATTGACTGCGAGTCGGGTTGTATTGAGATTGCCATTGGATCTGAGAAGCTCAAGCTTAACATCTTCAAGGCAGCCAAGAACTTTGATTGCAATTGTATCGAGGATGACACGTCTGATGAGGACATGGCCGTCAGCACCTGTATTGGACTAATTGAGACCTATTCTGACTGCTGCGGATTACCTGTAAACACTGAAGATTGCCTGACCAACACATATTGTGACGTTCCCCATCCCTCCCTTGTCCCATACCTTCTCCTGACCAGACTTCTGACGAGGTTTTCTCCGCTTCCCAAACCTCGTGGTCTGAATCATATCTGGGCTACTCACCGTCGGTCCACACTCTTGAAGACTGGATTGCCCTTTCTTTCCCGCCAAATCAGGTGGAATTGCAAATCCACACTGGGACCTTGAGCCCATATACTACTCACTGGGGCTATTCTTTTTTGGATCCATCTATCTAAGAAGCCCCTCTTCTTGGCCAATCTAAGGGCCAACTTCTTCCTCCTGACTTGTTTTCTGATCAGCCTGGGATACTCTCGTCTCAAGAAATGCCAGAACTTTCGCCATCCACTCCCGAGCTGAAAGAGCTGCCTAGTACACTTAAGTATGTTTTCCTAGGACCAAATGAAACGCTCCCCGTAATCATCAGTTCAAAATTGACCAGGGAGTAGGAGTGCAAACTAACTGAGGTCCTTATGGAACACAAGGCAGCCATTGGATGATCTTTATCTGACTTAACTGGCAATAGCCCCTCCTACTGCACTCACCGTATATATACGGAGGAGGAGGCTCGACCTTCCCGCGAGATGCAGCGACGTCTCAACCCTAATATGCGGGAAGTCGTTAAGAAGGAAATTGTTAAGTGGCTAGATGCGGGTATAATCTTCCTGATCAGCGATAGCCCCTGGGTGAGTCCGATTCACGTTGTGCCTAAAAAGGCGGGACTCACCATCCGTGTCAATGACAGGGGAGAATCCATCCCTACACGCACTCCTACATCTTGGATAGTGTGTGTAGATTATAGGAAACTCAATGCTGCAACTAAGAAAGATCACTTTCCGCTACCTTTCATTGACCAAATCCTGGAGCGGTTAGCGGGAAATAAATTTTTCTGTTTCCTGGATGGATTCTCAGGATATAACCAGGTGGTAATTGACCCCCGGGACCAAGAGAAAATCACTTTTACCTGCCCCTTCGGCACCTTTGCATTTAGAAGGATGCTGTTCGGACTTTGTAACGCGCCAGCAACTTTCCAGAGATGTATGCTGGCAATATTTCATGACATGGTAGGTGACTTTCTTGAGGTCTTCATGGATGACTTTTCGGTCTTTGGACGATCTTTCGAAGAATGTCTTTCCAACTTGACCCGTATCCTTAGAAGATGTATTGATGTAAACCTCGTGCTTTCCTGGGAAAAAAGTCATTTTATGGTACACGAGGGAATTGTTCTCGGACATATCATCTCCGATAGGGGTATCGAGGTTGACAGAGCTAAGCTTGATGTAATTGCTAATTTACCTGTGCCTGGCTCTGTCAAACAAATCCGCTCCTTCCTGGGACACATCGGTTTCTATAGGAGATTTATCAAAGATTTCTCCAATATTTCTCGACCTTTAACTCATCTCCTATCAACCGACATACCCTTCGATATGGGCCCCGACTGCATACGAGCATTTACGCAGCTGCGTAATGCTGTCACCAAGGCCCCTGTTCTCCAGCCACCTGATTGGTCCCTCAACTTTGAACTCATGTGTGACGCTTCCGACCTTGCAGTTGAAGCCATCCTGGGACAAAGACACGATAGACACCCCTTCGTGGTGTACTACGCCAGTAAGACGTTGGACGAGGCCCAGCGTAATTATACTACCACTGAAAAAGAACTACTGGCGGTCGTCTTTGGGCTGGAGAAATTTCGCTCTTACCTTTTGGGCTCACATGTTATTGTTTTCACTAATCACGCAGCCATTCGCCATCTCATGCACAAGAAGGATGCCAAGCCTAGACTGATTCGTTGGATCCTTCTGCTCCAAGAATTTGACATTGAGATCCGCGATAAGGCCGGAGCCCAGAATGTTGTGGCTGATCATCTTTCCAGACTGGACCCTGACCATATTGGACTTACTTTGCCGATTAATGAGATTTTTCCTGATGAGCACCTATTGGCAATTAATGTGGCAGGTGGACCTTGGTATGCCGACATTGCCAATTACCTTGCTTCTGGATCCCTTCCACGTGGCTGGCCTAAAAACCAGCACGAGCGTCTCATGGCAGAAGCAAAGTATTATTTCTGGGATAATCCACTTCTTTTTCGAATAGGTGCTGATCAAATCATCCGTCGCTATATTCCTGACAGCGAATTCCCCAGTGTGCTATCCTTCTGCCACGATCAGGCCTGCGGAGGCCATTTCTTTGGGAGGAAAACTGCAGCCAAGGTGTTGCAGTGCGATTTCTTTTGGCCCTCCCTTCACCAAGATGCACACAATTATGCTAAACATTGCACTAGGTGCCAGTCGTTAGGGTCAATGTCACGTCGTGACATGATGCCCTTGCAACCCATCCTAGCTGCAGAAATCTTCGATATTTGGGAAATTGATTTCATGGGTCCCTTTCCTCCTTCCAACGGCTTCGAATTCATTCTCGTGGCTATTGATTATGTTTCGAAATGGATCGAGGCTATTCCCACGCACCGTGTTGACCATGTTATATCCACTCGATTTGTCAAAGACCACATCTTTACACGCTTTGGGATCCCTCGAGCCATTATCTCGGATGGAGGAAGCCACTTTACCCATGCTTCTTTTCGGGCACTTCTGAGGAAATACGAAGTCCACCATCGTATCGCATCTCCGTATCATCCTCAGACGAATGGCCAGGAAGAGGTGTCAAACTGGCAAATCAAGCAAATTTTCCAGAAAATGGTTCGGCTTGACTGGAAGGATTGGTCCGACAAGCTGATTGATGCACTTTGGGCGTATCGGACCGCCTTCAAGGCTCCCCTTGGTATGTCTCCTTCTAGAATCGTTTACGGGAAGCCTTGTCATTTACCCGTGGAGCTGGAGCACCGCGCTTATTGGGCGATTCGCCAATGTAACCTCGACCCAGACCTGTGTGGTCGAGAAAGGAAACTCCAACTCCAAGAGCTGGAAGAGCTCCGTCGTGAAGGCTATGATTCTGCCTTAACTTTCAAGCAACGCACTAAGGCTTTTCACGACAGCCGTATTTGGCGGAAAGAATTTGAGCCATCTCAGTAAGTTTGGCTCTACAATGCCCAGCTCAAATTCTTTCCTGGGAAATTGAAGTCCAAATGGACTGGTCCTTTCCTGGTCTCAAGACCATTTCCCAACGGGGCCGTTGAGATTGAAGATCCCAAATCTGGCCATAAATTTACGATCAATGGGCAGCGTTTGAAACCCTATCTTACTCATGAACCTGCCCTCGTTGGAGAAACTGTTGCCCTGCTGGAGGGTAACTAATTTCGTGGCTCATTTTGAGTCCAGCTGGAGACGTTAAATTCAACGGTCGTTGGGAGGCACCCCAACAACACTTCGCCACTGTCACGCTCACTTCACTTTTTCTTCACCACCCACCATCCACCCACCCTACCACCCTGTTGTTTACCCTGCACCTCAGCTCTTGTTACCTGATCTTTCATCCTTCCTCTACCCTACCCTGCATGCATATGAGGACATAGCATCATTTGGCATGGGGGGGTGAATAGGCGTCCATAGGATCTGGGTATTTTAGGGTATCATGCAGTTTCTATCTAAAAAAAAAAGTGTTTAGTAATGATCTGAAGGCTGAAACAAAAATACAATAAGTGTTTATGGATATTCAACCACTATTTTGAAGACTTTCCAGGCCACAGAAGCTTGATTCACTCAGGCTCAGCTTAATTCACTTGAGCATTGACAAGATAGATCAGAATCTCTCCTAACTAAGGATGTATTCTTGTACCTGAGACACCAGTACAGGATCCGTTAGTTTGCTTCTACTCAAGAGCCTAAGTAATCTTAGTTCACACTACACATATCAAGAAAGATCAGGTGAACATAAGATCCAACCCGAGTGTTCATTAGGGAAGGTTGAGTCCTTACCTGCGCACGCAGGTAGACTTTTTATCCCAGGCTTTAGTCTTGTGCTTAGGAAAGACTCTTTCCACCAAAAAGGAACTCTCCCACCAAAAAGAAAAAGTGTGCTCCTCCAAATAATGTTGTAAGAGATATACTGACACGTGTTTTAAAAAAAAAAAAAATGCAAATAAGTCAGTATATCTCGCAAATTTCTATAAAGTCTTCCTCCTACAAAGTTCTTCAGGGCAAAGTACAAATACCCTGTTTTCTTTGAGCCACAAATGTCATAAAATGGGAGTTGAGTTTCCATCATCTTAAGGGTCAATCCGAAGACATGAGCTGAAACTGGGATCAACTTGTACTTAAAAATTTTTAAAACCCTGGGCTTGAGTCTTAATGTTCATCTTGTCAGTCTTGATCCTTCACTAAGCACAAGCCATAATCTCTTGAGCTCTCGAGTACGACAGAAACCTCCTGGATCCTGGAAATCGTACTTAAGGTTTAAATATCAAGAGTCTTGGTCAGTTGAGAGATGGTCTATGTCATGTGAGACTTAAAGTACTGATAGTCTTCTCTACAATTGGTTCTCACAATATCCAATAATAAACATACCTATGTTACCTCAGAAGAAAATCTTCAGCTTAAGATCATTTCTAAATACAACACAAAAATATTTTGCTAGGGACTAGGAAAAGATAGGCATGAGGGTATGATTGCACAGCAAAAATACACCAACAATTGTGCTATCTTGTGTTATTTACTAGCATTTCCAATGCATAATAGGCAACCATAGTCGCATTTGTGAAAATACACGCATTTATTTGAAAGGGGAGGAGAGTGAATAAAATGGCCTTGTAATTGACAAATTCTTCAAGTGCTGCCTCGCAAAATTTTCATCTTCATTTTTATTTCTATTTGATTTTGGCTTTCTTCTCCGCGGTTGCAAGGCATGGCAGCTTCTTCCTTGTGCCATGCTCTGCAACAGCTCTCCCTGCCAGTCGCATGCAAGCTTGCCCTGCAGTCGCATGCACAGCCATGCACAGCCAAGGCATGGCTGTGCATGCCTTCTTCCTCTTTAAATAGGCTTGGCTTGCTTCTTTGCAGGAGAGCCTGGTCCACACACCAAAACACAGCAGCTTCCCTCCTTCCAGGCTGTCTCCTCTCCCCTCCATACGCAGCCTCTCCTCCTTCTGAGGAGCCACGCTGTGGGCAGGAGCCGCTCATAGTGGTGCACAACCACCACTGTGAGTCCCACCACCGCCCAGCTCATCAAAGAGCTGGTGGGCGTGGTGGTTCTCTCTCTGTTTCGACGTTTAGCCACTTCCGCCATTGCTGCAGGCTTCAAGGTCTAAAGCTCTGCGGCAGCAGCAGTGTAGCCCTCTAGCGCGCGCCTGCAGGCTGCCCTCGCCTCCCGCTTCTTCGCGCCTGCACCCGCTTCTCCACGCAAGCCAACAGCCGGTGCAGTCCTTCCGCGGCGCGTCGCTACCGGCCCTAGCTTGCACCTGCGTCTCTCCCCGCGCCCGCTCCAGCGCCTGCACCCGTATCTCCCTTCGCCCGCATCCGTCAGCACGCGCCCGCTTCTTCTCCTGCATCACCCTCTTCGCGCAGCGCAGTGCGCTGAGGTTCCTCCCACGCCTGCTCCCTCCTGTGTGCGCGCACGTCTTGGCGCGCCTATGCGCATGGATCACCAGACGTCGCCAGCTGCGTGCAGACAACTTAACCCGCACTCCTTCACTCCATCTTCAGTAGACGCACTCTCTCTCTCTCTCTCTCTCACAGACACTCACCTCACACATACACACACACACTCTCGTACACACACATTATCACTTGTACACCCCTACACACACACTTATATATATATACCTATATATAATATATATATATATATATATATACATATATATATATATATCTACATATATCTATATATATATTTGTACCTATATAACTAAGTATAAGCATATATACATACATACATACACACACACACACACACACACACACACACATATATATATACACACACACACACACACACACATATATATACACATATATTTATATATATATATATATACTTATATAGATATATACACATATATATTTACATATATATATACATATATATATATATATATCTACATATATCTATATATATATTAGTCCCTATATAACTAAGTATAAGCATACACACACACACACACACACACACACATATATATACACATATATTTATACATATATATATCTATAACTATAAATACATATATACATAGATATACATATAAATATATACATAGATACTTATACCAATATATATATATACATATCTATATTTATATGTATAGTTATATATACATACACAGATATATATATATATATATATACACACACACACACACACACACACACACACACACACACACACATATACATACATCTATTTATACATATATTTATATACCTATATATATATACATACATATATATATATATACATATATAAGTACACATATACCTATATAATTATAACCATATATATATGCATATATATATATATTTACATATATACATAAATAGATATATATTTTTTCATATCACCTACCATATGTTGTATCGCGGGAATATCTGCACCAGTTGCTGATATTCCCCGATACACGCAAACAGAAAGCGTTTTTTCGCACACATCTTTTACCCATCCATCTTACACTCCACGCGGCACTTCGTCCTATTGGTTGCATCTTCCTAGATGACGACCGACTCGACACCGTGCTACACGCCATCTCCACCTCCACCCCCACCCCTATATACATATATAATATATACATATATATATATCATATATTTACCTTATTTTTATTAAAAAGATAAACAAAAAAAATATACAAAAGAGAAAAGATAATCCTTGACTTGCAAGTACTCAGTCTTGCGAATAGCAAGACCAATTTTGGAACCCTACTTTGGCTCAAGGCCAAGAACCTGATTTTGAGGGTGTACCTCAAGGACAAAAATTATCAGAAAAAAATATATTAAATAGAAAAACACCAAAAACATAATAAATGAACGGAAGAGATTCATTGTAGGAAAGGCGTAGAAACTTATTCACTTCTAATCCCACTTCCCTGAGTTTGACCTTGGGCCTAAAAGTGACCAAGATAAAATCAAATAGGCTAGGTAAAAAAAAAATTTGTAAAGAGATGGTTAGGCTCAATTTAGGTTAACCACTATACTCATTTCAACGATAAGATCACCATATTAACACAACCTATCCGGGCCCGACCAATGACCTGGTCCAATCGACAAAGGACCTCTCAAGGATTCTCCCTTCCAATGTTTGGATGATTTGATTGAGAATCGAGCGAGAAAACCTTGCTCGAATCTTAGCGGAGGAGCTCCATTCACACCAATGGCGGAAAGGACCTTTTTTAAGAAAATGACCATAAGTTAGGGGGCTAAATGTAAGTATTTTGAAGGTTAGGGGCTTCATTGAATGGAATAGAGTTTAAATGGACTAAAATGCAAACTACGTCAAGATGGACTCTAATTAGGCCCAAATTTTGGTATAAACCTAATTTGGACACAAGAAATATGATGGTGAAGTTGGATTTTAGTTTTGACCAAATTTGATTGGGAAATTTGCTTGGAGACCCAAATTAGGGCAGAAATCTGTCTATGACTCTGTTTAAGGTAAAAATAGGTTTAAATGGTCAAATAAAGGATACCAAATCTTAAGAAATATTTTTAAATGATTTTTAGAAGATTTATATGAATTTTATTCTGACTAGAACCTTTGTAATTCAAGCAGGTATGAAATTAGGGTTTTGGGTGCTATATTAGTTCTCAAAATACGTGAACCTCATTTCTATCTACATGGACCCATTTATTAGTCTTTAATGCTCATTTGACCTTTATTTTACCCTTGACAACCCCGTGGTTATTCTGTGTTCATGATATGCTGTTAAAATTACAGAATTAACCTTAGTTTCTTGTTCTCTTCTCAAAACAGAATGAAGTGGAGATATAACCCTCAGATGGTTATGTAGTGATTGCATAGTAATCATGCAACCTAAATCACCTGAATTAAGCTAGATCCTAGCATAACTTAGGATTAATGCATTAATAAGCATCGTAATTTGCACAATAGCTAGTTTATTAGTCATATAAATAATATCATCATTTTATGTACTAATGAGAGATGATTTTAATTGTAGATGATTTAAAGCTGTGGATGTCAGATTAGACCAGACAAATCTAATTAGGACGACGACGGGAGTCCAACACTTCTGAAATTGTCTCAATCAGACAACCAGAGCATCATGTGCAGTCCATAAAAGAATTGAGATCATGGAGCCCAAGGATAAAAATCCATGCCTCAGATGAAGAATCCAACCACATGAATGAATCCAGATCGACGATCGCAGTCCAACGATGAACGAATCAACCCGATTAGAGGTCTACAGCACTAGATACAAGGAAAAGAAGATGGACAGCCATGATGGCGCCACATGGCGCCATCATAGTCGCCCCCTCATCGCCGCCCCATCTAAGAAGGCCACCCTCGCATGTTGTGGGCCGTTGGATCTTCATCCAATAGCCACGAGCGTGCCACGTCGCCTGCCTCACCGCGCCTCATCTAAGGAAAGAAAATCTCGAGCGTTGGATCTTCATCCAACGGATGAGAATAAGTTTTCTTAAAACAAAAACACAACAATATGGACACGTGGCGCAGCGGTGAGCGCGCTCAACCGCAAGTGCAAGACGCGCGTTCGAGCGGAGCTGCGCGAAATTGATGGAGCGCAGGTGCAATTGCGCCATCAGATGACGATCGAAGGGTGGAGGCGCGACTACATGGCGTTGTTAGAGCGTGCCGTGGCCGAACACGTGATCCCATGTGTTTTGTGAAAATAGGAAAGCAAGGTGCACGTGCGTGAGTCGTCTGATCATGAGATCGGATGACTGAGGATGAGGTGCTCAGATGAGGCTTGCGAGTGTGTGCACGGAGAGAGAGAGAACCATTGAAGCGGGCATGCAGGAGTAGCTGGGCCGTGCAAGCTTGATCTAAGGGCGTAGCGGGTGCCACATGTCAGCCAGAGAGTGAATCTACATGATGGAGGCAAGTTTGAAGGGTTTGAGGCCTAATCAGGTCCATTGATCACCCGATCGACGGATCTGATAAATCCTAAGATTGTTGCACAAGATAAAGGGCTAAAATACCCACTTTGCCCCTCATTAAAACTATAAAAGAAGGCCTAGGGCCCCCCAATTGAAGGCATCTCTAGATATAACTCTTCCACCTTCTCTACAACTCTCTATCCCTCTGCAACTCCGCTTCGACCTTCATCCCGACACTCTAGAACTGAGGTACTGCCGCCTCTCGCACAAGCATCCTACAAGCGGCATCATCTCTCTGCCACTCTCTCTGTCTATTTAATTCTAGTAGCATTCTCTATTTTGAAAACTCTATTTTAATTGCAATAAAATTATGATCTTATGAATGCATATATCTGATTCCTATACATATATACATATATAAATATCTGTTTAGAACAAGTTCTATTGAAACGCTTCTGCATAAATTGCGATTGCCTCCCTGCGAATGACCCGGTACTCACCGATTTTATAAATTTATTTGTCAACGTGTTTTCACGCTATACTACAATTGAATTAACTTTTAAAATGCGAATTACTCGTCGAACAAGTTGGCGCCGTTGCCAGGGAGGAAACAGAAATTTTTGAAGCTTTCTTCGGTGCGAATTTGAGATTTCTAACTTGCTATTTTTGTTGATTTCGTGTGTAAAGGAAAGTAAGGAAATTAGAACGAAACACGACAACGGGAATTGCAGGTTTGAATCTCAGGTAAGTACCTGTAGTTTAGATTAGTTAGATCTAGGATTTTCTTGAACCCTAGGATTAGTTAGAATTTGTTTGCTTATATAAAAAAAAATTCTCTCTTGATTTTCGGGATGAAATAAAGTTTATCTTAAAAATTCAATTCCTAAAGATTTGTACATCCAAAAATTCTAAACTTTTTAATAAACGTGGATTTTAAAGTCAAGAACAACATATCCAAATTTCGAGCAAATATGAGTTATAGAAAAATTTTAAAAATTCGTGCACTGATATGTTATCAATACGGTTATTGTTTTTGATTTTTTTGAGTTCAAAATATGATAGGAATTGTTATACAATTTCGATTGACTTGAATTTTGAGGCACTAAATTTCTAAGATAATCAAGAATTTAGGAAAACTATGAAAAAATATGTCTTGCATGTTTGATTGCACGGATTATCCAATCACAAACGGGGGATCAAAATAGACTACAAAACCCCAGTACATTTTAAATCAGAAAAAAATAGAAAAAGTTCATTAAAATTCTTGAAAAATATTTTCTGAGTGCCTAGTTAGTGGTGCAATAAGACTAATTGATTGCATTGCTTGGATCGCACCACTTCTCTGAATTTGACTTAAACGAACATGTAGAACTATCTGCGTTTAGGATTTCACGCTAAGGATAGAGCACACTTGCATTTCCAAACTTAAAAGAAATCTATCAAACAAATTGGGATTTGCAAAACTCTTGTGTTCCTCATCAAAACCTTGATTGAAAATATTAACTCAAGTGAACCCTAAAATGCATTAACACAAGCATTCGAATATTAAAATTCACTTCATTATAGGAAATTGCTTGTGAACTCTATTTGCCTAAGCACTTCACATATTTCAAAATCAATTTAAGGGCAAACGCCCCCCTAACGCCCATCACATTCCAAAAGCACATCAAACCCATGCCTAAAATTGAGTAGACGTGCCATAGGCTGGACTAATAGACTTGGGGACTTGAAACTAGATTACGCTAAAGTCAAGGCCTTGTCTATTTGGACCCACTGGTGACAAGAAAGGTCAGTGCAGTAATCGTGTTAACCCTTAGTGGTGTCCTGCCGTGCGGGGTGTCTTAAGGCGTCCCACCCTTCTAGCCAACCAACTAATTCAAGGGTTGATCTAATCCAGTCGTGTTTTGGGGAGCCAGGATCAAGTCTACTTAGGGTTCACACTTTAAGGACCAGTTTGATTGCTTGCATTGAGTGGGCAGGAGTTTCTCTCATCTGTCTTCTTCTCATCTGCAGACATTCTTCTGGTGTATGTAAGGTAGAAGATCTCAAAATCCTGATTTGCTACCACCATTAGAAAGAAATCCTAGGAGAAGACCTACTTATCCAGGATCTGAATCTGAACCCTTTGCAATGGCTACTCATCACAAGGAAAAAGAGATTGACGAACAAAATCTGGACCTTGTGACTCTCTTACAAAGACAGATCACTAAGCAGAGCCAACATCATGATCGACAGATGGAAGTCATAGTGTAGGCCATCACTCAACTCCAAAATGGAAGGGCAGACCAGCCCCTCCGTGACTTCTATAACCCTCCTAATGCCCAACCTGAACCCTTTGTTAGGGTACCTTAGGATGGGGATGATTTTGAACTCAAGCCTCAGATCATTAACTTGATTCCCACTTCCATGGCCGTGAGTCAGATGACCCCTTCCACCACCTTGAAGAACTCCTACACATAGGAAGGACCTTTGGCCCTAGGAACATGAATGAAGGTACCCTAATGATGAAGATGTTCCCATTCTCCTTGAAAGAAAGAGTTGCACATTGGTTGAGAATAATTGGTAGACCCATCCTAACTTGGGAAGACCTGAGAAGCACATTCCTAAAGAAATTCTTCCCCGTCGGAAAAACTAATGCCCTTAGATGTGCCATAACAACCTTTAAGCAGAACCCCGAGGAACAACTACATGAGGCTTGGGAGAGGTTCAATGATTTAGCTAGGAAATGCCCCCATCATGGGATTCCGAAGTAGCACTTGGCTCATATTTTCTATTATGGGTTGAGTGATAATATGAAGAATTATGTTGATGAGGCATGTGGGGGCAATTTCCTGAGTCGAGATGCTAAGGGAGCCTTTCAATTGTTCGAGAATATGAGTGAAAATTCCCTCAACAATGCCTCAATATCCGCCTTTAACAGAGCTAATTAACCAAGGAGCGGAGTTTATGAAGTTAACAACAATTCAAACTTAGTTGATTTAGAGCTAATTGCATAACGATTGGACAAGGTTGAACTCGTGGGAAAGAATGTGGAGAATTTGGATAAGAAGCTGGATAACCTTCTAAAGGGCAGGAATTCCTTTGGTACACAATCCAGATTAAATCCTATGCCTACCCAAGGAGTGCCTATGGTAACCACAACCAATTCCCCAACCCACTAGGTCAAGAATCAGTGCACAACATTAATGACTTAACCATGGCTCCACCTATGAGCCAACTGTAAGAGGACCCATCTCTTTCTGGGTTCCAAGGAGGGACCTTGATGCCCTCGAATTCTGAACTAGGTAGCCCGATGCCCAGTTATCCTGAGGATGTGAATGCACTCCAGGATTACACTAGAAATGAGCCTTATTCAAACACTTACAACCTTGAATGGTGTAACCATCCTAATTTTGCTTGGTCAAGTTAAAAACTCGCCCAGGGTCCTAACTTGACTAAGCCAAACACTTATGGGCAACCTAGTAGGTACACACAACCACGCACATATCAGCCACAACCTACATAGGAAAACAAGCCCATTGATCTGAGCCTGGTCCTCAAAGAAATGAGAGAGATGAATCTGAGGCATAAGGAAGAAATGAATCAATTGAGGATAGATTTGACGGGATGATTAGACCAGCTAGTTGATGCTAGACAACATGGGATGTTGCCATCCCAACCTATCCCAAACCCAAGGAACTTCAATAGGGTTAATTAGCATAACACACAGGAGCAACAAGCACACCTAATTCAACCTGCTCCCCGGCACCCACCAGTCTTTGTTAACCCAACCCAGGCTCAACCCATTTTGCAGAACCCACCTTACCCTTCTAACCCTAATGCACATGCCTGTGCTATCACTTTGAGTAGTGGGAAACAAATCCAAGATCCTTCTACATCAAAATCTTTCCAAGATCTTGAGGAGCCTGAATTTGACCTGGGAGATCAAACTAATCTAGAAAACAAGACTCAAGATTTGAATACTCGTGATTTTTCTCAAGCACCTTTACCTGAAGCCTTGATCAAACCTAGGGAAAAGAAAACCGATCAATCCAAGGAGTGGCTTGAGATTCTAAAACAAGTCCAAGTAAATATACCACTCCTAGAGGCCATTGAGAACATCCCGGCCTGTGCAAAATTTCTGAAGGAATTATGCACACCAAAATGCCAGGCCAAATCATCAAAAAGGATCATAATTTCTGAACAAGCCAATGCCATCATCCTAAATAAGCTCCCTCCTAAAAAGAAAGATCCAAGGACCCCCTTAATCTCATGTGAAATAGATGGTTTCATCCTGGTTCGAGCCTTACTGGACCTTGGTGCCTCCATCAACTTAATCCCCACAGAATTATATGAAGAGCTAGATTTAGGCCCCTTGCAACACACTGACGTGATCCTTCAGCTTGCTGATAGGTCAACCAAAATTCTGAAGGGCCTTCTACAGAATGTGATTATAAAAGTGAGGGATTTTGAGTACCCTGTGGACTTCCTTGTTCTAGATATGGGGACATCAGAAAACCTGAACCACACCTTGATAATCTTAGGGAGACCTTTCTTGACCATGGCCAAGGCTCTAATCAATTGTGAGAAGGGGATTATGCACATCACCTTTGGAAGAAAGAATTGTCAACTCAATATCTTTACAACTTCCCAAAAGAATAAGGTGAATTGTGGTTCCATCAAGGTTGTAGGAACAATTGAACAAGTTTTGGCAATTCACACTAAAGATGATTCGAATCCTACCAAAGCCAAGACCATCACGAAGGGAAAGAAGGGGATGTACTTCAGGATAGTTCTTATCTACCATCTCCCATGGAAAATCAAATTGAATAGGACATTAGTGAGATTGAGAAACTCCTGGGAGTAACTTATGATGAATTAGATGATAATATAAAGAATCCTCAATACATCCACCCTGAAATCAAGAACTTTTGAGTTTTGAGGGAGTTCAAGAAAATGAACAATCTAAGGACATGAACTAAGAAATAACCCCAGAAGAAAAAGTTCAACACATAATAGACTGGGGAAGAAGTTACAAGCCAACTAGTTCAAATGGATGGCTTGACTCAGAAGAAGTGCCTTCGGATAAGGAAGAGGAAATTTCTGATAAATATTTTGAAGAATTCCACACAACTCTACCCCTATCCTCATATGACCCAGAGCCTGGAGAACTCATGATTTTTGATATCAACTACCATTATGAAGACCCTTACTACTTTGATTCAGAACCAAATTTAATTCTAAATCATGCTTTCAATCCAGACCCTATACCACCTCTTCTTGAATTATGGAATTGGATTGACAGATAGGATCTGGAATTTGAACCTCATCCACCTGACCCTATTCCATATTCCAAATCAAAAAGACTCTTTGGAATAGGGTTGCATCATCAGCTGGTTCACATTTGTGGATCACTGATTCTTGGACCAAATGATCATATCTTTATACTAATCTTGAATCTCTCTGCAACAGTTATTACTCCTTCCCTTGACCCACAATATGAATTACATATTGTTGGGTTTAAGTCTGGCAAATGATGTTAAACTTAGCGCTGGTTGGGAGGCAACCCAGTACTCTACACAGGTAGCTCTGCATCCTCTGTATTCATGCTGACCTGGATTAACAAACATAGTCAGGTGATATCCCCTTCTCTTGCTTATTATATTTTGATTTTCATGCATATATTTCAATGAGGACATTGTAATGAATAGGTATGGGGGGGTAGACATTGCATGTCTAATTTTTATGTAAAAAAAAAAGCATGTAGGCATAAAGAATTTTTATTAAGGTTTTATTAGGGATTTATTCTTAAGTCGATTCCTAAGTTTAAAATCCAGTACAATTTCACACTTACACGTAGAATTTGCAATGGATCTTCTGTGAAGACCAATAAACATCTTTAGTTTGTCGAGAAGAAGCAGTGCTTCTTCTCCTGAACCCTTGGATAGTAACTAGAGAGTCAGGCAAACTATCTTCTAATAGATCCACCAAACACATGTGAGGTCAAAGTAGAAAGTCTACTGGTGCTCTAAGGCTAGTATACAGCATCTTAACTTCTAGATAATTAGATAATGAGACTCGAAGTTAGGCATAGTTTTCACTCTCGGTTTCTACGTACAAGTTCTTAGTGTGAATATCTTGAGAACCACTAAATAAGGAAAATACGCAAAGAGAGGGTTCTGATAAAACTAGGATTGAGGTGGATGGTCACGACCGTCCTTTACGAAATCCTCGACTGAAGGAGGGTATTAATGTTAAGGTCAGAAATACACTATCCTATTCATTCCCTTCCCGGTGTCGAGAATAGACACTTCCACCAAATAAGCCACTTGATATCCTCTTGAACATCCATAATCCCAAATAATGTCTTGTAAATAAAAGTTTGTATACTATACTACGTTGCATTAGAAGATATTTGGATGCGAAAAAGAGAGAGAGAGAGAGAAAAGAAAAATATATATATACATTTATAGAAAAAAACATAGGCAAAAGAAAAGAAAAGAAAATATATATATATACGTAGAAAAAAATTTAGAAAGAAAGAAAAAGTAGAAAAGAAAAAAAAGAGTTTATAAGTGTTTTTAGAATTTATTTCAAATGTAATGAGGCAATAACACCTACCACCCTCACGATCCACCAAATACAGCCTTGACCTACTTTTTTATATTTCTGGCCGCCTGAATATAACCTGAGGAATTCTGACTTAGTCTTAGAGTTATCAAAACCTAATCAAAGTGTTAATGCCAAGAGAGACCACCAAATATACTGATAAATCTGGTGAGATTGTGAGCTCAAAAAGAAAAGAAAAGAAAAAGATAAGAAAAAGAAAAAGAGAGAGAAAGAGAGAGAATGAGTACAAAGGAATTAAGGAGAGTACAGTTTCTTCACCTCTCTTTGAGTTGAATTATTTAATAATCTGAAAATCTAGGTTCTAAAATACTAGTGTATATGTAGCACCAGATGAGTGTGAGCCACCAAATACAAATCTACTTGACTCAGAAATCTTCTACCTAAGTGATGAGAATCTCATCATGAACCCTAACTAGCACATTTTGACCTGATAAACTGAACAAAAGCTCCTACATAACCTAAGGGAAGGTCTAAATCTGGGAATTGCAAATCTGAGAATAAAACAATACACAAGGGGTAAAATTGTAATTTTACCATTGCAGTACATAAACGGGATTTATAAGGGTCTAGACATAGGTCAAATAGGCTTAATAAGAGAAAAAGTGGGATGGTTTGATCAGGAAAAGGTTATGACAAAATCTACGAATTAAATGACATTCTGTAGCCTTAAAACAAATCAACTTCAATTCACAAAGTTTCAGGCAAGATAAAAATCAATTAAACCCTCTAAAATTCATAAAAAAAGCTCTCCTAGGGTTTAGAACTTTCAATTTGGCCATTGGAACCTATCTTGACCTAGATTGAGAACTATACCCAATTTTTTACCTAATTTAGGTTTTTGTGCAAAATTTCTAGTCAAACATGGTCAAACCTAAAATTCAACCTTACCATTGGATTCCTTAGGTCCAAATTAGGTTTATACCAAAATTTGGACCTAAGGAAAGGTCGCCTTGACCCACTTTACAAAATGATCCTCAATAATTACTTTTTGACCCTTAGCTTTTTGGACTCTTGCAGAGACCCCCCTACCTTTCTTATTTCTTTCTTCAATCGGGTCCCTTTGCCACCCGCCTGCGCAGGCCATACCTCCGGCGACTTTGCGTGGAGGATGGCGCCGCGCAAACCTGGGGAGCCGGCCCCAGATTTGAAAGGGAGACTCCTTACGTTGTCCCCTATAGCATGGGCCTGCTCCCATGCCCTGTCGGCCACCATACCTCTCATGCGAACGCTCGAGAGGTATGGGTCTTTTTCCGGCCATACCTCAGGCGAGGTATCCCCGTCCCCTCCTCGCGATTCCCTCTCGGCTAGCACCTATTTAAGGAACGACAGCCCCTGCCGCTTCCTTCAAGCCAGATTTGGTCGAAGAAACCCCTCGATTTTCGTCTCCTCCTCCTCTAGCCATTCGCCCGTAGGCTCCGACAACCCTCCTCCTCCTCTCTTTTCTCCCTGCTACCATACCAGTGGCAGGGTTACATTCACCGTCGTCCGCTACGCCTGGCTGTACCAGCAGGCGCCCTCCAGCACCTCTTCCTCGTCGTCGTCCCTTCTCCTGGGCTCTTTCGTCTCCGGCGATGGCAACGCAGCCGCTCACTACCACCGCTTCCCCCCTTCGTCCAGAGACTCATAGATAAGTTCCCTCTCTCTTCCTCTTCATTTCCCCTCTCTACTTTTGCACTTTCGACCCTTCTACGCTACTATCCATCGCCACCTTCTCCACCTCCGGTAGACCATCAGTGAGGCGCAGCCACCGCGTCGCACTTCCACACGCCTCACCAGTCACCCCACGAGCTCTGCCACGATCCACTGGTCACCTTCCACACATTCACTAACCACCAGCACCGCCCCACACTTCCACCGAACTAACCCACCTCCACGACCACAGAGCGACCTAGGCATGCATGCCTAGGCCGCCCTGCGACCAGCCATTCCCCGCCTCACCTTCGCCGTGATACGGTGAAGGTTCTCCTATGATCTGAAAAGGCCGTGAGGCTGTATTTGTGATTTCAGGGTTGCAACGTCTTCCGCCATTAGCGCAAGAGCTGAAGCTTGCTTGAAGCTTCGCGCAGGTCCCAGCACCCTAGACCTCCAGGTCCAGGAGGCGTGAAATCCCCTCGCAAAATCAATCAGGCCTTCACTTGGCATCAGGGGCCTCAGCTGCGTCTACAATTGGGCGACGACTTGCTGCGGGCACGTGCGAGAAGCGATTGGGACATTTAGTCCCACCACGTGAACACAAGAGTGCGGTGGGTAACATAAATTGAAAAAGTGTTTTATGCTCTTCGCCTCGAGACACACAGGGGTGAGGTCCCTCGCCCTCACCATGCCTCGTCCGTGACACTTCCCCACGGACCTGGCACCCGGATCCGACTAACCCTGCCTGTGCACACCTCGCGCACCACCTACGTCGGTGCGCCTGGTCCTGGGTGCGTCACCCAACCCGCATACCCGATTAAGGTTCTGGGAGAGCGAACCCTAGAGTGAATTTGAGAGAGAGAGACGCGGGAAGGGTAGGGGTTAAGTTTTGCCTAACCAGTCGCCTATGCAGGGAACAATAGAGGAAGCAAGGGAGGAGCGTAGAGGACTTAGCTGCAGGAAGGCAACTGCGGCCAAAGAGAAAGGGAGAAGGACTTAGAGCAGTAGAGGAAGCAAAGGAGGAGGAAGAAGACAACACTGTAGCTGCTAAGGAGCTGAGGTAGAAGGAGAAGTCAGAAGAGAAGGCGCGCAGCAGAGAAGAAAGAAGAAGAAGAAGACCAGAGAAGAAAGAAGAAGAAACCAAAGAGAGGAAGAAGAACCAGTAGCAGCAACTGAAAAGAAATGGAGAAATACTGTAGCAAGTGGCATTTAAGGCATCTGACCCTTGGAGTCAGACGTCTGAAAGGAGAGAAAAAGTAAAACAAAAGAAGAAAGAGAGAAGACAAGAAAAGACATTTTCTTTCCTTTCTTTAATCTTTTTTTGTAAAACAGCATATATTGTAAATTGTGATTTACTACGCTTCTAGAATCAATTTTTGCTCCCTGAGTTCGACCTCAGAGATTTTCTATATTCGAGTAATAAAACATAATCAAACCAGTTGATTTTACAACGCCGGCCACTAAGCCAAAAATCGGGGTTGAAATTATAGATAACCCCGAGGGAAGATGTTAAGACCCGTGTCATTAAGCCTTTTTAAGATGCCCGTACTTTAGGTCAGACGTCTGGTAAGACGTCTGGACTGAGGGTCAAACATCTTGCAAGACGTCTGGACTCATTCCCAAACGTCTGAAAATTGAATTTTTCGTGTATGTCCTCGCATTTGCGCACGTGCTGCGTACAGACAGTATGCGACCCTCGTTCCCTTCTCCTTCTCTCTCCTCTCGCACGATGCAAACCCTAACCCCTCCTCTCCCTCACACCACCCCACTCCCAGCCACCACCTTCCTCTACCCTTTAGCGAGAGCAGCCGGGCGACGAACGACGGAGAGGAGCGGCGTGAGAGGAGAGGAGGAGCAGCGTGAGAAGGAGAGGAGAGAAGGCTCGCGAGCTCGTGTGGGAGCTCGCCAGAGAGCTCACGGCTAGTCGGCACATGCGCAAGACGGAGAGGTGCGTCGAGGAGGTCCTCCCCGACACTGCTGCAGCCGGAGCAGCAGGCGAGCGGGCGCGGCGCGGCCACGCGCGGCGTGAGGAGGAGAAGGCAGGTTCTGATTCTGGGTTTTTCCCAGAATCGAACGTTTGGATCGACGTCCAGACGACGTCTGGAGGAGGTTCCAGACGACTGAGAGGTAAGCTTCGCGACATACACCTTCTTTGCGGATACGACCATGCAGGCCGTTCCGCCGATGCACTGTTTTGTGCCATATTGAGAAGATTTTCGTTGACGTGTGTAGGATTCGCTTCAGGAAGGCGCGAGACATGCCCTCCCACGCAGTTCAGACGTCTGGGCGAGGCACCAGACGACGGGAAGCGTTTCCAGACGTCCAGAGAGGTGGTCGGATGTCTGGAACTGGGTCCAGATGGTCCAACGGAATTCCTGGACGTCTGAGGAGTGGCGCAGGAGTTGAGGTATGGTTCTGGACACTTTTAAGATGTCTGGAAGGTGTTCCAGACGTCTGATTTGAGTTAGAATTATTATTTTTGACCCGTTTAGGGTTCGTTTGAGGTCCGATTTCCGCAATTAAGATACTGATGTTTCCCGTATGTCTTCCTCTACCCGTTGGAATACTTTCTATACGATTCTGAGTAGTCTCTTGTGATTGATCCTTGTGATAGGACCTCGTTCCATTGCAGGTTTGGGGTTTGCTGAGGCACGTGGACCTGCCGATCAAGCCCCCACTACTCCTGGGTTTACTGGTAGAGTGGCTTCCCCTCAATTTAATTACAACCTAATTACCTCTGTGGAATGAATGATTATAACCTAGGATATGGCATGAATCCTATGACTAGAAATACTGGATTGTCTGTATTGAATGAATGAATTGCAGTCTTGAATGAGTAGATAGAATGATAACAATTTCCTGTAAATGAATAATAGTTGCCTGCGAATTATGTAGTACTTGTGTTAGTTAACTGTTGTATGTAACTTCCCTATCGCACACGTGAAATAATATAATATGAGCTGCATGTATATTATTTGTGAATGAAAATATGAATGTTGGAAACAAGAGCTACCTGTGAGTAACCTGAATATGGAAATGTGAACTATAGAATTTCAAGTTGCGTGAGTATAACCTGAGAATGGAAATAGAAATGATGAAACCTTGTATGGAATGGCTTGAGGAATATGAGCATGAACCCTACGAGGAATTAGGAGTAGAGCTCCTGGAAATAAATGGAATGGATTTGGAAATGCATTGGGAAGTGTGCTGGCCCTTGAGTACATGGTACCAAGGGGAGCACATGTTACCTCTTAGTGTAGAGGGGTGCTTGCCGCCTTCGGGTTGAGACTTGGGGTGGGTTTGGCCACTTTGCACCGACTCGGTGGCCCTCGGGTACACTATACTGGGGAGAACTACTAGTGTAGGGATAGAGCTAGCCACCCCACGGGGCCCGGGGTTCAGCTAGTCGCCCTCCACCGATTTATTAGGCCCACTAAGCAAACCAGGGTAGTCAGGCGAGGGTGCACGGACTGTGAAGGGGCGAGACCCCTGTTACTGAGAGGGCTATGCCCTATACTGGTTCCGTGCTATACTTTGGGTGTACCTGCTAACGGAAACGACTGACCGCGTGCCATGCGGGGTAGCTACCCATGCGTTTATCGCGCGTGCCGTAGTCACCGTTACGTCTATCAGTGACCTTGGGGTGGTTGACTGGGTATAGGACCACCACAGGGGACTCTCTAGACCAGGAGAGCACCATGTGCTACTTCTACTCTTCGGAAAAGACTGCAATTAAGATCGTTCCCACGAAGAACATACGAGATCAAGAAAGAGACTTGATAATTAATGGTGAAAGAAAGAATAATTAGTTAAAGAAAGAAAGAAATTGAAAAACCATAGCTACCTGTCCACCTTTACTGTTTAGTAGTTGGTTGCCACTCTAATCAGCTTGCGCTGACGTTTTGCACTCATAACCTTTTTCAGGTCCAGGTGTTGAGCAGCCAGAGTATACGGCTGCAGAGGGTGCTGGGCCCAGCGGAGCCCAGTAGTCGTAGTTTTTTTTTGTACTCCTTTGTAGTAGTGAGTAGCTTCTTGTACCTTTATATTCTATACTCTTTCATTCTGCACTTTATATTCCTGTACCTCATTTAATTTTCTACTGTTGTGATGGTGTGTACTGTAGTAGTTTACTTCTTTATTGCTGTACTCTTGGTTACTGTTAGTTGCTAGCATGGTAAATGTGGTTTATTTTACTGCTTTTTGGTTACTTTCTCGTTGGACGACTGGGTCTTGGGATCAGTTGAGTCGGTCTGGTCTCGTGTCCTGTAGGGATTTGGGAACTGGGTCGTAACAGAAGAAGTTTGCCTATTCCAATAGATTTTTACTAAGGGTCAAGTACGAGCTTTAGATGTGGATTGACTTTTCACTTGAATTCGTTGTATAAACTACAGCAAAACACATTCACGATTATCTGGATTTCTAAAGCTTCAGATGAAAACAAAAGACATAAACCTCTAATCAAACTCTTGATAAAAATTACTCATGTAGGACCACTTTGCATTTAGTTATACATTTGCCAAGGACTAGCAAGATTTAAGTATGGGGGTGTGATTACACAGTAATCATGCAATCTAAATCACCTGAATTAAACTAGATCCTACATTAACTTAGGATTAATGCATCCATAAGCATCGTAATTTGAACAATAGCTAATTTATTAGTCATATAAATAATATCTTCATTTTATGTACTAATGAGAGATGATTTTAATCGCATATGATTTGAAGCCGCAGATGTCAGATCAGATCGGACAGATTTGATCAGGTCGACGACGGGAGTCCAACACTTCCGAAATTGTCTCGATCAGACAACCAAAGCATCATGTGTAGTCCATAAAAGAATGGAGATCATGGAGCCAAAGAACAAAGATCTGAGCCTTAGATGAAGAATCCAACTGCACGTATGAATCCGGATCGACGATTGTAGTTCAACGGCGAAAATATCAACCCGATCGGAGGTTTACAACACCAGATACAAGGAAAAGAAGATGGACGACCATGATGGTGCCATGTGACGCCATCATAGCCGCCCCCTCATCGCCGCCCAATCTAGAAAGGTCACCCTTGCACGTTGTGGGTCGTTGGATCTTCATCCAACGGCCACGAGAGCGCCATGTCGCCCGCCTCACCGCGCCTCATCTAAGGAAAGAAAATCTCGACCGTTGGATCTCCATCCAACAGACGAGAATAAGTTTCCTTAAAACAAAAACACAACAATATGGATGCATGGTGCAACAGTAAGCGTGCTCAACTGCAAGCGTGAGACATGCGTTCGAGCAGAGCTATGCGAAATTGATGGAGCGTTGGCGCAGGCACAATTGCGCCGTCAAATGGCAATCAAAGGACGGAGGCACGACCTTTTTTTAAATGCATCTAGGAAGATGGATTATTTGAATGATAGAAGCTAGATGTACTTTAACATCAATAGATTTCACACTGAAAGATTTCAGTTTGGCATTAGAAAGTTTATTGAGTTTGCAAGTAATAATTTGAAAGATTATCCAAAGGGGATCATTCCTTGTCCTCGCAAGAAGTGTGACAATAGATATAACAAAAATATTAATGAGGTGTTTGAGCATGTGATGCTGAGGGGTTTCACTCTTAATTGTTTCACTTGGATACAACATGGAGAGATGAGATGTAAACAATATTCAAGCAGTTCTCCGGTTGAAAACTTGAATGATAACATTCATGATCTCCTACAAGACGCTTTTGGAATGCATGGGAGTGAGAGCAACATCAACAATATCGAACAAGATGTGGAAGAACCTATTAATAGGGATGAAAACAGATTTTTTGATCTCCTTAAAAGGGCAGATGATGAACTGTTGAACGATAATCGTCATAGTTTAGAGAAATACGCATCGTAATATAGTCAACGAAAATCAATTCGACATTAAAATTTATAAGTGCTAAAAAAATGTGTGAGTTTCGAGATCGTTTGCAGGGAGCAAACAATTTTAATTCAATCACCAATCGAGTAATACAAATGAGCACAATAATCAACAATCAAAAATATATTCAATAAATTGCAAAGTGTTTATCAAGAGTCAGAGAACAAAAATATAATAGAGAGAAAGCAAAAAGAATGGTGGTTGGAACCGCCAATTTAACGCTTAAGCTAATTCTCACAAGTCAAACTCAATATCAGATGTCTCAATCCTCTTTCAACACTTAGGCAAATCTCGAGCTTCAACTCAGACCCTTCAGTTCTTCTTTAGACGTCTCAAATTCTCTTCAGACGCCTTAATGTTACGACCCGGTTCCCGGATCCCTACAGGATCCGAGACCGGCTCACCTCGACTAATTCCAAGACCTAGTCTTCCAACAAGAAATAACCAAAGGCAGAAAAGTAAACCATATGCACACATACAATATAACTAAGCAGAAGAAACGTACAAAATAGGAAAGGAAATAGAACAGCTGTCTCAGTACATACCACCACAACAACAACGGAAAGCGAAAAGTACACAGTAGTAGCAGAACAGTAACTAAGAGTCCATTACTTACTGCAATAGTAAAGAAAAAGAAAGGAAGTGCTGAAGAAAACTACGGCTGACTCGACTGGGCCCAACACCCTCCGCAACTGGAAACTCGGGCTGCTCAACTCCTGGTCCTGAACAGTGTTATGAAAAGACAGAGTCAGTGAACGCTGAGTAGAGTGGTATCTATATTATCTAAGTACAAAACAGTAAAAGCAACATGTTTAATTGTTATTTCTATTTATCTGTTTTATATATTTCCGTTTCACTCATTTCTCTCAAGCATCCAGATATTCTTGATCTTGCATGTTCCTCGTGGGAGAGATCTTGATTGCAGTCTTTTCCGTAGAGTAGAAGGTACACGTGGTGCTCTCCTAGCCGGGAGAGTCTCCCGTGGTAGTCCTACACCCAGTCAACCACCCCGAGGTCACTGTCAAGACGTAGCGGTGACTACGACATGCATGATAAGCGCACGGGTAGTTACCCCGCACTAACACGCGGTCAGTCGTTTCCGCTAGCGGGTACGCCCAAAGTACAGCATGAAACAGTATAGGGCCTTGCCATCTTAGAACAGGGATCTCGCCCCTCAGAACCAAATAGGGGTCTCGCCCCTCCATAGTCCGCGCACCCTCGTCTGACTACCTCGGTTTGCCCAGAGGGCCTAACAAGTCGGTGTAGGGCGGCTAGCTAAACCCCGAGCCTCGTGGGGTGGCTATCTCCCTCCCTACACTAGTAGCTCACCTCGGTACCACGAACGCGAGGGCCAACAGGAGTCGGTGTAGAGTGGCCAATCCTAACCCCGTGTCTCAACCCAAGGGAGGCTAGCTCCGCTCTACACAAAAAGGGTACAATTGCTCTCCTTGGTGCCACGTACTCAAGGGCCAGCACACTTCCTGTCTACATTTCAGATTTTCGTCTATCCATAGGAGTTCTACTCCTAATTCCCCGTAGGGTTCATGCTCGTGTTCACCTCATTATCCAGATCCAAATCTTAGGTTTCATAATTCATTCCTCATCCATATACAGGCAGCTCGTGTTTTCATAGTTCAATTCTTAATAACATGCAACTGGTGTTTTCACAGGTAGTTTCATTAAACACAGGTCGCTCATATTCTAACAGGCAACTCATAATTATAATACATGCATTTACTAGTAATTTATCTTAATCACACATGCAAGTGAATCATACAATACAAACAGGCTCATTCATTTCTCTACCTTAGGGTTCATGCCACATCTTAGGGTTCCATTCGGCTATTTCCACAAGCACATTCTTATTTAAATATTATTAACGGAATTAAACCACTCTGCTCAGGAAACAAGGGAGTAATGGGGGCTTAAACCACAGACTCAGACGTCTCTGCGAGCCCGAAATGCGCAACAGGCTGAAACCTTATGCCAGGGAATACATCACAAAAGGAGAGTTCAGAACAGAGTATAACAAACTCTAATACGTAAAACGGATCCCGATCGGACCCTAAACAAGTCAAAAACGAGCCTACTGTTCAAAATCAAACGTCTGGGAATAATCCCAGACGTCTTAAAAGGCATCAGATCTTACCTTGTGTTCCTGCAGTGTCCTCAGATGTCCAGACCTTCTCTGCGACCGTCTGAAGACAGTTCCAGGCATCGGACAATGTCTCCGGTCGTCTGGAAGCACCTCCGGACATTTGGTGATGTGATCAGACGTCCAAAAATGCATGGAAAAGCATTCCGCGCACCTTCCCAAGGGACTTTACCTGCGTATGAAAACTGCAGGTCCAAATCAGGCCAGACCAAGCTTCTACGGTGAGGCCTGCATGACCGTAACCGTGAAAAAGAACGTACCTTGCGATATAAGTGCTTTCAAACATCTGGTCTCAGACCTGGACGTCTAGCTGCTGCTATGGTCATCTGGTTAACTCTTTAGACGTCTGATACTGGAAATATCCCACTATCAAAACCTCTCCTGCGAGTTGTCTCCTTTGAGAGCTCACCCGCAGGAGCTTCCGCCGTCCCTCCCACGGCTGCAGAGGGTCGAAAGCTGCCTCCCCGAACCCCTCTGAGTCTCGTCGAGCCTCCACCAAAGCTCCGCCGAGCTTCCACTGAAGGTCCATCGACCTTAGGCCTCCTTTTCCTCCCACGCTCTCCTCCTTCCTCCCTCTCGCTCTCCCTCGCTCGCCCTCCACTCGCCTCACTGGAGATCCGAAGGTGATGTTGGTTGGGGTGTGAGGAGGAGAGGAGAGGGGAAGGGACAGGTTTATATAGGAGGGTGTGGGGTTTAGGGTTCGGGGGAGATGAGGAAGAGAGAGAGGAAGGAACGGTCTCTGCGCGCCGCTCGCGCGCAGAGCGCAGTGCGCAATACAAAAATTCCACTTTCAGATGTCTGAGAATGGGTCCAGATGTCTGGTCAGACATCTGATTGAAATTGCAGACGTTGTAAATGGATAAAAGTGTAACGGGTCATTACACTTAAGTATTAATTCAAATGGCTACAGTGCAAAACCACTCCCCTCCCTCTCTCCTCAAACCAGACCCAGACCAGCTCAACGTAGGGGGGCTGGTTCAGCTTGCAAGGTGTGGGCGAGCCGAGCCGACGTGCGTTGGCTCATGGGTTTAGTGGGATCTGACCCCATGTTCTAAGGCAGTTTGCCTAAAGACAAAATTTGTTACATATCAAATTTCAATTCATCTTTTTTCAATGTGGTGCTATGCTGGTCAACTTCTTGCTCAGCTGCTGTGTGTGTATCTTGCGATCAATTGCAGCTGCAGCTGAGGTTCCTTGTTCAATTGGAGTCCCAGTTGGCTTTATGGAAGTAGTCCGTGTCTGCTGGGGGTAGAGTCGATCTCAGAGAGCAACGAATGGCAATGGACGACAACAGCATGAAGCGGAGATCCAGTGAATCCCTAAAATAAGTAGCATAGGCTAAAAGCACCAATCAGAAGGTTCAGGAGACTTGTGGTAGTGCAAGGAACATGGTGGTGGTGGTTATTTGATGATTGGAGGCAAGATGAGGTCTGGCAAAGGCGGAGTTGCAGGTGGTGTATGGGTTTGTTCGGGGGTGCGAATTAGTGGCCAATAGTCCTAATTACATTAGGGCTTTTGGTCAGTGTAGGGAGAGAAAGGTTGTGGTGGTGGTGGTGGTGTTGCGTTTTGTGTACTGTGCTGTTATGTCAACCTTGCCAGAGCCAAGGCTGGAGAGGAGGAAGACAATGGTGAAACAATGTGTAAAGTGGCTGAAACTAGATCCTATGGGTGTAGCAAGTTGTTAGAGAGCAAGAGGAAGAAAGAGAGATGCTTATTTGAACGAGTGGAGGTGGAGAGCATCTAGGGTTGGCTGGCCAAGTGCAAGGAAGGCGACAAAGTCTGGTGGTGGAATCGGTGAGGAAGAAGAGGTGGAAAACGCTCAAGCTTTTGTTCTCGAGGAGCATGAGGAAGAGGCTAGGCCACCCAATTTAGTCATTGGGTGGTCGGAAGAGGGGGTGCGAAGAGGCTCGCCGGAGCCAATGGTGGAGTTGGCTGGAGAGGAAGAATTAAAGGGGATTCCGGCCAAGAATCAACTACCCTGGATGTAGAGTCAACATAAAGCTTATATAGAGCTCAATTGCAAGCTCAATTTGGAAGAATTCGCTCAATGGAATTAGGATTTCAGAAGAAAAAAAAATGGAAACTCCAAGCTTCGTTGGAGCATTCCTCTTCGAATCAGGACTTGAGAACTTGATTAATTGATTTCTTATAGTCTGAACACCAATCCCACCAATTTTGGTGGGATTTCGTGGAGATTTCCTCTTGATTTCGTCAAGTCAAAGTCGCACGTTTGGGTATTGACTACATGTTTAGGAAACTAGGAGGTTTCAGGAAGTAAGGACTCATTTGTGAAGAATATGAGAAAGTTAGGGGCTTTTTTGTAATAAAACATGAAACATAGGGGTTTACCTTTAAGAAATAGAGATTTCAAGGGCCAAAATGCAAATTAAGTTAACATGAACTCTGCTTGGGTCCAAATTTTGGTGTTAACCTAATTTGGATCCAAGGAATCTAATGACAAACTTAGATTTGGGTTTTGACCACGTTTGACTAAGTAAATTATACAGAAGCCCAAATTAGGATAAATTCCTATCTGAATTTCTATTTTTTCAATGGTTTTTAGGAGGTTTAGATTGAATTTATATTTATTAGAACCATTTCAATTTGAGTGAGGCTAATAATTTAGGTTTTTTTGTAATATTTTAATCTTCAAAATACGTGAAACCCCAGTTCAATAATTCTGAGCCCACTTCTTAGACATTTAAGTTCATTTGATCTTGAATGAACCTCTGATCAACCCCGTGGTTAATCTGCATTAATAATCAGATGTTAAAACAACAGAATTCTTTTTTCCCGTCTTCTTAATTTAGTTCAGCATGAAATTACGATCCTCAGACAATCATTAAGGAGCAATTAACACTTGATTCTGACTACTTTAAATTAGTTATGATGAATGATGATGTCACCATCATGAACCTCTTTACATTGGATGTGAAAAATATAGTAAACTTTCATTTATCGTTAAATTGTTGCATATGAAAGTTTTAAATGGTTGGAGTAACAAGTCATTCTTTGAGTCATTATCTCTATTCAAAGATGTGCTTCCTATTGGGTGTGAGAATTTACCATCTTCTTATTACGAAGCAAAATGCATAGTTCGAGAGCTTGGCCTTCATTACAATAAAATTGATGCATGTTGTAATGTCTGCATGCTATTTTGGAAGGAGTGGAAAGACAAAGAGATATGTGATCATTGTCAAGCTCCTAGATACGAAAATGGGGCTACATTTAGGGGAAAAAGAAAAAGGTTCCTGCTAAAGTGTTGAGACATTTTCCCTTAATTCCAAAACTACAAAGGATGTTCATGACTGAGAAGTTTACTAAAGAAATGACATGGCATAAGGATGAGCGAGTAGATGATGGTTTGTTACGTCATCTAGCAGATTCTGAAGCATGGAAAGTAATGGATTGCAAATTTCCAAGATTTGAAGCTGATTCTCGAAATTTTAGACTTGGCCTTGATAGTGATGATTTTAATCCATTTGGCAATATGAATAATGCATAAAGTATTTGGCCTATCATTGTCAAATCTTATAATCTCCCTACTTGGTTATGTATGAAGCAACAGAATTTTGTAATGACACTGAATATTCGTGGAAAAAGATCTCTTGGGAATGACATAGATATATATTTGCAACCTCATTGATGAATTGCAACAATTATGGGATGGAGTGAAAACATATGATTCATATTCGAAAAGTAACCTTGTAATGCACACTATGTTGTTGTGGACGATAAATAATTTTCTAGCGTATGGTGATTTATTTGGGTGGAGTACTAAAGGAAAACTAGCATATTCTGTTTATTATATGAATACATATCCCAGTCATTTAATACATGGAAAAAAGGAGTCTTATTATTTTCATCACTGCTTTCTTAATGAAAGTTTAGATTTCGTCGGGATACAAGAAATTTTGATGGTAGTAGAGAAGAAAGAATTATACCAAAAAGGCTAACTAGAGCAGAAGTCTTAGAACAGTTGAAAGGTTGCAAGAATTATTTTGGTAAATAGTTCAGACATAAAAGAAAACGTACTCAACATTATATTGGGGTTGTTGATGTTAATTGACATGAGCAATTTCCATACTCATGGAAGTTTATCGAAGGTATCTTCAATTCTAAGCATCTATGATTAATAGCGATATCTATAATTTTATTCCTTTCATGATAGTTATAAATTTTATTTGCAGAAAGCACATGCAATTTCTTGAGGATTATCCACGACTCTCATCTCACACTCTTCATAGGAGGGACCATCTTGAATTTCCTAAGTGGGTGAATGAATATGTACATTTGTAATTTATATCTTGTAATAGAGAGCTGAAATTATTTCTATTCAACACTCTAACATCTAAATTCTTTATAAATAGGTCTACACTTTGCGTGAAAAGAACGTGAAACTGTCGAAAGAAGTTAGATGGCTTTCATAAGGTCCTTTATTAAAGGTAACTTCATATGATGGGTTTATTGTTAATGGTTGCCAATTTCACTGTAGGTGTATGGAGGTTATACGTCAAACTCAAAATAGTGGAGTGTACTTGCTAGCAAACACAGTTAGTTATTCTAATTCAAGTGACTAAAATTCCATTTTGGAAAAGGTAACATACTATGGCCAATTAGAGGATATTGTTGAGTTAAGCTTTGGTGGAAGTATAAAGATTATGTTATTTGAATGCATTTGGTTTGATGAGAAACGTTATAGAGGATTGGTCATAGATTATGGATTCACATCTTTAGACTTCTCTAGAACTGCACATATGGACGATCAATTTATTATAGCTACTCAAGCACAACAGTGCTCTTACATTGAGGATCGATGAAAGAAAGGATGGAATATTGTGATCAAGGCCCCTCCTTGAGATTTTTATGTTATACCGATTGACTGTGAATTTGGAAATGTGATAATTCAACCAGGTCAATTAAGAATTGAAGAAGAAGTAAGCATTTGGGTTAGAAAAGATATGCCAGAACAATGAATATACCATAATGAAGATGAAGATGATGATCGTGATTGAGGAATTTGTTGGCATAATCATTTTCATTGTTTTTCCAAAATTTCTAAATCTAAGTTATTTTCTTTTATATTGTTATTTTGTTACTAGTGATATATATTTTAAATCTGCAAGGCAATAAGGACAAGGAGATCGTTGTTTCCATCTCAAAGGGAAGAAGCAAGGTCCTATACATTAAATGAGGAACAAGATGTGCAAGAACTTAATGATGTTATCAGGGGGCCAGGAACAATGGAAAGAATGAACATTTTCAACAAGAGGATGAACATGAAGAGATAGAGGAAGTAGAGGAGTCAAATGATGAAGGCCATTTGAAAAAGGGACAAGGAATTACAACAAGGAATGCCTTTAAGGCTAAAGATGGAATTCCATAGGTTGTTGAATGGAACAAGCATGGTGGAGCAGTAGGAGACATTGGAAAACGATTGTCACAAGCTTGTGCTTTTTATGCTCGTCAATCATGGCTTTGGCCACTTGATCAAAGCTAGAACAAGATACGTCAAAAAGGTTTCAAGGACACATGGAAACTTTTGAAGGTAATGACTTTTTTTTAAGTAAACAAAACCCTTATCTATATTGTGTTGATATCAACACTAATAAGCTCTATCTTTAATTTTTCTGGTTCCTTACTTTCTCCCACCACACGTTTGCTTCTATTAATTTTTAAATAAGCTTTTATACCGAATAGTAGACATATTAGGTATAATATTATTTTACTTGCAGGTCTATTACCATAATCAAGGAGGTGGAATCCAATGTGGTACACCTGTCACTCTTCCACAGGTATGTAGTTTTAGCACCTATCCTTTAAGATTGTTTTTAAAAGGTTAAATTTTGTATTATTCATTAATATACTTATTTAGGGTTATCAAATTATCAACAATCCATTCGGAAGCTTGGGTCAACAACATAGGACTTGAAGTTGGATGGATGAGTGATCTTGCAAGAAGTGTGTTGAAGATAGATGTTATTTTAGTTTTTTTTTTAAGACTGAGGATTTTCCTAGCATTTTTGGTTGCAAAGAGGTTTCTATTTTCTCCAAAGAGGTTTTTGTTTTTGCAATGCAAACTAGATTTTCTATTTTCTCCAAGGAGATCTGGATGCCTTCTTGTCATGTATAACAATGAGAGGATCTTCAATTTTGCATTTCTGATTCTTTTGATTCGTGATCTCAAATATTTCAACTTCTTCATAAGTTGCTATTGTGGCATGTTCATTGTGTTTTTGAAGTAGGTTCCTATGGCATAATAGAACTCCAAATACTGTTAGTTCAAATAGAACTACCATCACCATTAGAAACCCCCTTAGCTGATATCCATAATTAGTTCCATAACCAGAACAATATTCAGCAGTAGCAGGGTGGTTTGCACTGGTCAAATTCCACGTCAAATTTATACATTTATGTTTATAAGTATTAAATCAGCTAAGAATTAGTCACAGTCATCTGGGACTGTAGTTGTGACAATTGGTCTTGCTTTTTTCCAGTTTTTGCCTGGTGGGAGAAAAGAAAGTTCTGCATAAGTTTAGTAGGTATGGGCTTGCAGTTCATTAAAGCCCAATCTGTATCATTGTAGTTCACAAAAGGAATGAGGGAGCATCCAATAGGAAAGCATTGGAAAGGATCAATGCTTCCAATATGAATCTATTCTCTTGGATTATATCCTCGAGTTACTTAAATTGTTTGGGCTTTCTTTATTTCCTCTGTGTTTAGAATGGTTGGATAGATTCCACTATGAAATTACAGGGCTACTTAGTTGTCTGATGGTACCTTTTTCCTTCTTACTTCTCTTTTAGAAGGGCAAGTTCTTGAAGGGCAAGTTCTCCTTCAATTAAAGTTGGCGGATCTTGATTGCAGTTTGCATCACTGCAACTGCAATTTGGGCTAACAGAACTGCTATGCTGGTAGATTAATTTTCAATATGAGTACCTTTTCTTATTCATAACTATCATCTCTTGTAGCAATTGGCAATAGCTCTTTTGATTCGTGTTACTCAAGTCATGGGATTTACTAGGGCCAGAAGTTTAAGTCTAACAATAGTTAAGAGGCTACTGCTAATTTCAATATTCTACAATGCGAATGTAGCATTTACTTTGGCTAGCCTTAAAGGGGTCAATATTCCCATGTACATTGCATTGAAGAGACTTACTCCACTAGCAGTGTTGGTGGCTGGATTTTTTTCAGGGAAAGGAAGGCCAACTCTTCAGGTAGTGCATTTGTTTACCACTTGGTTGATTCTATTTGATTGAAAATTTCTCTTATGCATGAGAATGTTGGAGAAACTGCACTACCAAGCTCACTAATTCAAATTGAAAATGCTGGACATTAAGGAACCTTGTATCCATTTTTTTCCGGCCACTGATCATTCAAAATTTTCATACAGATCGAACATTTTAAGTTCATTTACTGCATTGAGCTGTTGCTTGTGGAGCGAAGATATGTAGAATGGGAGACTTGTTTTCAGAAGCTTAGTCTAAATCCACATCCAGTCATGGATTGCTTCTACAGTGGATATGGGCACCAGGTATGGTTTATTTTTTTTCTCCTTTACCTCGAAAATGTTTTTGTTGTAATTTTCTGTCAGTTTATTTTCATTGGATGTTTGTGCACTCTCGATTTTCCATATTCTGTAAGCTTCTTTTCATTATGAATTAATACATTCTCAAGCTTTCAACATTTGATAACTATTCAAAAGCTACTTCATGAGGCAATATGAAAATATTGGATGTATTGATTTCCAAATGCTTTGTTGGAATTATACCTTTTCATTTGGGTAGTCATTGTTGTAACAATCAGAAACTACTGGTTCATTTTTCTACCTTTATTTCTGCTGTGGCAACATGGGTTGGGCAACATTTAGAGTGTAGAAGGGAAAGGGAATCCCATGCAATATTACAGCTTGGCATCTTTTCGTTTAATATCTTCTATGAGAATTAGAGCATAGTGTTCTTGAGCACTTTATTCTAAAAGCCTATTGTAGGACATTCAGTTAGTCCTCATTCTAAATGAGAGAAGACTTTATGAAACTTAACTTGTAGAACTTAGGGGGATCTAACCAAGTTAAAGGTTTTTTGTGGTTTGGGGATAATTTAAATTTGTGTGATTGCTACTGCACTACACACTCTGAATTAATCTTTAAGGGCACATACCCTCCCTAATGCCCATCACATTCCTAAGCATGATTATCCTAGCCCTAATTAAAATGAGTAGACGAGCCCTAGGTGAGATTTACTTTCTTGGTGCAATAAGGTAAGGCTACTTGGAATCAAGGCCTTGTCTGCTTGGACCAACCGGTGAGGTAACTACATTAACCTCTAGTGGTGTCCCATCATGTGGTGTGTCCTAGGGGGTCCCTTCCATCTAGCCGGCCAAGTAATTCAGGGTCGAGGAGATTTAGTCAGACCCAATGGTACCCGAATTAGATCCCATAGGGTTACACCTTAAGGCTAGAAATTGTTTGCTTGATTTGCTTAGTTAGGGGCACACACATTCTCTCTCCTATTCTATTCTTATCCCCTAAATTCTTCCAACACACACAATGGCTTGTAACTCTTATCATTCAAACTTCTGTTATCCCCAGCATGATTATAATGCATATCCCAATATGACTCAACAATATCCATCTTCTAGTTGGGATGACTTTAATTAGGGATACAACCTGAGATTGCAATATCCAGATCAAACTCCTTATCCCTAAAATGCTTATAACCTAAATCCCAATCTAAATCAACCATATCCATCTTCTAATTGGGATAACTCCGCATCTAATCGGGGATATCAACCTGTATATCAAAGCTCCTATCCACCTAATTCTAATCAAAATTTCCAATACTCAAATTAAGATAACTCTAGTCAGGGATCTGACTACTAGCCTGGATATCAATATCAAAACTCTTATCCTCCTCATAACCATTCTGAACATGGGTCAACATCCTTTAATGATTATTCTAATTGGGCCTGCAACTTAGGAGGATATCTAAGCCCTTACCCAACTAAAGACAGTTCCTAAAATGAGTCACCAAAGCCAATTGATTCCTCTTAGTTGACCCACAATTTGGAAGGCCTAACGAAACCTAATGATCCTCAACCGTGGTCCCCCAACAAAGAATCTAATTGGGAGGATGATTTAGAACCCAAATTATTTTAGAGTAGAACTAAGCGAAAAATGGTGCCTTTAGAAGAACTAGATCTAGAAAATGATAGGATAGAGGACCCACCTAAAAATCTTAGCTCCAACATTGATTTCTATTCAGAACCTTCTCATCCCACACCCTCTAATCTTCAACATATTAGCCTATGCCCATCAAAGTTGAATCTTGATTTTGGGTTTAACACAAAACAAGTCAAGGTCAGTTTGAAGTCACTCGATCAACACCTGAGGCTAGACAATTGGAGCTAATGAATAAAATTTTAAAGTTGATTGAGATGAAAATCTCTGTGATGAATATGCTTCAACAATTGGACTAACTGACCCAATAGAAATTTCTAGACACACATCTTAATTTTATGAAAACATTGTAGCAGGGTCTGGGGATGGTTGAGTTTATTAAACCTGGACCGATTGAATTGCCTAATGATTCCCCTATGACTCCAATGTTAGAAGAGACCTTGGACTAAGATTTAAAAGATGTTGATAGATTGAATGATGATTCTAAAGATTCTGAGGTGGAGACTAAGGAGACATCTAACTGATTTGAATGAAAATCCTTATATTAAAGAAGAATTTGATTCTGAGACATCTGATTGTGAAGAAGGGCTAGCTGAGGAAATTGATTTTAAGGATTTGAATTCTAAAGCAATTGAAGGCCCTTATCTTGACTTAGTGAGGTGGAAGATGATGAATCGAATTCTATACCTTATAATGAATTAATTAATAGCCTTACCTCCTAATCAAACCCTGAAGAGCTCAGATTTCAATTAATTAAACTTGAAATTGATGAACCCAAGTTTGATTTGATTATTGATGACTCAAAAGACTTGAACTCTGAAGGGGTTGAGGAAATCCAAGTTGTCCCGGGGACTCAATCGAATCAATTGAAGGATATGAATAAAAAGTTTTAGAGAGATGATTTATGGAATTTAAGGGTTCCTCTTGATTTTAAACTCTATACTTTTTATAAGGACCCTCATAATCTTTTTAATCTTGACTTGGGGATGGACATGGAACCTAAACATGTGCAATCACTAGACTATCAATTTGAGTTAAATTGGAAAGGGACACAAGCTTCTCACTTCGACTATCTTTGTGTGTCTGACCTTTTCAACATGGGTTACATGAATCTAAACCAAAAATTGAGGCCCATGTTTGCAAGCTTAAAGATGAGTGGATGCGAACATGTTTGATTCACTATCTAAAGAGACCTGCCCTTTTGGAATAGGGTTACACCACCAATTGTTGGTGCTAGAGCACCACGATCATTTGTTTTGATGATAACAAAACACGTGTCATTTAACATTTGCACTTTGAGTCTTAGATTTCAGGTCAATTGCAAATGTAGATGTGTTTAGACGGAACTCAAGCTCGCATCCAGGACGGATTGGAGGAGCTTGATGGAGAACAGAGGAGATTCGCGAGGAGCGATAGATTGAAGATGGAAGGACAAGAAGAATAGGATAGAATTTTATTTAATCCTTTCATGTACTTTTATCTTTATTTTGCTTGCTCTTTTTATTTCCTTAGAACATTATGTTAAAGAGCCTCAAAGTACCCTAACAGAAGTCCTAGGAACACCAGCACAACCCTAGGATACTTAGGTTTCCGTAGAATACTTAGAAAACCAATATAGGGTTCAAACAGAATTTCCAGACGTCTAATTCCAAAATCAGACGTCTGATAAAGTGTTTTAAGACGTCTGACTGTTGTTTCAGACGTCTGATAACTATTAGGCTGGACTTAGTATTCTGTCTGATGAAATCAGACGTCCAGACCTTAGTCCAGACGTCTTAGAAGACGTCTGATGGACTTGCCAGACGTCCAGATAGTGGACCGTTGGCTAGCTTAGCAGGCACTGCAGAATATGACCGTTAGAGCCTTATCAGACGTCCATAGGCCTTTCCAGACGTCTGATAATTGACCGTTTTGCCTCGACTGACCCGAAAATCTCTTCTCAGAGATTTTCTAGCCGTTGCAAATCCATTCCGTAGAAACAGTTGGTTTCCAGACGTCCAGACATAGTGCCAGACGTCCTATATGTCGTCTGATGGACTTGCGCTAGAACCCTGTTTAGATCTGATTCAAGTCAGGAAGAGACCCGCCCAAAATCAGACGTCTGACCTTGAAATCAGACGTCTTAAAGTGAACTTCCAGACGTTTGATGATAGAATTGGACGTCTGATAATCCTGTCAGAGCAATGATTGATCCTGATTTCGGGCTGATTCTCTTGGGCTTTGTTCCCAACGGCTATAAAACCTTTCCTAAGCCTTCCAAAGCCTTCCTAAGGCCTCTATAAATAAAGGGGAACCTTTACAACACCAATACACACTAAGAAACACCTAGAAACACCAAGACACACCTTGCAATATACTTTCAAACCTTTTTGTGTCTCTCTTGCTCTCTAAGCTCAAGTTCTACATCTTGAGAGCATCAAGCTATTGCGCACCCGCTCTCCCGTCGTTGTTCACGAGAGCGAAGTTTCGCCGTCGCGTGGCTCACGCACCGCGTCATCAACTCGACGCACTCCTTGCAAAGGGGAGTTTCCTAATTCCTATAGAAGCTAGGTTTATAATTACTTTGTTGGCTCTATAGGACTTGTTGTTTCTTTTATCTTTGTTATTTGGTTGGGTATTCGCTTTGCGAATTCTCGTCTCCTTTGCGAGACAAAATCCTTCTCGTGGAGAGAAGGGGTTGAGGTACGCTACCCTCGTTTAAGTAGCGTGGTTGTATTGAGGTTGAATCACCCTCGTTTAAAGTGATTCGGTTAGTGGATTTGATCAACTAGGTTGATCGGAAAATCCTAACTCAAGAGGGTTAGGTGGTGGTTTTCACCCGGTTTGGGTTTCCACCTAAAAAATACTTGTGTACTTGTGTGTTTGTCTAATTTATGAGATTGTTTATATTTATTTCCGCAATTATTACGTCACCCCCTCCGAGTAGGGAACTTTTAGTTGGTATCAGAGCAGGTCTCGCAAAATCGACGTTACAAACCGGCGAGGATCTAGATATGGAGGGAAAAGCATTCGTATGCACCGAAGGACACGATACCTCGCGACCACCATACTTTGCAGGTATGGATTTCGTTTATTGGAAAAATCGTATGACTATGTGGTTGCAGGCCTACGACTTCCGGGTGTGGGAAAAATGCGAATCCGCATTTGTGATTCCCAAGAAACCCGCAAGAGGTTACTCAGAAGATCAGGTTCGGAATCTCAACCTCAACGCAAAGGCAATGAATGCCTTGTATTGTGCGTTGAGTCCGAAAGAGTTCGAGCAAATCCAAGAGTGTACCACCGCCCACGAGATATGGATAAGGTTGGAAGGCACTCATGAGGAGACAAGCTCGGAAGAAGATCTCGAGAAGGAGGAAACCGCTTGCTTTGGTTTCATGGCCAGAGGAAGCAACAGCGACAGCGAAAGCGGAAGCGACTCCGACAACGAGGTAAATCTCGATCTACAAGAAGCTTTTAATGAACTTTTTGAAGTTAGTAAATCACTAAAAAGAGAAAATAATAGCATTAAAAAGAACCTTAGTTTTCTTAAATCTGAAAATGATAGGTTAGAAATAAAACTTAAGGATTTAGAAGCTAGTCCTAAAAAGGATAACCTATTATTAGAAAATAATAACCTCATCAATGAAAATAATAAATTGATTGAAGAAAATGATAGTTTAAAGTTAGAAATTTCTGACTTACAGACTAAGATGCATACTATAGAAAAAGAAATTGCATGTCTTAGGGAAAATTCTAACAAATTGATCAACAAAGTTGATAATTTTTATAGCCCTAAGGTTGAGAAAGGATCTCCATCAAGGAGACCCGCTAACAGATCTGGATCCAAGCCCACTTGGATACCGAAGAAAGAATTAGAATCTTATTTTGTAGGGTTCAGGGATAATTACAACACAAAGGACTGGACCTACAAACTCAAAGCTGGTCAACTCAAGTTGGGAGAACCAAGGAGTAGACCAAGGAGGAGAACAAGAAGACCGACGAGACGGCGAACAAACGACGAACCCGCCGCACGTCGACCACCAGATTGGAGACCGGCGCCGATGCCCGGGCCTCCAAGCTACGGATGGGAGCCCCATCCGATGTGGCATCCACCACCACCATTCGGGCCATTTTATTGGCCATGGTAGGTGAGGTAAAAAATCATTTACCCTATCTTTTTATCATAAGCATTTAGATAGGGGGAGTTAAAAAATTATGAGCTAATTGCCAATTTTTAAGGGGGAGATGCAAGTTAGCTAAATTTCCTTTAGTAAGGGGGAGAAAAATAATAGCTATCTTGTTGTTATAAAAAGGGGGAGGACATTACCTTTGTTAAAATAAATTCATAGAAGAGCATGTTTTAAGGAGGAGTTATAGGAAATTTAAAATCAATCAAACCTTTTTGATAATGTCAAAAAGGGGGAGGATTTTTTGTATTATTATTTACGATTTTGTTATCATCACAAAGGGGGAGATTGTTGGTGCTAGAGCACCACGATCATTTGTTTTGATGATAACAAAACACGTGTCATTTAACATTTGCACTTTGAGTCTTAGATTTCAGGTCAATTGCAAATGTAGACGTGTTTAGACGGAACTCAAGCTCGCATCCAGGATGGATTGGAGGAGCTTGATGGAGAACAGAGGAGATTCGCGAGGAGCGATAGATTGAAGATGGAAGGACAAGAAGAATAGGATAGAATTTTATTTAATCCTTTCATGTACTTTTATCTTTATTTTGCTTGCTCTTTTTATTTCCTTAGAACATTATGTTAGAGAGACTCAAAGTACCCTAACAGTAGTCCTAGGAACACCAGCACAACCCTAGGATACTTAGGTTTCCGTAGAATACTTAGAAAACTAATATAGGGTTCAAACAGAGTTTCCAGACGTCTAATTCCAAAATCAGACGTCTGATAAAGTGTTTTAAGACGTCTGACTGTTGTTTCAGACGTCTGATAACTATTAGGCTGTACTTAGTATTCTATCTAATGAAATCAGACGTCCAGACCTTAGTCCAGACGTCTTAGAAGACGTTTGATGGACTTGCTAGACGTCCAGATAGTGGACCGTTGGCTAGCTTAGCAGGCACTACAGAATATGACCATTAGAGCCTTATCAGATGTCCATAGGCCTTTCCAGACGTCTGATAATTGACCGTTTTGCCTCGACTGACCCGAAAATCTCTTTTCAGAGATTTTCTAGCCGTTGCAAATTCATTCCGTAGAAAAAGTTGGTTTCCAGACGTCCAGACATAGTGCCAGATGTCCTATATGTCGTCTGATGGACTTGCGCTAGAACCCTGTTTAGATCTGATTCAAGTCAGGAAGAGACCCGCCCAAAATCAGTCGTCTGACCTTGAAATCAGATGTCTTAAAGTGAACTTCCAGTTGTCTGATGATAGACTTGGACGTCTGATAATCCTGTCAGAGCAATGATTGATCCTGATTTCGGGCTGATTCTCTTGGGCTTTGTTCCCAACGGCTATAGAACCTTTCTTAAGCCTTCCAAAGCCTTCCTAAGGCCTCTATAAATAAAGGGGAACCTTTACAACACCAATACACACTAAGAAATACCTAGAAACACCAAGACACACCTTGCAATATACTTTCAAACCTTTTTGTGTCTCTCTTGCTCTCTAAGCTCAAGTTCTACATCTTGAGAGCATCAAGCTGTTGCGCACCCGCTCTCCCGTCGTTGTTCACGAGAGCGAAGTTGCGCCGTCGCGTGGCTCATGCACCGCGTCATTAACTCGACGCACTCCTTGCAAAGGGGAGTTTCCTAATTCCTATAGAAGCTAGGTTTATAATTACTTTGTTGGCTCTATAGGACTTGTTGTTTCTTTTATCTTTGTTATTTGGTTGGGTATTCGTTTTGCGAATTCCCGTCTCCTTCGCGAGACAAAATCCTTCTCGTGGAGAGAAGGGGTTGAGGTACGCTACCCTCGTTTAAGTAGCGTGGTTGTATTGAGGTTGAATCACCTTCGTTTAAAGTGATTCGGTTAATGGATTTGATCAACTAGGTTGATCGGAAAATCCTAACTCGAGAGGGTTAGGTGGTGGTTTTCACCCGATTTGGGTTTCCACCTAAAAAATACTTGTGTACTTGTGTGTTTGTCTAATTTATGAGATTGTTTATATTTATTTCCGCAATTATTACGTCACCCCCTCCGAGTAGGGAACTTTCACCAATTGGTCCACATCTTTGGACACCTGATTTTTGGACTCCATGATCATATCTTGATGTTGATCATATTTATCTCTATAGACAAAATTAAACCATCTTCTTGAATTTACACCCGGTTGAAGGCAGTAAACTTAGCACTTCTTGGGAGGCAACACAACCCAGTTTTGTTTATACATAGTAGGTTGATTTTTTTTTTTAGGTTGGAGCTAATGGTTTCAATGAGAACAACTTAGAGCTATTTAGGTGATATCTTTCCTTTCTTATGCTTACTTTCTATTTATTAGCATATAATAAGGACATTGCATGAAATATGCAGGGGGGTGAGTAAATTTTTGTTGAGTTACAAATATCTAGTTCCCATCAGTTTTGCATTATATATATTTATACAAAAAAAGGTGTTTTGTAAATAGCTTAAATTACATGATCAGAGCTAGGGAAGGATAAGAGAATAGGTATTAAGAAGTTGCTAACCCTAAGGGTGTCTTTCAAGATCTTATGCCTAGACTCTTCAAGCCATAAGTGACTTAATCAACTCATGTACTTCCTATGATTTGGATCGATTTCTGATCCCTTAAAGAGATTGATTAAGTCAATAGAGTTGGAATATGCAGCTCAATTGTCCACCCTCTGGTTTGGAGGGCTTCGTAAACTAAGCATCCACAAATTCACTCGAATTAGCTTACGGGCATTCAAACCTTGAAAACAATGGGTTTCACTACGAATTGAGATTGGGGAACCATTGCAACAAATTAGGCTTAATTTATATCAGAACTAACAAACGTCCATTCAAGAATGGCTGGCATTACTACAACAAAACAAGCTTGTGGTAACCACATTTTAAGGATGGATTTTGTTTTGGGGACCAAAATGAAGTGGGTAACAGATTAATGGTACCCCTAAAAAAGGAACCAATTTAATGGGACGGATGGGTTCTCACACTTGTTCTGACACCAATTTTCATTTTTTGTTGTTTTTTTATTTTATGCAAAATGAAGTTGGGAATAACGGCTCATTTTGTTCCCGCTCTCTCCCTCCTCAACAAGCTCATGATATCACCCCTCTTCTTCCCTGTCGTTTCCTCTCCCCATTGAAGTTGGAAACGACAATGCCCCTTACACAGAGTGCATGGCTCTGCTCCCTTTCCTTGCCTGCGACAATGATGACGTCGGCGGTGATGGCAACGGTAGCGATGACGATGATAAGGGTGGCGACGGCGGTGACAACGACGACGAGGGCGGCGACAGTAGTGACGAGGAGTCTTGAAGTTCACTACTCCTCACGAACTTTGACCTTGTGCCAGGAATCCTACTTGCTGCACGTGGGGATTTTAGGTCACTGGTGATGGTACAATTCTCAACACAGATAATTAAGGTTATTAGTCTTAATTAATTGCATAAAGAATGAACTTAGGTTAACTTGAATTTGCTAAATTGTTGTCGCTGATTGCAGTATAAGGTCAAGCTAACCTAACATTTTAGATTTTATTCTTTTTAACTGGTTGAGTCCAGGTCATTCACTGGGAGGTATAAACTTAATTAATTCACCATTTCCATTATTTTAAATTAACAAATAACTAATTACTACAAAATATTTTAAAGCACATGCATAATTGCAAATGAAATTCAACAATTAAAACTTGCAACTATTCCATTAATAAAAGAAAAGTACATGAATGATTCTACAATGAATATCACAAGAAAAAGAATGTTTATTACAAGTGTTACAAAATGTAAGGCATAAAATAAATTACAATACAAATAGATGCCTTTGTTACAATCAGAGCTCCAACACTTCATTCCTCTTTCTTCTAGTTCAACTCAACCTTCACTTATCAGATGTCTCTCTAAAGAATTCAGATGACTTAAAAATCACAATTAGACTTCCATTTAATCCATTAGACATCTAATTACCATTTTTTACTTTTATACATTTAATCTCAATTCTCTCACTTGCTCCACTCTTCTTTAATTTCTTCCTTTACTCTTCAACTCTTTCATCACTTAAGCCCTCACGTATTCTCTTTAGCTGTGCAACTCTTGTTCCACACTTAGCCATTTTTAAGCTCTTAAGCACTTAATCCCATTTTTAACACTTAACCAAAAATTTGGTTAATTGGTGGCCCAGGCTTTTTCGAGGATACATAACACCCACTATGGGCAGGACCAAACCCTACTCGAGTTGTCCTGTTACGACCCGATTCCCGAATCCCTACAGGACACGAGAATTGGACCGACTCGACAGATCCCAAGACCCAGTCGTCCAACGAGAAAGTAACAAAAAAGCAGTAAAATAAACCACATTCACCATGCAAGTAACTAACAGTAACAAAAGTACAGCAGTAAAGAAAAGAACTACTACAGTACATACCACCACAACAGTAGGGAATTAAAAACAGGTACAGAAATATGAAGATTACAATAAAAGAGTACAAGGTGGAACAGAAATACTCACTACTACGGAAAAACGGTACAACAAAGGTACAACTACTGGCTCTACTAGGCCCAGCACCCTCTGCAGCCGCAGGCTCTGGCTGCTCAACACCTGGTCCTGAAAAGGTGACAAAAGTGACACGTTAGCAAAACTCTTAGTAGAGTGGAAACCAGCTAGCTAAGAAAATAGTAAAGGTGGACAAGTAGCTGTTATTTTTAATTTCTTTCTTTATTTCTCTATTTACTCTTTCTTGAATTATTTCTCAGATCTTTCTCTTGATCTCGAATGTTCCTCGTGGGAACGATCTTGATTGCAGTCTTTTCCGAAAAGTAGAAGTAGCATGTGGTGCTCTCCTAGCCGGGAGAGTCCCCCGTGGTGGTCCTACCCTCAATCAACCACCCCAAGGTCACTGACAGACGTAACGGTGACTACGGCACACGCGATAAACGCACGGGTAGCTACCCCGCACTGGCACGCGGTCAGTCGTTTCCGTTAACGGGTGCGCCCCAAAGCACAACACGGAACCAGTATAGGGCAGAGCCCTCTCAGTAATAGGGGTCCAGCCCCTCCATAGTAACCAAACAAGGGTCTTACCCCTCCACAGTCTACGCACCCTCGCCTGACTACCCTGGTTTGCCCAGTGGGCCTAACAAGTCGGTGTAGGACGGCTAGCTGAACCCCGGGACCCGTGAGGTGGCTAGCTTTCTCCCTACACTAGTAGCTCTCCTCGGTATTGTGTACGCGAGGGCCATAAGTCGGTATAAAGTGGCCAGACCTAACCCTGGGTCCCTGGAGCAGCTAGCTCTGCTTTACACTAAATAAGGGGATAGTCGCTCTCCTTGGTACTCCGTACTCAAGGGCTAGCTCACTTCCCCATCCACTTTCCCAGTTCCTTTCTATTTATTTTCCAGGAGTTCTACTCCTAATTCCCCGTAGGGTTCATACTCATATCTCTCAGACCAAGCCATACTAAGTTTCATCATTTCAGTTTCATTCACGTTTAGCCCGTGTTTCTAACATTTAATATCAATTTATATACAAGCAGCTCAATTTTAATTTCCAAACAACAGGAGTTACATGTAGCAGTTACTAGCAGCAGTACTCTACATTTCACAGGTAGCTGTTATCCAATTACAGGCAATTATCATTATTCTGTCTACTTATCCAAGACTGCAATTCAGGTATTCAAGTCATTCATTTCAGTGTTTCTATTCCTAAGGTTCATGCCACACCCTAGGATCTATCATTCAATCTAGTTTTCAGGTCCTAGGATTCATGCCATACCCTAGGATCTATCATTCAATCTAGTTTTCAGGTCCTAGGATTCATGCCATACCCTAGGATCTATCATTAATTTCAGAGATGCATTAATGTTTGTAAATAACTAAAGGGAGCCACTATACCAGCAAGACTGGGAGTAATGGGGGCGTGATTGGCAAGTCCACGTGCCTCCGCAACACCCAAAGCAGTAATAGAACGAGGTTCTAACACAAGGATCAATTCACAAGGAACCACTTAAAACATGATACAAGTATTTTACAAGTAGAGGAACTAATTCTGAGAAGAACGAAATTTCAAACGCGGAAATCGGACCTCGAACGGACCCTAAACAGGTCAAAAATGATAACCCTGACTCAAATCAGACGTTTGGAACACCTTCCAGACGTCTTAAAAAAGTGGTCCAGTGTTCCAGACGTCTTAAAAAAGTGGTCCAGGCCATACCTCACTCTGCGCTGCTCCTCAGACGTCCAGGGATCCTGCTGAATCGTATGGACCCAGTTCCAGACGTTCGACCACCTCTCCGGACGTCTGGAGATGCTCTCCGCCGTCTGGTGCTGTGCCCAGACATCTGATCTGCGTGGGAGGGCGTGTCCTCGCACCTTCCTGAAACAAAACTTGCACACGCGACGAAAGCCTCCTCATCACAACACGTCTCAACACTTCGGCGGAACGGCCTGCATGGCCATATCCGCAAAAAGGAGGTAGAGGAGAAATTTTGTACCTCTCAGACGTCTGGAGCTCCCTCCAGACATCGCCCGCGTCGTCTAGACGTAGGTCCAGACGTCTGATTCTGAGAAAATTTCCCAGAGTCAGAACCTACTCGCCTTCTTCCTGCTGCGCAAGGCCGCGCCGTGCTCGCCCGCCTGCTTCCTGAGCTGCAGCAGCATCAGGGTAACCTCCCCAGCACCACGCTCCTCTGTGTGCCCGTCGGCTGGCCCCGAGCTGCTCCGGCGAGCTCTCTCTCTCTTCCTCGCGCGCTCTCCCTCTTCTCCCCTCTCGTTGCACCTCTTCCTCTCCGCACACCCCCGGCAGCAGCTGTTGCCCTCGCCCTCTCTCTCTCACGCCCACGCTGGAAGGAGGAGACGGTGGGGTGGTGGGTGAGGGAGAGGGAAGGGGTATTTGAAGGCGGGGGGGGGGGGGGGGAGAAAAAGCGTCTGCAGGTCGGCGGGTTTCAGTCTGCGCGCGCAGACTCGCAATCGTACGCACGCAAAAATTTATTTCCAGACGTTTGGACCAACTCCCAAACATCTTAAAAAGCATTTGATGTCTCGGGTCTTAACATGTCCTATTTCATTAGTGTGGATTTTAGCCATTTTTGCACAGTATTGGTTTCAACCAGGCCCACAAGCTTACGCCCACACTTGGGCCCACGCACACACAGGTGCACACACACACGCTCAAGAGAATCAAATATTCATTTCATTCACCCTACACTGACGACCAAGTGGTCTCAGCGTAGTATTCATTTAGGACAATTCCAGCCACTCCTCCTTCAGCTATGCATTTGCCGCTGTCAACTTCAAATGAGGATTCATAGCTGGATATCTACGAATTACCTGGACGAAGGAGATGAGGAGAACTCTGTTGATGGCGCTTAATGGAGGAAGAAATCAGAGGATTGGGGAAGAAGTTCCGGCGATAAAGGAATGTAGTGAGATGGAAGAGGTGGTGCTCCTAGGCTCTGTCACATCCGTTAGAGAGGAAAAGGAGGTGAGAGAGACGAACGTCTCCGCTGGAGGCACTCCGAAAGAGAGGTGAGAGGTCGCCAGAATTTGGAGGGAATAGCCTATCATCGACCGCAGTGAGCGAAGAGGGTAGGGGGTCGATAGTGGAAATCGGAGGTAGTGAGGGCTATTTATAGGTAGAGTTAGGGGTTAGGGGGTTGTATCTGGAAGGCATTAAATCTAGGTTCCTGGAAACAACTAGCGTCATCTTCGATGCCGGTGAGCTTCTTCGCCTAGGTTAAATAGGATTAACGGACAATCCAGATTGTTGGATGGAAGGACGGTGGTGAGCATAAGTTGGATGGCAATGGCGAGAGTCTTCTAACGTGGGATGGTCGGTGATCAAAGGGTACGATCACCAACTGTCCTCAGCCGTTTGCGACTGAAGAAGGGTTGAAGAAGATGATATACATAGGGGTATTTTTGTAAATATAGAAGGACCAAAATGAAATAAAAGGACTAAAATGAAATAGAAGTTAAGAATCTATATGTAAACAATGAGTTTTAAGGCTTATTTTAATTAATTTTTTTAAAACTTTTTATACATTATTATAAATTAGGTAAATATTATATTTATGCCTTGAAATTACATTTTTTCCCTTTTTAGCTATATTTATTTAAATGATTAATTTAATTAAGTTAATTATATACTTAGGTCATAATATTAATTTAGTTTAAATACTAAATATCTAGCTAAATGATTATTAATTGAGTCCACGGTATTAATTAAATGATTATTATGATTAATTGATATTTAATTTTGTGTTTTTAACTTATTTTGTAGGTCCTTGGTATTTTAACCTTTATAGTATAATTAACCTTGTATTTAATGTATTCTTAGTTAATTAACTCTGAGAGTCCTGAGTCGAACACAGGGAGGTGAACGTTAATTAAAAATCGCATTTAGAATTATTGTTACAAAGTAAATTAGTTGATCGAATTAAAGCTATACTAGCTATTCGACTTAAATAATAAATAATAGAAGAGAGAGAGAATAATATAAAGAAAGAGAAAATAGGGAGAGAATGAACAAATATTTAATAACTATAGAATCATGTCCATTACATCTACTTTTTACAACTAAAAAGCTGGAAATCTACACTAGAAAGTGATAAAAAGAGAGAGATGAGAGAATCTCTTCGATTGTCGCTTGGAGGACAAGCCATGTTGATGGGGTGCCCGAAAGAGGGGTGGCGAGATGCTGGACGATGGAGGACAAAGCAGGGCGGCGTCGCAGCGGGATCCACTTCCCGAATGGTGGCGAGAAGACAACCACAGGATGCTCCATGAAGGAGGTGAAAAGATGGAAATTTATTTTACTCTAGCTCTAATGGAGCATCCTGAGTATGGGACCAGCTCGTAGAGCTTTGGAGGGGGTGAGAGAAGAAGAGAAGGGATGGTGAAATATGTAGGAGGGGTAGGCCTTTTATAGGTGTAGAAATGGGGGCAAAAGAGTCTTTTCCAAAGGCTTAATATTAATACACAACATTTAGTGATGCATGTAAGCGTTACTAAAGGCAAATGTGACCGTTGACGCATGTGGATCGTAAGTTGTATGATCGAGATTGGATGCTCCACATGAAGCCACGTGGCCTGCCTCCTCACCTTCAACCGTTGGCGCACCCCATCTGAATCGGACGGCTGAGAAGGCCTCCGGATGTCTTAAAATCGCACCTACGTACGATGGCACGTCGTCATGCATGTGTGACGCACTCGTCCATCCGGCGCGCGAGAGCGCACCACATGGTTGCCGCCGCTGCCGCTCGATCACGATCCGGCGGTTGAATTTCACCACCACCTCCTACGCCTTCAATTTGAGACGGTCAAGGGCTCGAACCTGCACCTTGAGCTTTGCGTAAGGACGTGAACTGTCATGCTACCTCTAAGTTTGTGTCGAGTTTTCGAATTAAGGCTGCAGTGCTCTCAGCCATTGGATCTTGATCCAACGGTCTAGATCGCGTAGCCTTTGCTAAGGAGGGAGAGCACCAGAGGTGTTGGGTGGCTAAGATGGCACCACGTGGCGCCATCATGGCCATCCATCTTCTTTGACTTGTAAATGGTGTCACAGATGTCGGATTGAACCTATTTTCATGCCGTTCAGCTGTGATCGTCGATCTGAACCCATCCATGCGGTTGGATTTGTCATCTGAGGTACGAATTTTACACCACCTTGCCTTTTGTTGTTCGCTCTGAAACGGGTTTTAAAATCAATGCGTGTAGTATAGGTTGAATCAGTGCGAAAAACAAGTAAAATTTATGACTCGAATATCAGAAATGAAGTTCGAGGTTGAACACAGGGAGCAAATAGAAATTCACACACTAATCTCAATAATGTAAATGAGCACAAGAAATAAGCCAATAAATTACTCAGAAATGATAATCAATATAAAGCATGAGTTTAACATATGGCAAAAAGAATCTGAAAGCAAAAACAATGGTGATTTAAATCACTAATTATTCAATTTAAGCATATATGCATTGAGTTCAAATAATGCAACAGTGCCATCAACCATTCAACTTAGGTACTTGAATGACAAGATAAAGCCTCAAATCAAACGTCGGGTCTGATGACCAGACAACTTAACCATCAGATGTTATGGTGCTTCCCTAGCACTATTCTTTTTCTTCCTCATCTTTCTCTTTCCTTCTTCAGTAGCTCTCTTTCCTTGGCTTTCCTTCTATAATTGCTCTCCTCCTTCCTTCTCTTCTTTACGCATGAGCTTTCTTCTTCTTCTCTTCTCAAGTTCTTCTCCTTCTGTGCCTTCTCTCTCCTTCCTTTCTTCTCACGCACAAGGGAGGCAAACCTCAAATTTGGCTAAGTGTCGCACAGGGAAAAACCCTCCCCTACCCCCCCTCTCTCTCTCCTTCTCTCTTTAGGATCCGCCCTCCCAGGGCCATAGTCAGGGTATTCGGGTAAACAGGCACATGCGCACATGGGACCAGGCTCACCGGCAGTGGGTGGTAAGCAAGGTGTGAACATGCTTAGGCGGGTAATCAGATGAGTGCTAGACTTCGCGAGTTAGGTGTCGCGAGTGAGGCGTGCGTGGAGGGGTGCGGGGACCTCACCCCTTGTGAGTACTTGAGGTGATAAGGCAAGGCAACAAATTCAAGCTATGTAGTGCGGTGCGACTGTTAGTTTCCGAGGTGGGACTAAATGTCCCACCCTTCCTTCGTGCAACAGCTGGTAGCAGCTGCGAGGTCCTTTGTCCGATTGCGTGGATGCGTCTGATGGAGTTCCTGATTGAGAACCTGGAGGCTCTCCTGGGCAGAAAACCACGTTGCCTGGGAGTGATATTGGTGAAGAACACGGCCGGAGGAGCTCGAATGGCGTCGAAGATGGAGGCGGTGATGGGTGGAGGATGGCGACGACTTGAAACATAAAATGGGGCTTCGCGGCCCAATTAAACAGGCTTAGGAGCTTCGCTGTAGGGCATGGAGTGCATTGGTGGTGTTATCATGGCTTATGGAGGAGTGTGGTGGTCGGTCAGAGACGAGGAAGGTATCTGGTGATGGGTTTGTTCGGGGGAAGTGTTGGGTGTGTGAATGGAGAGATAAGGAGAGGGTTTTTGAGAGAAAGGATGAGGTGAAGGTTTTGAGGTGGTCGGCGAGGCGGTTGGAGTTGTGTAGCAGTGGAACCGCCTCGCTAGAGTGGTCATCGGTCATGGAGAAGATGAGGATGAGTGTGTCGAGTCGGGGTTTGAAATGAGGAGAGAGAGAGGGAAACTAACCTACGATGCTAACTAAACCAAACTAGCTATTCTAATGGAAGAAAGGGGGGAGATCCGCGCTGATTTTGGTACGCCGGCGACAAAGAAGATGAACTCTCCAGTAAGGGAGGAACAATGACGACGACGGAAGAAGGCTCATGCTGGTACGACCAAGAGCGGACGAGAGAGAGGAAGGGAATCCAGCCACTGGTATTGTGGACGGACAACAAAGGAGTCACCGGATGTTGCAGAGCTTCACGGCCGGAAGAGGAAGGAGGAATATGGGGATTTCACGGCCAGAATCAAGTTTAGGAAGTTCGATTTGATCTAGGGGTCCTTTTATAGGCCTCTGGAGGGAGTTTTAAGTTTGAAAGTCAAGCTTCCAAGCTAGGAAATGTCGCTGGAGTTGTAAATTCTAAGATACCCAAATCTCTCATGCGTTCGCATGAGAGATTGGGAAAGTTTTAGGGCTCAAGGACGGATTCAACGGAAAGAGGACTCCTCAAGAAATCTCCCTTCCAATTTTGGAAGGGATTAATTGATCAGAGGAGTTCTCTTCAATCAAAGGTCGACAGAGTTGTAGGAATAGGATTCATGGTGGCAGGGACCTTTTTATGAAGAAGGCGACAAAGATAGGGGGCTATTTGAAAGGAATTCAAAAGTTAAGGATCTGAATGAGATAAAAAGAGTTTGACTGGACCAAAATGCAAACTTGGTCGAGATGATCTCAGATTGGGCCTAAATTTTGGTACAAACCTAATTTGGATCCAAGGAATCCAATGATGAAGTTATATTTAGGTTTTGACCAAGTTTGACTAGGTAATTTATGCAAAAATTCAAATTAGGGCAAATGTCTGTCTAGGACTCTGTTTTAGGTCAAGACGGGTTCTAATGGTCAAATAAAGCATACAAAATCCTAGAGAATATTTTTCTATGAATTTTAGAGGGTTTAAGTGAATTTTATCCTGACCAAAACCTTAATTAATTAGGTGGGTATGATTTTACAGTTTCAGAAGTCATTTAATTCTCAAAACACGCGAAAATCAATTTCTGTCTGTTGTAACCCACTTGTTAGACTTTTAAGACCATTTGACCTTTATCTAACCCATGAAAAAATCCACGGTTGTTTGTATTCAAGATATGATGGTAAAATTATAGTTTTAACCCTATTTTCTTGTATTTCCCTCAAAATGGATTTGTAGTGACTTAAGGCTCTTTGGCGGTTATGTAGGAGTATTTAATAACTTAATCAAATCAAATTGAGCTAGTTATGGCTCATGATGGTGTTCCCATCACCTCTTAGCCTCTGATCTTAGGAGGTCCAATTGGGGCGATCTCAAAGGTGTTGAACTCCGATCGTCCCCTGATCAAATCCGTACGGTTGAATATTCAATCTGAGGCCCCAAAATGATATCACCCTATCCCCTAGCCACAAATAGGAAAATTAACCTATATTTTGTACAAACTAATCTAAATGCAGAATGATGCATGTTATGCAATATTCATAATGTTGAATGCAATTATACACCTAACAACACACATAAATAGACAATTTATGTGATATAGATATGTCTACATCAGTAACCACTATAGACTTGGAAGGCTCCTTTTAATTATGATATAGTATTCATTTTGAAATGGAAGATGTGGCCTGAAACCTTTATTTGGATTGAGATCCAATACTTGCTCACTTTACCTTTACCTTGTTATTCAGTTACCTTGTTACCATGGTTCGCATATTTCTGTGTCTAAAATGCCAGTTCACATATTTCTTTTCAAGCATAATTCCTGTTGGTGCTAGAGCACCACGATCATTTGTTTTGATGATAACAAAACACGTGTCATTTAATATTTGCGCTTTGAGTCCTAGATTTCAGGTCAATCGCAAATGGATACGTGATTAGACGGAGTTCGAGCTCGCATCCAGGACGGATTGGATGAGCTTGATGGAAAACAGAAGAGATTCGCGAGGAGCGATAGATTAAAGATGGAAGGAAATGAAGAACAGGATAGATTTCCTTCTCTTGTACTTGTTGTATTTTTCGTTTCTTTTGTTGCTCTTTATTTCCTTAGAAAATTATGTTAAAGAGCCTCAAAGTACCCTAACAGTAGTCCTAGGAACATCTGCACAACCCTAGGATACTTAGGTTTTCTGTAGAACACTTAGAAAACCAATATAGGGTTCAAACAGAGTTTCCAGACGTCTAATTCCAAAATCAGACATCTGATAAAGTATTTTAAGACGTCTGACTGTTGTTTCAGACGTCTGATAACTATTAGGCTGGACATAGTTATTTCTGTCTGATGAAATCAGACGTCCAGACCATAGACCAGACGTCTTAGGAGACGTCTGATGGATTTGCCAGACGTCCAATTAGTGGACCGTTGGCTGGCTTAGCATACACTCAAGAATATGACCGTTAGAGCCTTATCAGACGTCCATAGGACTGCCCAGACGTCTGATAATTGACCGTTTTGCCTCGGCTGACCCAAAATCTCTTTTCAGAGATTTTCTAGCCGTTGCAACGTTTGGAAAATCCATTCCCACAGTAAAAGTAGGTTTCCAGACGTCCAGACATAGTGCCAGACGTCCTATATGTCGTCTGATGGACTTGCGCAAGAACCCTGTTTAGATCTGATTCAAGTCAGGAAGAGACCTGCCCAAAATCAGACGTCTGACCTTGGAATCAGACGTCTTAAAGTGAACTTCTAGACGTCTGATGCTAGAATTAGACGTCTGATAAGCCTGTCAGAACAATGATTGTTCCTGATTTCGGGCTGATTCTCTTGGGCTTTGTTCCCAACGGCTATAGAACCTTTCCTAAGCCTTCCAAAGCCTTCCTAAGGCCTCTATAAATAGAGGGGAACCTTTGCAACACAAAGACACACCTAGAGAGACCAAGATACACAAGAAACACTTTGTAATACACTTTCCACTCTCTTGTGTCCTAGCTAGCTCTTGCTCTCTAAGCTCACGTTCCATTCTCTTGAGAGCATCAAGCTGTTGCGCACCCGCTCTCCCGCCGTTGTTCACGAGAGCGACGTTACGCCGTCGCGTGGTACACGCATCCGCGTCGTCGACGCACTCCTTTCAAAGGGAAGCATCCTATTTCCTATAGAAGCTAGGTTTAAAATTACTTTGTTGGTTCTATAGGACTTGTTGTTTCTTTTATCTTTGTTATTTGGTTGGGTATTCGCTTTGCGAATTCCCGTCTCCTTCGTGAGACAAAATCCTTCTCGTGGAGAGAAGGGGTTGAGGTACGCTACCCTCATTTAAGTAGTGTGGTTGTATTGAGGTTGAATCACCCTCGTTTAAAGTGATTCGGTTTAGTGGATTTTGATCAACTTGGTTGATCGGAAAATCCTAACTCGAGAGGGTTAGGTGGTGATTTTCACCCGGTTTGGGTTTCCACCTATAAATTCTTGTGTACTTTGTGTGATTGCTTATTTGTAAGATTATATTTCAATTCCGCAATTATTACGTCACCCCCTCCTGGTAGGGCCGGAAACTTCAATTCCTTCGTTCCTTTTATGATCATCTGCAAAAGGATCCATGTTCGTGTAGAGCATGCACAACCTTCCTACTGCAGGGAGGAATTTTGCCAGAGGACGCTGAGGAATGACCAACTTAAGGTAGAAGGCAAAGGCTAGAGGTGAGATCATTAGCACAAAGAGGCTGCCAGAGGGTCTAAAGCCTGGTCTCAATTTTGTATGCATTCTCTCCATTTGAGAACTATACAGGTACTTTTAATTAAGCACTATAGGAGTAGAAGGTAAAAGGATTTGGAATTTTTCCTTGACTTTGAAGAGTAAATGTTTAAATTCCAATTTTTCCTTGCAGTGGAACATCTTTGAAATTTAGTTATTTGTATTTGTAAGAGAAGTTATTTGTATTTGTGGTACAATTTTGTATTTGTTGACTCACTTGTTTGTCCAATTATCTATAAATTTGTTCTCTTTAAGGATGCACTATTAATGTTTGTGCTGGTAATGGAGTGGGTTGTAACAAAGTGACATGTATTAGATTGAGTGAAACCTATGATGTTTTGGAGCTCTTTGCCTTTGGCTTTGCAAATCTCCTTTCTCATGCAACTTGTTTCTATCTGGGTCCATGGCTTGATTAGCTACAACTTCTGAATTCCACAGTCATGAAGTTACTCCTCTAGATGGAAGGTCCTGAGGCTTGTCTATATAGCAGATGACTTTTGTTCTCTATGTAATGGTTCCTGAGTAAATTTGAGCCAATTTGAAAACTTCTATATGTACTTATAACAGTAGTATTACCTTGCTCAATATTAGAATCTTTCTTCTATTTCTCCTATGCTCGCAGGTGCTATTGTGACAAATTTTTCTCAATCAACCAACCATTTCTCTTGTTCTTTAATTGACATCCACCTCGTGCTGTATAAAAGTTTGCAAGATGATCGCTGCATTTATGTATCAAGCTCTTCTATCTTGATTATGATTTGGGTCTGTATAACCCAAATTGCCACATTTTCTCATTTTAAATCATTTCAATGTCAAGGTTCTGAAGCTTCTCATGCCAACACAGAATCAACACCTTCCCTCTTTGAATTCTTCTCTCTTCACTCATCTATTAAGAGCAAATGGAGATGTTGTTGCAACAAGGACGCCCCATGCTAACAATCTTCCTTTGGTAAGCAATCTACCCTTTGCCACTAACCCCGAGCAGCAGCTAGCCCCACTTTGGGATATTATTGGGAAACCATATAAATATTCAGCTTTCAAGATGCATGCAAGAAATGGGAAAAAAGCTAACATGTCTGGACCAATTTAGAATTATATATGGTTGATTTTTTTTTTTAATCATTTAACAGATGCTCTAGCACATATTGGTAGCAACTGTCATTTTACTGATGTTGAAACCACGCACTTGTACAGAGTAGTAGTTGCAGCAGCAGCCCAGCAAATGGTTCACCTCTGGCAGCAGTAGGTGAAGCAGTAGGCCAGCAGATGGTTCACCTCCGTCCACTTGCAGTTCATTAGCAGCTGCAGTAGAGTAGCAGTAGCAGCAGCAACAGCCAGCAATTTTCTATGACCAAGTCATTACCTTCTTTTGTGTTTAATCTATTAAACGCCAAGTCATTACCTTCTTTTGTGTCTAATCTATTGTGACCAATTTTCTATCAAAATAGTTTTTAGAACTGAAAATCTGTCTCCAAAACTTTTAGTAACCCTCATTTGGGAGACAGATTTTTGGGGACGGATTTTCTGTCACCCACCCTAAAATCTATCTCCATAGCCTTCAATTCTGTCCCCAAAGGTCATCACTACAAGTGTATTTTGTTGTAGTGCATGTAGCACTGGGTATGCTCTCCAGATGTAGGGTGTCCAGATCCCAGCCTAGCATCTTGAGTTCCCTTGGGTTTTACTTAGGTGATGTTCTTGAATGGAGCAAGGAGAGTCACTTACCTAGAAAAATGAGAGAAAAAAGTGAAGACCTAGAAGATAATAAAGTAGTAGAAGGAAGAAAGTGTGATAAAAATAGCCCAAAAAAGAAAAAAAATGGAAAAATCATCTATTTATCCCTTACAAAAAAAAAAGCCCAATAAAAATATGTGCATTCAAATATCCTAAAAACCTAAAAATAGTGTGGTATTACAATAAGAGACCAAATGGTCCAGCTAAGGAGATGTTCCTTTGAGGTTGACCTCAGGATAAAAAAGGATGAGGAGAAAGCTGCCAAATCTTACTAAGGCAGAACTAAAGGCAAGCCTAAGGAGATTAGGGATAATCTTGGTTTGGGGAAACTCAATGGTTTCATAACTTAGGAGCTCGTAAGTTGAATCTCTACACTAAGCATGGATGCTTTAAACTCACAACTTAACAAACTTTGGTTGAATTTTCTAAGCCATAGAAACCTGTACTTGCGACCCAAATATGAGGTGAGTTAGAATTCGATTAGGCAAAGCGGTCTGTATCTTGGTCGATACATGAGTGTTGTTGAGTCCTTGTGTGAGATTCTAGGCATATTCCTTATGGTTAGCGATGACTCATACTTATCAACTTGTATACCTTAGCTCAAATCCTCTTATATTTCATTCTGCATGTTACTCAGTACTACCAAAACCTAGGCATGGGGGTGTGATGAGTGAGCTAATTTACATAATAACATATTAAGTTTTGTTGATTTTGGGTGTAAGTTGCATTAGATTTAGGTCAATATGTACATAATTGTATATTTGCATGCTAGAGGTAAAATTATAATTTAAAGTCTATTTTATGCTAATTTGAGGTCTTGCTATGTTTAGGAATTCTTTAGGCAGGCTCATGAGGAGAATAAGAGGGAATCCAGATCATCAGAGCTCAATTTGAGAGGAGAAGAATCAATTTTAGCCATAAAAACCTCAGCCTAAACCTTAGTCAGAACCTACCTATTTTAACCTCACCAAAAACCCTAATCCTAATACCTGACCTTAACCCTATACCAACTCCATTTTCCTCCATAAACCCTTGCCTTAACCCTTAAAAACCAACTCGCACTCTAGTGTCACTAGCTTAATCTTATTCCTAATCTTTATCCTATAGGTTCGTACACCTTAACCACATGTGCCACATATTTTTTCTATACTAAATTACCAAAAATATTCTTTGGAATTAATTTATAAAAGGTGGTAATCAATTTAATTAGGTTTCAATCACATGTCATAATTTTAGCCAATCAAAATCCAAATCCCAATCCTAATCTTGAAATTCATGACAGCCTGACACACCTTCAGTATTTTTGCCATAAATTTCTCTTTTTAAATCCAAATTAAGTGATTCAAGTTGCATTTGAAAGCTAATATGAAGGGATACAACTATTTCTTTATGTGCAACTTCAAATTTGGAAAATACAGAGGCTGAGAAGTGAAGATAATAAGGGATTCCTACTTTCTTATTTAGATAAACCCAATCCTAAACCTAATTTCCAAAACCTAAACCCTAGCCTTGTCCTTAAAGAAAGCTATGGATGTCCACGCCCTCCCCTTGAGCCTATATAAATACCACATGGCCTTCATTAGTTGCATACAACTCTTCGCCTTGCTCCTTCTTACTCCTTAGGTCTTCTTCTACCTCCTTAGCCTCTTCCTCCTCCACAGCTTCTTCCTAGATCCTCCACTGTAATGACCCGTCACACTTTTAACTTGTTAAGACGTCCGGAGTCTCAGTCAGATGTCTGTCCAAATGTCTGGACCCTTTCTTGAATGTCTGAAAATGAAAATTTTGTACGTACACTGTGCCCTGCGCGCGGGCGGTGCACAGGACCCTCTTCTCCTCTCTCCCTTCCTTTTCTTCCTAAACCCTAGCCCCCCCCCCACGCCTTCTGATAACACTACATTTTACAATGTTAATTCTACCAAAGGGGGGTTAGTCTTAAGGGTAACATGCACAAATAGCACATCATAAATGGCCATGGGAGAATGACATGCATCGCACATTGAGATTGCATATTAAATAGTATTAATGGCCATTTCTATAAGTTCATGTCAAAATAGGCCTCAGATGAGCAATCGGACCGCACAGATGGATTCAGAATGATGAACGGAGTCCAACAGACTCAAAATTGACCAAATCCGACATCAGGAGCTCCCGCAACTTGCTCGAGAAGGTCTGACCGTTGATCGGATGATCAACGGTCCACAGCGCGCCACGTGGCACCCAATCGTCGCCTCTAGGCCACCGCCCCGCCTCTCCCATCACCACAAGACGAATCTCAGCTGTCGATCTTCAATCGAACGGCTCTCACAGTGCCCCACGCCTACGCGCCCCGCCTCCTCTCCATGACCATCCACCTTCGTAACTTAGTGGGTCACGTTTCATCAGCGAAGGCAGCGGCGGGTGTTTGAAACCCTGCAAGCTGCCAAATCATTTCTTACGCGGGCGTGGCCGATTAAGGCCGTGGATCCATGCGCAAAGGGCGACGATCGCGCCACGCGATGCTCCCTCGAATGCAAATGCCAGGCATGCGTGATGATGCACGTGATCCGCACCAGTGCTCCATGCGAAAGCTCAGCCGTTTGATCTTCAATGGGACGGCCTACAACGCGTGCACACGGATCGTGCATGGAGAAGAACGGGCGCGCGTGTGAGACCAGCGGGCAGGGGGCTACACCGATGCTTTTAGCATGGATTTAGTGATGTCCCGGACGTCGCTAAAGCCCATACTTAAATTAGAAACCCCTTCTTCCTATATAAAGCCCTTCCAACCACCCATGTAAAGCATGGAATACCCTTATCAAGTGTTGTATCTCCCTCCTACCTTCCTTTAGCATCTCTTGTAATCAACGGAGTTGACGAGCTGTCAACGGGGCCTTCTTCCATCGCCGTGGCCGCCTCGTCGTCTCCCCTCTCTCTCTCTTTCTCTCCCTTTACTCTAGCTTTACTTTCCTTTTGTTTAAAGCATTTAGCTATTATTGTATTTGTAAAACTTAAAGTTGCATGATTAAATGGCAATGTTCCTTCTCTAGCTATTGTCTCTCTTTTTATGAGTTTTCCTTAACCTTGTATTGCCTGAATGTTGCGATAAAAAGAATTATAACCCTACTCTCTCTCTCTTTCTCCCATGTTTTCCCGCAAGCAAAAACCTGTCATTTCTGTGACACTAAGTGACAAGAAAAATCCAATTTTCACGCCTCCCTGAGTTCGACACTTGGACTCACGACCATTTATTCATTTAAAACCGATGTTGCGAATGCAAACTAAAACGATCCTTTTAAACAAACGCGTCCGTAGCATGTCACCTTCTATATAAGCCACCCCCCCTCCGATCTCCTCTCCACTTCACACACCAGCCACCACCACCACCTTCAGTGTTGTGCGAGGGAGAGCGAAAGGGGGCGAGCGGAGGAGAGTGCGGGAGGAGGAGGAGGCTGAGGTCGGGGAGCTTCGGTGGAAGCTTGGCGGAGCTCGCACGGCTGCCATGGGCGCGTGCGGAAGGAGGAGAGAGCTCGAGGAGGCGGCCACCTAGCCCTCTGCAGTGGCTGTAGCTACGGCGGCGCAAGGCGGAGCGAGCAGAGAGCGCTGAAAGGAGTTCCTAATACTGGAAGTTTTCCAGTATCAGACATCTGGAGTGGAGTCCAGACTGTTGACGGAGTACCTAGACGTTTGGAGTTAAGGCTAGATGTCTGAAAGGTCATTTATTGAGAAGGTACATAATCTCCCTACGCCATGCATATCACAGTGTAGGGATATTTTTTCGGCTGATCGCGCCTGCGTTGTCGTACGCAGGTGCAGCCTTGGGAAGGAGAGCAAAAGTCGCACGTTTGGACGTCTGATCAGATCACCAAACGTCCGGAGGTGCGTTCAGACGACCAGAGGCATTGTTCGATGTCTGGAACTGCCTTTAGATGATCGTAGAGGAGTCTTAGACGTCTGAGAACACTGTAGGGACTTAAGGTAAGGATCTAGCACCTTTTAAGACATCTGGGAGTATCCCCAGACGTCTGATTTTGAATAGTAGGCATGTTTTTGACCCGTTTAGGGTCCGATCGTGGTGCGTTTTATGCAAAAGAAATACCTATATTTTCCTCACGAGTTCCTCTACATACTAGAGTCCTTTATATACTGTTCTGAACTTCCTTTTGTGATATATTTCTTGGTATAGAGTTTCAGCCTGCTACGTGTTTGGGGCTCGTAGAGACTCCTGGATCTGTGGTTCGAGCCCCCATTACTCCCGTGTTACCTGGTAGAGTGGTTAATTATGTTACTAATATTTAAATAAGAATGTGCTTGTGGAAATAGCTAAATGGAACCCTAGGATGTGGCATGAACCCTAGGATAGAGAAATGAATGAATCGTTTGTGCTGTATAATGTACTTGCATGCATGATTGAGACAAACTGTTAGCAATTGCCTGTATTATAATGAGCTGCCTGTAATTTATGAACAATTACCTGTGAAATCACCAATTACATGTATCGAATTATGGAAAACATGAGCTGCCTATATATGCATGAGAGATGAATTATGAATGGTGAAATCTGGATCGGAATAAATGAGGTGAACATGAGCATGAACCCTATGGGGAATTAGGAGTAGAACTCCTGTGGATAGATGGAAACCTGAAATGTAGACGGGAAGTGTGCTGGCTCTTGAGTACGTGGTACCAAGGAGAGCAACTGTCCCCTTTTCGTGTAGAGCGGAGCTAGCCTCCCTTGGGTTGAGACCCGGGGTTAGGATTGGCCACTCTACACCAACTCCTGTTAGCCCTCGTGTACGCGGTATCGAGGCGAGTTACTGGTGTAGGGAGAGAGCTAGCCACCCCACAAGGCCCGGGGTTCAGCTAGCCACCCTACACCGACTTGTTAGGCCTTCTGAGCAAACTGGGGTAGTCAGACGAGGGTACGCGAACTATGGAGGGGCGAGACCCCTGTTTGGTTATGAGGGGCAAGACCCCTATTCTGAGAGGGCAAGTCCCTATACTATTCTGTGCTGTACTTTAGGCGTACCTGCTAGTGGAAATGACTGACCGCGTGTCAGTACGGGGTAGCTACTCGTGCGCTTATCACGCGTGCCGTAGTCACCGCTACCTCTTGAAAGTGACCTCGGGGTGGTTGACTGGGTGAAGGACTACCACAGGAGACTCTCCCAGCCAGGAGAGCACCACGTGTACCTTCTACTCTATGGAAAAGACTACAATTAAGATCATTCCCACGAGGAATATGCAAGATCAAGAATATCTGGATGTTTGAGAAAAATGGGTGAAAAGGAAATACACATAAAACAGATAAATAGAAAAGAGAATTAAACATGTTGCTTTTACTGTTTTAGACAGTGTAGATATCACTCTACTTAGCGTTCGCTGACTCTATCTTTTCATAATACTGTTCAGGACCAGGAGTTGAGCAGCCCGAGCTTTCGGCTGCGGAGGGTGCTAGGCCTAGTCGAGCCCAACCGTAGTTTCCAGCACTTCCTTTTTGTTCATTTACTGTTGTGGTAAGTGTTGGACTGTTAGTTATTGTTTGACTCTACTGTTTACTTCCGCTTTCCGTTGCCTTTTGTTGTTGTGGTGGCATGTAATGAAACAGTAGATTTACTTTCCTTTATTGTTTTGTACGTTTCTTCTACTTAATTATATTGCATATGTGAATGCGGTTTACTTTCCTACTTTTTGGTTATTTCTTGTTGGACAACTGGATCTTGGAATTAGTCGAGACGAGCCGGTCTCGGGTCCTGTAGGGATCCGGGAATCGTGTCGTAACATCCACTTCCCTCCACCTACCATCTTCTAAAAACCTCCTTAGGTCCCTTAGATTATTAAGTAATCCCTTAGCTACTTAGGTTCTCCCTTGCCTTTACATTCTACTTCAACTTCTCCTTCTCCGGTTGTACTTCGACTACTTCTTTGACTTCCCTCTGGTCTTCTCCAAGCATTCCTCTACTTCTCGAAGGTTGTGGCAAGTTCTTCACCAGCGTCACGAGCCTCCATTTTCTTCTCGATATTCATGTCTGTTTCTATCTGTCTCTCTCCTCTCTACTTCTACTTCTTTTTTTTTGAAAAAGAGAAAGTACCACTACCGAATGCAGTAGCCTTCCAACTTTATTTATCAATCAAAAGAAATAATTACAAGTTCAATAGCTATATTCTAGCACATAAATCTACATCATTATAGATATTTTCAATCCACTCATGTCCCACATTAAATGCTATATCATTCCTCCCCCTCCAAATTCCCCATAGAACAACAGCCATATAAAAATGAGGCTTTGACATATTGATAAAATCTCTCTACTTCTACTCCTTGATCCTCTTCTTAGTTTGCTTTGGATGTTGTGAATTCTTTTATTAGTAGCAATAAATTCATGTTTATGTTTGCAACTTTCTCTACTCCATTTTCTTACTAGTTTGTTGTTTAATTGCTTTCTTATCTCAAAAATCCAAAAAAAAGTGTGTTGTTTTCCGTAATATGCAATTTTTGCATTTACGCATTGCTTCACAATTCCATCTTTTGAAATTCGTTATGACTTTTCCATACTTTCAAAAAATCACTCAATTTTGTCAGTACTCAAACTTAGGATTAGTTAGAAAGTAATCCAACCAAAAATCTCCCTTAGATACGACCTGAATTCTCATATATTATATTTTTAATCTATTACATGTGCAGAAAATTAATTTTAAGCAATCACATAACTTACACTACAACATAATTTAATCTTAAGTGGATTTCGTAAAAATGGGTCCCTCGTAGCCCAGATGGGTAGGATAAGTGGTGAGATACGAGGAAGGGAAGGTGGGTCTCTGAAGACCCAAATTGTCAGAATCGGATGCAGGTCCCTTAGGACCCGGGTGAGGCGGGTAAGATGGGACGTGGTAAGCCTAACCCGGGTAGGTCTGGAATGTCCATGGTTGGGCCGATTTCTGTCGCAAGGCCCAGTGAATAATCCTCAACCAAGAATGCCTCGGGGTTGCACTCCAAATATTTGGAGAGATCCTGATCTTGGGAGGCATACTGACTCTCGGGTTGGGGGGTCAATTCCAGGTTGGTCTCGGGGAAATGGTCGATGGTTGAACCTGCGGTCGTATCTTCTATCTGAGATATCTCATTCTAGTCCTGAAGGGAATATCTTCAGATGCAGGGTTAGAAGACTCTGTGTTGTCCTCAAAAGGCGCACCACGTCAAGTTTCATATCCTGGGCGATGTGGTTTCTGGTCCATGGTCCAATCCCTGAGCTGACAAGAGCCCGTGTAGTCACCAATGTGTACCAAATGGTCATTGAGTCCTACGGGGGAATCAGTGGGTTCATTGAGTTTGTTTCTATAGATTCTGTTCCTTGGGAATGCCAATCTTCCTAAATTTCTCGTGGAGTTCCTCCATTTGTTTTCCATATTACTTTTAGGACTCCATGAATGTTTATTCTAGCTCAGCTATTAGCTAGGTTTAAAGCTTTAGTCAGGACTTCGTATTGAGATCTAAGATTCCAGTTGAGACAGGCCCATGATGGGCTAGTTCTTCGATAGGGATCCCTAAGGTGGTGGAGTGGATTGTAGAAATGAACGTGGGACGATCCTAGGTTGGGGGCGTGGTACCTAGATTTGGGGTGGAGCTGGGATACGGTTGTGGGGATGCTAATGGGAATGCCGCAGCGGGCGTCATTGTCAGGATTTTTTTTTATTTAAATATTTTCATTAAAAATTGAAAAGGATACGTAACCCGGGGACGTAAAGAAAGATAGGAAATTCTCGCCAACCAATCCAGAAAATGTCTACTAGAAAAGGGGAAATAAGATACGAAATAAAGGAAAAAGAAAAAGATATGTACCACAAAAATAGGAATCGGATAACTTCCTTAAAGAGGGTGACCTCACGCTCGTTGAAACAGCAAGACGTCAACAAGATGCGTCTTGAAGATCACGCCTATGAGTTAATTGTATAAATCGACCAAAAGGTCGAAAATGACTGGAAACTCAACCGTAAAAGCCTAGAGTCATATGTGGTCCCAACAAAATTTAAAACAACACAAATAAGAGAGAAGGACCACACCACCCAAACACAAGACCAACACCCACAACAAAACATCTCCAAATGCACTCACAGCTGCCGACGAGGAGACCTTCCCATTGTCGCACGCCAACCACCCGAGACCGAGTGCCTTGGCTGCCTCAACGTTGTGGCACTGCTGCAGCAGTCGATGAGAACGAGAGGCGTCATCGACCGTAGCCTGGAGAGTGCCGGACGCCCTCACTGAATGTCGTGGCTGGCCACGACCTCACCGCAGCCAAATGACATCCATGAGAAGCACTGCCGTCGTTAGTCCACGAAGCGTCGCTGTCGCCAGACCACTTAACACCGTCACCACAACTGCAAGAAGCCACGAATGTCGATGCATATCGAAGGAGAGATCTGTACGCTGGAGAGGAGAGGTCCAGGGAAGGGGAGAGGACATCCGAAGGCAGAGCCCCAAGCTCAGCACAGTCTTCGCTCTGCTTTCGGTGGAGGCAAAGGGGTCTTTGGTATTGATTGCCCCAAAGGCAACGGTTACCAGTTATAATTACGTCATTGTCAGGATCTAATTCCTCGAAAGTCACCATTTTACCCTAGGTTCGGCTCCAATACAATATAGGTTCTAGGTTGTCTTCTAGGTCAGAATCATCCACATCGGGATCAAGGGTTGGGATGGCTTTAGTTACCCCTTCCATGTCATGAATCAGATAGGAATAATCAGGTTTCGTGGAGGCTAGGTAGATCTGGAAATTCTCTAGGGTGGTCGAGTGGATTATGGGCCCAAGGCACCCACAAGTGGGTGAGTCAAGTTCAATCACATCCTAGGTCGAGTATTGTGGGGCATGGATGGGACCTTAAAAATCAATCCCACCAGATAAGTATTTCTTGGGTTGAGAGGAGGGTTCTCCCAACCAGAAGATGGGTAAATCATATAGGGGTTGGGCTGGGGGTACTGAGGTGGGTTGATGGGACATGTATGAGTGTAACCTAGGAAACAAGAGGTTGGTGCGGGATAATCATATCCTGGGTTTTGAGGAGCCTATGAAGGTGGGTTGGGGTAATGTTATGACCCGGTTCTCGGATCCCTACAGGACCCGAGATCGGCTCGCCTCGACTAATCCCAAGACCTAGTCGTCCAACGAGAAATAACCAAAAGTAGGAAAATAAACTACATTCACACATGCAATATAACTAAGCAGAAGGAAAGAATGAAACAGTAAAGGAAAGTAGAACAACTGTCTCAAAATAGTAGTACATGCCACAACAACAATGTTACGACCCGATTCCCGAATCCCTACGAGACACGAGAATCGGACCGACTCGATTGATCCCAAGACCCAATCGTCCAACGAGAAAGTAACCAAAAGAGCAGTAAAATAAATCACATTCACCATGTATATAACTAGCAGTAACAAAAGTATAGCAGTAAAGAAAAGAATTACTATAGTACACACCACCACAACAATAGAGAATTAAATAGGTACATAAACATGATGCTTACAATAAAAGAGTACAGTGGTAACAGAAACTACTCACTATAACAGAAGAAAAGGTACAGTAGGTGCTACACAAGTAAAACTACTGGGCTCTACTAGGCCCAGCACCCTCTGCAGTCGCCGACCCTGGCTGCTCCGGCGAGCTCGTACTCTTGCGCTCTAACTCTTCTCCTTCTCGCTGCAACTCCTCCTCCCCGCGCACACATGGTAACAACTGCTGCCCTCACCCTCTCACTCTCACGCTAGCAGGAGGAAGAAGAAGGAGACGGTGGAGTGATGGTGAGGGAGAGGAGAGGGGGAGGTATTTGAAGGCACCGTGGGGAGAGAGAGAGGAAGAAAGCTGCGCCTGCAGGATGGGGAGGAAAGAGAGAGAAGAAAAGAGGGAGGCGGGTCAGTCTGCGTGCGCATGCGCGCAAACGCAAAACTGTACGTCGAAAAAATTAATTTCCATACCTCTGGGAAGGCTCCCAGACGTCTGACCAGACATCTGGACCAACTCCCAGACGTCTTAAAAGACGTTTGATGCTGGGGTCTTAACAACATAATAAACTCAAAGGAAGTTTCGTTCCCGAAACTTGCGCTAACTAGGGTACAAAAAAGAACGATATATGCATAACAAACTCAAAGAGGACCGAAGCCGGTCCGAAAAGACGTACCCTCAAAAAGCTCCGGGTACCGCTCCCATATCGCCACCTTAGGCTCCCAGGTAGCCTCCTCGTACCGCTGGCTCCTCCACAAAACCTTCACCAGGGGTACTTGCTTCCGTCTCAGACTGCAGACGGCTCTGTCGAGAATCTGCACTGGCCGCTCGGGGTAGGTCAGGTCGTCACACACTTCGACGCTCTCGTGACTCAGGACGTGACTGGGATCGGCGACGTACTTCCTGAGGTTGGACACGTGGAACACGTCGTGCACACCAGAAAGCTGGGGAGGAAGGGCAAGCCTGTAAGCAACGGGTCCAACCCGCTCCACGACCTCAAAGGGTCCCACGAACCTCGGCGCGAGCTTCCCTCTCACCCCAAACCACTGCAGGCCCTTCATGGGAGAAATGCGAAGGAAGACGTGGTCCCTAACCTCAAACTGCACCTCTCTGCATTTCCGATCTGCATAGCTCTTCTGTCTGCTCCTGATAGTGCGGAGTCACCTGTGAATCTGCTCGACTACCTCCTGACTCTGCCGGATCAGCTTGGGGCCAACCTCCCACTTGGTCCCCACCTCAATTCAACTCAAGGGTGCCGTACACCTCCATCCGTACAGAGCCTCGTAGGGTGCCATGTCGATGCTCGAGTGATAACTGTTATTATAAGAAAACTCTGCCAGGGGCAAGTGCTCCTCCCAAGAGCCCCTCAAGTCCAATACACAAGCACGCAAAAGGTCCTCAAGTGTCTGTATCTTGCTCTCAGACTGTCCGTCCGTCTGGGGGTGGTATGCTGTACTGAACTTCAACCGCGTCCCCAGGGCCTGCTGAAACTCAGCCCAAAACTGGGATGTAAAGCGGGTATCCCGGTCGGATACGATCTCCCACGGAACTTCGTGTAGACGTACCACGTCGCGGATATACCTCTCTACCGATTGTGCTGGTCCCAAGGTGACTCGGATCGACAAGAAACGTGCCGTCTTCGTCAATCTGTCAACGACCACCCAGACTGCGTCGTGTCCTCGCTGGGTAACGGGCAAGCCCACCACCAATCCCATGGTGATACTCTCCCACTTCCACTCTGGCACTGGAAGTGACTGCAACGGCCCTGCAGGCCTCTAATGCTCGGCCTTCACCTACTGGCACACTAAACACTGCTGCACGAATTTACCCACATCCCGCTTCATTCCCCTCCACCAAAAGTCACGTCTCAAATCATGGTACATCTTTGTGTTTCCGGGATGTATGGTGAATCTGGAACCGTGTGCCTTAGTCAGGAGCTCTCTCAACAGCTCCTCGTCTCTGGGAACGCACAAACGTCCCCTCATGCGCAGTACCTGGTCTTGTAAAAGAGAAGTCTCCCGAGTCTCCTGACAGTACTCGGTCACGCAAGGACTGTAAGTACGGGTCGGCCATCTGTCCTGTGATGATGCGATCTATCAGCTCTGGCCTCATCTGTCGTGTCATAGTCACTGCCCCACAATGCCCCCGTAACTCTAGGGGTCGCCAACTGCCCATCTCCTCCAAGAGGCTCCAACTCTGCACCTGTAAACTGGTCAAGTGTGCGGGTGCCTTCCGGCTCAAGGCGTCAGCCACCACATTGGCCTTTCCCGGGTGGTAGAAAATGCTGCAGTCATAGTCATTCAGGAGCTCCAACCAACGTCTCTGTCTCATGTTGAGCTCCTTCCGATCAAACAGGTATCTGAGGCTCTTGTGATCTGTGAAAATCTCAAAGGTCTCACCGTACAAGTAGTGCCTCCAGGTCTTCAGCGTGAAGACGACATCTGCCAGCTCCAGGTAGTGGGTAGGGTAGCTATGCTCATGGGGCTTCAGTTGCTGCGAAGCGTAGGCGACAACGTGACCCCTCTGCATGAGCACACCCCCTAACCCCTGCAAAGAGGCATCCGTGTACACAACGAACCCGCCACTACTGTCTGGGATGGTGAGCACGGGAGCCGAAGTCAGCCTCTCCTTTAGCTCCTGAAAACATGCCTCACAGGCGTCTGTCCAAGTAAAGGGCATGTCCTTCCGGGTCAGCTGTGTCATAGGATGTGCAATCTGTGAGAAGCTCCTGATAAACCGCCTGTAGTAGCCTGCCAGTCCCAAGAAACTACGAATTTCAGTGACCGTACGTGGTCTCTCCCACCTGAGCACTGCCTCGACCTTGGCTGGGTCCATAGTCAAGCCATCCCCAGAGATCACATGACCTAAGAAGGTCACCTCCCTCAACCAGAACTCACACTTGTTGTATTTGGTGTACAGCCTACGTCGTCTCAATGTGTCCAAAATCATCTGCAAGTGCTGTCCATGCTGTGTCTGATCCCGAGAGTAGATGAGCACATCATCAATGAATACCACCACGAACTGGTCCAAGTACGGTCTAAACACCCGGTTCATCAAATCCATGAAGGCAGCGGGGCATTGGTCAGCTCAAACGGCATGACCAGAAACTCGTAGTGTCCGTACCGGGTGCGGAAAGCTGTCTTGGAGACGTCTGCCTCCTTGATCCTCAACTGGTGGTATCAAGACCTCAAGTCGATCTTGGAGAATACCGTGGCACCTCGCAGCTGGTCAAACAAGTCATCAATCCTCGGCAGCGGATACCTGTTCTTGATGGTGACCCTATTCAGCTGTCGGTAGTTCACACAAAGGCGTAGGGTACCATCCTTCTTCTTTATAAATAGTACCGGGGCTCCCCAGGGAGATGCACTGGTCCTCACAAAGCCCTTCTCCAAAAGATCTTGCAACTGAGATTTGAGCTCTCGCAGCTCAAGTGGTGCCATCCTGTACGGTGCTGTGGAGATGGGGCTGGTCCTCGATACCAGTGAGCTCTCAAACTAGATCTCACGCTCGGGCGGTAGTCCTGGAAACTCGTCTGAGAACACGTCGGGGTACTCTCTGACCACCGGGATACTCGGGAAGTCTGCCACAGGGCTGGGCTCCGCTGCTACAAAAACTAGGAAGCCCCCACACCCCTGGCTCAAAAGTCTCACCGCCGGAAGTGCAGAAATGCACCTGAAGCTTCCGTCCATTGGCTGCTCGTGGAACTCGAAAGAAGGCAAGTACGGTATGGAGAAGATGATCTTTCTCCCAAAGCAGTCCACCAAGGCGTGGTAAGTGGACAGCCAGTCCATCCCCAGAATTACGCTGAAGTCCTTCATCTGTATCATAATCAGGTCAGCGGAAAGGCTGTGTCTCCCAACACTGACCTCACAACCTGTGTACACCCCCCCTCAGCTACAAACAGCTGACCACCTAGATTTCTGATTACCACCAATCCCCTAATGGAGTGCTATCGTACTCCAGAGTAGCAACAACTCGTGGAGCAAGAAGGTAAATCGTACGAGGAGCTGGAATTACGTACTCCAGAAAGACCAAATCTTGTAACCATACCTGTCACCGTATAAACTGAAGCTATGATGTCTCCGTGAGTCACGGCGTCGCGACACTCCTTAGTACTGGGAGCAGACAAAACAGGTAAGCCCGGGGCGGAGCTAGTGACAGCTGGCTGGTATCCTCCTCGTGGCGGCTGTCCTCCCTCAGGCACCTGGAACCCACGACCACCCGAATGGCCCTCAGTGCTCGAAGTGGTGAGTGTCTGCTGCGCTCCAGCCCTAGATGGGCAGTTCCTCCTGAAATGGCTCGGCTGAACACGCTGGTAGCAAAGGGGAACTCGACTCCCTCTCTCGGTAGGTCCCTGCTGGCGGCAGGGCGGGGGTCCGATACTAGCAGCTGGCCCCTGTCAGGGGCCCCCAAAGGCCACTGATGGCCCCGCAAAACGTGACGGCTCTCCTGCGGGTGCCACGTGCCTCCATTGTGCTCTCCTAACCCTCCTAGTGTGACGGCAGAAATCTCGTTCCATGACAAACTCCCCTGTCGTACCCTCGGAAGGGAGATGAGGGGGCGGCAAAGTGGGTGGAAGCTGAAATTTTTCTCGAACCACCTCTCGAATCAGATGGACGAGGTCCGGAGACGGTATGCTCAGGAGAAGAGAAGGGGTAGCATGTACTCCAAGCTCGACACATCTGTCCCTCAGGCCTCGACCTTGGCCGCGCCTGCGGCCCATACTCCTGGCTCCACGTCAAGGCATCTCCTGCAAGGAGACGCGAACACGAAATAGAAAAGACGTCAATACGAATCGATATCTAACGGAGAAGTCTAAGAACATATGTCAAAAGATATGTTGTGGTGGCTATTCTAGTTACAAACACGTGAATTGGTTATTTTCCAGCCAGTTGGTTCACTTCTCGAGACGACCTTGCTCTGATACCATCTTGTTATGACCCGATTCCCGAATCCTTACGAGACACGAGAATCGGACCGACTCGATTGATTCCAAGACCCAGTCGTCCAACGAGAAAGCAACCAAAAGAGCAGTAAAATAAACCACATTCACCATGTATATAACTAGCAGTAACAAATGTACAGCAGTAAAGAAAAGAACGACTACAGTACACACCGCCACAACAGTAGAGAATTAAACAGGTACATAAACATGATGCTTACAATAAAAGAGTACAGTGGTAACAGAAAATACTCACTACAATAGAAGAAAAGGTACAGTAGGTGCTACACAAGTAAAACTATTGGGCTCTACTAGGTCCATCACCCTCTGCAGCCGCCGACTCTGGCTGCTCAACACCTGGTCCTGAAAAGGTGACAAAGGTGACATGTCAGCGAAACGCTTAGTAGAGTGGCAACCAAAAGCTAAGAAAAACAGTATGGTGGACAAGTAGCTGTTATTTTTAATTTCTTTCTTTATTTTCTATTTACTCATTCTTGAATTATTCCTCAAATCATTCTCTTGATCTCGAATGTTCCTCGTGGGAATGATCTTGATTGTAGTCTTTTCCGAAAAGTAGAAGTAGCACGTGGTGCTCTCCTGGCCGAGAGAGTCCCCCGTGGTGGTCCTACCCTCAGTCAACCACCCCAAGGTCATTGACAGATGTAACGGTGGCTACGGCACGCGCGATAAACGCACGGGTAGCTACCCCGCACTGGCATGCGGTCAGTCGTTTACGTTAACGGGTGCGCCCAAAGCACAACACGGAACCAGTATAGGGCAGAGCCCTCTCAGTAACAGGGGTCCAGCCCCTCCACAGTAGCCAAACAGGGGTCTTGCCCCTCCATAGTAACCAAACAGGGGTCTTGCCCCTCCACAGTCCGCGCACCCTCGCCTGACTACCTTGGTTTTCCCAGTGGGCCTAACAAGTTGGTGTAGGACGGCTAACTGAACCCCGGGACCCGTGGGGTGGCTAGCTCCCTCCCTACACTAGTAGATCTCCCCGGTACGTTGTACGCGAGGCCCAGGAGTCGGTACAAAGTGGCCAAACCTAACCCAGGTCCCTAAGGCGGCTGGCTCTCCTCTGCACTAAGAGGTAACATGCGCTTTCCTTGGTACTACGTACCCAAGAGACAACAAACTTTCCCGTTTTACTTTTCCAATTCCATTCCATTTATTTTCAGGAGTTCTACTCCTAATTCTCTGTAGGGTTCATGCTCATATTTCTTTAACTAAGCCAATTTAGGTTTCATCATTTCAGCTTTATTTTCATATAGCCCATGTTTTCAACAGTTAATATCCATTCATAAACAAACAGCTGTTATCCAATTACAGGCAATTAGCATTTTTCTTTTTACTTTTCCAAGATTGCAATTCATATATTCACGACATTCGTCTCTGTTACGAACGTGAGCTTCAGACGGATTTTAATATGTCTGGGAAGTGGCCCAGACGTCTGTCCAGACGTCTGGTAATAAATTTTTTCGGCGTACAGGGTTGTGCTTGCACCCGCCGCCTTCGTTCTTCTTTTTCCTCTCTCTCCCTGCAGACGCGTCGTTTCTCTTCTCTCTCTCGCCACGCTGCCTTTATATACCCTCGCCCTCTCCCTCACCCTTACTCCTCCGCCTTCCTCTTCTCCTTCTCCCTGTTAGCGAGAGCGCGAGCGAGCGAGTGAGCGGCTGTGGCAGCAGCGGCCTCGGCGAGCGTGCGGGAAGGAGTGTTGCGAGAGGAAGGAAGAAGCTCGACCACGAGGGTGTGAGCTTGCCGGGGCAGCTAGAGCCGGCCGGCGGGAGAGTAGTGGGCGTGGGGTGTCGCGGAGGGGCTACTGCAGCTCGGGCAGTAGGCGGACGGGGCGCGGCGTGGCCGTACGTCGCGGGCAGAGTGCGAACCAGGTCCTGATTCTGGGAAAATTTCCCAGAATCAGACATCTGTACTTGCGTCCAGACGATGCTGAAGACGTCTGGAGGACGGTCTAGACGTCTGACAGGTACGATATTTCTTATCTTCTCCTTTTTACGCGTGTACGGCCATGCAGCCATCCGCTGCATTCTTCTGCGCTTCGTCGTGCTGAGAGCAGGTGTGTGTGTGTGTGCGCAGGTTCTGCTTGGGAGGGCGCGAGGGCTCTCCATCCCACGTGAATTAGACGTCTGGCTACAGTGCCAGACGACGGAGAGAACCTCCAGACGTCCGGGGTGACAATCGGACGTCTGGAAACCAAGGCCAGACGTCCCAGCGGGCTTCTGGACGTCTGAAGGACTGCGCAGACTGAGGTACGACCTGATCCACCTTTTAAGACGTCTGGAAGAGGTTCCATACGTCTGATTTTGGACAGATTCGTCGTTTTTGACCCGTTTAGGGCTCGTTCGGAGTCCGTTTTCCACGTTTCGAGTTGCGTTCTTTCCAGAATTAATTCCTCTATCCATTTACAGTAATTGTATACTGTTCCGAGAAACTGCTTGTGATTGATCCTTGTGTTAGGACCCCATTCCGTTGCAGTCTTGGGGGTTGCGGAGGCACGCGGGATTGCCGACCACGCCCCCAGTACTCCCAGTTTCACTGGTAGAGTGGCTTTTTAATTTATTTAACAAAATTTGTTACAATTATGAAATAATTAATAGAGTCTAGGGCATTGCAAGAACCCTAAGACTGAGAAATTAGATTGAATGATAGATCTTAGGGTATTGTATGAATCCTAAGATTGGAAAACTAGATTGAATGATAGATCCTAGGGTACGCCATGAATCCTAGGACTGGAAAACTAGTTGAATATATAAATATTGCAGTCTTGGAAAAGTAGAAAGGAAATGATAATTTCCTGTAAATTGGTTAGCAGCTGCCTGTTATGAATGAATAAGTATGATTGAGAACATGGGTTGTATGAACGTAAAGCTGGAATGGTGAAACCTAAATTGGCTGAGTTAAAAGAGCTTGAACCCTACGGGGAATTAGGAGTAGAACTCCTGGAAAGGGAATGGAATAGAATTGGGGAAGTAAGCTGGCCCTTGAGTACGGAGTACCAAGGAAAGCGACTGTCCCCCTGTTTAGTGCAGAGTGGAGCTAGCCGCCCCAGGGACCTGGGGTTAGGTATGGCCACTTTGTACCGACTTTTGGCCCTCGTGTACACAGTACCGAGGAGAGCTACTAGTGTAGGGAGAGTACTAGCTACCCCACGGGCCCCAGGGTTCTGCTGGCCCTCCTACACCGACTTGTTAGTCCCACTGGGCAAACCAGGGTAGTCAGGCGAGGGTGCGCGGACTGTGGAGGGGCAAGACCCCTGTTTGGTTATTGTGGAGGGGTTGGACCCCTGTTACTGAGAGGTCTCTGCCCTATACTGGTTCCGTGCTGTGCTTTGTGCGCACCCGTTAACGGAAATGACTGACCGCGTGCCAGTGCGGGGTAGCTACCCGTGCGTTTATCGCGTGTGCCATAGTCACCGTTACGTCTATCAGCGACCTTGGGGTGGTTGACTGAGGGTAGGACCACCACGGGGGACTTTCCCGGCCAGGAGAGCACCACGTGTTACTTCTACTTTTCGAAAAATACTGCAATCAAGATCGTTCCCACGAGGAACATTCAAGATCAAGAGAAGGATTTGAGAAATAAATCAATAGTGAAAATAGAAAGACATAAATAAAGAAAGTAAAAATATAACAACTACTGTACACTCTACTGCTTCTTTTAGTTTTAGTTGCCACTTTACTCAGCGTTTCGCTGACGTGTCACCCTTGTTACATTTTCAGGACCAGGTGTTGAGCAGCCAGAGTCAGCGGCTGCAGAGGGCCCCGGGCCTAGTAGAGCCTAGTAGTGTTACCTGTAGTACCTTCTGTACTTTTCTTTCCGCTGTTGTGAGTAGTTTTCTGTTACTCCCTGTACTCTCTTCGTTGTAAGCTTTATGTTATGTACATGTTTATTTCTCTGTTGTTGTTGTGGTATATACTGTAGTATTTCTTTCCTTTACTGCTGTATTTTGTTACTGCTAGTTATATACATGGTGAATGCGGTTTATTTTACTGCTCTTTTGGTTATTTTCTCGTTGGACGACTGGGTCTTGGGATCAATCGAGTCAGTCCGGTTCTCGTGTCTCGTAGGGGTCAGGGAATCGGGTCGTTACAGTCTCGGTGTTTCTGTTCCTATGATTCATGCCACACTCTAGGATCTATCATTCAATCTAGTTTTCCAGTCCTAGGATTCATGCCATACCCTAGGATCTATCATTCACTCTAGTTTTCCAGTCCTAGGGTTCATGCCATACCTTAGAATCTATTAATTATCTCACAACTGCATAAATGTTGATAATTAAAGGGAGCCACTCTACCCGCAAAATTGGGAGTACTGGGGGCGTGATCGGCAGGTCCGCGCGCCTCCGCAACCTCCAGAGCCGCAACGGAACGGGATCTTAATACAAGGATCAAACACAAGGAACTACTCAGAATAGGATACAAATACTGTAAACAAGTAGAGGAACTAATTCTGAGAAGAACGAAACTTGAAACGCGGAAAACGGACTTCGAATGGACCCTAAACGGGTAAAAAATGACAAGTTTGTTCCAAATCAAACGTCTGGAACATCTTCCAGACGTCTTAAACGATGGTTCAGGTCATACCTTGTTTCTGCGCGGTTCTTCAGACATCCAGAATCCCACTGAACCATCTGGACTTAGTTCCAGACGTCCAATTGTCACTCCGGACGTCTGGAGGCCCTCTCCGCCGTCTGATGCTGTGCCCAGACGTCCGATCTGTGTGGGAGGGCGTGCCCTTGCACCTTCTCGAACAACCCTGCACGTGTACGCAATTGGCCTCAACATGAAAATGAGGCAGAATCCTTCGGCGGAACGGCCTGCATGGTCGTACATGCGAAAGGAAGAAGAAATGGAATATCATACCTTTCAGACGTTTGGATCTTCCTCTAGACGTCTCCTACGTCGTTTGGACGTAGGTCCAGATGTCTGATTCTGGGAAATTTTCCTAGAATTAGGACCTCCTCACCCTCCTCCTGCTGCGCACAGTCGTGCCGCGCCGCGTTCGCCTGCTGTCTAAGCTGCAGCAGCACCTCCCCAGCGCTACGCTCCCGCTATGAGCCCGCCGGCCGGCCTTGGCTGCTCCGGTGAGCTCGCACTCTCGCGCTCTAACTCTTCTCCTTCTCGTTGCAACTCCTCCTCCCCGCGCACACACGGCAGCAGCTACTGCCCTCGCCCTCTCACTTTCACGCTAGCAGGAGGAAGAAGAAGGAGACGGTGGAGTGATGGTGAGGGAGAGGAGAGGGGGAGGTATCTGAAGACGCCGTGGGGAGAGAGAGAGGAAGAAAGCTGTGCCTGCAGGACGGGGAGGAAAGAGAGAGAAGAAAAGAGGGCGACGGGTCAGTCTGCACGCGCATGCGCGCAGACGCGAAACCGTATGTCGAAAAAATTGATTTCCAGACGTCTGGGAAGGCTCCCAGACGTCTGACCAGACATCTGGACCAACTCCCAGATGTCTTAAAAGACGTTTGATGCCGGGGTCTTAACAAACAACAACAGGAAATAGAAAGTAACGAGACCAGTTACTTAAAGTACAGTGCTCACAGCAACAGAAGAAACAAAGAACTGGAAAGAAACTACTACGGTTGGGCTCGGCTGGGCCCAGCTCCCTCTGTAGTCGAAAACTTAGGCTGCTCAACTCCTGGTCCTGAATAGAGTTATGAAAAGACGGAGTCAGTGAACGCTAAGTAGAGTGGTGTTTACATTATTTAAGTGCAAGTAAAGTAAAAATAACAAGTAGGTTTTATTCTCATTTCTATTTATCACATTTATGTATTTCTGGTTCATATATTTGTCAAAGTATCCAAGTATTTCTTGATCTTACTTGTTCCTTGTGGGAACGATCTTAATTGTAGTCTTTTCCGTAGAGTAGAAGGTACACGTGGTGCTCTCCTAGCCAGGAGAGTCCCCCGCGGTAGTCCTACACCAAGTCAACCACCCTGAGGTCATTGTCTAGACGTAACAGTGATTATGTCACACGTGATAAGCGCACGGGGAGCTACCCCGCACTGACACAGGTCAGTTGTTTCCGCTAGCGGGTACACCAAAAGTACAGCACAGAATAGTATAGGACCTTGCCCTCTCAGAACAGGGGTCTCGCCCCTCCACAGTCTGCGTACCCTCGTCCGACTACCCCAGTTTGCCCAGAGGGCTTAACAAAGTTGGTGTAGAGTGGCTAGCTTAACCTCGGACCCCGTGGGGTGACTAGCTCCCTCCCTACAATAGTAGCACACCTCGATACCACGTACGCGAGGACCAACAGGAGTCGGTGTAGAGTGGCCAATCCTAACCCCGGGTCTCAACCCAAGGGATTGTTGCTCTCCTTGGTACTGCGTACACAAGGGCTAGTGATAACACTGCACAAGGGGGTGATAATTATGTTGAATATGGCCCATCTTAAGAATAAAAGGCACAACATAAGTAGAATGGGAGCATTGCATGCATCATATACCAAGATTGCTTATAAAACTGTATTAATGGTCATTTGTGTAAGCATTTGTCAAAGCAGGCCTCAGATGAGCAATCGGATCGCACGGATGGATTCAGAACGACGAACGGAGTCCAACGGACTCAAGATCGGCCAAATTCGACATTTGAAGCTCCTACAATGGGCCCAAGAAGTTCTGACCGTTAATCTGGAGATCAACGGCCCATATTGCGCCATGTCAACCCCCGCTCCACCGCACGCCGCCTCTTCATCAAGCTGAGATCAGATCTCGGCCATCGATCTTCGATCGAACGGTCGAGACTCGCCCGCCCGCCCGCAGTCGCCGCGACAAAGCGCGGGCGTAGCGCAACGGTTAGCGCGCACGCCCGCACGCAGAAGACGCGGGTTCGAGCCGCGTGGAGCCTGAAATTGAAGACGGAGGTAGCGCGCGGCAAAATTGGGCCGCCCGATTAGCAGCGGGTGGCCGAGATTTCGCCACGCGACGCAACCGCAGTTCATGGGCGCCCACGCACGTGCGTACATCGGGTGATGACGCCCGCGCACACGCACGCCCGAGGAGCGATCCCATCGCAGCTGAGGAGAGATCTCAGCCATCCGATCTTCGATAGGACGGCTCTCACGTAGCAGCCGCGAATTGCACGAGAAGAACAAACAAGGCGGGCAGTTGACCGACGGCTGGAGGGCTTGACCGATGCTTTTGGGAGTGGTTTTAGCGACGCTCTGGACGTCGCTAAAGCCCCTTCTTCTTTTAGGAAGCCCTTAACCCTATTTAAACCCCCTCCAACCACTCATTCAATTCATTCACTCCCTTTGCAACTACTCCACCCCTCTCTTAGCTAGCTTTAGGCCCTCTTGTAATTGCCGGAGACGATGAGCAACCGACGGAGCCTCCTCCACTGCCATGGCTGCCTCGTCGCTCTCCACCCTCTCCCTTTTAAGCTTTCGATTACTTTTGTTTGAAGCATGTATTTAATGTTGTAAGCTATGAACTACAATTGCATGATTAATGAAGTTATTTTCCGTTCAATTGTCACTTTAATTTCCGTTCAAGTTGCATGATCAAACAAGGAACATTCTAACCCTAATCTCTCTCTCTATCTCTCTCTCGCTTTTCAAAATCGCATCTTTCGCAGGCAAAACTCTGTGCTTTCCGTGACAACAAGTGATAAACAAAATCCGATTTTCACGCCTCCCTGAGACCGACACTCGGACTCACCTCCGTTTACTTATTTTAAAATCAGCGTTGCAAGTGCGACTATAACGACACTTCTTAACACGCACGCACAACGACATGTCAGTTTTTGGCACCGTTGCAAGGGAGGCAACGGTGCCAAAAACTGACATGTCGTTGTGTGTGTGTGTTAATAAGTGTACGGGTTTGCTTTATCACCTCCATTCCACATTCATCCTCACATCGTCTAATGCCCTATTTTTCTTTTTACTTGATGGTTGCAGGAATTCGGCACGTGGATGGCGAAGCGACGCATCCCACGACGGTAGCAAGGGAGTAGGTGCTAGGAGGACCGATAGTGAGTAATCTTTCTCTCATGATTGTTTGCTTGCGTGAAAAAATTAAAAAAATTGTAAAAACTGAAAAAAAATTGGCGTGGTGTATGATTGCTTAACCCGCATCCTTAACACATCACCCCACAAAAAAATGTACACTCTAACATTTTGAATAAATTCTTGGAGTGTTCCTTTCTTTTTCTTGAGTGGTGTTTGCGAAGCCACCATGAGTTGACCTGGGCCGCACCACTCAACCCTAACATTGACTCATCTAATAGAAGCTGCATGATCATTAGGATGAGTACATTAGGACTTTAGAGCCTCTACAGAATAAAAGGAAATCTACTTTCATCAAATTATGTGCAGAACTTGACATGCCCACTAAAACTTGTTTAAAAATATTAAGACACGTCAACCCTAAAAAAATACTAAAGTAAGGATGAAACACTAAAAGACATCACATCTTAAAAAACCCTTGCTTGAAAACCATGTTTTGCTAGAAGCACACACCTTGAAAGTGGAAAATTAAGAGGCACCACCCCAATCAACGCCTCATCACATAACCCTAGCACAAGCACTATCCTAACCCTTTAAAAATGAGTAGACGTGCCCTAGGCAAGATTGAGTTAAGTATCGAAAGATGAGGTTTTGTTCGCTAGGCACTTGACTTTCATTCCCTTGGTAGAATCTGGTGACTAGGCTGCGGGGCAGTGTCAAACGACCGTGGTTGTGGGGTCTACGGAACCGGAGGTGTAAGCCAAAGGAAGAACCTTTGCTGCAATCCCCTCGTAATCAACCTAGCCAGATTAGCTTTAGGAAGGGCAGTCCAGTGCTTACGAACTTAATCACCCCTAAGGAACACACCATAAGGACTAGGCTTGTTTGCTTGGTTGAGTACACAACTCTCTCTCATCTGCTCTTCCTGCATCCCTCCATTTCTTCCAAACTATGGATTTCAATGCCCATCCATCTTACCCAAACTACCCCCAACAGGATTTATATGCTAACCCAAGTAGACCATATCCACAGCCTACTTGGGCTAACCAACCATCAAGTTGGGGATACAACCTTGAATATCCCTCTTGGCCCAACTGTCCCAATTATGACCAAACCGCACCAACCTCTTATTGGAATACACCCAACATATCCACCCAAGGGTACAATTCAAATCGTGGGGCTCCACATCTCGATTCTCCTCACGACACCTCCTCATTTAGGTCCTACCTGCTCTACTGTGATAGGACCTACACTTTAGGAGAACACCAAGAACCCTACCCTTCTCAGGATAATAACCAAGAAAGGTCATCTGAATTCAACAACCTTTCCTACTTGACCTTTGGATTAGAAGGAGTTCTAGACAAATGGAAATTACAAAATGATCAGAAATCTAGGCAAGCCCAGGATCATCAACCTTTGATTTGGTCCCCTGATGAAGAGTCTGACTGGGAGGAGAACTTAGAACCTCAACTATTCTGGAGTAGGACCAAACAGAGAATAGTTCCTCTTGAAGAACTGGACCTTGAACATGATAGAATAGAGGACCCACCCAAAAACCTAAACACCAGTATGGATTCTGATCTACAACATCAACCATACTCTCTTAACCTGGATTTCAAGGAGGAAATCCAAAGGACACCAAATGACACCATGTCAATTCTTGATAACCTCCAGTTAGAACTACACAGACAAAATCAAGAATTGGTTAAAGGGCAATAGGCCATGTTGGATTTGTTCCAACAATTGGGGGAAGAAGGCTAGAGAAAGATGTTGCACACAACGCCATTCATGGAATTCATAAAGCAAGGACCTACCATGATCAATTGGACTACACCCAGTCACCCTGATTTGGTTCAATCCACCATTGATACCCCTCAGGAGTTGGACAGCTCAGTGGATAAGGACAGTAAGGATTCCTCGGAACACAATTTGGGGAGCATTAAGGACAAACATCAGGAGGAAACTGAGAATGTGAGGGGAGATGCCTTGGAATCCGAATCTAATCGGCCCAAGAGAAGCAATCCGGTGGGAACAGCAACCAACATCGGAAATGGGGAATGGAGTTACAATTTCAAAGAAATCGATTATGAATCGATTGGAATCCCCATCAAAAATTTGGAGGAGGGCCAAGAGAAAGAATATGATCTAAAGGATGAAATTGACCCTACCTCTAATGTAACCCCAAACAGTGAATCTGATACAAAGGAGGTTGAAGAAAATATTCTTGAGATCGAGGGCTTGGAGGGAATGAGCAATGAAACCATAGTTGCGGAAGAGATAGATTCGTCTTTGGAGAGAGGCCTCATGCTTGATTGTAGGGCTCATTATGAAACTCTTAACTTTGTTACCTACCCTACCAGAATAAAGATCCCACAACCCGAATGCACTGGAATTGATACACTTTTGATAGATTACAATTTTATGGGGATATAGGCTAAGTATAAAACCTACATCTTTAGTGTCTGGCATGTCGTATTTGGGGTGTGTTCGTCCACATCAACTTGTTTGCATGCCCGCAGACTAAGAGAGGATCTGACACGGGCATGCATGATACAGAATTCCCGCCCCTTAGGAATGGGACTCCACCACAACCTTGTTCGCATCTGTGGACTTCTGACTTTGGGTCTGGTTGATTTTGTACATACCTCCTTGACCTAAGCCATTCCTATTTGTGCACCGCCCAGCTAGAGGCGTTAAACTCAGCGCTTCCTGGGAGGTAACCCAGAGGATTCAGACTGATCGGGTAGTTTACGTCACTCAGGTACTATCTTTTTGAACCCTTTTGCATCCATGCACTTACTAATGAGGACATTGTCCAACTTAAGCATGGGGGGTGGTAAATTGCATAATCCTGAGCTCATTTAATCAGTCTGAATAAATAAAAAAAAATTGAATTTAGGAAGAAAACTTAGGCATTAGAAACTTGTCAATAGTGGGAAATAATACAAAAAGAACTTAAACACTTAGACTTTTCAGGTCTTCAGGCTTAATCAGCCCTGGTGTCCGTTAAAATATGGATTTAGCTTTGAATCCTTGCAACCTTAAGCTATTCTAATCCACCTACTAAATAAGGTGAAAAGTATACGACTTATCAACTCACCCTCTAACTCAGAAAAATCTTGAGTCTAAGCATCTGCACACATTTTTGCACAGACTCACTTCTCGGAGATTTTGACAGAAATTGGGTAGCTAATGAACTCTCTAGGGTGGTATGGCTGGCAAGTTGTCGTGGGTAACAGCCCATTGGCAGGTTGTCCAGAACCCAGCACAGGCCATTTCTTCTTCATTGCCTCTAGGTACATTTGAGATCAGGGAAGCCACCTACGAAAAAAAAAGAAAATAAACTACACTTCACCGCACAAGTATGGCTGGCAAGTGATCGTGGGTAACAGCCCATTGGTCGATTGTCCAGAGCCCAGCTCAATAATTGCACAACAAAGACCAAAACACCTAAGGAAGAAGCGGGGAAGTAGTACAAGTCGGGGAGATATACACTGGAAAAATCCTTGCGTTGACCCCAATTAAAACAAACGTAGGGAGAAAGCTACCAATCGAACAAATACACCTTCAGGAAAATTTATTTCCTTTTCCGGTCACTTAGAGGCGTAGAAACCCGAAGTCTGTCTCAATTACCGTTAAGTGAGTCTATCATAACATTCACACCAAGATGCTTAGCTCTTAGGGTTTTGACCGAGTTTTGGGTGGGTTGGGTAGACGTAAAAAGTTACCAACTCACACTGAATTTCGAAAAAATTCTAAATATATATATATATATATATATACATATACATATGTATAGTTATATACATTAAAGTAAGGATTCAGGCGATTCGTATTTTGGCCAACACCCGGGCGCTGCTTAGTCTTTGTAGATTAAGATCATTGTATATTTCCTCTGATTGACAAGTAACGAAGTGTCTAAGCAATTACTTCTTAAATTCTGAAAGGAAACAAAGGCTAGAATAAACCTTGCTAGGGAATAGCAAGGAGTAAGCATGGGGGTATGATAACATTGCACAAAGGGGTGATAATTATGTTGAATATGGCCCATCTTAAGAATAAAAGGCACAACATAAGTAGAATGGGAGCATTGCATGCATCATATACCAAGATTGCTTATAAAACTGCATTAATGGCCATTTGTGTAAGCATTTGTCAAAGCAGGCCTCAGATGAGCAATCGGACCGCACGGATGGATTCAGAACGACGAACGGAGTCCAACGGACTCAAGATCGGCTAAATCCGACATCCGGAGCACCTACAATGGGCCCAAGAAGTTCTGACCGTTGATCTGGAGATCAATGGCCCATATTGTGTCATGTCAGCCCCCACTCCACTGCACGCCACCTCTTCATCAAGCTGAGATCAGATCTCGGCCGTCGATCTTCGATCGAACGGCCAAGACACGCACGCCCGCCCGCAGTTGCCGCGACAAAGCGCGGGCTTGGCGCAACGGTTAGCGCGCACGCCCGCACGCAGACGACGTGGGTTCAAGCCGCGTGGAGCCTGAAATGGAAGATGGAGGTAGCGCGCGGCAAAATTGGGCCGCCCGATCAGCAGTGCGCGGCCGAGATTTCGCCACGCGATGCAACCACAGCTCATGGGCACCCACGCACGCGTGCACGCCGGGCGATGACGCCCGCGCACACGTGTGCCCGAGGCGCGATCCCAGCGCAGCCGAGGAGAGATCTCAGATCAGACGGCTCTCACGCAGCAGCCGCGGATCACACGAGAAGAAGAAACAAGGCGGGTAGCTGACCGACGGCAGGAGGGCTTCATCGACGCTTTTGGGAGTGGTTTTAGCGACGCTCTGGACGTCGCTAAAGCCCCTTCTTCTTTTAGGAAGCCCTTAACCCCATTTAAACCCCCTCCAACCACTCATTCAATTCATTCACTCCCCTTGCAACTACTCCACCCCTCTCTTAGCTAGCTTTAGGCCCTCTTGTAATCGCCGGAGACAACGAGCCGCCGACGGAGCCTCCTCCACCGCCGTGGCTGCCTCGTCGCTCTCCACCCTTTCTCTCTCTCTCTCTCTCTCTTTTAAGCTTTCCATTACTTTTGTTTGAAGCATGTATTTAATGTTGTAAGCTATGAACTACAAGTGCATGATTAATGAAGTTATTTTCCATTCAATTGTCATTTTAATTTCCGTTCAAGTTGCCTGATCAAATAAGGAACATTCTAACCCTAATCTCTCTCTCTCTATCTCTCTCTCGCTTTTCAAAACTGCATCTTTCACAAGCAAAACTCCGCGCTTTCCGTGACAAGTGATAAGCAAAATCCGATTTTCACGCCTCCCTGAGACCGACACTCGGACTCACCTCCGTTTACTTATTTTAAAACCAGTGTTGCAAGTGCGACTATAACGACACTTCTTAACATACACGCACAACCGCACGTCAGCTAGCACACTTCCTATCTACATTCCAGATTCCTTTCATGCATAGGAGTTCTACTCCTAATTCCCTATAGGGTTCATGCTCATATTCATCTCATTTATCCATATTCAGGTCTCATGTTTCATAATCCGTTCCTCATCTATATACAGGCAGCTCGTGTTTTCACAATTCAATTTTCAATCATAAACATGCAATTTGTGGTTTCATAGTTCAATTTCTCATTACATATAGGCAACTCATATTTTAACATGCATCTAATAATTATACTAACACAATTTGCTAACAATTTATTTTAAACATGCACTCAAGTAAACAGTATAGCTCAAAACAGGTTCATTCATTTTTACCCTAGGGTTCATTCCACATCCTAGAGTTTGATCCGATTATTCCAAACAAGTACATTCTTATTTACATATTAACAACTGAATTAAACCACTCTACCTTGTATCACAGGAGGAATGGGGGCCTGTGCCGCAGATCTCGTCGTCTCCTCGAGCTCCGAACACGCCATCGGCTGGTAACCTGTACCAGTGACTAATTTACATTAGATGAGATCAAAATAGTAGATACTTAACATGAACACGTAGAGGAACCCGAGTGGAAAACAACGGTACTTCGTTTGCGGAAATTCGATTCCGTTTGGGCCCTAAACGAGCCAACAACGCGGTTACTGACCAAAATCAAATGTCTGGGACTAGTCCCAGACATCTTAAAAGACGTCAGATCTCACCTTGTGTTTCCTGCGGTATTCTCAGACGTCTAGATCCCTCCGCGACCGTCTGGGGGCAGCTTCAGACGTCTCACCCTCCTTCCAGTCATCTGGAAGGGCCGTCGGATGTCTAGCGTTGCAATCAGATGCCCAAAATCACCTTGAAGTGCGCACCTCGCTCCTTCCCGACGCTCTACACCTGCATGCAGAGCACAGACCCACTTTTAACCCAACACCTCCTACGCTACAATCTTTGCATGGCGGAAAGTAGTGCAGGAAGGTACGTACCTTGCGATATTATGCTTTCAGACGTCCGGCCTCAGCTCCGGACGTCATAGTGCCTCGCCATCCATCTAGACGATAACCCAGATGTCTGATACTAGAAAACTTTCAGTACCAGAACCTGCTCTGCGATGCTTCTCTCCTTGCAACTCCTGCTGCAGCGCACCGTAGCAGCTTCAGCAACTGTAAAAGGGCTGGGAGGCCTCCTCCCCAAGCCCCTCCTCCTCGTGCGCGCGCCCGACGCCAGCAGTGCGAGCTCCGCTGAGCTCCCAAAGGTCCTCCGACCTTCCACGCTCTTCTTTCCTCTTTCCCTCGCTCACCCTTCCCTCTCGTCACTCTCGCTCTCCCTCACCACTGCCGCACAGGGAGGAATGCTGGAGGTGGTAGTGGCTGGTGGTGAGGGGGTGAGGGTGGTGAGAAGGGAGGGTTTAAATAGGAGGGGTGTTAAGGTTTAGTAGTGGGGGTGCAGAGGAGAGAGAAGCCTTTAGCGCCGTCCACGCGCAGAGCAAAAAAGGGACGTATGCAAATCTCACTTTCAGACGTCCGGGCATGTGTCCAAACGTCTGACTGAAGCTCCAGATGTCATATCTGGCTAAAAAGGCAATGGGTTATTTCATCATAACAAACTTAAAGGAAGTTTCATCCTCGAAACTTGAGCTAGCTATGGTGCGGAAAAAAGGAACGAAAAAAAATGCATAACTCAAAGAGGACCGAAGTAGGTCAGAAAAGACGTACCCTCAAAAAGCTCTGGGTACCGCTCTTGCATCGCCGCCTCAGGCTCTCAGGTTGCCTCCTCGTACTGTTGGCTTCTCCATAGAACCTTTACCAGTGGTACTTTCGTCTCAAACTCCAGACGGCTCTGTCTAGTATCTGTACTGGCCTCTCAGGATGGGTCAAGTCATCCCCCACCTCGATACTCTTGTGGCTCAGAACATGACTGGGATTGGCGACGTACTTCCTGAGGTTGGACACGTGGAACACGTCGTGCACTCAAGAAAGCTGGGGAGGAAGGGCAAACCGGTAAGCAATGGGTCTTACCCACTCCAGGATCTCAAAGGGCCCCACAAACCTTGGCGCAAGCTTCCCCTTCACCCCAAAATGCTGCAGGCCCTTCATGGGAGAAACACAGAGAAAGACGTGATCCCCAACCTCGAACTGCACCTCTCTACGCTTCCGATCAGCATAGCACTTCTGCCTACTCCTAACAATGCGGAGTTATCTGTGAATCTGCTCTATCATCTCCTGACTCTGCTGGATCAACCTGCGACCAACCTCCCACTTGGTCCCCACCTTGACCCAACTCAAGGGTGCAGTACACCTCCATCCATACAGAGTCTCGTAAGATGCCTTGCCGATGCTCGAGTGGTAACTGTTATTGTATGTAAACTCTGCCAGGGGTAAATGCTCCTCCCAGGAGCCTCTCCAGTCTAATACACAAGCGCGCAGAAGGTCATCAAGTGTCTGTATGGTGTGCTCTGATACCATCTTATTACGACTAGATTCCCAGATCCCTACAGGACTTGAGACCGGCTCGCCTCGACTAATCCCAAGACCTCGTCGTCCAACGAGAAATAACCAAAAGCAGAAAAATAAATCACATTCACACATGCAATATAACTAAGCAGAAGGAAAGAATGAAGCAGTAAAGGAAAGTAGAACAACTGTCTTAAAATAGTAGTACATGCCACCACAACAACAATAGGAAATAGAAAGAAACGAGAACAATAATTTAAAGTCCAGTATTCACAACTACAGAAAAAATAAAGAACTGGAAAGAAACTACTATGGTTGAGCTTGGCTAGGCCCAGCTCCCTTTACAGCCGGAAACTCGAGCTACTCAAGTCCTGGTCCTGAACAGGGTTACAAAAAGACGGAGTTAGCGAACGCTGAGTAGAGTGGTGTTTACATTATTTATGTGCAAGTAAAGTAAAAACAACAAGCATGTTTTATTCTCATTTCTATTTATCTCATTTATGTTTTTCTGGTTCATCTATTTCTCAAAGTATCCAAGTATTTCTTGATCTTGCTTGTTCCTCATAGGAAAGATCTTGATTGTAGTCTTTTCCATAGAGTAGAAGGTACACGCGGTGCTCTCCTGGCCAGGAGAGTCTCCAGCGGTAGTCCTACACCCAGTCAACCACCCCGAGGTCATTGTCGAGATGTAGCGATGACTATGGCATGCGTAATAAGCGCACGGGAAGCTACCCCATACTGACATGTAGTTAGTCGTTTCCACTAGTGGGTACACCCAAAGTACAGCACTAAACAGTATAGGACCTTACTCTCTCAGAACAGGGGTCTCGCCCATTAGAACCAAACAGGGGTCTCGTCCCTCCACAGTCTGTGTACCCTCGTCCGACTTCCCTGGTTTGCCTAGAGGGCCTAACAAAGTTAGTGTAGGGTGGCTAGCTTAACCCCGGACCCTGTGGGGTGGCTAGCTCCCTCCCTACACTAGTAGCACGCCTTGGTACCACGTACACAAGGGCCAACAGGACTCGGTGTAGAGTGGCCAATCCTAACCCTGGGTCTTAGCCCAAGGGCGGCTAGCTCCGCTCTACACTAAAAAGGGACCGTTGCTCTCCTTGGTACCGCGTACGCAAGGGCTAGCACACTTCCCGTCTACATTCCAGATTCCTTTCATGCACAAGAGTTTTACTCCTAATTCCCTATAGGGTTCATGCTCATATTTATCTCATTTATCCATAGTCAGGTCTCATGTTTCATAATCCGTTCCTCATCCATATACAGGCAGCTCGTGTTTTCATTATTCAGTTCTCAATCATAAACATGCAACTTGTGGTTTCATAGTTCAATTTCTCATTACATACAGGCAACTCGTATTTTAACATGCATCTCATAATTACACTAACACCATTTACTAGTAATTTATTTTAAACATACACTCAAGTAAGCAGTACAGCTCAAAACAAGCTCATTCATTTCTACCATAGGGTTATTCCACATCCTAGAGTTCGATTCGATTATTCCAAATAAGTACATTCTTATTTACATATTAACAACTGAATTAAACCACTCTACCAGGTATCACGGGAGAAATGGGGGCCTGTGCCGCTGATCTCGTCGTCTTCGTGGGCCCCGAACATGCCACTGGTTGGTAACCTGTACCAGCGACTAATTTACATTAAATGAGGTCAAAATAGTAGATACTCAATACGAACACGTAGAGGAACCCGAGTGAAAAACAGCGATACTTTGTTTGCAGAAATCCAATTCCGTTTAGGCCCTAAATGGGCCAACAATGCAGTTACTGACCAAAATCATACGTCTGGGACTAGTCCTAGACGTCTTAAACGACGTTAGATCTCACCTTGTGTTTCCAGCGGTATTCTCAGACGTCTGGATCCCTTTGCGACAGTCTGGGGGCAGCTCCAGATGTCTTACCCTCCTTCCAGTCGTCTGGAAGGGCTGTCGGACGTCTAACAATGTGGTCAGACATCCAAAATCACCTTGAAGTGCGCACCCCGTTCCTTCCCAACGCTCTGTGCCTGTGTGCAGAGCACAGACCCATTTTTAACCCAACACCTCCTGCACTACAATCTTCTGCATGGCAGAAAGTAGTACAGGAAGGTACGTAACTCGAGATATTATGCTTTCAGATGTCCGACCTCAGCTCCAGACGTCCTGGTGCCTTGCAAGCCGTCTGGACGGTAACCGAAACATCTGATACTGGAAAACTTCCAGTACCAGAACCTGCTCCACGACGCTTCTCTCCTCACAACTCCGGTCGCAGCGCATCGCAGCAACTTTAGTAGCTGCAAAAGGGTCGGGAGGCTACCTCCCCGAGCCCCTCCTCCTCGCGCGTGCGCCCGCTGCTGGCCGTGCGAGCTTCGCCGAGCTCCCGAAGGTCCTCCAACCTTCCACACTCTTCCTTCCTCTTTCCCTCGCTCACCCTTCCCTCTTATCACTCTCGTTCTCCCTCGCCATTGCCGCACAAGGAGGAATGCTGGAGGTGGTGGTGGCTGGTGGTGAGGGGGTGAGAGTGGTGAGAAGGGAGGGTTTAAATAGGAGGGGTGTTAGGGTTTAGTGGTGGGGGTGCGGAGGAGAGAGAAGCCTCTACGTGCGGGCCTCTGCGTGCCACCCACGCGTAGAGCTAAAAAGGGACGTACGCAAATCTTACTTTCAGACGTCCAGGCATGTGTCTAGATGTCTGGATAGACATCTGACTGAAACTCCAGATGTCTTATTCGACTAAAAAGGAAACGGGTCATTTCAGGTAAGAACAGAAATAATTAAAATCCATTATGTGTGTGTTGCAGAAGAGAGAGAGAGAGATAGGGAAGAGAAAAGAGAGTGTGTGCACACTAATAATACAACACAAACATGCTAGTCCTACAAGGGTACCCTAAGATTTAAGGCTTTGGGTTACTAAATACAAGGGCCAAATCCTTAACCTGCATTCTTTAGGTCAATCGGACCATGTTGAATAAAGGGGGTAAAGAGAGAAGGTTCTTCCCCACATTGACAGGGTTCCTTTGGATTCTCTTACCATGGTTGTTTGGTGTTACCCCTCAACCTAGTCACCTGATTTAATGTGGGGAAATCAAGCTAAGCACTTGAATCCTTACAAATGGTAGTTAGAACCTAATTGAAATCATACGGTCACGTTACTACCAATTTTAATTTAGGGCTTAGGAGAGTTTGTGCACATGAAATGTGAGTAGGTGTTAAGGGTAAGATTGCCCTTAATTAATCTTTTGAAAGTGTGTGTGTAAGTAAGCAATCAATCACCAAGCATGACCCTTGCCTTAGAAATTTTTAATCCAAGATTCTTACGGTTTGAGCCTTGATTAACCCCTTTTTTGGATTTAATATTTAATATTTAATCCTTTTCACACAAGATTTCAAGTGGAAACAAAGAAAGTTTTGCAATCAACCCAAATCAGTAGATTGTCATTTAATGCATGGCACTAATGCAGTGAACCTAAGGGGTTCCCTAGAGGTTGTTTCTAATGGTGAAAATGTGAATTAATTTTACTTAATGTGAGAGGTGCGGCCAAATAAGTAACAAATGCTTCTCACGCAAGCAAGAATGAGGGTGACTAAGATCAAATAAGTCCTAAGCATGCATCCTATGACACGCTGCTTCTAACACATGCCCAAAATAGAAGGATTTTAGGTCCTAGATGGTGGACTCAATTCGAACAATCACCCACTTCGGTTCGACCACCTAGGATAGATTAGAAAATATTTTTTTCACAATTTTCCCAGGGATTTAGAAATTTAAAATAATTTTTCAATGCAAATAGATCATACATCTAGAAATGACTCCATACTGCAAGTCCATCCAAACATTAATGAATCTCTTCTCCAAAAATTCTCCCAAAATTATTGGAGATACTAGATGAGATAAGGAATCAACTGAAACAAATTTCATGAATTTTGGATAAGTGACCAAGTGTTAGCAAAATCTCAAAGCTGAAGATTTTCAATTTTGTTTGAGAACTGACCCTTTCTTACTCAGCGAATTTTAAAAAATTCCATGGATGGAATTTTTCTATGAATTTCTTTTTAGATGAACGCTCGTTGAAAGGACTATCTCCAGTCGAAAGTTCAAAATTTTAGGAGCTCAATTTGCTTGCAGCAAATTTTTGAAGTTCGATGTACTGCTACTCTCCGCCCTCGAAAATAGAGATGTGGTGTTTGAGACGTGGGCCAAGCAATTTAACAGACTATGCCAATTTTAAGTAAGATTATTTTTTTTATATTCTTTTATATTCTACATATATTTTTTCATTTAATAATCTTTTTTTCTTTTTCTGAGGAAGAGGGGCTTCCCTCAGCACGATAGTCTAGAGCTTAAACTCTTGCTCTTGCTCTCACTCCGCGTGTTCCTGTGTGTTCCTACACACACACGAGAGAAAGCAGAGGCTAGCAAAGTTAGAGATAAGCAAGTAATATAGCAAGAAAGAAAAGAGTGAGAAAGGGTTCGTTGCCTGTTCAACAATGATGTCAAAAAATATGATAAAAATGCAAAATAGGTGTGAAAAATCATAGTTTGTAGTATAATGTTTGCATTTTGACACATTTATAAAGTCAAAGCTCACAATCATTCGGAATGAAATACTATGAGCCCCAAGTTAAACAGGTGAAAGAATGAATGAAATGTTCTCTCACTTGTCAATCTTTCTATTTGTTATCTCCTTGGTCTTTTTCATTTGCCTTTTTTTCCTTTAGATTAGGTGAGATAGAGATACACACAAAGAACTCAGAAATGATCAAAACATTGAATATATTGCATCAACATGGAGTTAAGTACATGCTCACAACATGTAAGAATAAGATATGGCACAAGAAAATAGATGAACATACAGTAACATGAAAAAAAAGGAAAACATTCTAACCATATAAATAAGAACAACACAACCCAACACGTCAGGGTGATTGGCACGTGGGCCAATGCCTTGCCCGATAAAATACAACCCCCAATTTATGTAATCCAATAAGAGAACACAATGCAGCCGTCACGATGGTGGTGGAGATGAAAAGTGGAAGAGGGCGAACTTGGTGTGCTTGGAGATGGGGGTGACGAATGGCTAAGCGATGGTGGTGTTCATCGTGGCATGAGATGGTTGTGTAGTGCATGTGCATGGATGGAGAGAAAGTGAGAGGTGTCACTGCAATAAAAAGGGTTAATATTTTATAAAGATAATGACAAATAGATCATCATGATGATAAATAATTTATTTATTACCGTAATCATTGTTATACGAATTATTATTAAATTTACAATAAATAATGTATTCATTAAAAAATTCAAGATAACAAATAAAATCATTGTTTAAATTATCACACATCTTATGTTTACCAACGATTATTTTTGTTGTCTTAAATTTCATACGACTTTTTTTTTTGTTGTCTTGAGAAGGTATATAGCAACCATTAATTCGTTTTCATATACAAATGATAGCAAAGATAATCAATAATCTTTTAGGATACTTACATCTTATTTGTAATTAAACATAATTTATCAAATAAATAAACTTTTGACAACATTCATCAAAAGATTTCTATCAAACTAAAATTTCATGACAATTTTGTAAAAACACACCTAAAAATTATAAATAAGTTTCTAATACCTAAAACAATTTTACATGAAGACACCATTAAGAAGAAAAGAAGCTAAACTTTTGATAAAATTGAAAGGAACAAAACCAAAGATTTCCAAAGTTAAATCCATCTCAGATAACCCATGCAATACAAACATTCTCAAACTATACCAATTCTCTTGGAGTCACCCTTGCATCACCAAAATTTAACTACACACCTTGTTCACTCTTGTGATCCTAGCCATCATCAATTGGGATATGCTAGCCATTATCATACGTTGCTTCACAATAACTCACTAAACATTTGAAATCATCTAATTAATTTGAAATCAGCCACTGAATTTTTTGGACTCAAAATGTGTTAGACTAATTTAGATTCTGCTTATTTTCATTCTGCCAATGCAGGTACACTCACTGCTGCTGCTTGGATTGATGCGAGTCCTCATGTTGCGGAAGACCACAATGCTCATGCTACTCACCTTGTTCGTGCAACTGTCCAAGATGTTCCCAATCCTCACCAAGCGCATGCTGCCCCAAGTGCTCATCCTGCTCATGCGGTTGTCCTAGATGTTCCCAGTGCTCACCTTGCACAAGCCGCCCTGAGTGTTCAGCCTACTCATGCAGCTGCCCTAGTTGTTCGCAATGGTCACTCTACTCATGCTGCTCCCAGTGTTTGCCTTGCTCATGCTGCACAGGTTTCTCACCCTCTTCATGTTGCCCAAGTTGTTTACAATGCTCTCTCCGCTCATGTTGCTCTAGCTTCTTGCTCTGCTGCTCCTGCCCTTGCCATCTTCCACGAGCTTCCTGCCCAAAATGTTTGCGTGGATACATCTTCTCATGCCCAAGCTACTCAGGTCCATGCCTCTGCCCAAGATGCACAAGGCCTTACTGCATCAGCAGGTGCTTGTCTCCCTAGATGGTAATGCTTAGAGAGAATGTTTGAGTTATCTAACCGGAAGTTGAAAGATCAGCAGCATGGTAAATGGATTTTCCTTCTTAACCGCTACATTTTCCTTGTTTATGTTATGCATCATGATCAATGTAAGCTGATAACATATCATTATAGCTGTTTATTTTTCTAACAAAAAAAATGCTTGCACCGATCCCACACAACACAACAAATAGTTTGAGGAACCAAGCAAATTTGGAGGGCTCTGTAGTCTCCTTCAAACCTGCAGATATGGATTTCAAAATATTAGACCTTTCCAATGCCCCTGAAGAAAAAAAAAATCACTTACTTGATACATAGAAATTTGAACCATCAGGTAATCCTAGAAGAATCATTTAAGCATGATACATATAAATTCTTACCTCTGTATCCAATGCCCCTGAAGAAAAAAAAAATCACTTACTTGATACATAGAAATTTGAACCATCAGGTAATCCTAGAAGAATCATTTAAGCATGATACATATAAATTCTTACCTCTGTACTGCACATTATGAATCATCAATGTTGGCAAGATTTTTACATCTCCTCAGTTGCTTAATATGCAAGAAAATCGAGTAAAAAAACCCTGATTAAATCACAAAAATCAAGTAAGAAGAGGAATGATTGCTTAATATGCATTCATTAATCTTGTCTACTGATAATACTGATTAGATCATGAAAAAAAGAAAGCAACTAATATAATTTGGAATAATGTTGACATAATAGGAAGACAACAAAATTGCTATAAAAAAAGATACAATTTTTCTTCACACCCAGAGAATTGACGATATCCTCAACACAATCTTTGCTAGATTTCTTATCATCATCTCCATCTGCTACCTTGAAGTAATTTAGAGACATCATGAGCATCTCCCACATATCTAGCACCATTGAGTATGCCAACAAGAGTTAAAATTGGATCCCAATCCAAGAAAATACCACGATCCTGTGTCATAAGATATAAATAACAAGAAAACCCAGGAGCATTGTATTCTTAATTCCACTTTTTTTTTTCCTTTTACCTTCCAATAGAATGATGGTACAGAAATAAGGCTCCCTATGAATACTCCTGAAGTTGAAATTTGAATATGGCAAGTTTCCTTTGTGAATATCTGATATAACTTAAAAAGATATATATGCTTGTCAGATTGGTCGAGTTTGTTAACAGTCTTGCATAGGGAGATCAAACATAATTAAAGAAAAAAAATGTTGAAAACAAGTACTTGAATGACTCCCATGCAAATTGTTCGAAAGTCACCTGAGGGTAGTCCTGCCAATTTGTATAATGTTTACACTTAGTTTCCTAATTTTATGTCAGAGCAACATATAAGGTGATCATGTGAGAAGAAACCTCTAATGAGATGGTGAGAAGATTCTTAATGTGAAGGCAAAAAACTACTCAATAAGGATTGAAATATAACAGTTTATAGAAGATATTAGTTTGAACAAGTTCACTTCAATTGTACAAGAACACATGAATATATGTGTAGACACGTGGAAACACAATATTTTGTGCAACTTGGTATTTTTACCTGTTGATTCAAATGTTCAACTTGCATTGAATATTACCCCATTTATGCCACCAAATTGTTGGAAAACAAATAAGACAACTCCAATCTGAAATTTTTGCAGCAAAGAAATCAATTTCTATGAGTTGAGCATTTTAGAATTCAAACTAATTTGAGGAGACAATTGTAAGTAAAAGCATAAAATTCACTTACAAAGACCAAACGGAAATTATTCCTTTGGAACCTGGCAGATGTTGAATAGTTGCAATGTATTCCTGAAGAGGAGCATTGTCATTTATATAGAGAATTATCGATAAATCTCTTTTCAAACTTGAAGTCAATGATCCAAGTAAAAATCGAAGTATCATCAACTTCAAGGGATATATCAGCATCCTTTCCACAAAGAACTCACAAGGCATCCTCAAATTCTCTCATACTTTTCGCAGAGGTTGAGAGCAACCACAGCTGAGATCGATGCCTTTTAAAAAAGAAACTAAGAACTTCGGGGTTTGAAGAAAGGGCATGATTTTCTTTTGGTTGTTGAGGAGAGATTTAAATAAAGAGTTAAATTTGTCATGGTTCTACTAGCAATAACTCTATTTCTACTGATATCATCATCATTGCTAAACTTAACTGAAACTAAGAGTTAATCAATTTATTGATATGAAAAAAATAAGACACAATTGATTAGGTACAAAATTGAAGCACTTCCATAATCGGACTATTTTACTATCAAATCTTTGCATGTCAAGAAGAGACCTTATTGTTTATTGAAAAAAAAGAAGAAAAAAACTGCGATACGAGATTACCTATTCAGAATACAGTATGCAAATATAGAAAAGTGAAAAAGAAAAGTAAGAAAAGGAAAACATACTTTTCGTTTTATGAACCATGTCGCTTTTAGCGAGGTCTACCTGGCTTAATCCCCAAGAGATGGTCCTTTCCTAGGACTTGAAACCAAATTACAAGGCCAATGTAATGTTCATACACAAAAGGTTTGCTTTTGCACTGAATGTGGACTAGCCCATTTGAAAAGGGATAAAAAAAAAGAATCTCTCAACATTTGCAAATAATTTAGCTTGTCTCAGGAGGAACCAATTTCAAGCTCCGCATCCATTCAATGAAGCTATAATCATCAAAGTGAAGAAACTTGCTTTTTAGCCTTGCCCTTTGCTCCATCGATAAAGATTTGAGCTGTGGGAATCTTGCCTCCTGAAATCAACCCAAGAATGGAAACAAGAAATCACCATTCAACGTTTGAAGAATATTGTGAAATTAAAAGGTCGTGATAAGCCTTAAGCAACACATGATAGGCTCCTCATGTCACTTTTTTAAAGTACAATTCTAAATTTCACTTATTAAGCACTAGAATATATATCAGGTTCTTTGTTTACAAATCCTTACTTCACAGATTACAGCCTCCATCTCCTGTTATGCTTCATCATATTAACAAGAATTTACCAATATCGTAAAAAGGACTCATTTACACCAATCTAGTTAGAAGGCTCCACCCTAAGCTTACAAGATCAAGTCTCCACAATATCCATGTTGCAAGAAAGAGTATTCTTCTGTTCTACACCAACCTCCAAACCCATCTCCCCACTTGTGAAGGGCATATTCCCAAAACTGTGAAATTATGCAAATATGTCCTTGAATGGCCCAGTTAAAAACATGCATGCTATTTGAAAACTTGTGATTGAAATCTTGAATATATCTCAAAATAAGCACTTGAATCAATTGAAGATTTCAAAGGTAATGCCACTTATAAACATTATTTTGGGTTTTCTAAAATTCAACTGCAACCAAGTCTTTTCAACATTAGATAGAATCAGAGGTATATGGATCCATTAACTCCATTCAAATCTACTTCGGATCATTCTACAAATTGTATAAAAAAATAAAAATAAAACCGTGGTCAATAATTTCCTTCCAATAGTTTTTCCTCCTTCCCCTGCCCTTCTTCTCAGACTAAACATCCAATTTCTCACACCTTTGGACCAATGCATTGAAAGACATCTCCAGATATCCTTACCACCTCAAACAAGTGTATCTCCTTTTTTTTCCGAAAGCAGCCTCTTCCCTTTTATCCTCTATTACTTTTACACCAACCTTTTCTCTAATAATCTCATTTCAGATACAATCCCTCATTGTGTGGCCCTATGCATCCACCTTAACAGGTTCAACTCCAGACATACACATCCTCAACAGTGAGGCCCCTCTCTATAACATCACCAGTTTTAATGTTGCTCTATGGCATTTACCCTCAACTTTCAAAGAAATTTTGCTGCCTAAAGCACATGAGGCCCCTCTCTTCAATACTTCTGTCAGCTATTTATTCATTTCTAATGACATTCACAAGGACAGTACCATCTGCCATGATACTTCATTTGGATGTGTTTCACTTTCACGAACTACCAGAGTGAGAAGATACGCACTCAAAAACCTTGGTATCAATGTTAACTTCAAATAGTCTGAATCTTTAATCAAGCTATATCTCCATGATATCTATCCCTTATGAGGTTAATATACGACATAGATACCCCCCTCTTATCTAAAATTCTCCACAATATAAACCATTCTTAAGACAGTTTAAGTTGCAATCCAAAATAAATAACGTTTATATATGATATATCTTTCATTTCTTATGAAATTATTTTACACCCAACCACACCAAGGATTTTAATTATTCATCCGCATTGAATAAAGCATTCTATACCAAGGCAAGAAATTAAACCAGGGCTTGAATAGTAATAAAGCATCCTATACCAAAATTATAATCGTGAGGACGTGGCTGAAAAAAAAAATACTAGAGGTGAAAACTTCAAGATTCAATAATTTCCATAAATGAAAAGCACAAGATTTAAAATTGCTGACAAGAGAAAGAGAGAGAGAGAGAGTAACCAGATAGAAACATGGCAATGCTTCTAGCCCAACTCTTATGATCATTGCATGGAAGCTTCGCTGCCCCAAATTTCCTTCCAACAATATCAGCAAATCCTACATGGCTATATGAGTAAGTACAAAAATAAATCAGATAAAGTCTTTGGAGAAAAAGTTTACCATCTCCACCACTCATCGTAGCCAATGAGACTATTCCAATGGGAGAATCATGCCAGAAGAGAACACAGAGCAGCAATGCGATAACATAATAGAGAGGTCCCCCCAGTAATTCCCTGAAGAAAATTGTCACTTCACAAGATCAACTGATTATAACGTTGGAAAGGCAATTAAGAAGTGGAATTATAGCTGCAAAATTAGCGTGCTTCTATGGAGGAGCTGTATAAAAAACAAAGGTAATTGGTTTACAAGGAAAAAGAAAGAAAATCAACTTTGGTTAACATCAGTACTAAAAATTTTAGTAAAGTTCTAAACATGACTAACATGTACCTGAAAAGTGACCAGGAACACAAAAAGCACACCTGATAATACATGAACATCTTTCCTGCTCAATTTCTGCTCTAAAGTACAAGAGAAAAACAAAAAATAAATAATGCAAACACCACATAAAAAGTACACCTGATAATACATGAACAGCATTCCTGCTTGATTTCCACACGAAAGTACAAGAAAAAAACCAAAAGTAAATAATGTAAACCTACACTCCAAGAGACATGAAGAGGAAGAGTAAAGAAATCATAATCAGGTTAAATGATTACGAAAAGGAACTTCCTCCTGAAGAAGAATCAGGGGACTTGTTAAATAACTATGTTCAGGAACATTATCCCCCAAAACAATCTCAGGAACTTTCTCGTGGATCTTTAGATGCCTAGCGATATCAAAAATCAAAAGAGAATAATGAAGGATCACCAACTAGAGCAAGGAATAAGAGAATCTTGCGGTCCCTGAAGCGAGGCGACGCTACAATGGTCTCGCGGAGGCGAGGCAACGATGCAACCTGGTCGCAGCACGACTACTCGTCCCCCTAGTCGCGGGGTGCGTCGAGGCCTCGGCTTGTTCGATCATGACGCGGAGGCTCGCGACCATCGCCTCGCTACTCCTTGCCACGTAGAGCCAAATCCTCCCCTCTGCGGCGACCTGTACCGTCCTCGAATCTAGCTTTTTCGCGCCTCCTCGCCGCCTCGAGCTCCGCATCCTTCTCCCTCAGTCGTCGCTGCGCGAGCCACAAGGCCGCTGCGATGGCCTCCTGGAGCTTCCGCCTCCCCTGCTCCTCCAGGACCGCCCACAGGACCTCGAGATAGGGATGAACCAATGTGTCGACCTCAACGTTGATCTCAACTGGGTGATGACGAAGTAGGAAACATCGGAAGAGGTCGCGATCGGCATCCATCGAGGCATCGGTGATGGTCGCGCCGGTGATGGCGCGCGAGAGAGTTTCCCCGGTCTTGATCGCGAGAGGGCTTGGGAGAAAGTAGGGAGAGAGCGGCAAGGGTTTGGTTTGAGGGAGTGACAAGGGCTTCGGAGAGAGGGCTTGATCGTGAGAGGCCAGAGTATTTTTATTTGGATAAATTGTATATTTTTTATTAATAAATAATAATATAATAAATGACAACCATTTTTTTTATTGTTCGATAAATTTAACTGTGAATGTATAAAATTGTTGATACTTGTAAATAATATAATGATGAATAATTTAAATTGTTATTATATTTAAAATATAATAATAAATATTGTTAATTGTGATTATTTTTCCATTATCTTATATATATGTTGTTATTGTAGTGGCGGTGGCATGTAGATATTACGTAATGGCGGTGATGACAATGATGGTGTGTGCGGTGAGGCCAAGATGGTACTACTGGAGGGATATGAAAAGGAGCTAAAGGGAGGCCATAGAAGGAGGTCTCATGTCCACAGTGAGGGCACTTGGGAACTGCCGATGAAGGAGAGAACGAGGAAGATGAAAACTAAGCTAAAAGGTAAAAGAGAAAGAGAAGAGGAGGAATAAAACTCAACCACGAGGAAAGCCACAAGGGCCTACAGAGGTTACCGATAGGCCGTCCATGGAGGAGGAGAGGGAGCTAGGCCGTTTGGAGGAGAGAATGGAGGGAGCACTTCTTCTTGTAGTGAGGAATGTCTGAATAGACCTAAGTTGATATTTATTTCAGTTAAATGTCAAGATAACAATAAAATTATTTAAATGCGTAAGAGGTAAATGCCAAAAAATATTTTTTTAGCTTGTAGTGGCAACATAGACCCAATAGACAAAAAGAAGGATGAGAAGATCTATCGCCTTCCATGACAGGAAGGAGGCACGGAACATACGCATATAAATGCCAACTAATTAATTTCGTCGTGGAAGATGATTACGCACATCGAGAAAGATTAGGCTATTCTTTGCATATCTGAACTCACCGGAGGATCACCTACTCCAAGCAAACGTCCCAAAATCTCAAAGCAAAGATTACAGAACAAATTACACTGTAAAAGTTAAGGGAAAAACTTGTACCATCTCTGTGATCCTTTCACCATGTCATCGTTCACGTATATCATACATAACCTCACGATAACTAAAGACAAAAGACCTCACGATAAATAACACTAGTCGCACGTGTTTGTTTGCTTCCGTTATGTAAATTGACTTATATTTATATATCGTTGCTACACGTACGTGAGGACCCCTACACAGGGGGGTATAGATGAGGGAGGGTACATCTGACTATCGTATGCGTATATGTATGTATATCTATAGACAACTGTGGTTTGCAACCAATTCTGGTTGAGCGATCTTGGCCATGAGAGCCGCCAACCGCTGAGCACCAGGCCCTGGTCTCAGCATCTCCACATTCCCTATTTGGGTGCAGTTGGGCTCTCCTGTACACCATCCCCCCGGCGTGAAGCTCCCGTTTCTTCTCCGTAGAAGCTCCGCATCGATCTTGTCTAGGACGGGGTCGTTGGCGGGGAATTTGCGGGCGAAGGGGAGGTTACTGGCAACCATGCTGTTGAAGTCGTTGATGTTGAGAAGGCGAGGGTGTTGACGAGGAGGATTGTCCCACCTTATGTAGTGGAGGTCGTGATTGGCGACGGTGGAGTTGAAAGTGGGGGCGTTGCAAAGGACGGTGTGGAAGTAACCTTCGGGTGAGGAGATGAAGTTGCTGTAGTACATGAGGAGTGTCCTTGGCAAGTTGTCGTAACCCCACACCATGTATTCCACGAACTCTCGAGTTAGGGCCATCCATGCAGATCCTGCAAAGGAGGACAGCAGGGATGAAATGAAGCCTACGATAAATGTATTCCTTACCACGTTATTAATGATGCAAGCTTCAATTATCACACAACATTGTTGGTATGATAATCCTATGTATATATTTATAATTGTTAAGATCGTGGGGGTGAAATTCCAATGCAAATATTACTTGTTATGATCATTTTCAAGAACCCGACCAAAGAACAAGTGCGGCTTAACGAGGTCCTTCCATTATGTTCCCAAATCATATATATATATATATATATATATAGAGAGAGAGAGAGAGAGAGAGAGAGAGAGATACACGTGGTCAAATTTTCCAATGAAGAATCATTAGGGCGACGATAAGTGCAAAGAATCCAAGTGTTGTAGACCAAAACGCATAAACTCCCAAAGCTAGTATTGAAAGGGAGTTTGAAGTAAATGAACCAAGGAATGACACTAAAATGAAATTATTTTGCGGGGGATAAAAACACTAAAAATGAAATTAACAAAAGGAATCGGAAGAGAAAGAATAAGTGAATTGAGGGAAGAATTAAGATAATCAATATATCAAGTGGTTGGTTAGAGGTGTTTTCGGAGACAAGTGATTGGTTGTGGGCTAAGGTGTCCTAATTAATCTAGTTATCTCCACCTTTTGACATATTATAAGAGCCATAAGTGAAAAGGAGACCATTTGTTCCTCTTCTTCCTACCAAACAACTTGGGCCAATTTCTCCCATCACAACCACAAACTAAGCACTCCTTTCTCTCCCATTCCACTCCACCAGGACCACCTCGTCCCCTTTCTACATGGTTGCACCCGTTGTAGTTAAAAGTTTTAGAGTGGTATTGGAAGAAAGGGTAACCATGTTGCTAACTTCATTACCTCAAAGAAAAAGAAAAGTTGTTGCCACTATTGTAAGAAAGTAGATCAAAGAGTTGCATAAAAGCTACGACCACAAAGTACAAAAATGCCATTACTGCCATCCGAGTGTTCTCGTTGGAGACGAGAAGATCTATCCAAGATCAATGGAGAAGGAAACTAAAAGAAATAAGAAGCCAAAAGAAAAAGATATCTTGAGAAAAAGAGTTTTTGAGATTTGCGTTCTCCTCTTAAACTCCTCTTGTTCCCCAACATTAGTGAAGAAATGACGTGAATGTAGTATGGATGAAGAAAAATGCCTAATTCAAAGAAACGGATGGTTGGAAACATAGATTCACTAAGGTATCTTGTTGTTATGAGCGTCATAGCATGGCTAAAGACGTAATAAGGACATTTATACCATAGTAGAACTAAACAAGAAATGTAAATAACCAATACCCAACGGTTAGAAGAATCAGGCTTTTATAAGTTCGTATTTATTAAAAATAATATGCCTATTTTATCTCAGTTCCTAGAATTGGATAGTATTATTATAATGTCAATAATACAACATATTAGGTTCATGCATGCAATAGTATATAATTTTGTACATATTACAATAATCTTAATTTATGCAAGAACAAATATGAATGGGAGCGGAAGTAGAGAAATTCACATTTTACATAAGTAGAGACCAAAAAGAAGCCAAATTCAAAGAGATACAAGGACATTCCTACAATGTTCCCTCCAACAGCAAAGTTACCCCCTAAACCATCTAACTTGGCTTTCATTCCAAAGAAATTTCAAAGGGCATTGGACATCTCTGCAAAATGTCGAGGGGACCACATCCACCTCAATCCCAAACCGTTGCTTACCAGCTGTACGCCAATCTTGCGGCATACGAAGCCCGTGATCCCCACATGCTCTAGCTCGCTCCAACAAACAAGCACGTGATACACGAGCGCCATCCACACCCATGCCTTCTTCGCACACTCGGCCTGCACACCCCCTCCGCGCCAACCGACTGTGTCATCCCCGCTCTCAGCTAGAACACGTTCCATGCACATGAACTGTGCTTCAGCTACCTCCCCCATGCATGCCCCACTAGTGGAGTACACCTTTGGTTGGCAATTTGCCTTCTACCTTCACCTATAAAAGGCCTTACCCCCCTCCATCCTCAAACTATTTCCACCTACTCCCTCCTCACCTACATTAAAGCTAAAAAACCTCCCTTAACTCCTAAACCTCTCCCGAAGTGCTTAGGCCTTATAATAGTGTAGAATCTCCCTCTCTTCAACTCCTTCAACCTTCTCACCACCCTCCTATGGTTGCCTAACACTTGCCTCTCACCCCTTTCATAGGTGAAAGATCAACCTACTCTCCTACTCCCATTCATCATAGACTTGGATCCTATCCTCTCACCACCTTCTTCAAGTCCCATAAAGCAACCATCGGACCGCCACTCCAAATTCTTCCTCTCATCTCCCTTCCCTCACCTTTATTGTATTTTACTTTTGCATCTTAGTGTAATAAACTTTTATTTGCCAGTGGTACTTCACTTTCATCATCCTTGTTGTCCCTGTATTATTCTCTCTACCTTCTCACCTCAATTCCCTTATATATAAAAAAATCTACAAAAATTACAAAAAAAGTCATCACTAAAAAGAAATAATTGCGGCAAAACTAAGCATGTGTTGCCTCCCCCATTTTCCACCTGGACTCGCCTCCGATTAATTTATTTGATCGTGAATTCTTTGACACTATAATGATGATTTTTAAAAATCTTCTCTTCGTAATTTTTCTGCACACCATTTTGGCTTCATTGTTGGGAAAGCAACGAGCTTTAATTTTTCGCTTGCACACGAGGTTGCATTTATCATTTTCTAACCCTACTTTCCTTGTTTATCTGCTTGTGTGTAGGAACACCTGATAAGTGTGGTAGATATGAGTAAAGTGTGGGTGAAGAAAACTTGGTAAGTGCACTCCTTTTAAAAATAAATAAATAAAATTGAGTGGTTTGGATTTCAAGTTAATCTACATAAAACCACATCTTTGAAAGTCTAGATTGGTATGGAATTCAAATAATCATTCTTGAGGGCTCCTAATTATTAAAGCTCATCTAATTTGAACCCTATTGTTAGAGTGAGACTCAAAAGCCATGGTTGTTTGTTTGGGCCACCTCACTCTATTAAAAACAACACATTTAGGAGCTACCTCCCGTTAGGAAAATCAACTTAGGGTTTAATTCTATTTTAGGGACACCAACATTTTGATTTAAAGGAAATCATGTCTCACTCATGCTTTATTTAACAAGGTGTGCTCCCTAGAACTTGTCTAAACTAACCTAAGAATTCAAACCCTAAAAGTTGATTAGGCAAGGATACAACGTTAAAAGACATTTGGAAACAATTAAAGGGACCTTGTTGGGAATTTGTTGCCACTTTGCACTCACTTGAAACAATCTAATTAAAGGCACCAACCCCTTAACGCCCACTCACTTCTCCTGTGCACAATATAACCCAAGCCTAATCTAAAAAAGAGTAGTCTTGCCCTAGGTAGGATCGAGTGAAGTCTGAAAGGTTTGAAAAAGTTTGATCAATAATTTACCTTGATCCTTTGAACCATATCTGATGTCTAGGCTATGGGTTAGTATCAAATGATCGCAGGACAAGAGCCTTAGGAAGAACCTTCCCTTCAACACACTCGTACTCAACCTAGCTAGATCGATCCAAGGACAAGAGGTGGAATTATTGTTAGGATGATTCTTTCCCTTAAGATTTTAGGTCTTAGGGTCAACTAGTAGGGCTAGTGAATTATATTGCTTGTATTGTGCACACACCATTATCTCTCCTATTTCCCTTCGCATGTCCTTCCTTTCTTCTCTAGTGCATGTTTGGTAGGCGGTCACTGAATCCTAGACTTTAAGAACCTTTGGAACACCATTCCAAGAAAATGTTGAGTTTTAGCTAAGTCAATCCAATGGCCTCTTCATCGAAAAATAACCCACCACCACCTCCTAACCAAGCTGAGATGATTGAAAGGCAATTAAATCAGCTGAAACAAGTTCAAACTTGGTTCATGAACCAGTTTGATAGAATGAACTAGTAAGGACCAAAGACTTTGAAGGATTTCTATGATCCTTCAAGTTATGGGGAGAGATCAAGAGTCACCATCCCCAATGAAGACATTGAAATCAAGCCCCAAGTTCTTACCTTGATAAAACACTTTCATGGGCTTGCTAGTGAGGACCCATTCCAGCACCTAGAAGGCCTTACCAGTCTAGTTCAAACAACCAAGGGCAAGAATGTGGAAGAAGAGGTTGTGTTGATGAGACTATTCGACTATTCCCCCATTCACTTAGGGACAAAGCCGCTTATTGGTACACAACCATTGGAAGGTCCATTGATAATTGGACTGACCTAAAACGTACCTTCCTAAAAAAATTTTTTCCAAGAAGCTAAACCAATGCCTTAAGACGAGCAATCACAACTTTTGCTCAAAAACTTAGGGAACCTCTACATGGGACTCGGGGAAGGTTCCAGGACTTAATAAGAAAGTGTACACACCACGAAATGCCTAAGTGACAACTCATGCTGACCTTTTATTACAGGCTAAATGAATAGCTATAAGGTCATGTGGATGCTTTTTATGGAGGAAACTTCCTCAACAAGGATGTCGACAATGCATATGACTTGTTTGAGGAAATGAGCAAAAACTCTATAAATCATGCTTCCATGGAGACTTGCAGCAGGTCCATGCAACATAAGTTGATTGTGAATGAAATCAATGATGCTATCAAACGTATTCCGGCCTATGCAAAGTTTCTAAGAGATTTATGTATCCAAAAGCATAGGCCAAAGACCCAAACACCGAGGAAGGTCGTCTTGTCTAAGCAGGCAAGTTCTGCAATCCTGCAAGACCTTCCTTCCAAGAAAAGAGATCCACGAGCCTGGCTAATATCATGTGTTATTGGGGATAATAGATTTGGTTGCGTGCTTCTAGACTTGCGTGCTTCCATCAACCTAATCCTGACCACCCTATATGAAAAGTTCAAGTTGGGTGAGCTTAGACCAACTCCAGTAACGCTTTAATTGGCTGATTGCTCTGTTATCATACCATGAGACATTATTGAAAATGTAACCTTAAGGTCAAAAACTTCTATTTTTCTGTAGATTTTTTGATCCTTGATATGGAAGTACCAAAGGAGTTGAGAAACACGCCCATAATCCTAGGACATCCCTTCCTTGATATTGCCAAGGCAAACATCAATTGTAAGAATGTCTGTATGGAGATTGCCTTCAGTGACAAGATACAATCAAACATTTTCAAGGTAACAAATAAGTTTGAGGGTTGTAGACATATTGAGGAAATTGATTATTTGGGTAACATAGTCGAGGAAAGCATGTCAATTCAAGTGACTGAGGATTCTCATTCTACATGCTTGTCCCACCCACAACCCTTCGTGGCAGATTAGCCACAAAACCATGAGGACATTAATTTCATCCACACTCAACCTCTTCCACTTGATAGGGCCAGTAAACCTTCTATTACACTACCCTTATGTACAATCTATTCAAAGCCTACCCCAACTTGAACTCAAGCCATTGCCAAGTAATCACAAGTATCACTTCTTAGGACATGATCTGACTTTGTCTGTGATCACTAGTGCTTATCTCACCTAGGAGCAAGAAAAAAAACTCTTAAAGGTCCTAAAGGAATATAAGGAGGCAATTAGCTGAACCATCCATGACCTGAAAGGAATTAACCCCTCTTATTGTAACCATAAAATATACTTGGAAGAGGGAGCCAAACCTTCTCGCGAGATATAGAGAAAATTGAATCCAAACATATGAGATGTAGTTAAGGAGATCATAAAGTGGTTCCATGTAGGAATTATATACCCCATTTTTGACAGTCACTTTGTTAACCGCATGTAGATTGTACCCAAGAAAGCCAGGTTGACCATAGTGATGAATGAGAGCGGGGAATCGACACCCACAAGAATAGCTTCTCCTGAAGAGTCTGCACAGATTATAGGAAGCTGAATTTCCCCACTAAGAAGAATCATTTTCCCTTACCATTCATTAACTAAATTCTTGAGAAGTTGGCTGGACCAAAATACTTCTATTTCCTCAATGGTTATTTGAGATACAACCAAGTTGAAATCCATTCCGCTGACCAAGAAAAGACAACTTTTACTTCTCCTTACAAAACCTTTGCATTACGTAGGATACCTTTCAAGCTATGAAATGCACCTACTATCTTTCAACAGTGCATGCTAACAATCTTCTTGGACATGGTAGGAGGAGGTCTCAAAGTATTTATGGATGATTTTTTTTATTTTTGGAGACTCTTTCGATTCATGTCTAGCCAACTTAGAGATGATCTTGAAAAAATGTATTAAGGTTAAGTTGGTCCTTAGCTGAGAGAAAAGCCACTTTATGACATAAGAAGGAATAGCATTAGGTCATGTGGTCTCTAATCAGGATATTAAAGTCGATAAAGTTAAGGTTGTTACGATTTCCAAACTTCCCTCACCCACATCTATTAAATAAGTGAGATCATTTCTTGGATATATAGGTTTTTACAGAAGGTTCACCAAGGAATTTTCTAAGATTGGTCGACCTTTGAGCAATCTTCTAGCCAAAGAACAGTCGTTTGACTTCAATGATTCCTGCTTTCAGGCATTTGAGTCCCAGAAAAAGATTGTTACCTGTGCTCCAGTTCTGCAACCACTTATGTGAACGGCTCCTTTTGAGATAATGAGTAATGCATCTGACTTTGCTGTAGGAGTCGTCTTAGGACAAAAGATAGACAACAAGCCCTCAATTATTTGCCCTCAGTTACTTACTACACTAGCAGGACTCTAGATAAGGCTCATATAAACTATACCACGTCTAGAAAAGAGCTTCTAGTCATAGTATCTACTTCAGAAAAACTTAGGTCTTACCTCCTAGGGTCCCATGTTATCATTTACACAAACCACTCTGCACTCAAACACCTCTTTAACAAAAAAAGGATGCCAAATCCCAACTAATTGGATGGATCTTATTATTGTAAGAATTTGATTTGGAGATTAAGGACAAAGCTTGGTCACAAAATGTAGTGGCTGATCATCTTTCAAGGATCTTAGTGGAGGACCCTCACCCCGAAATTTGAATGAGTCAATTTTGATTATCTCAAATGTTTAGATCCCTTAGTTTGCAAACATGGTAAATTATTTAGTTATCAGTAAAATCCTAGAGGACTTGACGAAACAACAAAAAGATAAATATTATGTTGAGGCCAAATATTATTTCTGAGAGGACTATAAGCTTTATCACATCTATGTTGATTAGATGCATGCTAAAGATTGAGTTTGAGAGCATCCTGACCTTCTGACACACATCTCCATGTGGTGGTCATTTCTCTAGCAAGAAGATTGCCACTAAGATTTTGCAATCTAGATTTTATTGGTCGTCTCTCTTTAAGGATGCCCAGCAATTCTATAGACTATGTACACGATGTTAATCAATTAGAAACATAACCAAGCAAGACATGATGTCCTTAAACCTGAACTTAGCGGTTGAAATTTTTGATGTTTGAAGCATTGACTTTATAGGACCTTTCATCCCTTTCCTTTAGACAATTTTATATACTGGTTGCAGTAGACTATGTGTCCAAATGGATTGAGGCCACCTCAACCAATACCAACGATAACAAAGTGGTCATATACTTTGTTAAAAAGAACATCTTTAGTCGGTTCGAGACATCCAAAGCCATCATTAGTGATGGAGGTTCCCCCTTTACGTATGCTCAGAAGCTTACTATCTAAACATAGAATTTTTACACTTTACCATCCCTAAACAAATGGGAAAGCTAAAGTCTCCAACCGGAGATCAAAAACATTCTTCGAAAGACAATTAGGCTCAACATGGAACACTAGACCACCAGGTTAGATGATGCTCTATGGGTCTACTGCATAGCGTTTAAGACTTCCATTAGCATGTCCATGTATCCGTTGGTTTCTTGTAAGGCATGTCATCTCCTAGTTGAGATGAGCATAAAGCGTACTGAGCAGTACAAAAATGTAAGTTGGACTTAGATCAGGTTGGGAAACATCGCATACTCCAACTAACTGAGTTAGAGGAGCTTCGAAATGATGCTTACGAAAATGGCAAGATCTACAAAGATCAAATCGAAGCTCTCCATGACAAACTAATTCTAAAAAGAGCCTCAAGCCAATCCAAAATGCTTGGCTTTTCAACTCTAAGCTGAAGCTCTTCCCAAGCAAGCTGAGGTTCAAGTGGAACGATCCGTATGTTGTGACCCGCAAATTTCCAAATGGGGCCTTTGAGGTATCTAATCCAAAGATGGCTAATGTCTTTAAATTCAATGGGCAAAGGCTCCAACCTTATTTCGAGCACACTTCACCTAGACTTGTCCCACGGAAGGTTGCACTGCTAAATATACACCAAGTTAAACTGTGCTCGGCTGTAGACATTAAACTTAGCACTTTCTGAGAGTCAATCCAGTGCTTTATAGGTTGCAAATACTTTCCTTAGATAAGTGAGCTGACCCAGGTTTTGATGCAATATTTAGGTGTTATCTTTGCACTCTACTCTTCCATGAATATGCAATACAATGAAGACGTTACATTAAATAGGTATAGGGGGTGGATACATATATTTCTAAAGACAATTTGCCAGCACCATGGAGTTTTTTTATTTATTTTTCATATAAAAAATCTCTTTATAAGCATAACTCTACCTACAATTAGTGAAATCCAGATATCTAGAAGCCACTAAGTTTAGGGAGTTTTTAGGAAACTTAGCAATAAGACCTTCCAGGCTGTGATTAGCTTAATCAATTAGAGAAGTCCTCTAAGACTCGAGTTTAGACTAAATTCTTAAATAATTCTTTTGATTAAGGTCAAAGGTCAACAAGGAATATAATATGGGGCTCGTTGATCCACCCTCCAGTTTAGGAGGTGGAGTAATTTAAGCATCCAAATTTCACACACTTGATTTGACTTGCGGGAAATCACAACCTTGAAAACAAGGAGTTTCACTAAGGCTGGGATTGGGGAGTCTTTGCATTAACTAACTTAACTTATATTGAAACTAATAAAGGCCCTTGCGAGCATGGCTAGCATATTACATTGGGGTTGCCCTCAGTTGTAGAATCTCCGGATCACAACCAAGAGTCCTAAGCTTCCCTAGATTTTGTTTAAGTAATGTTAACGAATAGATAAAGGAGAGCCCGTCACTTTAAAAAATGTGGGAAAAGCAAAAAAATAATAAAAGAAAATAATAATAATAATAATAACAATAATAAAGTAGTATGAGAAAAAGAGAAGAAAATATTTAAATAAAAAAATATAAGGTATAATAAGAGACCAAACAACTCAGTCAGGGAGATATACCTTTAAAATTGACCTTGGGATATAAAAGGGTAAGGAAAAAGCTAGGAAGTCTTAGTAAGGCAAAACTGAAGGGACGACTTTGGAGAGTTAGGAGACATTGCATTAGATAAGTATAAGAGGTGGATACATATATTTCTAAAGACAATTTCTCAACATCGTGGAGTTTTCTGTTTATTTTCCACAAAAAAAATCTCTTCATAAATAGCATATATAGTTGCATAACTCTACCTAGGATTAGTAAAATCTAGATATCTAGAGGCTACTAAGTTCAGGGAGTTTTAAGGAAGCTTAGCCCATAAGGCCCTCCAAACTGTGGTAAGCTTAACCAACTGGAGAAGTCCCCTAGGACTCCAGTTTAGACTAAATTCTTGAAGAATTCTTTTGATTAAGGTCAAAGGTCAACAAGGAAGAATGTATGGGGCTTGTTGGTCCACCCTTCACTTTAGGAGGCAAAGTAACCTAAGCATCCAAATTTCACACACTTGATTTAACTTACAGGCAACCACAACCTTGAAAACAATGAGTTTCACTAAGGCTGGATCAAGGAGTCATTGCATTAAACAGACTTAACTTATATCGAAACTAATAAAGGCCCTTGCGAGCATTGCTGGCATATTACACTAAGGTCGCCCTCAGTTGTAGGATGTCTAGATCCCAGCCAAAAGTCCTAAGCTTCCCCAGATTTTGCATAGGTAATGTTCATGACCAGACGAAGGAGAGCCACTCACTTAGAAAAATGAGAGAAAAATAAATAATAATAATAATAGTAATAATAGTAAATAGGAGAAAAAGAGAAGAAAAAGTTCAAATAAAAAAAATGTGCATAAGGTACAATAAGAGGCTAAACAGCTCAGCCACGGAGATATACCTTCAAAGTTGACCTCGGGATAGAAAAGGGTGAGGAGAAAGCTAGCAAGTCGTAGTAAGGCGGAACTGAAGGTAAGACCTAAGATAGTTAAGGATAATCCTAGCTCAGGAAATTTGTGCTTTCTTAACTTTGGGTGCCTGTAAGTCAATTCTACCGCACTAAGCACGGACGCTTTAAACTCACAATTTAATAAACCCTAGGTAGACCCTTGAGCCTACGAAATCTACGATCGTGACTACAAAGTAAGGTCAAAAGGAAACCAAAAGGTTTAATGAAAACTAAGTTCTAAGTGTCTTTCTCTAGTTCTGTTGGGTGCTTATGTTGGAACCTTCTTCCACATCTTATTTTAGTGTTAACAAAATTATTGTAGATTAATGTTTGCAATTAAATGCTTTTCAGATTTAGGTGAAGATCAAGGCAAACCTTGAATTATGTCAAGGAGGTATGATGACAAGAAGGAGATGTTGATAGAAGATAATCTTTGATCTAGAGTTTTTATTATCTTTTAGATTAGGTTTTACTTTATTAAAATGTATGACTCTTAATAAAGAATCAAGTTTTAGATCCTAAAATTAATTAGAGATAAATTAGGATAAACATTATGATTATTCAATTCAATTCAAAGTACGTATTATTTAAAAGATATTATTTTAGCGGTTAAAGTAATCTAATGAATTAATTAGTAATACACTTAAAATAAAGATATTTGAAAGCAAGTACTGGTACTATTTATCAGTATGATATATATAAGGCGCAGGTTTGAGCCTATGTCTCAAACTGTGAACAACAAGTACCGGTACTAACCATTAATATCGATATTTGGTGGTCATAGCTTGTGGACTTAGTTCGAGCCTGGACCTTACAAGTATCGGTACCCATGATGAGTATCGGTACCAGAACTTTTGTTTGCTAATTGTAGAAAAAAACTGTGAACAGCTAGTACTGGTACCCGTACTTCAATACCGGTGCAAATTAGCTGTTGGTCCAAATCTGAACAACTGAAGAATCTATTTTAAGACCATAGACGTTGGGATTTAAACCCCAACGTCCAGTAGACGAGTAACTTAGGCCCTAACTCTATAAAAAGACTTTTGAACTCTTAGTTTGTATATATGAACTAGAAGAGAAAATCCAAGAGCTAGATTTTCATATTTTCACCATATTTTTAAGAAAAGAAAAAGTAGTTTGCTGCTCTCATTCTCTCTACACATTTGCAAACTCAACGACGTTTTCTTCTCACGCATCTACGAAGTAATTCACATCTTTTCTAGGCTCTCTATTTGGTAATTTTATTCTAATTATTGTTGAGAGGCTTATGAATTTTTTGTTGTAAGATTTTTACTTGTCTTACACCAGTGCTATTTGTATTGAACTTGTTTTCATTGTTTGGGTTGTAACAAACCTGTTTCTTATACTTGGGTTGAGATAACCCGTTAATTACCTCAGTTAGTAAAGTAATTCCCTCGGGGTTGAGGGAATCGGGTTAAAAATCCTAAGCTGAGAGGCTTAGGTAGTGAAATACCCAAGTGAGTGGAGAACCACTATATATTTTGTGTCCTTTGTGGTTTAAATCTTTGTGCAAATATTTCTTGTTATTACTAACATCTGCTGGAGTGTTTTGTAAATTCCCTACTTAGAGGGGGTGAGATCAGCGTGACATAAAAAATGCGGAAAAGATAATAAACAATCTCACAAAATTCAATCACACAAGATACATAATAATTTTTAGGTGGAAACCCAAACCGGGTGAAAACCACTACCTAACCCTCTCGAGTTAAGATTTTCTGATCAACCAAGTTGATCAAATCCACTAACCGAATCACTTAAACGAAGGTGATTCAACCTCAATTACAACCACGCTACAAGTGCGAGGGTAGCGTTCCTCAACCCCTTCTCTTCACGAGAAGGATTTTGTCCCACGAAGGAGACGGAAATTCGCAAAGCGAATACACAACCAAATAACAAAGATAAAATAACAAATAATCCTATAGAGCCAACAAAGTAATTTTAAACCTAAGCTTTTATAGGAATTAAGAAACTCCCCTTTGCAAGGAGTGGGTCGAGTCGATAACGTGGGTGCGTGAGCCACGCGATGGCGCAGCATCGCTCTCGTGAACTATGGCGGGAGAGCAGGTGCGCAAAACAGCTTGATGCTCTCTATATGTAGAACTAGAGCTTAGAGAGCAAGAGAGACACAAAATGGTTTGAAAGTGTATTGCAAGGTGTGTGTCTTGTGTATCTAGGTGTGTGTGTGAGTGACAAAGGCTCTCCTCTATTTATAGAGGCCTTAGGAAAGCTTTGCAAGGCTTAGGAAAGCTTCCATAGCCGTTGGAAGCAAAGTCCAAAAGAATCAGGCCAAAATCAGGAACAATGATTGCACTAACAGGCTTATCAAATGTCTGATCCTGGCATCAGACGTCTGGAAGATCACTTTAAGACGTCTGAAAATAAGGTCAGACGTCTGATTTTGGGCGGGTCTCTTCCTGACTTGAATCAGATCTAAATAGGGTTCTAGTGCAAGTCCATCAGACGACATACAGGACATCTGACACTATGTCTGGACGTCTGGAAACCTACTTTTTCGTGGGAATGGATTTCCAAGAGAGTGCAACGGCTAAAAAGTCTCTGAGAAGAGATTTTGGGTCAGTCGAGGTAAAACGGTCATCTATCAGATGTCTGGAAAGGCCTAAGGACGTCTGATAAGGGTCTAACAGTCATATCCTTGATTGTTTATTAGGCCAGCCAACGGTCCACTATTTGGACCCCTGGCAAATACATCAGACGTCTTCTAAGACGTCTGGATTAAGGTCTGGATGTCTGATTTCATCAGACAGAACTATCAAGTCCAGCCTAAATGTTTATCAGACGTCTGAATCAACAGTCAGACGTCTTAAAACACATTATCAGACGTCTGATCTTGGAATTAGACGTCTGGAAATGTTGTTTGAACCCTATATTGATTTTCTAAGTTCTCTATAGAAAACGTAAGTATCCTAAGGTTGTGCTGGTGTTCCTAGGACTACTGTTAGGGTACTTTGAGGCTCTTTAACATAAATATAAGTAACAAAAATAAAGAGCAACAAAAGAAACGAAAAATACGAGTACAAGAGAAGGAAATCTATCATATTCTTCATCTCCTTCAATATATCGCTCCTCGTGAATCTCCTCTATTCTCCATCAAGCTCCTCCAATCCGTCCTGGATGCGAGCTCGAACTCCGTCTAATCACGTCTCCATTTGCAATTGACCTGAAATCTAAGACTCCAAGTAGAAATGTTAAATGACACGTGTTTTGTTATCATTAAAACAAATGATCGTAATGCTCTAGCACCAACATGTTTGTGTGCACGTAGCCATCTATAGTAGATCCGAAGTTTCCATCACCTTATAGAGTAATAACCCTTATATCTTCCTTAACATTGGTTGGCTAACAAGTATCAAGTGATTTCATACATCCTAGTTTAAAGCTTTGCATTCACCCATGTTTTGGTAGGGACTAACAAAAGATATGCATGGAGGTGTAATACTTTCATATTTATTAAAAATAATGTGCCTATTTTATGTCAATTCCTAGCATTATTAAGGCATAAATAATGCATCATGAGCATTCTAGGCATATTAAGTTCATGCATGCAGTTTATAATTTTGTACATATAACAATAACCTTAATTTATGCAGGAACAAACATGGATGGAAGTGGGAGCAAAGATATTCATATTTTACATGAGTAGAGAGCAAAAAGAAGCCAAATTCAAGGAGATGCAAGGGCATTCCCACAATGTTCCCTCCAACACCAAAGTTCTCCCCTAAACCATCCAAGTTGGCTTTCATTCCAAAGATATTCTAAATGGCCTTGGACTTCCTTAAAAAATGTTTAGGAGGGGAGCACATCTACCTCAATTCCCACTTGTCACACCCCAATCGTGCACCAATCACATGCCTCACGTACACCAAGCTCGTGCTCCCCGCGCTCCAGCAACTCTAGTCATTCTAGCCCACTCCAGTCGACCAGCATGCGATATGCACGCCATCCATGCCTATGCCTTCTTCGCACGCCCAACCCCCCATCCACGCTAGTCACCCATGCCATCCCCACTCTTAGCCAACGCATGTTTCGCACTCGTGAACTATGCTTCAGCTGCCTCCCTGCACACTCCCCACACAAAGTGTGCGCATTTGGCTAGTTGTTTGCCTTCTCCCTTCACCTATAAAAGGCCCTACCCCCCTCCATCCTCAAACCATCTCCACCTACTCCCTCATCACCTCCATTAGAGTTAGGAAACCTCCCTTAGCATCCCCAAGTCCAAAATTCCCCCACCCATCCAGTCATGCCCCCAGAAGCTGAAGTCAGTGCCATCACCAAGCCACGACTAAAAGTGCTCCTAGTGCTTCGTGAGAGCATCCAGCATAGACTTCCAAAAAGGGGACTCCCCCTAATGAAGTTGAAGAGGTCCCTTTGGCGGCATAGCGCTGCCATAATAATCCTTCAACAAATCTTGCCACATCCCCTGTCCCCCCCTAAGTAACCTCGTCACCCATTTTAAGAGCAATGAATTTGCAACCTCCTTAATCTGGCACACCTCGAGGCCCCCCTTTTTCTTCGGTCTGCAAATCATTGCCCATATGACAGGTTGGAGAAACCTCTCTTTTTGCACGGCTCCACGCCAAAAGAACCTCTTCTTGGCCATCTCCAGCCTCCTAAGGACCTTTCCCAAAAGAGGGATAAGTAAAAGGTTGGTATAGCCAAGAGGATTGAGTTGAGCAGGACAAGGCGACCTCCCCTAGACAGCAACCTCCTGCACCACCCTGTCAACCACGCTATGATCTTCTCAAAGAGGAAAGCCCAACTAGATGCCTACATCCTCTTGGCCTGCAATGGGAGACCAAGATACCTCACTGGCAAAGAGACCATGGGCACATTGAGCGTCTGTCAAAGGGAGGCCACGATGGAAGGGTCCTGCCTGAAGCAAACCAGCGACAAATTAGCCCCATTGACCTTAAGGCCAGAGGTGTCACCAAATATGTGGAGAATCTTGCCTATCGCCTCCCCCTAAGCAAGTCCCCCCTCTAAGAAAAAGATCATGTTGTCGACGTACTGTAAAATGGGAGTGAGCAACCTCCCCCAAGAGGCCACTATAAAGCCTTGAAGTAGACCTTCCTCGTAGGCGTAGAAAGCCAGACGCACCAAGGTATCAATTGTTGGAATGAACAATAGAGGGGCAAGGGGGCATCCCTAACATACCCCCTTTTGGGGCTGAATCCATGTCTCCGAAGGCCTACCATTGATGAGAGGCGAGAAGGAGGTCGTAGTAACACACTATCGAAGAACTTCCCAAAGGTAAGGCCAGGACAACATGTCATAGGCCTTGAAGAAATCGACTTTGCAAAGGAAAGCCCTGGTCTTTCGTCTGGTCCACCTAGCCACCATCTCCTGAGCTAGAATGAAAGACTCCTGGAGAGTCTTGCCCTAAGGAAAGCTGACTACACAGGGCTAACAAGGTAAGGAAGCACCTCACATATCTGGTTGGCTAGGACCTTCCCGATGATGAGGTACACTAAGTTGGAGAGCACAATGGGCCTGTAGTCCGAAAGGCTCTCTGCCCCCAGCTTCTTTGGAAGAAGGAAAAGGAGGGAACGATTCAACCTCTCAAAGCCAAAATTCCCCTCTTGAAATTTAGCTAACACACCAAGGATGCCCTCCCACACCACCTCCCAAAACTTCATGTAAAAAATAACCTCAAAACCATCTGGTCTTGGGGACCCTTCGATCATCAGGCCTTTCATAGCCTCTAGAACCTCCTCCATGATGGCATGAACAATGTAAGTGCCCTCATCCACCCCAAGTCGTGGCATAGGTAGACCAGCCAGATGCCAAGCTCCACATGGAGCTACCACATGACCTTGAAAAAGTGCGCATCCACCTCCCTGTGTATCTCATCTGGGGAATCCATAGTCCTGTCCACTTCTCGAAGCATAGAGGTATGGTTAACCCTCCTCCTAGAGCTAGCCACTGCATGGAAGAACTATGTGTTTGCATCCCCCTCCCGTAGCCATATCTGCTAGGACTTCTCCCGCCAATCCACCTCCTACTCCACTATGACACAACACCTCCTTCTCTCCAACTCCTCCTAGAAGAGAGGGGATGCATCTTCTCTGGCATCTAGGGCATTAATCCTCACCAACGCCTCCTCTTGCTACTGCATCCACTCCACCCAAACGTCCTCATGGGTGGACACCCACAGATGATACCGCAAATGACGAAGTCTGGCCGCCAACATCCTCATGGAAATGGACTCAACAAGGTAGGATGGATGCCCAAAGCCCAACCACCATCTCCCTGAAGCCTTCCACCATAAGCCATGAATGCTGAAATCTAAAATAGGAAGGGGTGGATCGCTCCTCCCCGCTATCCCAAAGAAGAAGTGTGTGATTGAAGAATGGCCTAGGTATGGTTGTCATGCCTGTAAGTGATATGCCTCCGCTAGACATGGCACAGAAATCGATCCAATCTAGGCATGGCCCTGCCTCTACTCTGCCATGAAAGTTGTCCATGACATGGGTAGGTCCTTGAGCTCAAGATTAGTAACCACCCCTTGGAACCCAAGTGTCGACCTATCACCCTGACCATTAGGCCTATCCCTGTGATTAAGCGTGGCATTGAAATCACCCCCAATCAACCTTGTACCCACCGTCACCAACTCTGCCACAGAACAAAGCTTGCTCTACAACCTCAGACGCTACCTTGGACCACATGACCCATAAACATAGGAGATGTACACCGTACTTCAAGCACTAACCCTCGTAAAGCAACCCATAAGGACATATTCCCCAACTAAAGAAGACTCTAGCTGAAAATGAGCTTTCCTCCACCACACAGCCACACCTCTTGCCCTCCCCACAGAGGGTGTAAAAAGAAGCTCGTCCTCCTGTCCCCTACACAAAGACCTCCAACTCCTGTCCTTAGAATCCTAGATGTGCATCTCCTGGAGGAAAACACAATCCACCTGCCATTCCATGAGGTAGCTCCTCAATGTCGACCTCCGCTCCCTATCCTAGAGGCCACGAACATTCCACAACAAGACATGTGTCATGAGAGATGGGTAGTCTCCCCTCCATGCACTTGGGCTTGCATATGGGTGTGCACCTTCTCTACCATAAGTACCCATGCAAGGCACTCATCATCAACTACCCAAACCTGTGATTCACAACTACGTAGGAAGTACTTGCACTTAGAAGGCGCACAACAAGGTGCACCCCTGTTTGCTATGTGTCCATATCTAGATCAGCAATGACCATTAGAAAAGCCTCCCTTGGTGACCCCTTCAGCCCACTCCAGATCCATAGTTGGATCCCGAAGCTCTTTAGCAGACGCCAAGTGTGGCATTTCGTCAAACACCTGCTAAGCACCCTTGCTGAACGCAGCTTGTGGCACAATATCAAACAACTGGCGAGCATCCTCCTCTTGTACAATTGGCAACTCCTCCTCCATTGATGTCTCCCCTACTAGCCATGGAGTCTCCCCAAAGGGTTGTTTTTTATCAATTCGAATCACCATAGCCCCCTCATGGCTTGCACTGGCCTACCCCATTCCCATAGTCAGGAATGACATGTGTCCACCTCCCCAGGCAACAACTTCAACATAGGTGGCGTGTGACCCCTTTGGATTGAAGGGTACTCCATTGCATTTCCCATCTTACATGATTCTAACTAGAATCATCCATGACAAACCCCCGCACCCAAGAATGACTGACCGAGGCACCTTGACCCCAAAATCACGAACCACTTCCACCATAATGGTTGTAGCGTCCCCTACAACAACCCTCGATCCAATGCAAGAAACCACCCGTCCAAATCTATGCACTATTGCCTCAATTACCTCTGGCGTTCGAAGATGAATGGGAATACCAAGCAGCTGCAGCTTCATGTGAGGACATGGCGGCACCCACTCTTTAAGTGCCCCATCAAAGGGAGACACCATCCTCCAACTGATGGAGACGCCGTCCATCCCCATTGTTTGGAAACGAAGACGAGCCACATCCTCCTCCTCAAGATCGAAAAGGACCTTTCTTGATGATAGGACAGCTAGCTTCCAATCCACTGCATGCTCGCAACCATCCCCCTAATCCCAACAGAAGCTTGACCCACCAGAGACCTCCGTAGAATTCGCTCCACCTCCTTGGCCACCAGAGACCACGATGCCTTAACCCTGTAATCAAGCAACCCACGAGGTAGCATCGGTGGATCCTCCCTCTGATAGCACAACTTTAGTCCTCCCATACCCTAGCGAAGCCCAACTCCAGTGCGGTTCTCAATCGGCCTTCAACACACCTCTTGTTGATGCCAAGAGGTGCACGAGAATTGTTGATGTCCCACTCCCCCACACCTAAGACATCGAATGGCTCCCTCGCATAATGGCCCAAGGACCAACGACTAAAGCAACGGATGCTAGTAGAGGCACAACGCCCCCCAATCTTCCTATGATGGCCTATGCCCCTCCCCCATTCTCTTCTCACCCTTCTCTCAACCATCCAAAATTCTCGTCCCATGAAAAAATCTTACAAGGAGTTAACTCTAGCATCTTTCAAGTCAAAGGACATTTACACGGTACTGAAATAGCCCTTTATCTATTATAAAGGATGGATAAAGCTTATTTGCCAAATTTAGGCTTATTTGGCGATAACCACTATAAGCATTAAGCAAAGACATATGTGACTGCCCAGAACAGGAGTCCACCAATGCATCTATCTTGGGCAGATGAAACTCATCCTTGGGGTTGGCATCATTAAGATTTGTTAAGCTCACGCACATCCGCCACTTGCCATTAGATACTTTCACCATTACGATGCTTGGAAGCTATTCTGAGTGCAAAGAATTTTCAATGAACCCCGCCTCAAGGAGCTTGTCAACCTCGACTGCAGCCACCTGCCATTGTTCAACTAATTTGTGCCAACACACCTACTTGATTGGTCATACGCCCAGCTGAATATTCAGGCGGTGCTTGATGACTGTCAGGTAGCTCGGGCTCACACCCAGCAAGTCATTAGCGAAGCAGGTGAAGATATACGCATTAGCCTGAAGGAGCACTAGTATTTGTTGAACTTCATGAGTGCTTAAGTTAGCTCCCACTTGTATTAGCTTGTCCGGTAGACCCGGGAAGAGTTGGACCATCAAAGTTGATGAGCTAGGGCTCACAGTAGGCAAGGTTGTAGAGTTTAGAGTTGAGTTCCCTTGGACTACATGTATTTGGCATCTTTTCTTCCCCCACTTCTGTGATTTTGGGGGTTTTCTCTCCATACTCCATTCAAGCTCCTATTGTAGGAGCTCTCTCCTGAAGGATTAGTCCCCATGAACTATCCCTATTCCATTGGGTGATTGGAATGGGACCAACTATTGGTAGGAAGGGGGGTTGCTACTAAATCCATGGGTAGAGGGTAATCAATAATCCCTTTGAACATCGCCGCAAGATTGGCCATCGTAGAAGTCATCTGATTGATGTGCTAGCTCCCATCGCAAATAATGACCGGAAGTGCAATGTCCCCCTTCAGCATAACCTTGTGGTTTCCAAAGCCAACCACTGAGTATGTCAAGGGGGCCAAATCATTTTCCTAGAGCCCCAATTTCATAAGGGTTTTCAAGAACAGGACATCTACTACAGTCCCTTCATCGACCAGAAGCTGGAGCAGATTTTGCCTTGTTACGAGCAAGATAATTAAGAGAGGATCCACATGAATACTTGGATATGACAGAATCTTATGAAAGGCAGCAATCGCTTGCTTAACTTCATGTCGATGAGTCGCCCTTTGCCACTGCGTGGATATGCATATGTTGCGAGATCTGGCAAATCTAGACAAAGCTGGCTAATTGCAAGGTGTGGTGTTAACGCCAAAATCACCTCGACTTTCCCTCCTTGGATCAGAGTGACCATGGTGCACTCTTGCTAAGGGGTGCTAGCTTGTCGAATAGCTCTCCTTAGCCAAAATTACTAAGGCATTTCAGTGGTAATCCTCAGGCGAGAGGTCTCTGTGTCGACCTCGCTCTTTGAGAGCAATAGTGACGTCTGTCTTTGCCACTTCTTCCACAAAAACCATATTTACTCCACGTAATTGCTAGAGGTTTTCCTTTTCTAGGGTCGCTTTCCCTTATCTTAGCCCTTATTGTGCTTAACAAACTAGGCCAAATTTTCGTGTCAGATCTGATAGTCAATTTGATTCCTGAGATCACAACAATTCTCCATGGGATGTCCACAAGCTTTATGGAATCAACAATAAGGCCCATTATTGTTTTGCCTCTTTGAGGGAGGTGGCGAAGGTAGGAGGTCTTTGTTAGTCTCCCAAACCACAATTAGCATGTCTGCTTGGTTGACAACAAGGGGGGTGTACTCTTAGTACATTTCCCTTCAAGCCAATCGAGACACTCAATTTCGGTGGTAGGCTTGGCAATCGTCCCTCTGGTTGGGGAATTTCTCCTTCCTCTCATTGAAGCATGAACCTCTACCTCGATTTTGAGATGTCTTAGTGTCGGTCCACCTATCTTCAGGGGCAATGTGCCTCTCCTCTCCCATGTTATCATCTAACCGGCCTAGGGAGCGGAAGTTGTCTTGCTCCGCGAATCGCGTGGCTTTATCTCACAGTTCCGCCATGTCTCTAGGCGAAAAATCATCGATGTCATACCAGAACCTCCAGGTCAATGGACCAAATTTGAAGTACTGGATGTCAATCATGTCATGAGCCCTCTTATACTTGAAGTACTGTTAAGACCCGTGCTGTTTGAGCCTTTTAAGACGTCTGGACTGTGGGTCAGACATCTGGTCAGACGTCTGGAAATCAAAAAATTTGAGTACGAGCTCTCGTCTACGCACGTGCTGTGCGCAGACAGTACTCTTGTTTTTCCTCCTCTTCTCTCTCTCCCCGCCTCCAGCAAAACCCTAAACCCACCAACCTTATATAAGACCCCCTTCCCCTCTCGTTCTCCCCACACCAGCCCTTCCCCTCTTCTTCTCCACTCTAGCGAGAGAGGCAACGCGAGAGAGAGAGTGCGTGGGCGACATCGAGGAGGACCGGTGTGAGGAGAGGAGAGCAAGCTTGCGAGCTCGCGTGGGAGCTCATTGGTGAGCACACAACCAGAGCGGCGCATGCGCGAGGAGGACTGTGTCGGGGAGGTCCTCCCCGACATTGCTGCAGCCGAAGCTGCAGACGAGGGGGCGCGGCGCAGCCACGCGCAGCGTGAGAGGGCGGAAGCAGGTTCTGGTTCTGGGTTTTTCCTAGAATCAGACGTCTGGAGCGACGTCCAGACGACGGAACGGAGTTTGGAGGCGGTTCTAGATGTCTGAGGTGAGAGTTTTGCGAAGGTACGTTTCCTTTGCGGATATGGCCATGTAGGCCGCTCCGCAGTAACCCTTTTGCATGCCCGTTTTGAGAGATTTGCTGGTGGCATGCAGGATTTGCTTCAGGAAGGCGCGAGGCATGCCCGCCCATACATTTCAGACGTCTGGGCGACATACCAGACGACGGAAAGCACTTCCAGACGTTCGGAGAGGTGGTCAGACATCTGGAGCTGGGTACAGACGGTCCAGAAGAGTTTTTGGACGTTTGAGGATTGGCGCAGGGGCTTGAGGTATGACACTGGACACTTTTAAGACGTCTGGAAGTTGTTCCAGACGTCTGATTTGAGTCAGAAACCCTATTTTTGACCGTTTACGGTCCATTTGAGGTATGTTTCCGCAAATAAGATATCAATGTGTTCCTTGTGAGTTCCTCTACTTGTTAGAAGGTTTTCCATGTGTTCTGATAGTTACCTTGTGATTATTCCTTGTGATAGGACTTCGTTTTATTGCAGGTTCGAGGCTTGCAGAGGCACGTGAGCCTGCCGTTCAAGCCCCCAATACTCCTAAGTTTACTGGTAGAGTGGCTTCCCCCTAAATTAATTATAACCTAAATGCATGTGTGGAATGAATGATTAGAACCTACGATATGACATGAATCCTAAGACGAGAAACACTGGAAATGTTTGTAATGGGTGATTGAATTGCAGTCTTGAATGAGTAGATAGAATGATAACAATTGCCTATAAATAACAGCTGCCTGTGAAATGTGAAGTACTTGTGCTAGCTAACTGTTGCATGTAAAATTCCTGTTGTATACGTTAAATGACATAATCCGAGCTGCATGTATATAAATTGAGAATGGTAATGTGAATGATGGAAATACGAGTTACCTGTGTATAACCTGTGTATGGAAATGTGAACGATAGCAATACGAGCTGCATATGTATAACCTGAGAATGGAAATAGAAATGGTGAAACCTAGTATGGCTTGACATGAGGAATATGAGCATGAACCTTACGGGGAATTAGGAGTAGAGCTCCTAGAAATAAATGGAATGAATCTGGAAATATAAGTGGGGAAGTGAGCTGGCCCTTGAGTACGGAGTACCAAGGAGAGCGACTGTCCCCCTATTTAGTGTAGAGTGGAGCTAGCCACCTTTGGGTTGGGACCCGAGGTTAGGATTGGCCACTCTGTACCGACTTCTTGGCTCTCGCGTACACGGTACTGGGGACAGCTACTAGTGTAGGGAGAGAGCTAGCCACCCCACAGGACCCGAGGTTTAGCTAGCTGTCCTACACCGATATGTTAGGCCCACTGGGTAAACTAGGGTAGTCAGGCGAGGGTGCGCGGACTGTGGAGGGACGAGACCCCTGTTTGGTTCTTAGGGGCTAGACCCCTGTTACTGAGAGGGCTAGGCCCTATACTGGTTCTGTGCTGTGCTTTGGACGCACCTATTAACGGAAACGACTGACCGCGTGTCAATGCGAGATAACTACCCGTACGCTTATCGCGCGTGTCGTAATCACCATTACGTCTGTCCGTGACCTTGGGGTAGTTGATTGGGTGTAGGATCACCACGAGGGACTCTCCTGGCCAGGAGAGCACCACGTGTGCCTTTTACTCTTCGGAAAAGACTGCAATCAAAATCGTTCCTACGATGAACATTCGAGATCAAGACAGAGACCTGATAAATAAACCAAGTGGTGAAAAAAAAAATAGTTAAAGAAAGTAATTAAAAAACAACAGCTACCTGTTCACCTTTACTGCTTTAGTTAGTTGGTTGCCACTCTACTCAGCATTCGCTGACTTTGTGTACTTATAACTCTTTTCAAATCTAGGTGTTAAGCAGCCAGAGCCCACGGCTGCAGAGGGTGCTGGGCTTAGTAGAGCCCAGTAGTTATAGCTTCTTGTTGTACTCCTTTCCATTGTAGTGAGTAGACTCTTGTACTTTTATATTCTGTTCTTTATGTTCCTGTACTTGTTACTTTTTACTGTTGTGGTGGTGATACGTACTGTAGCTATTTTTACTTCTTTACTGTTGTACCTTTTTACTGTTAGTTGCTTAGCATAGTAAATGTGGTTGACTTTTCTACTTTTTGATTACTTTCTCGTTGGACAACTGAGTCTTGGGATCAGTCGAGTCAGTCCGATCTCGTGTCCTATAAGGATTCGGGAACCAGGTCGTAACAAGTATTGAACATTGAATCTGTTGAGGTAGAGTGGAAGGACTCGCCTTTTCATTGCTTAACCTCAAACAATCTTTCAATGTTATCTCTAACCCTCTATTGGCCAACAACGTATTGGTAAAATTTATCGACCAGCTCTTAGGACATTTGGCCTTTTGGCAACTCGTTGAATCATTCATAAGCAATGTCGACAAGATAAGACGGGAAAACCCGATAGAGTTTTCAGAAAACCCGTTGATCTAGGTGGTTATCACAAGGATAACCACCATTTCCCTTTCCAAAAAAAAAAAAAAATCGATAGAGCACCCCGTCTGGGCACTCATGGACCAGCATTATCTGTTGGTAGTTACTAACAAAGCTATACGGGTCAACCATGTCATCATATTGGGAGAAAATGGAGTTCTTGAATTTTTCAAGAAGTGATGCATTCATCACTTCCTCTATAAAGGGGTACGTCGCTGCATATGCCCAAGGGCAGATGCCCTTTATTGCCTGCGTAACTTGGTAAACAATCTCTCGAAGGAAGCCGCCACCATTGGGCAACAATGCACATGCTCTTAGCTGCCCCTTAGAATCACGTAGAGGCGATGGAGGAGGGGGGACTTAAAGGGCTCCTCCTTTACGACTTTTGATCTACCATTTTAGATGCTCAAACTGCTTACGAAGGTAAGCATTCTGCTCCTCGGCCACCAGGCACAATTGCACTCAATTATCTTCCTGACTTGAAGCCTAAGGCAGAGTTTGGGATTGGGCCTTTTCCTTGAGCACACACACCTTGCGGAGTTGGTCTATAACAACCTCCTATCTTGCCTAAAGAGTAGGGAGGCGGGCAAGGTATCCCTGCTCCTTCTCCTAGGCCTCTTTCAACAGGTCCAAAATGGGCCCCTCTTCTTCGAGAGCGATGTCCATATGCTTGTCGACCTTCTTGGCCTATCTTTGGTGACAAGATCGAGCCACGCTAGACTCTTCAAGTCCATCATTGTCATGATTCACCTTACAAAAATGACGAGTTGCAAGGGCCATCAGTCCAAGGAAAGATAGCACTGGAAAATGAAAGTTAAAGAGTAGTAGGAAATTATTCTATCTTCCCACAAAGGATGCCAATTGAACGGATCATTTCTTTGCTAAGCCTTATCAGGTTCAGAAATCGGGAAAAGGTTTGCTTACAAAAGCAAGCAATCATATGCAAGATGAGAATTTGGTGACCTAACTCCATCTGGAATAGGTATACTAGGGAGCATATGATTACTCTCGAATTTCCATTAAGTCGATCACATCTCTCTCTTACCTTATGCACATGAGACCCCATACAAAGGTCACGAGACACTTAAATAACACAACTCCTCATCACATGAGCATTGACTACTAAGTGTAATCCCTAGGACATAATCATAATGGTTGATCAAATCAATGACACGTCATACACATGTCCGTGCACGTTACCCACATTCATCGATGGATGTAATGCAGCAATAACAAATATGATAACCGTCACGCAAATGGTATCTAGCGGATGGTTTCTTCCACCTATACTCTAGGCTATTCTGCTGGATGAGGAACCCACCTATTCCCCAGGCCATCCAATCAGCTAAGGAACCCATCTATCTGCCAAACTTTTCTTTCGACTAAGGAATCCATTTATCTATTAGGCCTTTTTATGAGCTAGTCAATCCATCTACCCACCTAAATCCATAGGTGGATATGCCAAGTTTATGTATTTGTTCCTTTAAGCCATACGATTAATAATATCCTTATTCAGCCGAGTCGCTCGTAATGATCCATCTATTTAGGCCATCAAATCTTATGATTTTCAAATTCAACCTCTATTAGTAAAGCCTCTGTGAGCTTTTTCTTGAGTCTTTGTAAGGCTTTTTTTATTGGACTTAGATGGAGATTTTCCTTCCCTCATTAGTATGAGGACAAGATAATTGATTATGAATTCCATATTGTTGGTAAAGTGAGAATAAAACTAGAAACTCTCCCTTATTCTCAAATTGAAACTATTTAATTTTTGTGTCAATTGTATTTTGAATAATCGTCCAAAAAGGCGCAAAATAGCAATATCCATTAAATGAAGAACCATATGATGGTTCCCATACAACACCAAGCACAAGTTCTAAAGGATGTCTACTACGAGCTTGAGTGGCAGCAAGGTGAAGCCTCAAAGCCTTGCCCATCATGCATGAAGTACATTCATTAAAAAAATTAGAATAAAAAACTGGGATAAATCCCACCATCATTGTGCCCCTAGAGGATGATATCCATTACAAAGAAGGAGATATTCGTGAAACTCAATAGAACATTTGTTATTTTTACGGAAACGGTGTGCAAATAATAAGGATTTATTGGAACGTTGTGAAGCATAAAGGAACAAGCGGGATAGTATCGGTTGATCTCACTAGTATGGGTAATGGGCATTGTTTGTCCATTACCAACGAGAATCTGATCGTCCCCTTAATAATCTTCTGCAATAGAAAGGTTCACCATGTACCTTGTGATGTGATGTAAGGCACCTATATCCGAATATCTAGAGGCCTTTGTTGAGGCGACGCTGAAAAGTTAGCGTAAGCATCGGATAGATTATTCAGATGTTGAAAGCCTTACAAGACCTGATGCTGGCAGCATCATCAATATAGATTATGCCAAATTGTCTACATAATAGGCAGGAAGAAGGTCTGCCTCAACTGCCAAAACAATAGCCACATCCTTGGGAAGATCCTGAGCCTTGTGACCAGTGACTTGGGAAGAGTTAACAATTGAGATTGAAGAAGATTATAGATTATTCTGGATGCCAATTTCATGAACCATCAAGATGCTTTGTAGGTCATAAAATCCTTAAGGCTCTAGTCAGGTCGAACGTGCCAAAAAAATATTATTGAAGTCTACTTTGAGGTGGTTGTAAACAATAGCATTCAATTTTTTCCATCAAGAATAGGGAACCAGTGGTCACAAGCTTGTCAAATAAGTATTTCACCCCGGAGAGGAAATTAGCCACCAAATCAAACCCCTTTTTCATGTTTTGAAGTTGTATCCTTAATTGAAGTAGTCAAGTCCATGAAGGAGCACCATAGGCCTTTTCCCAATTTTAGACATCGAAGCTCGAGGCCAACCACGATAGGGAAGACCTCCTGTAGATGGCGCAATTCAAAGTTGGCCATGCGTCCAAAAAGGCTACGGCATCCAGATATGGGTGCAACTTTGCAAAAGAGAAATTGCAAATTAAGATGGATTAATGCATATACAAGGTGATGACTCATGCAGAGAAATCCTAGTCAAGAGGAAGATTCTTAGCCATAGATGGGAATTGAATAGGAATTTAATTTGAAATGTGTCTTATTTTGGGTTCATAAATAGGTGAGCAAATCCTACAACATTGTATGCTAATGGATAAAGAGAGAAAAGAGAGAGGGCATGATTTGAGAGATGCTATTATGTTTTCCTTTTAGTAGAAATTTTAGTTTCCAACAGTGAGAAGAGGTGACCAACCACCACAAAAACATGCAAGTGTTGTGCATCTCATAATTGATATGCATGCTTGATTCTTAGTTGTTTGTATCCCGATCAACATCATTATCTAAGTCATCTATAAAGGCATATATAATTGTTTGGAGATATGGCATCACATTTCAAGTTGCTATAATTTCTCTAAGGAAAGTCTACATACAATGCCGTTGTTCACTACGACTAGATTTCAAATTAAAATCGAAATTAAGGGAAGTCCACACTTAGAAGACCCTATAGCTGCTTGCATTTACAAGTAAACAGAGATGTCAACGGCTCACGTTCTTTTCAGTAATGTCCTTTTTACTGAAGGCTGGCGGAACGCGCAACCTTCGGGTTGTCAAACAAAGCTTTTGGGACGAAACTTTTGGACGTGGAAGCAAAGCAAAATGCCCGCAGAGTCGTCCCTTTGCTTGTGAAATAGTTAAGAAACATCAGAATGGGGAGGCCGAATGATTTACGACAGGTGGTGGCTGATTTGACAAAAACTTTTCAACTGAATCAAAATTTTTTAGCTGTGCAAGATCGGTACAAAACCGCACAAGACATAAAAGGTTGTCAAATGTAGTAATTCAATTAATATAAACCATGTCTATGCCCTTAAACATTTATACAAAAATACTTTAGGCATATATGGCGGTACCCAGGAGACATTCTTGACATTATTTGTATATGGGATGGAAAAATCCATTTAATTGAGGAGAGCGCTCTATTGAGTTTAGATGACCGGACATAGTATCAGCGCTTGTAGCACCTATTCCTTGCGGATTTCACTATTGGAGGCCGGTTAGTATTCTCCTTTTCTAAACCCCAATTTTAGCCTACTTGTTATTAAGAGAGAGAAGTCGAAAGATTAAGGTGGTCAACGAAGCATGGGTGAGTCCCCTTCTTCCAGCGAGGAAGAGGTTGGGGTTTTGGGTATAATTTTGGGTACCCAAATAGTTTTCCTTCACGGTATTCATTTGAGATTTTTGGGCAAGAGATACTTTAATACATATCCTACATGATAGCCAACGCTCACCGCCGCCTAAACCGGTGTCTCTCTTTTCTTTTCTTTTTTTTCTTCTCTTTTTGAACACAGAAACATTTTTATCAATAGAGGAAGATATCCAGAAACAATCCATAAGGATCCACAACAGGCGATCAACCAAGTTCGAAGCACACAGGTTGCCGAAGCAACCCAAATGATACAAATCACAAATAACAAAAAAAAAGTAAAACATACGAAGTATAAATAACACTAACTAAATATAAGCACAAAAATGACCAAGATTGCCAAAATGGATGGATGAGGCAGTGGTGGAGCAACAAGGCTGGTGATCACCATCCACTGAAAACAATGTCAAGCAACGACGAAGGTGATATGAAAGTGGGGCCATCAAGAGTTTGTTTGTTTTGTGGAAATTAAAAATAAATATTATATTTAGTAACATTTATTTTGACATCGGTAGATTTTAAAATTAAAAAATAGATATCTAAATAAATAAATTAAATAATAAAATATATTTATTTTACTAATTCATTCTACTTCTTTTCAACTCATCTTCATTACATAAAATTTATTTATTTTTCTTATCAAATAAGTCAAATAAAATAAAAATATATAATTTCTCCGTATCTTTTATACCTCTTTTTCATCCCTCCTGATAATTCATCTACCCAAACAACACCCAAACGTGGCAGCCCCCGACACCCCAACTGCAATAGCAAGAGGGTGAGTGGCACACCACCACCAAGGAGACGAGGAGACGCGGCACAACTCCCAACCGTAGCTGTAGGTGTGGGGAAGGCTGCCGAGCTGATAACCACAAACGAAAGGCAGCACTCGCAGAGGAGGGCAACGAGGGGGTAGTCTTCGCCATGACGAGCCCCCAAATCACCACAAGAGAGATTGGTGGTGGGGAAAGCAATGGAGGGGATGGCAAAAGGGACCGGCAAGGGAGGGGCCCCCGACCGGTACCTAGAGTGTCGGCCGGATCCCAAAGGTAGCGCACCGGGGTTAGGTTTGGGGGTAGAGGGGTGGGAAAAGGGTAGCCAACAACATTTTTTGTCTTCCAGTTAAAAAAATCACATATAAACTGGCAAGTGTCTAAACATCTACGTTGTTCGTTTTGCAAATCAAAAGCAACACCAGAATGGATCTTTTCAATTCGCAACCCATTTGCTTGACTAAGAATCGCCCATTTTGAGGTTTCCACTAAAATATCAAACATAACCTAACCATAGATTATGACCAATATTTGGTTATTCCCTTCTCTCAATTATAACTTGGATTTCCCCGGATGGTATTCTTCATTCGTGCAGTTAATTAATCAACACCCTCCGGTTGCCATCGTTAGTCTAACAACAATTCAGCCCTCTCCCTTTTATGAGGGGGTGATGGGGGCAGGGCGGCGGGTTCCACACCGTCCCTATCACATGCTACGACACGTCTTGGATTTCTGTCCATCATCAATCACTCCTGACTCCTGCATCGTCTCTGCCTGGTTTCTTCACTTCAATTTTCTTTTCCTCTACTTTTTACTTTGGCGGCAGCGTAAAGATAGCCTATAAATTGGACCCTCTTGAATTCAATATTAAAACGCTCCTGTTGGGTTCCCAATCTTTGAGGACTTCCCGAAAGTCGTCCAACGTATTGGTACAGATGCCTGCTTAATTAGGAAAAAGGTAGTACGGCACGCTTCATGGTAATGTGAAAGGGCAGGTTCGGAGTTTCTATTCTAAAAATTAAGGATGGGGAGTTCAATTTTCTCGAAGCATCTTTGATTTTAAGAATAAAACTTCCAATCCTTTCTTTGGAGCAATTTATTCCGGTGTTTTATTCCGATGAGTTCTCGCTCTTAACTCCAAAATAAAACAAGTTCACCCCCAAGTGGAATTATTTAAATCCTCATTTTTACCTTTTCCAATTCCTCACGCAATTCCTTTGTTTTGTTTTCTTTTTCTCTGATTCGAATTAGCAAACAGACCCTTAGTCGTAGAGAGATGTCCAGAAAGCTGTGAAGACAGATCTCTGACGGAAAGTAGGAAAAGAGAAGAAAAGAAGAGGAATTTCCAAACCTGTGAAAAGCTTAAACGCGGAAGGGAGTTCCCTCTTCTGTGTCGCAAAGAACACGTTCGTCTTCTTAGAACTATACAGCCCCGGATCCACAATCAAAGGCCTCGCCCTCGCATCTCTGCACATCACATACATGATCACAAAGATTAATCGGCAGCTCATCTTCTTTATATATATATATATATATATATCGAGAAGCATTAATATAAAATTACTACTACTCACGCCTTCCAACCCAACCGACTCGTGTGCTCCACAAAGTTCATATCCTTTGGCACCGTCGAGAAAGTGTACAACAGATCTGCAACAACAACCACCCAAAAACACGGAATGGCATATTATTAATTAAGGGCAAGCGGGGGAAGATAGAGACGGTAAGTAATTAACAAGGAATTAAAAGATTAAAGGACGGAAATTGAAAAAGAATTAATAAGCAGCAGTAATGATCACCGTCTTGGGTTACAAGCGGGTAATCGGAAGCGCTGAGATTGATGAACCAATCCCAGTAGTAGGGGTTGTTGGTCATCCTAAGGAGCAAGGCGCAGGCGTGAAGTGTGTTGGAGACCATGGTGGGGCCGCGGTAGGTGACCATGTTTGCCTTGGCGATCATGAGCACATTCCGGGCCTCCTGGAACACGGTGTCGTTCCCGATCAGCCAAGCGAGGCGAAGCCTCTCCTCGGCGGGGGACTCGAGGTCAAGGTGCACCAAGTACAAGTTCCGCGGGTGGTACAACGCCCGGAGAGTCCTCCAGAGCTTCTCCCCGTCTCCCTTGGAACCAGACACCAGGTACGCCAGCCGCGGCACCGTTCCGATAGGCGTCCCGTTGCCTCTGATCGCGCCCCGTCCTACTTTCTCCTCCACAACAACACCTTCCGTCGAATAACTACCGTTGGTGTTGTTGACTTTGAACAAGACGGCCAAGTTCCACGAATAACCACTGGTACTGGAAGAGATGAGTCCCATGTTGATGAACGTGACCACGAGGAAGAACAAGATCAAGATGGAGATTAGGAGAGGGAAGATCCACCGCCGCTCCTTCGACCATCCCCCGGCCGACGACGCCATGGGCTGATCCTGTGCCGATCAAGATGATGATCGATCCACAGCTTCTCGGACCGCTCTCTCTCTCTCTCTCTCTCTCTACATCCACCTACCTATCTATCTATGTATGTGGTTGTGGTGAAGATATCAACACGAGACGCTCCGGGTACAAACAATATTGGTGGTGAAATTGCAGAGGAGCGGAGGGGAGGGGGTAGTTACTAAATTGTAGATGGAAGGGATCGTATTGCCATCAATTGCTGCTTGCGGGAACGGATGGTGCGGTTACGAGAATCGAGGGGGTGGGTTCGTGGGCTTTCTTTACGTTTGGGAATCGTCCACCTGGAAAGTAACGCGTCGAAGCCACGAGAAGGAGAGAGATTGGGACCCACACAAGTTTAACAAAGATGAATTGTCTTATCCGCGTAGGATACTCGCCTTGTACGGCGATTGAACACCACCCCACGAGTTGACTCGTGGGTTCGGACCCTTCGCTTAATTGTAAAGTTCCAATGTTTTAAAAGTTAAATCGATTCGATTGAGTTAATAAAAAATTAGTATTTCAATATTTATAGTGATCATTCGGGTGATAAAAATTACAATTAATTTAAGTCGACCAAAATTAGATTAGATTGGTCAATTTGATATAACTTATCGGATTTGTTCGTTCATTTAATAGTTTAAAAAATATATATATGTGATTTTAAAATTTAATATAAAAATTTAAAGATCTATATATTTTTTAATTTCAATGGTATCTTTTATAAAAATATATATTTATAAAATATCTATATATTTTTTAATTTATACTGAAATTAAATAATTTTTACCATTACATATCTTCAATAATTTTTATTTAACATAGATTTAATTTAATTAGATTGGATTAAATTAATATAAATTAATTTAAGATCTCACGATTTGATGTTTTTAAATTTTATATTATCATCATTATCGATTTAACAGGTACACATCACTGTTAAATCACTAAATTAAAATATTAGCAAATCTCGCTAGAGTGTATGTCTTGTAGGGTAAGGGGCTAGTTGAATTGGGGAGTTTGGAATTTTGGCGATGGAGGGAGGATATCATTTGTTTGATCTGTGTTGTTGAGAATGTTGTCAGGTTTATTTGAGTTGTTAAGTTCCGATTTTTCTCTTTTCTCTCTCTCCCTCTCTCAGTTGGTAAAATGTTGGTATGCATCGGGTTGGCAAGTGGGTCTCGTATGCAAAAATAAAAGGCAAAACAATAGAATGAAAACTTCAAAGCTCCAATGAACCCCCTCATCATAGTGAGGCAGTGGTGGATCTAAGATTTTATGATAGTGAGAGTAAAGTCTTATGATTTTCTGTAGATACTTGTAAATAACTCGTAATCCCATTTCTCTCATGGCATCATATTGGTGTTAACATGACATAAGGATATGCTTGAAGTTAATAAATAACAAATCAATGGCATATGATTTGCTAATAAAACCTTCTAGGGTTAAATATATTTGAATGTTATCTTCTTATTACTCACAACTGCATCCATTTTGAATATATCACGCAGAGATATTAGTTTTTCATGATTTGTAAACTGATTTCTTAAACATCGATCTTTTCAATATCCTACTCGAAGATGTTATTTGATCCACATGATTTAACTACTATATATTTTTGAGATATATCATATACAAAGTTTTCTTCTTCATGTTAAGTTATTCAGTCCTAACGATTATCTATCATATATTATTATGGAGATGTATCAACTAAAAGTTTACCTCTCCCATTTTATCATAGCATGATTTATTGTAACCATGCATCATTTTGAAATAATAGCCATGCACTTAATAAATGGAAATGTATGTGGCAATTAAGTTATTGGCTATTTCGGAGATGTGCTTGACAACTTATATGAGACCCCATATGATAAAAAAGGAAAAGAAGGCAGAATAATGAATCTCTCAAAAACTAATATAAGAAATGGTAAATGTTCCATAAGGGAAAAGGATAATGGCCAATGCATAATAGTGGTATTATGTTAGAGAGTGGAGTGAATAAAAGACAACTGAGAAGGACGAGGTAGGACCTATGTTATCGATAACGTGAAGATTTAGGGAGAAGATAAGGGGAGTTGGAGAGTTAGGGGTTGGAGAAGGGAGGCACGTGGGGTATATTTCCCTTTTTTCTTTCTATTTTGATATAGGGATAATGGTTATAAAGATCTGAGTTCAAAAGTTTTAAGGAGGGCCGGTGCCCTACCTACATGTGTGATCCGCCAATGGTGTAAGGCTTATGGACAATAGGATCCATGCGTGTAGTATACTTGGCATCTATATATATACTTCCACACAAATTAATACTAGGAAGAGTAATATTGGATAACATCTTGTTTGTGTTAGACATATGGCCCACTATGTAGGAGCGTAGGCATTAAAGGGGAATGAATGACAAGCAACATAATTTCATATGGGTTGCCCATGCCTCTATGCCTTCTCACCTCCAGCACTTCTCTACTAGATATGCTCCCCATTACCCCCAATGAGTCCTTATATTATCCCACTTATTCAAGCTCTCATCTCCTATGGTTGAGCTTAATGATGATGTATCTGATGTGAGGAAGGTGGTGCTCCCCACTCCCATTTCTTAGTTCGTATGCATGACATTAAGATAGAGAGGGTGGATTCTAGAATTTAAGTCAAGGAGAGGTAATAGAGGAAGGAAAATTTTTCTATTAATTATGGCCTTATGAGCCCATTAACAAAGAACAAACCAAGCCTCTTGTGACGCAAAGGATAAACAGGTGAAATGCTAAACCTGCTTAAAGCTTGGTGGGTGAAAAAAAAGCTCGCCTGGTGAATTGGCTAGACCATGGACCTTGTTTTCCATCTAATTATTTGCCGATCGGCAGGATAAGCCGTTTGGCAAAACTAGCTGGTTCGGCAAGATTAGCCAATCTGGCAAAACAAGTCATTTGGCAAGACTAACCAGTTTGGCAAAACAAGCCATTCAACAAAATAAGTTGTCCAATAAGATTAGCTGGTTCGGCAAAACAACTCGTCCGAAAAGATTATTGATCTAGCAGAATAGCGATCCAGCAAGTCTAGCAGAGGAGACAGAAGCTAACCCGATTAGCCAAGAAGAAAAGTGATCTCGCCTGTCTAGACGACCAGATGTTTCCTCCCTCAAAGTGCTTGCTAGGATAATGATGGTTACTTCCCTACTTACAAAGTTCAACTACCAAGAATCGTGGAGACGTGGGTGGTTTTTGAAGAACCACTCGCTAGTCCACGATCTCCACTTCTTGGGATTCTCGCGACATGTACCACCCGTATAATCCATAAATGCCAAAATTGTAGTAGGAGTGAGGATCACGTGCATAATATTTGTTTTTATGCATGTTCCAAATACTTAGTGAAATTTGAGAGTTAACCACTCTCTGCAAACGTACATCATTCCTAGTGGAACTGGGTTGCCAAACCTTATGTCTATTGTGTGTGATTGCTTGGTTTGAACTGACTTACTGATGCGAGATTTGCACAATTTTATAAATAGGGGTTTTAATATCGTTGCAACGCATAAAATCAATTAACTCTTAAATTTATAAATAGGGGTTTTATAGTGGAGTATCTAAGGTTGTCCAGGGTAGCTAATTTGTTAAGCACAAATGTTGGTTCTCTCTTGCCTCTGAAATCCACACTTGTCTTTTTGTATTTTCAATTTTGTTGTTTTTAGGATTTTTAAATTAATCGGGTAATTAAATGGGAGAATATTTACACTAAAAACTACGCCTATCAACTACTCCTAATTGACAAGAAGAAAACCTTTTCTTCTAAGCTCACCCTAGGCAAGTGCACCTAGGGTAATTAGAAGAAGGTGTGGTGCACTAAACTACTGAAACATGAAGCACACTAAGTAGAAAACATGAATTGAAAGACAAATTGAAACTTATATTACTAGCAACTAGATGAAGTGTAGTAGAATGCTTATTACATGGAAGAATAAAAATACTAGCTAATACAAGATATAAAGATAAAGAAGAAGAAGAAGAAGAAGGGATCCTCTTGGTAGAAGTTCTAGATGGCTGTTGCTCCAAGTGCAGCTGCCCTTACTTAAAAAGGGTTCTCCTTGGCTTCCTTCTTCAGGTAGTCTTCCTCCAAGCTTTCTCCTCAAGGTTGGCATCAACCACCTTCAAGGCACCTCCTTGCCTGGCCGTCCCTTCAAGATGAATACCTCCTCCTTGGCATGGCACAAGAGAGAGGAAGATAGACAAAGAAGGCTCCAAGGAGATGGGTAGTTTGCCCCCTTAATCTTCTTCTCTTCTTCTCCTTCCTTAACCGTGGGTATGGTGGATATAGGTAGAGAAATGTGGTAACCAAGGATGGGAATTATGTGGTAGTAGGGTAGGGTATTTAAAGGATGGGAAGGGGGTTGGTTATGATATTTTTTGGAGGGAAATGAAGAGGTGTCTTGGTTTTCCCTCCAAAAAAACCTTCTAAAAAGTGTTGATTTTGGAGGGAAAAAATGGAGGGTGGAAATGGGTTTTGATGGTGGATGTAGGGTGGTGATGGAAGGGATAGTTGGCACCAAAATGAAGGAGTAGGTGGTCTTTTTGGTGGAGCTTAGGTAGTAGGGTAGTAGGCCATCAAGTGGAGCTAGGTTGAGCTAAGCTAAGCTAACTTAGCTAGTAGAGTAGTCAAGGAGTAGCTAGGGTTTGGATGAGGAGCTGAAGTTGGAGCTGCACGATCTTCCTAGAGCTGATAGTAGCTGAAGCAAAGGTGCCTGAGAACTCAGAAGCTAGCTTAGCTAGCTAGTTCTTTGCTAGTAGCTAAGCTAAGCTAATCTGAGCTGGCTCTTTCTAGTCTAGAGCTTAGGTGAGCTAGAGCTAGTCCTCCCGAAGACTACCCAGTTAGATGAGATAGCTAACTTAAGTCAAGTAGCTCAACTCAACTAAGTTAAGCTGAGCTGAGTTTTCAGGAGCTGGAGTTGAGCTGACCTGACCTGGTTGAGAACTTCTTTAGCCGATTAGGCTTAGATAGTTGATAGCAATAGCTAATCCTAGTCAAATAGTACTTCCAGGAACTGGATGGAGCTGAGAGGAGCTGGGATCAACTAAGTTGAGCTAGATTGAGCTCCCATTCGCTATGGTGAACTGAATGGTGCTGAAATGAGCTAGCCACAACTAGGTTGAGCTGGAATTGCGTTGAAGTCTACTGAGTTGAGCTAGCTTGACCTACCATCCAGCTGAAATGAACTGAATAGAGCTGAAATGAGCTAGTCACAACTAAGTGGAGCTAGAATTCAGTTGTGATGAGCTGGATTTAGTTAGGATCCAATTGAATTTGGTCTTCCTCTTCATCTTCTACCTTCCAAAGTGTCAAGGTTTGTGGGATCTGACTCTCTACTTATTCCTAACACTCAAATAAACATATTAAAAACACAAAAGAATGTAATGCATGCCTAATGATTGCATAGCAATCATGCAACCTAAATCACCTAAATTATACTAGATTCTAAATAACTTAGGAATAATGCATTCATAGGCATCGTAATTTATACAATAGCTAGTTTATTAGTCATATAGATAATATCATTATATTATGACCTAAAATAGAGATGATTTAGTCATAGATGATTCGAAGCCGCGGATGTCAGATCAAATCGGACAAATCTGATCAAAACGACAACGGGAGTCCAACGCTTCCGAAATCGTCTCGATCAGACAACTAGGGCATCTTGTGCAGTATATAAAAGAACAGAGATCATAAAGCTAAAGAACAAAGATTCAAGCCTCAGATGAAGAATCTAACCGTACGGATGAATCCGAATAGACGATCGCAGTCCAATAGTGCAAAAATCAACTTTATCGGAGGTCTACATCACCAAATACAAGGAAAAAAAGATGGACAACCATGATGGCATCACGTGGTGCCATCATAGCCGCTCCTTCACCACCGCCCCATCTAGGAAGGCCACCCTTGCATGTTGTGGGCCGTTGGATCTTCATCCAATGGCCACGAGCATGCCACGTCACCCGTCCAGTCGGATAAGGACAAATAGATACAAATAGGAACTATAACAGAACTTTCACGTAGCGCATTAGCTCACACGCTTGCGCGGAAGCGTGTGACGCACCTTCAAGCGACGCTATGCGAAATTGAAGAATGCTCACGCGGGTGCAATTGTGTCGTCGAATGGCGGTTGAAGGGCAGAGGCGCAACCACGTGGCGCAATAAAAGTGTGTCGCGGGTGGACACGCAAACCCATGCGATTTTTGAAACAGGAAGGCGAGGCACGCGCTCGAGAGCCGTCCAATCGTGAGATCGGACGACTGACGATCAGGCACTGAAAAGAGGCTTACGGGTGCACCCGCGAAGAGAGATTTGTTGCAGCAGGCGCACGAGGAGAAAGCGGGGCCGTGCGATCTCAATTTGAAGGTCGAGAAGCTACCACATGTAAAGCCCAGGTTGAATCCGAGCATTTTAGGCCCAAGTGAAGGTGTTTTGAGGCTAGATATGATCTGTTGATCTCCCGATCAACGGATCTAATCAAATCTCCCGATCAATGTATCTGATCAAATAAGAGTTGTTGCACGAGATAAAGGGGTTAAATATCCACTTTGCCCCTCATTAAAACTATAAAAGAAGGCCCAAGGCTCCCCAGTTGAAGCATCTCTCTCCCATCAACTCTATATACAACTCTTCCACTTTCTCTGCAACTCTTCGTCCCTCTACAACTCCGCTCTGACCTTCATCCTGATGCTCTGGATCTGAGGTGCTGCCGCATGTCGCACATGCATCCTAGAAGCAGCGTCATCTCTCTGCCACTTTCTATCTCTCTCTCCATCTATTTCTCTATCTATCTATTTGTTTCTATTAGCATTCTCTATTGTGAAAACTCTACTTTAATTGTAATAAAATTCTGATCTTCTGAATGTCCGATGCCTCTTTATACATATATGCATATATAAATACTTGTTAAAACTAGTTTTATTGAAAAGCTTTTGTTAAAATCGAGATTGCCTCCTTGTGAATAACCTGGTACTCATTGGAATTTATAAATATTATTTGTCGACGTGTTTTCACGCTATACTACAACTAAATAATTTTTTTAAATGCAAATTACGTACAGAACAAGTTAGCGCCGTTGCCAGGGAGGCAACAGAAATTTTTGAAGCTTTCTTTGGTGCGAATTTGAGATTTCTAACTTGTTATTTTCGTTAAATTCATGTGTGTAGGAAAGCAAGGAAATCAGAACGAAACACGTCAACGGGAATTGCAGGTTCGAACCTCAGGTAAGTACCCGTAGTTTAGATTAGTTAGATCTAGGATTTGCTTGAACCCTAGGATTAGTTAAAATTTATTTACTTAAAAAAAATTCTCTTGATTTTCAGGCTGAAATAAAGTTTTATTTGAAAAATTCAATTCCCAGAGATCCGTATGTTCAAAAATTCTCAAATTTTTACTGGACGTTGATTTCAAAGTCAAGAACACCATATCCAAATTTCATGCAAATCCAAGTTATAGAAAAATTTTAAAAATTCATTCACTGATATAGTATCAGTTCAGTTATTGTTCCTGATTTTTTAGAGTCCAAAATATAATAGAAATTTTGATACAACTCCGATTGACTGGAAATTTTAGGTACTAAATTTTTGAGATAATCAAGAATTTAAGAAAAATATGAAAAAAGTATTTCTTATACATTTGACTACACGGATTATACAATCTCCAACTGGGGTTCAAAATAGACTATAAAGCCTCCAATACACATTAAATCAGAAAAAAAATAGAAAACGTGCATTAAAAATTCTTGAAAAATATTTTCTGAGTGCCTAGTTAGTGGTGTAATATGACCAATTGATTGAATATCTTAGGTCGCACCACTTATCTGATTTTGAACTTAAAGGAATCATCTAGAATTATCTCTGCTTAGGGTTTCACATTAAGGATATAGCACACCTGCATTTCCATATTTAAAGGAAATCTATCTAATAAATTGGGATATGCAAAACTCTTGTGTGCCTCATTAAAACCTTGATTGAAAATATTAACTCAAGTGAACCCTAAAACTCATTAACACAAACATTCGAATCTTAAAATTCTCTTCATCATAAGAAATTGCTTGTGAACCCTGTTTGCCTGAGCACTTCACACATTTCAAAATCAACTTTAAGGGCAAACACCCCCCTAACACCCATCATATTCCAAAAGCACATCAAAGCCATGTTTAAAATTGAGTAGACGTACTTTAGGCAGGACTAATAGACTTGGGGATTTGAAACTAGATTGAGTTAAAGTCAAAGCCTTGTCTACTTGGACCCACTGGTGATAAGAAAGGTCGGTGCAATAACTGCGTTAACATTTAGTGGTATCACGCTGTACGGGGTGTCCTAAGGGTTCCCACCCTTCTAGCCAGCCAAGTAATTCAAGGGTTGATTTAACCCAGTCGTGTTTTAGGGAACCAGGATCAAGTCTAATTAGGGTTGACACTCTAAGGACCAGCTTGATTGCTTGGATTGAGCAGGCAGGGTTTCTCTCATCTGTCTTCTCTCTCGTCTACAGACATTCTTCTGGTGCATGCAACGTAGAAGATCTCAAAATCCTGATTTGCTACCACCATTAGAAAAAAGTCCTAGGAGAAGACCTATTTATCCAAGATCTGAATCTAAACCCTCTAAAATGGCTAGTCATCATGAGAAAAAAGAGATCGATGAACAAAATATGGATCTTATGACCCTCTTACAAAGGCAGATCACTAAGCAGGGCCAGCATCATGACCGACAGATGGAAGTCATAGTGTAGGCCATCACTCGACTTCAAAACAAAAGGGCAAACCAGCCCCTCTGTGACTTTTATAACCCTTCTAATGCCCAACCTAAACCTTTTGTTAGGGTACCTCAAAATGGGGAAGATTTTGAACTCAAACCTCAGATCATTAACTTGCTTCCCCACTTTCATGGCCGTGAGTCAAATGACCCCTTCCACAACCTTGTAGAGCTCCTACACATAGGAAGAACCTTTGGTCCTAGGAATATGAATGAAGGTACCATAATGATGAAAATGTTCACCTTCTCCTTGAAAGATAGAGCTGCACATTGGCTAAGGACAATTGGTAAACCAATCCTAACATGGGAAGACCTGAGAAGCACATTCCTAAAGAAATTCTTCCCCGTAGGAAAAACTAATGCCCTTAGATGTGTCATAACAACCTTTAAGTAGAACCTCGGGGAACAACTACATGATGCTTGGGAGAGGTTCAATGATTTAGCTAGGAAATGCCTTCATCATGGGATTCCGAAGTGGCACTTGGCCCATATTTTCTATTATAGGTTGAGAGATAATCTAAAGAATTTTGTTGATGCGGCATGTGGAGGAAATTTCCTGAGTCGAGATGTTGAGGGAGCCTTTCAATTGTTCAAGAATATGAGTGAAAATTCTCTCAACAATGCCTCAATGTTCGCCTTTAACAGAGCTAATCAACCAAGGAGCGGAGTTTATGAAGTTAACAATAATTCAAACTTGGTTGATTTAGAGCAAATTGCACAACGATTAGTTAAGGTGGAACTCGTGGGAAAGAATGTGGAGAATTTGGATAAAAACTGGATAACCTTCTAAAGGACAGGAGTTCCTTAGGTACACAATCTAGACTAAATCCTATGCCTACCCAAGGAGTGCCTATATTAACCCACAACCAATTCCCCAACCCACTAGGTCAGGAATCAGTGCACAACATTAATGACCTAACCATAGCTCCACCTCTAAGCCAACTGTACTTGGACCCATCTCTTTCTAGGTACTAAGGAGGGACCTTGATGCCCTCGAATTCTGAACTAGGCAGCCCAATGCCTAGTTATCCTAAGGATGTCAATGCACTCCAGGGTTACACTAGAAATGAACCTTATTCAAACACTTACAACCTTGAATGGCGCAACCATCCTAACTCTCTTGGTCAAGTCAGAAATCCGCCCAGGGTCCTAACTTGACTAAGCCAAACACTTATGGGCAACCTAGTAGGTACACACAACTGCGCACATATCAACCACAACCTAAATAGGAAAACTAGCCATCTGATCTGAGTCTAGTCCTCAAAGAAATGAGAGAGATAAATCTAAGGCATAAGGAAGAAATGAATCAATTGATAATAGATTTGACGGGACAATTAGACTAGCTAGTTGATGCTAGACAACACAGGATGTTGCCATCCCAACCCATCCCAAACCCAAGGAACTTCAATAGGGTTAATCAGCACAACACATAGGAGCAACAAGCACACCTATTTCAGCTTTCTCCCTAGCACCAACTAGGTTTTGTTAACCCTAACCCAACCTAGGCTCAACCCATTTTGCAAAACCCACCTTACCCTTCTAACCCTAATTCACATGCCTATGCTGTCGCTTTGAGAAGTGGGAAACAAATCCAAGGTCCTTCACCAAAATCTTACCAAGATCTTGAGGAGCCTGAATCTGACTTGGGAGACCAAGCTAATCTAGAAAACAAGACTCAGGATTCGAATACTCATGATTTTTCTCAAGCATCTTTTCCTGAAGCCTTGATCAAACCCAGGGAAAAGAAAACCAACCAATCTAAGAGTGGCTTAAGATTCTAAAATAAGTCTAGGTAAATATACCACTCCTAGAGGCCATTGAGAACATCCCAGCCTGTGCAAAATTTCTAAAGGAATTATGCACACCGAAATGCTAGGCCAAATCATCAAAAAGGGTCATAATTTCTGAACAAGCCAGTGCCATCATCCTAAATAAGCTCCCTCCTAAAAAGAAAGATCCAGGGACACCCTTAATTTCATGTGAAATAGATGGATTCATCCTGGATCAAGCCTTACTGGACCTTGGTGCCTCCATCAACTTAATCCCCACAGAATTATATGAAGAGTTGAATTTAGGCCCCTTACAACACATTGAAGTGACCCTTCAGCTCGCTAATAGGTCAACCGAAATTCCGAAGGGCCTTCTGCAGAATGTGATTATAAAAGTGAGGGATTTTGAGTATCCTGTGGACTTCATTGTTTTGGATATGGAGGCATCAGAAAACCTGAAGCACACCTCGATAATCTTAGGAAGACCTTTCTTGGCCATGACCAAGGCTCTAATCAACTGTGAGACGGGGATTATGCACATCACCTCTGGAAGGAAAATTTGTCAACTCAATATCTTTAAAATTTTGCAAAAGAATAAGGTGAATTGTGGTTACATTGAGGTTGTAGGAATAATTGAACAAGTGTTGGCAATTCATACTAAAGATGATCCGAATCCTGCCAAAGCTTAAGACCAGCACAAAGGGAAAGAAGGGGATGTACTTGAGGATAATTCTGATCTATCATCTCCCATGGAAAATCAAATTGAACAGGACATTAGTGAGATTGAGAAACTCCTGGGAGTAACTTATGATGAATTAGATAATAATATAAAGAACCCTCAATACATCCACCCTGAAATTCAAGAACTTTTGAATTCTAAGGGAGTTCAAGAAAATGGACAATCTAAGGACATGAACTAGGAAGTAACCCCAGAAGAAGTTCAACACATAATGGACTAGGGAAGAACTTATAAGCCAACTAGTTCAAATGGATGTCTTGACTCAGAAGAAGTGACTTCGGATGAGGAAGAGGAAATTTCTAATGAAGATTTTGATGAATTCCACACAACTCTACCCCTATCCTCATATGAACCAGAGCCTGGAGAACTCATGATTTTCAATATCAACTACCATTATGAAGACCCTTATTACTCTGATTCAGAACCAGATTTAATTCTAAATCATGATTTCAATCCAGACCTTACACTGCCTCTTCTTGAATTATGAAACTGGATTAACAGACAGGCTCTGCAATTTGAACCTCATCCACCCGACCTTATTTCATATTCCAAATCAGAAAGACTCTTTGAAATAGGGCTACATCATTAGCTGGTTCGCATTTGTGGATCACTGATTTTGGGACTAAATGATCATATCTTTCTACTAATCTTAAATTCCCCTGAAACTATTATTACTTCTTCTCTTAACACACAGTATTGAACTACATATTTTTGGGTTTAAGTCTGGCAAATGACATTAAACTTAGCGCTGGTTGAGAGGCAACCCAATACTCTGTACAAGTAGCTCTGCATCCTTTGTATTCATAATGACCCGGATCAACAAGCATAGTCAGGTGATATCCCCTCCTCTTGCTTATTATATTTTGATTTTCATGCATACATTTCAATGAGGACATTGTAATGAATAGGCATAGGCGGGGTGGACATTTCATGCCTTATTTTTATGTCCAAAAAAAAATTACATTTAAGCGTAAAGAATTTTTATTAAGGTTTTATTAGAGATTTATTTTTAAGTTGATTCCTGAGTTTAGAATCTAGTATAATTTCACACTTACACGTAGAATTTGCAATGGATCCTTTGTGAAGACCGATAAACATCTTTAGTTTGTCGAAAAGAAGCAATACTTTTTCTCCTAAACCCTTTGACAGTAATTAGGGAGTCGAGCAAATTATCTTTTAACAGATCCACCAAACAAGTGTGAGGTGAGAGTAGAAAGTCTACTGGTGCTCTAAGGCTAGTATGAGGAATCTTAAACTTTGGATAATGAGATAATGATACTCGGAGTTAGGCATAGTTTTCGCTTTCAGTTTCTACGTACAAGTTCTTAGTGCGAATCTCTTGAGAGCCACCAGATAAGGCAAATATACAGAGAGTGGGTTCTAATAAAACTAGGACTGAGGTGGATGGTCATGACCGTCGTTTACGGAATCCTCGGCTGAAGGAGGGTAATAATGTCAAGGTCAGAAATACATTGTCCTATCCATTCCTTTCCCAGTGCCGAGAATATGCACTTCCACCAAATAAGCCATCTGATCTCCTCTTGAACACCTATAATCCTGAATAATGCCTCGTAAATAAAAGTTAGTATACTATACTATGTTGCGTTAGTAGATATTTGGATGCAGAAAAAAAAAAGAGAAAAAGAAAAAAAATATATATATAGAAAAAAATTTAGAAAAAGCAGAAAAGAAAAAAAGATTTTATAAGTATTTTTAGAATTTATTTCAAATGTAATAAGATAACAACACCTACCACCCTCACGATCGACCAAATACAGCATTAACCTACTTTCCTATATTTCTGGCCGCCTGAATACGGGCTGAGGAATTTTGACTTAATCTTAGAGTTATTAGAACTTAATCAAAGTGTTAATACCAGGAGAGACCACCAAATATAATAATAAATCTGGTAAGATTGTGAGCTCAAAAAGAAAGAAAAGAAAAGATAAGATAAGATAAGAAAAAGAAAAAGAAAGAGAAAGAAAGAGAGAGAATAAGTACAAAGGAATTAAAGAAAGCACAGTTTGTCCACCTCTCTTTGAGTTTAAGTATTTAATAATTTGGAAATCTAGGTTCTAAAGTACTAGTCTATATGTATCATTAGATGAGTGTAAGTCACCAAATACAAATCTACTTGACTCAAAAATCTTCTACCTAAGCTAAAAGCCGGGGCTGAATATACAGGTTACTTTATAACCCCGAGGGAAGAAGTTTGCCTATCCCAATAGATTTTTACCAAGGGTCAAGTACGAGCTTTAGATGAGGATTGGTTTTCACTTGGATCTGTTGCATAGGCTACAACAAAACACAATCACGATTATTTGAATTACTAAAGCTTCGAATGAAAACAAAAGACATAAACCTCTAGTCAAACAATTGAAAAAAATTACTCATGTAGGACCACTTTGCATTTAGTCATACATTTTCTAGGGACTAACAAGATTGAGGCATGGGGGTGTGATTGCACAGCAATCATGCAACCTAAATCACCTGAATTAAGCTAGATTCTAGCATAACTTAGGAATAATCCATTCATAAGCATCGTAATTTACACAATAGCTAGTTTTTTAGTCATATAGATAATATCATCATTTTATGACCTAAAAGAGATGATTTTAATCGCATATGACTCAAAGCAGTGGATGTCAGATCAGACCAGATAGATCTGATCAGAACGACAACGAGAGTCCAACACTTTCGAAATCGTCTTGATCAGACAACCAGGGCATCTTGTGCAGTCCATAAAAGAACGGAGATCATAAAGCCAATGGATAAAGATCCGAGCCTCAGATGAAGAATCTAACCGTACGGATGAATTCGGATCGATGATCGCAGCCCAACGGCACAAAAATCAACTCGATTGGAGGTCTACATCACCAGATACAAGGAAAAGAAGATGGACGGCCATGATGGTGCCACGTGGAGCCATCACAGCTGCTCCCTCACCACCACCCCATCTAGGAAGGCCACCCTCACACGCTGTGGGTCGTTGGATCTTCATCCAATGGCCACGAGTGCACCACGTCACCCGTCCAGCCGAATAAGAACAAATAGATACAAATAGGATACTATAACAGAACTTTCGCGTAGCGCGTTAGCTCACGCGCTTGCGCGGAAGCACATGACGTGCGTTCGAGCGGCACTGTGGGAAATTGAAGGAACACTCGTGCAGACGCAATTGTGTCGTCGGATGGTGCTCGAAGGGTAGAGGGGCAACCACGTGGTGCGATCAGAGCAAGCCGTGGGTGGACACACGAACCCACACTATTTTTGAAACAGGAAGACGAGGCATGTGCATGAGAGCCGTCCGATCCTGAGATCGGATGGCTGACGATCAGGTGCTGAAAAGAGGCTTGCGGGTGCGCGAGCATAGAGAGATTCATTACAGCGGGCGCGTGAGGAGAAAGCGAGGCTATGCGATCTCGATCTGAAGGCCGAGAAGCTGCCACATGACAAGCCCAGGTTGAATCCGAGCATTTTAGGCGCATATGAAGGTGTTTTAAGGCTAGATCTAATCCGTTGATCTCCCAATCAACGAAGCTGATCAAATAAGAGTTGTTGCATGAGATAAAGGGGTTAAATACCCACTTTGCCCCTCATTAAAACTATAAAAGAAGGCCCAAGGCTCCCCAGTTGAAGCATCTCTCTCCCATCAACTCTAGATACAACTCTTCCACCTTCTCTGCAGCTCTTTGTCCCTCTGCAACTCCGCTTCGACCTTTATCCCAGCGCTCTGGATCTGAGGTGCTGCTGCATTTCACACAAGCATTCTACAAGCGGCGTCGTCTCTCTGCCACTTTCTATCTCTCCCTCTATCTATCTATCTATTTGTGTCTAGTAGCATTCTCTATTGTGAAAACACTATTTTAATTGCAATAAAATTTTGATCTTTTGAATGTTTGATGCCTCTTTATACATATATACATATATAAATACCTGTTAAAACTAGTTTTATTGAAAAGCTTCTGTTGAAATCGAGAATGCCTCCCTGTAAATGACTTGGTACTCATCGGAATTTATAAATATTATTTGTCGACGTGTTTTCGCGCTATACTACAACTAAATAATCTTTTTAAACACGAATTATGCGCCGAACACCGAACCTACTGGAATGCCTAAATACAGCCTAAAAACCCGATTGCGCAATTAAAACCCTAAGAACTAGGTATGTTCTAGGGCATAACAATGATAATAAACTGGCTTTTATTACACCCCCATGCTTATCTTTTACTAGTCTCTTAGCAAAATATTTTCACAAAATAGGTTTCTGGGAAAGGCCAATGTTCATCTCTCTGAAACGAGTTTTAAAATCATTGCGTTGAAGTATAGGTCGAATCAGTGCGAAAAATAAATACAATTTATTACTCAAATTTGAAGTCCGAGGTCAAACACAGGGAGCAATTGGCAAAATAATTTTCAAGATTGAAATATAAGCAATGTAAAAGAGAACTCTAAACAAGAATGATATATAAATGAAAGCAAATGTCAATATTGTAAAAAGAATGGAGTAAAATAATGATTTGAATCACCAATTACACCTCACAATGATAGTTAAGAGATGCACAATATCAATTAAGAAGCTCAAATCAGATGTCTGATAGTAGGATCAGATGTCTTAAATGTCTGATTCTACAGTGATTTTCTATCTCTGCTTCTTCTTCTGCAAACACTTCTTCTCTTTCTTCTTCGGCTTTGTCTTCTTTCTTCCTCTTCTTTTCTTCTTCTTTCTCTGCTCTTTTCCTTCTCTTCCTCTTCACGCAGAGGGGGAAAGGGTCTTCAGATTTGGCTAAGTGTCAGCCACTTCTCCAGAGAGCAAAAATCCCCCAAACCCCTGCGCGCTCTCTCTCTTTCTCTCTCTAGGTCACGCTCTCCCAGAGCCTTCCACAGTACCGGGTATTTGGGTATTTGGATCAAGCACGCACCCAGGTCTAGACACACTAGCAGTCGGTGGTGAGCGAGGAGTGAGGCGTGGGCAAGTCAAGTAATAGGTGTGAGGAGGGACCTCACCCCTTATGTCTGAGGCAACAAGCCCTAGGCACAAAAATAATTTATTCCGCTGCGAGGGGTCTTTTGTATCCAATGTGGGACTATGTCCCTGGCTTGTTCTTCGCGTGCACAGCTGCTGAGGAAATCAATCGAATTGGCAAGCTGCAGCTGTGGAACTCCTCACTTAAGGATCTGGAAACCTGTAGGTATTGATTTCGCATCACCTGGATGCTTCACCTAGAGCTGCAGTGGCTGGAACGGGCTTCAAGATTCCTTCGAAGCTTTGCGTTAATGGTGGAGGAGCTTGACACTTGGAAAACATCAACAAGGCCTTTTGACCATGTCAAAAAGCTCAGCAACGATCGTCGAAGCACAGTGAGTGTGACGGTGGCAGTGGTGTGCAGTGAGCATGTGTGAAGAGACCTGTCGACCTTATGGATGGTGGCTGGAGAAGCGTGAGTTCGGTAGAGGGTTTGGATGAGCAATCGGCCTAACAAAGTTAGGGCTTTTGCTCCTGAGGTCGAGGCGGAGGTGCAAAGCGTGGAAGTGGCGACGTAGGTGATGTGTGGTGGCCGTTGGAGCTTGCCGGAGGTATGCCGACGAGGTGGACAAAGTCACGGAGGGCTGTGCGGAAGTCGAAGTGGAGTGTTGGAGGTTCTGTCATGAAGTGGAGAGGCTGAGGAGTTGATTGAGGTATGTAGCAGACGATGGGGGGCGGAGATGGCACCAATTGCAATATTGCCGATGCCTGAGACGAAGATGGCTCCAGTGGGGTGATGATGGCGAGGATGAAGGAGATAGGGATGTTAGCCAGTATTTCGCGACGCGAAGGAAGATGAGGAAGGAGTATCTGTCGTCGGTATTGTGGTCAGATGACAAGGAGAGGCAGGGAGAGTTGCCGGAGCTCGAGGAGCCTTTCGGAGGGAAGAATTTAGGGTAGATCCAGTCGAAATCGAGCTTGGGCCGAACGGTCTGCCATGGGGAGTCTTATATAGGCTGTTAGAGGGTGATTAGAGCTTGGGGGGAGTCTTATATAGGTCGTTAGAGGGTGATTCGAGCTTGGGAAGCAAGCTTCCCAAGCTTAGAAGGTCACTGGAGTTGGAAACCCAACTCTCTCATGTGTTTGCATGAGAGATTGGGAAAGAATTGAAGCTCAAGAATCAATTTGATTGAAAGAGAATTTAAGGAGGGATCTCCGGTTCTAATTTAAGGAAGTTTCATCAATCAATCAAGGAGAAATCCTTGGTTGATTGTCATTGAAGCTTTAGGATTAGGATTTCTCTGCGACGAGGGCCTATTTGTGAAAATGATGACAAAGTTAGGGGCCTTTTGTAAGGATTTTGAAAGTTAAGGGCATATGTGTGATCAGACAGGACCAAGTTGCAAACTAGGTCATGACAATCTCAGATTGGGCCCAAATTTTGGTACAAACCAAATTTGGACCCAAGAAATCCAATGGTGATGTTGGATTTTGGTTGTGATTAAGTTTTACTAGGTAATTTATGCAAAAATCTAAATTAGGGTAAATGTTTGTCTGAGATTTTGTTTTAGGTCAAGATGGGTTTTGATGGTCAAATTGAAAGTACCAAACTCTCGAGAATATTTTTCTATGAATTTTAGAAGGTTTAGGTGAATTTTATCCTGACCAGAACCTTGATAGATTAAGCGGGTCTATTTTTGGGAATTCAGATGTCTATTAATTCCTGTAACGCATGAAAACCCATTTTGTTCTGTATGAACCCTCTTAATAGACTCTAAAGCACATTTGACCTTTGTTTAGCCCCTGAGAAAACCCATGGTTATTCTGCATTCAAGTTTTGATAGTAAAATTACAGTTTTAACCTTATTTTCTTGTCTTTCCCTCAGAATGATTATGCATTGAATTACAGTCCTCTGGCGGTTTTGTAGGAGCATTTACTGACTTAATCAGATCAAATTGAGCTAGTTATGGCTTATGATGGTGTTCCCATCAAAAAAGCTGAAGAATCGATTCCCGCTAGTTTCTTGAGAATCTGATCAATGAACGATAGTGGGAAATGATCCTTCTTCGTGGAGGAATTAAGTCTTCTGTAATCAATGCAGACTCTCCACGAGTTCGCTACATGGGTCGGTATGGTTTCTTCGGTTTCAGTCATGATGACGGTGAGCCCTGCCTTCTTAAGCATAACTTAGATTAGACTCACCCAACGACTGTCGGAGATCGAGTAGATGATCCTTGCATCTAACCACTTGATGATCTCCCTTTTCACGACATTCTGTAGATTTGGATTTAGGAGTCTCTGCATTTCACGGGATGGTCGTGAGCCTTCTTCAGTGTAGATGTGATGTGTGCAATATGAGGGGCTGATACCAGTTAGATCATCGAGAGTCCATCCAATGGCTCTTCGATGCTGTTGGAGAATAGAAATCAGGCGTGTTTCCTGATCAGGTGTGAGTCGGGAGTTGATAATCACATAAAACATCTGATTGGAACCCAAAAAGACGTATTTCAGATGATCGGGAAGAGGCTTTAATTCCATAATTGGGTTATCAGCAGCAGTAGGTGGTTCAGAGTGGGTGTCGAGAGCAAAGAAAAGAGCTAGGTTATGTTTAGACTCCTCTAATTGCGGGTTTTGATCTTTTTGTGGTTGATTAGAAATAGTCAAGTTTTCCTCGATACATAGGTCGTCAACCACAACCTCGATATCATAGATTTGTTTTATAACCCCACAATTAATTCTTTGTTGGGCCTTAAAGATGTCGAGTTTCAGTGTCTTACTCTCAAATTTTAATTCAATTTGGCCCTCCTCACAATTAATATTGGCCCTAGCAGTGGCCAGAAAGGGTCTCCCTAATATGATCGGCGTATTCTTCAAGTTCTCAGGGGCATCCATGTCTAAGACAATAAAATCCACAGGAAAATAGAAATCATGTACCCTAACCATGACATCCTCGAGAATTCCTTTTGGTGACTTAATAGATCGGTCGGCTAGCTGCAAAGTCATTTCTATCGATTTAAGCTCAGATTTCTCAAAGTAGTTTGGTAGGGATGTGGGTATCAAATTTATGAAGGCTCCTAGGTCCAATAAAGCTCAGTCAAATTGTATATCACCGATTGCATAGGAGATCAGAGGGGTGCTTGGGTCTTTTGCCTTAGGCGGGAGTTTGCTCAAAATGACGGAGTTGGCTTGCTCCAATAGTACGATTAGGTTCCCGCCTTTGGTTCGTGTCTTACGCTTAGGTGTACACACGCTTTTCAGAAATCGTGCGTAAGCTGGTACGTGGCGTATCGCATCCATCAAGCGGATGTTTATATGGACTTGCTCAAAGAGCTTAACCAGGTCCTTGACGTGCGCTTGTGCGTGTGTGTTAAGAAGTGTCGTTATAGTCGCACTTGCAATGCCGATTTTAAAGTAAAGAAACGGAGGTGAGTCCGAGTGTCGGTCTCAGGGAGGTGTGAAAATCAGATTTTTCTTATCACTTGTCACGGAAAGCGCAGAGTTTTGCTTGCGAAAGGTGTGGTTTGAAAAGCGAGAGAGAGATAGAGAGAGAGAGAGATTAGGGTTAGAGTTGTTTCTTGCTTGATTATGCAACTTAAACAGAAATTGAAGTAAACAACTGAACAGAAAGTAACTTCATTAATCATGCACTTTTAGTTCATATCTTACAACATTAAATACATGCTCAAACAAAAGTAATGGAAAGCCTAAAAGAGAGGAAGAGAGAGAGAGAGGAGGGAGAGCGGCAAGGCAGCCACAGCGATGGAGGAGGCTCCATCGGTGACTCGTCGTCTCCAGCGATTACAAGAGAACCTAAAGCTAGCTAGGAGAGGGGTAGAGTAGTTGCAAGGGAAGTGAATGCCTTGAATGAGTGGTTGGAGGGGGTTTAAATAGGGTTAAGGGCTTTCTAAAAGAAGAAGGGCCTTTAGCGACGTCCGGGATGTCGCTAAAACCATTCCAAAAGCGTCGGTGAAGCCCTCTAGCCTGTCGGTCAACCTCCCGCGCCGTTCTTCTTCGCGCTTGATCCATGGCTACTACGTGAGAGCCGTCCGATCTTCGAGATCTCCCCTTGGATGCGCTTAGATCGCGCCTCGGGCGCGCGTGTGCACAGGCGTCGTCGCCCGACGTGCGCATGCAAGTGGGCACTCGCGATCTGTGGGCGCACTGCGTGGCGCGATCTCGGCCACCCGCTGCTGATCGGGCGGCCCAATTTCGCCGCGTGCTTCCTTCGTCTTCAATTTTACGCACCGCACGGCTCGAACCCGTGTCGCATGCGTGCGGGCGTGTTCGCTAACCGTTGCACCACGCCCGTGCTTTGTCGCGTTTACTACGCGGTTCTCGGCCGTCCGATCAAAGATCGACGGCTGAGATTTGATCTCAGCTGATGGATGAAGTGGTGTGCGGTGGAGCGGGGGTGATGTGACGCAACGAGGGCCGTTGATCACCAGATCAACAACCAGAACTTCTTGGGCCCATTGTAGGAGCTTCGGATGTCGGATTTGGCCGATCTTGAGTCCGTTGGGCTCCATTCGTCGTTCTGAATCCATCCTTGCGATCCGATTGCTTATCTGAGGCCTACTTTGATAGGTACTTACACAAATGGCCATTAATACAGTTTTATAAGCAATCTTGGTACATGATGCATGCAATCCTCCCATTCTCTTATGTTGTGCCTTTTATTCTTACGATGGGCCCTATTTAACAGAATTATCACCCCCTTGTGCAGTGTTATCAGTCCTCCTCTGGTGCCACGGGTTTGGCTATCCTTTTTCCCTTGGTCAAGGCCTCGGGAAATGGAACCTTAGATGGTTCCTCTAGAATTGGCTCAGGCTTGGTATCAGGGACGGGTGTGTCTTGGATGACCAATCTAGGATTAGGGTGTATGGTCTCAGGCATGTTGTGGCTAGGAAAGGGTGGGTCTTGTGTTGATTTGCCACTACAGGTGGTGACGGAATTTAATCCTACCTGGTTTTGGTTTGGGTTGGGCAAAATAGGTGTTTGCTGCTGAAATCCTGAGTATGCAGTTGAAACATCCATCCCGTCAGGTGATGGAGTAGAAGGGGCTTGATAAACAAAGTGAGCTTGGCCTTGATTTGGGTTCATAACGTGCCTCACGTTATTTGGGTTTGGAAGAGGCTAAGAAGGAAGTGCACCAGGTTGGCGAGCACTTTCTAGCTGGGCCAGTTGATTTCGTAACTCAGAGATCTCTTCTTTGTGTTGTTTCTGCATGTCAACCAAGGCCTGGAGAATCAAAGATGTATGATCTTCTTTAGGTGGACCAGGTTGGAAGTTTTGAGTGGTGATGAGAACCTCATCATGAGCCATAACTAGCTCATTTTGACCCAATACAAAGGATAAAAGCTCCTACATATCTCAAGGAAAAGATTAACTCAGAGAATTCTGAGTTTGAGAAGAAAACCAGTCATAAGGGGTAAAAGTGCAATTTTACCAGTATAAACTGCATACAGGGTAATTCAGGGACCAAACACAGGTCAAAACAGCTTAATAAGAATAAAAGTGGGATGAGATGATCTAGCAAGGGCTACAGCGCTTCCAAGGAACCAAATGATAATCTGTAACCCTAAAACAACCCACTTCAATTCACAAGGTTCGAGGCAAAGTAAAAATAGAATAAACCCTCTAAAATTCATAGAAAAATAATCTCTAGGGTTTAGAACCTTCAATTTGGCCTTTAGAACCCATTTTGACCTACATTGAGAACCATGCCCAATTAATAACTTAATTTGGGTTTTTGCGCAAATTGACCGGTCAAACAAGGTTTAATATGAAAATAAAATTCACCATCAGATTCCTTAGGTCCTAATTAGTCATGTATAAAAACTTGAGCCTAAGAAGAAACCTCCTTGACCGACTTCACACTTTGGTCCTCATATATTTACTCTTTGGCCCTCAACTTTTGAACCCTCGCATTTTGGCCCCTAACTCTCCTTCGTTCTTTGCAATCAGGTCCCTCCTGCAAAACCCTGCCAGCACCATGCTCCGGCGACCTTGCGCGGAGCATGGCGCCGCGCAGGGTGAGGTGAGGGACCTGGCAAGTAAACCGGGGGTGCCCTGCGTCGTCAGCCGTCGCAGGAGCACCCCCATGGTCATTGTAGCCCCCCATACCGGCCGTGCGAACGCACGGACGGTATGGGTTCATGTTCCGACCATTCTCCGGCGAGGGAGACACGTCGTCTCCCTCCGCCTTCCCCCCTGCTTCATCCCTATAAATACCCCCCGCCGCTCCACCGACCAGGGCAGCCTGGATCTGACGGAGAAAACCCCCAGCTTTCTTCTCTTCTTTCTCCGGCAGACGCTCACCAGCTCCGGCGACTTCCTCCCCCTCCACCTCTTCGCTCTGCCGCAATACCAGCAGCGGAGACTTCCTCCCCTGTTCTTCCCGCGCCACGCCGCACCCAGCTGGCGCCTCTCCAGCCCTCTGCTCGCCGCCGCCCCTCTCCCTGAGCATCGTCTTCTCCGGCGACAGTCGATACGACTGTCGCCCTGTTCCTCCTCCTTCGTCCCTGCAAGTAAGTTAGACCTACTCCCCTTCTTCTCCTCTTTCTTTCCCCGCTTTCAATTTAGTCAATTAAACCCTCGACCGCTCCTGTTCACCCTCATCCTCTCCGCCTCCGACCACCCTCCGGCGAGCCGCTCCCATCACCTCAGCGATCCACACGGCTCGCCGACCACCGCAGAACCTCCGCCTCCTCACCCTGATCCTCTTCCGCCCCTCCACTTCCCACCAAACACCCTCCGCAGATCCACCGAACACACCCACTTCCTCGCTCACAGTTTGACCTAGGACGACCTGTTAGCTCCACCTCGCCCCCTGCAGACCCCCTGACCACCTTCGCCGTGCCACGGCGAAGGTCTCCCGCCTGTCTGATTTGGCCGAGAGGCCGTTCTTCTGTGACCAGGTGACTCGCCCGCCGTCGCCATTACTGCGCAGGCAGAGCTGCTTCACCTGCAGGTGCAGGCACGCCTTCGCCCAGGGTTGATTCCCAGGTTGCGCAGGGACTCTCCGCGAAACGTCCCTGGTTCACAGACGGGGCGAAGGCCGCGCGGGAAGCCACGATCGCCCACAGCTCCATCCGCGACGCGCGCTCAATTGGGGTGGGACATTTAGTCCCACCTCGGAACCTCTCGGCCGCGCGCGGACGCATAAAGGCAAAAAGTGCCTTATGCTGTCTGCCTCCTGACCACGGGGTGAGGTCCCTCTCACCCGACCCGACCCGACCCGGCCTCGTCCGTGACCACGCTCCGCGGACCTGGCCCGACCCGATTAGACTGACCTGCACTCCTCGCCCACCACGCACGCCGGTGGGCCTGGACCCGGGCCTGACCCGAACCCGATTACCCGGTAGCGCTCTGGGAGAGCTTCCGAAGAGTGATTTCAGAGAGAGAGATACGCGGGGGAGGGGGGTAGAGTAGGTTTTTGCCTCTTGACGAAAAAACTCTGAAGTGTGCAGGCCAAAGAAGAAGAAGCAGACCCGCTGAAGAAGAAGGAGCTGCGGCACTGTAGCATAGGCATCGTTAAGTCGTCTCAGCACCGGGGCAGACGACGGAAGGTCAGCAGCCAGAGCAGGAAAGAAGACAGGCTGAAGAAGAAGGAAGAGCAACGGCCAACGCGAAAGAAGAAGAAGAGAGGTCAAGGCAGAAAACCAAAGAAGAAGAAGAAATGAAGAGAAGCAAGAAGCAAGAAAAGAAGAAGAAGATCTGAAGAAAGCAGAAGAAGAAGAAGAAGAACAGGAAGAACAAAAGCCAAAGAGGAGATAAGACAAAGAGGAAGAAAGAAGAGAAGAAGAAGAAGCCAAATTTTCATCTCTCTCTCTCTCTCTCTCTTTATTTTTGTAATAGAACTTGTATATCTCTAGAATACAACTTGCTCCCTGAGTTCGACCTCGGGAACTTTTTTTTTCCGAGTAAAAAAATTTTTATATGAAACGTTGGTAACAACCGGCTTTACTACAACGTTATAACAGACCCGGTTGCCGCTGTACGTCTTTCAAGTGGGCCTTGGTTGGGTGGGTTGATAAGGCTGCGAAGCCTGTGGTTAGGGTTGGAATTGAGGTCTTAGATTCAGGTTACTTCCCGACCATGAAAAGTTAGGATGATTACGCCATCCAGAGTTGTAAGTGTTGGAGAAAGGATTATTCTGGACGGCGTGAAGATCCTTGCCGGTCTGAGGAGCTCCGAGATAATCAGGGTACGGGGGTTCAAAGTTCCCCCAACTGAGGTGGGCTGACCCGGAGTTGCCTTCGAAGCCAGAGTCTAACAGAGGTGGGTATGCATCCATCCCCAGGGAGTGATAGATGTTGTGCATAGCCTCCCTTCCCATGGGCGGGTGCGTGTATGTGCTTTGAGGTGTAGAGGTGGATTTGTATAGATGACGAGTCAATGCGTGGGTGGACGTCTGGTCGTATGCACCCAATGACTCATTGTTCAGGGGGTTCTCGCACATGTTCTCGAGAATTTCCTAGATCGTGTCCTTATGTTAACCCATGATGCTACCACCACAGGTTGCATTGACAAAGAGCTTGATATCCTCACGGAGTCTATGGTAAAAGGATTGGACTTGTTCCCACTTCGGAACTCCGTGATGGGGGTACTTACGAATGAGATCCAGAAAGCGATCCCACGCTTCGTGTAGAGATTCTCCTACTCCTTGGGAGAAGTGCGTGATTTGGTGCCGCATTGTGTTGGTACGACCAATGGGGTAGAATTTTGCAGGAAGGCGGTTTGAAGTTCTCCCCATGTGTTGATCGTGTGTGGTTGAGTCTGAAACCAGTGAGCGGCTTTGTCAGCCAGCAAGAATGAGAAGAGCTTTAAGAGTAATCCGTCCCGATTCTATACATCTGCCCCAAAGGTATGGGCTAGATGTTTTAGGTTTTTGATGTGTTGGAAAGGATCCTCGGAGTTCAAGCCATGAAATTTTGGGGTCATATGAAGCATGCTAGGCTTGAGATCTACCTCGGGTTCTCCCACGGGAATGTTGATTCGGGGTTCGATCTCCACCTCCGCGCGATTATAGTGATCTTGCATTTGAGGACGCGGCGGTGGGTTGATGATGGCATTGATTCGATTTCAGAAATCATGGAATTGTTGCTCAAGATTAGGTTGATCTTCTGGGTGATCCATAGCTGATGAAGGGGAAGTAGGTTCTGAATCAAAGGATATGTCAATGTGATCAGGTTGTTGCACAAACATGAAAGTCTAGGCTCGACCTCGACGAGAGTGAATATCTAATGGAGGCCTCAAGGATGGTCTTAATGACCACCTCCCAAACATGCACCGATGGATTAGATGAGAGGTCGAATGTGATGGACCTAATCAAGACACCCAAAAATTTTGGATGACTATAGAGGTTCGGGGCGGATGATACCCCTTAGTCAGAAAACTGTCCACTTGAGAATTATCTGGGCAACTAGAGAGGGAGAGTCTCACAAAGACCCCTATATGGTAGAGCACCCCCACGAGTTACAAGGATTCCCCTGCCCGACCTCTCTTGTCACTGATGATCCAGGTAGACCAGAATGGGGACTTAAGCTCTTAAGTCTACCAGTTTTAGATTAAGAGCAAGGTGCTTATGATTTCACTTGAACTTTTAAGATGTCTTTGTGTAAAGTGACCTAATTTGAAGATTGGTTAACCCAACAAGGTGGGTCAACTTTACCTATTTTGTCCTTTAAGAAATTTAGGTCCCTCTTTTAGTGTTCAAATGAAATTAAGAGCCTGATTTTAGGGTTTGCTTGAATAGATCAATTCAATCAAGGAGTAGGCACACACTGTTTGAAAAGATCAATTCTTGATTAAGCAAGTGTGTCTCTAAAATCCTAAACTGGAAACCCTAATTGGCTCTAATTTGGTCCAATTCAATTTTGTCCAAATGTGGTACCTAGGGTTTTAAACAAGAAGGTGATAGCCCTGATACCTTAAGATTTTAAGTAGGTGCACAAATCAGGGTTTGGATGTTATCTAGAATGTATCAAATCAGGCAACTTCATAATTTGTCTAAGAATAGAATGCAAGTAGCCCTAATTGATTTTTCCCTTTTTTAGTTTTTCAGAATCAGGGGCATAGAAGAGGGTGAATGGAGTTTTACCTACCCCTGGAGCATCTGATGTGCGGCTGATCTTCCTTTCAATGACTCCCTGAAATAGATCACAGTCAAAAGAGATAGAGCAAGTTAGTATCGAATCGGATATTGCAATCAAGAGATCTAAATTGCACGTTGCTCCCTGGCAACGACGCCAAAATGTTTGTTGCTCTTAAACGAGTTTTAAAATTGTCGCGTTGTAGTATAGGTTGAATTAGTGCAAAAAATAAATACAATTTATTACTCGAATTTGAAGTCCAAGGTCGAACATGATGAGTCCATTTTAATGGACTAGTATTACGCCTAAGTAACTTTAATCGTACCTTTTAGGTTTGTTAATAATTATATTAAGTTATAGAATGTTTGCATTCATCATGATTTAAGTTTACATCTATTTTATAGTATTCTATAACTTAATATGTAATGATGTTACGTTTTTATGTTGCAGGAATGATATTTAGAAAGAACAAGGGGGGGAATAAATTTCCCCAACATTTATCTGATCTTCGGCTAGCCGCAACTCCTCCCGCACATTTGTCTGATCTCTCGCAGCCCTCCCTCAACAAATGAGGCCAGAAATAGCTAAGGGATTTGAAAATCCCTTAACTCACGCACGCACAAAGAAGAGGAGTTAAAGAGGAGGTGGAGAAAGGGGAGGAGAACCATCATCCAGAAAGTGGGCAACCCCAGCGTGCACTATGGACCAGGATCTTCTTCCCCCCTGGCGGGGAACCATCATCCAGAAATGGGCGACCATCGCGTGCACTGTGCACCAAGTTCTTCACCACATCTTCCTTCTAGCGCCTAGAGCTCCCAGCAGGCATCGCACGCCAAGCACCTCCAGCGCTCCTGCAGGCACGCCCCCTCCTGCAGGAGCTCGCGCCATCACCTCTGCCCGCCCCGCCCTCGCCACCCACTCCAGCAGGGCACGCCAGCACCCTGCAGAAAGGTGCCCACTCCACCTTGCGCGCTCACCGGCCACCACAGCCAGGCTGCACCCGCACAGCGCCTCCCTGCAGTGCGCCCTCCCTTCCGCAGGCACTTTGCCTACAATCAGCGCTCGCCTTCAGGAGCACCACCCCTCCCGTAGGCACCCGCTCACGTAGGTGCTTCCTGCTAGTGCACGCGTTCCCCCTCCTCCAGCGCTCTCCACTGCAGAGCGAACCGTAGGCACCGCGCCCGCACCAAGCAGCCTGTAGGCTCGCACAGCGCCTCCTTTCAGCGCTTCCTCCTTCCAGCGCACGTGTTCCCCCTCCTCCAGTGCTCTCCACTGTAGAGCAAACCGCAGGCACCGCGCCCGCACCAAGCAGCCTACAGGCTCACACAGCTCCTCCTTTCAGTGCTTCCTCCTTCTAGCGCCCCTACTGCAGGCGCACCTCCATCGCCCCGCAGGCACCTCCACTGCAGGCCCTCCTCCAGCGCCTCCTCCGGCGTTCTTCTCCTCCGCTGGCCGGCCACCTCCGGCCATCTCCGTCGACGCCGTAGCCTCCATTGGATAGGCCTCATCTTCGCCAACCTCCCTTACGCGTTAACAGCCCTACCGATGATCCTCCCCGCATGCAAGCAAGCGAGAGAGCAAATGCTCTGTTTTGAGGGAGATTAAAGATTACATTTACTACCATTGCCACCAGAAATTAATTTTCATTTATGATTATTTTATTAACGTAAAATTGCGAATGCACCCTCATGCTTTCTGATAATTGCATGTTATTGATATCCACTTGTTTTAAGATTGGTTTTGGGATCAACATGTGCACCAATTTTCTCTAGAATATGTCAAGTGAAAATTACATAAAATCATCATATATTTATTGAAGATTTCAGTGAGGGAAAATTGCACATATGCCCTTATATATTTGAGTAATTTTGAATCTTCTTTCCATCGCATTTTATGTCGGATTTGACTGGGGATTTCGCACTTGATCGAAAGAATACGAAATAATCGAGAGTTTATTGCATAATTGCCTCCCTGTGGACATGACCCGCTCTTCTGTGAGTGGTTATTCTTATTGTTGATTAGTCGATTTTTCCACCACTTAAATACTACAACGCATTATTTCATTTGCAAAACTCAATCGAAAGCGGAAAATCGACTAGTAAAATTGGCACCGTTGCCGGGGAGGCAACAGACGCAATAGATTTACTCATTGTTTTTGAATATTTTGAGTTGCGAATTTATCTGATCAATTTTTTTTACTGTGCGAGGAATCTAACGAGGTGACGAGGCGCAACAGAGCGATGACAGCAACCACGAGTTAAGCCACACGAGGAAAAGACGAAGGAAACCAAGATCCTGCTTTCGCAGAGGATTCCCCATCGTCGCAAATTTATTTCTGTCTTTTCACCCTTGTAGTAATTGGGGCTGAATTTTTGGGGGTTTGTCCCCGCATTCTTTAGCTACTAGGGCTTACAATATTTTTTGTGCATGCGTGATTCTATTTTCTGCTTGCCTGCTTTTAAAACCAACAAAGAAAATATCGAGCTGCCTATTTAGAAGTTGCATGCCCTTAGGTGCACGCATTTAGGGGTGATTGAGTAGCACATTAGATCTTATTATTGCATTGCAAGCATATTAGCACGAAGATTGCTGGAGACAAGTACATCTTTCTAACTTTTGCATCCAGCTCCTCTTCATGCATTTGCATTCAAATTTAAATTCAAGACCACCAAGTTGTTTGAATTTACTAATTCAGTGGTCACATAACTAAAAGTGGGACTGATAATCAGATTCAACCATAAAAGCAATTCACATTTGATCTGATTCTAAGGGACTTGTCTGCGATTTCAAAAGAAATTACAAAGATTTGCGGTGTGTTGCACACTTCTGACACTGAGCACGCACATTAGGCACCGCACTAAGTCTCGATCCCTTAAGGCTATAGGCACCGATCTCTTTATCGGTGCAGACCCTCCTATTGTGCTTTGTGGTGGTAGTGATACTATCTTTTGACCAAGTGTTTTGATACTCCACGGAGGGGGACACCCCTTAAAGGAACAAAAGGGTAGTTAAGGGGCACCACATACGCATCGCCTTAAAGGAAGGGTTCGCCCTACTTGCATCCCTTTGTTCATCCTTGGAGTAACTTCTCACTTGATCACCTGGGAGTATCATCCAAGCAAAGTATAGGTCCTAGGGCACTCGAAGGTTGAATTAAGGCATGTAATTGCAGTGAAAAACTTGTTTGGCCATTTATATTAACTAATTCGACCTCCACAATAAAGAAGGTTAAGATTTCAAGTCCACACCCCTCTTATACCACTTACGTGGGAACAGAGGGATAAGTCTTGATCTTTTGACTTATCTTTGGAGTGGAGGTTTAACTTACTCAATAAAAACCTGAATTGTGTTTTGTATGCTTGGTAGTCGCTCTCTTGAGGGTAGTCTAGTGTTTGATCCTAAACCTGAGAGAATTCTTAGGAGAGCTCACCTAGGAGAGGAAAAAGAAGGAATAGCTGAGCAAGGTGCAAATCAACAAAGGACTCTAAGGGACTATTTTATTCCAACTAACCAACCTGCACAAGCACTAAGACGACAGGCAGGGGATAATCCGTATGAGATCAAGAGCAGTACCATATCTTTATTGCCCTCTTTTTATGATACTACCAGGGAGGACGCCTACCGGCATTTGGAGGAATTCACCGAGGTCTGTTCCACGGTGAAGCTCCAGGGCTTTACTGATGAAGCCCTGGTGAGGACTCTATTTCCTTTCTCCCTTATGGATAAGGCCAAGCACTGGTATCATACCCTTGATGCAAGGGTAAATGATTGGGCCACCCTTAAGGGAGAATTTTTGAAAAAGTATTTGCCTATGAGTAAAACCAACCATTACAGAAGAGAGATTATGGGTTTTACTCAACAAGAAGGGGAGCAATTTCATGAGACTTGGGAGCACTTTAATGACCTTCTTAGGTTATGCCCCCACCATCAAGTGCCAAGATGGCAGTTGGTCGAAAGGTTTTATAACGGATTATCTGAAAGGCATAGGCAAACCATTGATGCAGCCTGTACAGGAACCTTCATGACCAGAATTGAGGATGAAGCCTGGGCATTATTTGAAACATTAAGCGACAACTCCATACATCTGTCCTCTGCCTATCAAGAAAGAAAACCATCAATCTTGCAGAGAAAGATAGAGGCCCATGAAGCTGGGGCTTCTCAGGATTTGGCTTATCAGATTCAACTATTGAATAAAAACTTTGATAGGCTTTTAGCAAACCCTGGCATGAACCCGCAAGCAGCCTTTATTTTTTAGGCTTCAAGAGAATGCTCCATTTGCCAAAGCACAACACACGCCACTGCGGAGTGCCATTAGGCAAACCAATTCCCTGAGTTGATTCAGGCCGACTTGAACGCGGCCCAAGGTTTCCGCCCCCCTCGCAATAACCCTTATTCCAACACTTATAATCATGGGTGGCGGAACCATCCAAACTTCTCTTGGAAGCAATGTGATGCTTCTAACTCAGGGAATACAAGACCCTTACCTCCCCAGCCCATATACCAACCTTCTTATGAAAATCCTCCTCCGAATAAGCCCTCTGAGATGGATGAACTGAAGGCCATGATGAAAGCAATGCAAGAGCATCAGAATATGGTTATCCAATCTTAGAATAAGATGATTACTGATATGCAATCCCAAATTGGTCATCTTACTGAGGCAGTTAGGCAACGTGATCCGGGGGAGTTGCCTAGCTCTTATGAGGAGAACCCTAAGGGCAAGGGGGTTGTATTCAGGGAGCACACCCAAGCAGTGACCGTGTTGAGGAGTGGAAAAAAGATTGACAAGACTGATAACACTCCTACGGTTACATCTCAGAATTCCCCTTCCACACCTGACCCAACTTCCATCTCACCCGAGGAAGAGCCACACCACTCTCCCTCGCACAAAATCACCCATAATGAGGATGTCGTCCTTCCACCACGCCTTTCCTGCCATGACGACCCCTCTACCCAGAAGCCGAGGGTGCCCTATCCAAAGCGCCTATCTGCTCCTGGGGAATCTTCTGTTGGCTCGTCTGGAGCCAAGGATAGGACGGAAGAGATTATGGATACTTTTAGGCAAGTCTAGATTAACTTGCCTCTATTGGAAGCGATTAAACAAATTTCATCCTATGCCAACTTTCTGAAGGACTTGTGCACCCAGAAGCGTCGATCTAGGAAACAGGTCCAAACCAAGGCCATCCTGCCTGACCATGTTAGCTCGGTACTCCAGCATGGAACACCCCCCAAAATGAAAGACCCAGGGGCCCTGTATATTTCAGTGGTCATAGGTAACCAACACATTGACGAGGCTCTGCTCGATCTGGGTGCAAGGGTAAACATTCTACCGAGCTCTGTCTATGACCTTTTGGGAGGAGGAAAGCTGAAGCCTAGTCCTGTAATCCTCTAGGTTGCAGACAGATCACTTAAGACACCGCGGGGATTGTTGGAAGATGTCCTTGTGAGAGTGGAGGATTTCTTCTTCCCCGTTGACTTTCTGGTACTTGATACTGACCCATCTAATAAGCCCACAAAGCCGTCCATTATTCTGGGATGCCCCTTCTTGGCCACAGCCAATGCCTCTATAAATTGTAGATCTGGAGCACTTAAAATGGGCTTTGGGAACAAGAAGATCCAGTTGAATGTTTTTGATACTTACAAGCAACTCGGATTTGAAGATTGTTCTCAGATTGAGGTCATTGATAAATAATTGAAGAGACTACTCCAGTAGATCTGGAGCACTTAAAATGGGCTTTGGGAACAAGAAGATCCAGTTGAATGTTTTTGATACTTACAAGCAACTCGGATTTGAAGATTGTTCTCAGATTGAGGTCATTGATAAATAATTGAAGAGACTACTCCAGCACTCTTATGTAGAGATCCCCTTCAAAAGGTCATATCTAAGGACCATCCCTCGATTATTAAAGAAACTGAAATGGAAATGCCCGAATTAGAAGAGTTGCTGGGGATACACACTAAGTCTCTGTCCCCACCCTGGACTGTAAAGGTAGATCCGCTGCCTGAGGCGGGGACATCTCAACTAAAACCCTCAATCCAAAAGGCTCCTGAATTGGAGTTGAAACCCCTCCCGAGCACATTGAAATATGCTTTCCTTGGCCTTAATAACACGCTCCCCGTTATTATCTCGTCTGCATTATCTGAATTGCAGGAGGGAGCTCTGCTTGGGTGTTTACAAAGGCATAAGGAAGCAATTGCATGGACAATTGCTGATATTAAGGGTGTTGATCCCTCTCTTTGCATGCATCATATATACAAGGACGAGTCCGTGAAGCCTTTCTGAGATATGCAGAGAAGGCTCAATCCAAATATGCGGGAGGTTGTTAAAAAGGAGATTCTGAAATGGCTGGATGCAGGGATTATCTAACCCATTTCAGATAGTAAATGGGTCAGTCCTATTCACGTAGTTCCCAAAAAGGTAGGAATCACTGTGGAAGAGAATGACCAAGGAGAACTGGTGACCACTAGACCCTCAACTGGTTGGAGGGTCTGCATTGATTACCGCCGTTTAAACATGGCTACCCAGAAAGACCATTTCCCCTTACCGTTTATCGATCAAATTCTGGAACGATTGGCGGGGAACAAGTACTTTTGTTTTCTTGACGGGTACTCTGGGTACAATCAAATAGCCGTTTTTCCTGATGATCAGGAGCGTACCGCCTTCACGAGTCCGTATGGCACTTTTGCATTTCGCTGAATGCCATTCAGGTTATGTAATGCTCCTGCCACTTTCCAACGTTGTATGATGGCTATCTTTTTTGATATGATCGATGAGTTCGTTGAAATTTTCATGGATGACTTCTCCATTTATGGCTCGTCGTTTGACCTATGCCTTTCGCACCTTGATAAAGTCTTAACCCGTTGAGAAGAGGCAAAGCCGGTGCTTAGCTGGGAGAAGAGCCACTTTATGGTCCAGCAGGGCATTGTGTTAGGGCATATAGTTTCCGAGAGAGGATTAGAGGTGGACACCGCAAAAATTGATTCCATCTCTAAGCTTCCATTGCCCGCCAATATTCGTCAAGTTAGATCTTTCCTTGGCCATGCTGGATTTTATAGGCGCTTGCGACCTGTTAGCGAAGGATGTCTCCTTTGATTTTGATGATAGATGTGGCGAGGCTTTCCAAGTTTTGAAGAAAGCCCTCATTACCGTGCCGATTCTCCAAGCACCAGATTGGACCATCCCGTTTGAACTTATGTGCAATGCTTCTGATTTTGCAGTGGGAGTGGTCTTAGGTCAAAGGGTTGATGGCAAATCTCATGTGCTGCATTATGCCAGCAAGACCCTTACGGATCCTCAGCAAAACTACATGGTCACTAAAAAGGAATTACTTGCTGTAGTATTTGCTTTGGAAAAGTTTCGGTCTTATCTTTTGGGATCCAAGGTTGTGGTGTTCACTGATCATTCAGCCCTTAAGCATCTTCTGGCTAAGAAGGACACCAAACCTCGCCTAATTCGTTGGATTCTACTACTCCAAGAATTTGACCTGGAAATTAAAGACAAGAAAGGAGTTGAGAATGTGGTAGCTGACCAGTTGTCTAGGATCCCTATTGACGCATCAAACCCTACAGACAGTATTCAAGAGACTTTCCTTGATGAGTCTCTAATGACCGTGGAAGCTAAAACTCCTTGGTTCGCTGACATAGTGAACTATCTGGTCACGGGCATTACCCCCAGTACTTGGGACAAGCAGAAGTGAGACAGGTTTCTCTCCAACGCTAAATTTTATCACTGGGAGGAACCCGAGCTTTTTAGAATAGGCCCTGACCAACTATTTCGCCGTTGCGTCCCTGATGAAGAACAAAGAAGTGTTCTGAGTTTCTGCCATGACCTCCACTGTGGGGGACATTTTAGTGGGAAGAAGACTGCCCATAAGGTTCTTCAATATGGTTTTTGGTGGCCCACGTTATTCCGAGATGCACATACGTATGTGGGTGCATGTCTACGTTGCCAGCAGACGGGAACCATTGGAAAAAGGGATGAGATGCCCCAACAACCTATCCTCCCTATTGAAATCTTTGATATTTGGGGCATTAACTTCATGGGTCCCTTTCCTGTGTCCTTTGGATATGAATACATCCTTGTGGCTATTGACTATGTATCGAATTGGATAGAAGCCATACCCACGCGAACCATTGACCATTCCGTGGTCTTGGGCTTTGTTAAGGCTAATATCATTTCTCGGTATGGGTGCTCAAGGACGATCATAAGTGATGGAGGACCTCACTTTAAGAATGTACACTTCACAAGACTACTCCAAAATTTGGGAGTCAACCACATGATAGCCACACCTTATCATCCCCAAACAAGTGGACAAGTTGAAGTGTCCAATAGGGAGATTAAGCGAATTTTAGAAAAAACTGTCAAGCCTGATCGGAAGGATTGGTCTAAAAAACTAAATGATGCTCTTTGGGCCTACAAAACTGCATATAAGACTCCCTTGGGCATGTCTCCTTTCCTTCTTGTCTACGGAAAAGCATGCCACTTTCCCGTTGAAATCAAACATAAAACTTATTAGGCTGTTAAAAATGTTAACTTGAATCTGGATAAAGCGGGAAAGGCACGTATGTTAGAATTAAGTGAGCTTGAGGAGCTTCGTAATGAAGCTTATGAAACTTCTCAAGCTTACAAGCAACGTACAAAAGTCTTCCATGACGAGCACATCATTAGAAAGACTTTTGAGCCCAACCAGTGGATCTGACTTTTCAATTCTAGACTTAAATTATTTCCTGGAAAGATCAAGTCCCGCTGGGATGGGCCGTATGTTGTTATCAATACTTTCCCTCATGGAGCTGTAGAGATTAGGAACCCTATTTCAGGTGCGAGCTTTAAAGTAAATGGCCAGTGAGTTAAACCGTATATTACTCTTTCAGATGGCCAGGTTTTAGACGCACTTCGGCTTGAGGAGCCTTAGCTCCTCCCACTCTCCTCCTCAAGTGATATTCTTCTATGTCTGCATTTTTCCAATGAGGACATTGTCAGTCTTAGGCATGGGGGGTATAACCTGAGAATGTTTATAGAATTTATAAATATTTGCATATATATATATATATAAAGTTCTCTTTTCTTGAGTTGATTGGGTTAGTCCCTAGCAGAATACCTTTGTTATTGGAGGTTTTTCTTCTTAAAATTATTTCTTAAGTTTAAAATCCAGTACATTTATTTCACGTGCATGTAAACTTGGTAATAGATCCTTCAAGAAAACCAATAAGCATTTGTAGTCTACTAAACCCTTGGACAGTTTATAGGGAGTCAGGCATACTATCTTCTAGTAGATCTACCTCATATTTGTGAGAAGAAAGTAGAGAGATTACTGGTGCGCTAAGTCTAGTGCAATGACTCTTAAGTTTTGGACAATTAGATGATGATACTTCAGAGTTAGGCATAGTTTTTCGCTCTCTGTTCCTGTGTACGTACTTTGTGTGAATTCCTGAGAGTCCCCAAATAAGGCAGATACATAGAGGTGGGGTCTTAATAAAGCTATGATTATAGTGGATGGCTACGACCATCCTTCATAAAATCCTCGCCTGAAGGGGGTAATAGTGTCAAAAGTCAGAAATACGCCTGTCCTATCCATTCCTTCCCGGTGCCAAGAATACGCACTTCCACCAAATAAGCCACACAACTTCCTCTTGACCATCATCATCCCTAATAATGCATCATAAATAAAAGTCCGTATCGTGTTGTGTTGATTGAAAAAGAAACAAAAACAAGAAGAAATAATTAAAAAAAAAAGGAAAGAGAGAAAAGAAGAAAAAGAAGAAACAGAAAGAACAAAAAGAAGAAATAGTTATATTACAAAAAAAAAAGTCTAAGTTTATGATGTAACACTATTTCTGAGGCAACAGAACACCTATCGCGTTCCACCAAATATGACCCATACCTACCTTCTAGTATTTCTAATCGCCCGAATATTGGTTGAGGACTCTAACTTAGTTGTAGAGTTATTAGGACTTTAATTGAAATGTGGATGCCATGTGAGGCCACCAAACAGTGAGTACAATTACTAAATCTGACGAGATTTGTAATCTCAGAAAGAAAGAAAAGAGTGAGCGCCCAGGAACATCAAGAGAGCATAGTTGTTTAGCCTCTCTCTGAGTTGACTTTTCTACTAGTCTAGAGATCTAGAGTCTGTAGTACTAAACTACATGTAGCACCAAATGAGTGTGTGCCACCAAATACAAATCCATTCTACTTGATATCTCCTACCTAAGCCAAAAAGTTGGGGTCAAATTACATATTATCTTCTGCTTTATCCCCGAGGGAAGTAGTTGCCTATCCCGGCAGAAATATTTACCAAGGGTGAAGTACGAACTCCCAATGCGAATTAGCTTTTGCACTTGGATCTGTTACCTAGGCTATCAGCACTTCACATTTGTTTAGATTTCTAAAATTTTGAAGTAAGAAAAGAAGAAACCTTCTGATTACTTCTATTATTTTTCATTTTTGCTAGGGACTAGCAAATCTTAGGCATGGGGGTATTTGATGAGTCCATTTTAATGGACTAGTATTACGCCTAAGTAACTTTAATCGTACCTTTTAGGTTTGTTAATAACTACATTAAGTTATAGAATATTTGCATTCATCATGATTTATGTTTACATCTATTTTATAGTATTCTATAACTTAATATGTAATGATGTTACGTTTTTATGTTGCAGAAATGATATTTAGAAAGAACAAGGGGGGGAATAAATTTCCCCAACATTTATCTAATCTCTGGCTAGCCGCAACTCCTTCGGCGCATTTATCTGATCTCCCGTCGCCCTCCCTCAATAAACGAGGCTAGAAATAGCTAAGGGATTTGAAAATCCCTTAACTCACGCACGCACAAAGGAGAGGAGTTAAAGAGGAGGCGGAGAAAGGGGAGGAGAACCATCATCCAGAAAGTGGGCAACCCCAGCGTGCACTGTGGACCAGGATCTTCTTCCCCCCTGGCGGGGAACCATCATCCAGAAACGGGCGACCATCGCGTGCATTGTGCACCAAGTTCTTCACCACATCTTCCTTCCAGCGCCTAGCGCTCCCAGCAGGCATCGCACTCCAAGCACCTCCAGTGCTCATGCAGGCACCCCCTCCTGCAGGCACTCGCGCCATCACCTCTGCTCGCCCCGCCCTCGCCACCCGCTCCAGCAGGGCGCACCCCTCTCCAGCGCCAGCACCCTGCAGAAAGGCGCCTGCTCCACCTTGCACCTCCTTTCAGCGCTTCCTCCTTCTAGCTCACGCTTTCCCCCTCCTCCAGCTCTCTCCACTGCAAAATGAACCGCAGGCATTGCGCCCGCACTAAGCAGCCTGTAGGCTCGCATAGCGCCTCCTTTCAGCGCTTCCTCCTTCCAGCGCCCCTACTGCAGGCGTGCCTCCATCGCCCCGCAGGCACCTTCTCCACTGCAGGCCCTCCTCCAGCACCTCCTCCGACATTCTTCTCCTCCACCAGTCGGCCACCTCTGGCCATCTCCATTGACGCCGCGGCCTCCATCGGATAGGCCTCATCTTCGCCAACCTCCCTAGCGCGTTAACAGCCCCGCCGACGATCCTCCCCGCATGCAAGCAAGAGAGAGAGAAAATGCTTTGTTTTGAGGGAGATTAAAAATTACATTTAATGCCATTTCCACCATAAATTAATTTTCATTTATGATTATTTTATTACGATAAAATTGCGAATGCACCCTCATACTTTCTGATAATTGCATGTTATTGATATTCACCTGTTTTAAGATTGGTTTTGGGATCAACATGTGCACCAATTTTCTATAGTATATGTCAAGTGAAAATTAGATAAACTCATCATATATTTATTGAAGATTTCAGTGAGGGAAAATTGTACATATACCCTTATATTTTTGAGTAATTATGAATCTTCTTCCATCGCATTTTATGTCGAATTTGACTAGGGATTTCGCACTTGATCGAAAGAATACGAAATAATCGAGAGTTTATTGCATAATTGCCTCCCTGTGGACACGACCCGCTCTTCTGCGAGTGGTTATTTTTATTGTTGATTAGTCAATTTTTCCACTACTTAAATACTACAACGCATTATTTCATTTGCGAAACTCAATCGAAAGTGAAAAATCGACTCGTCAGAACACAGGGAGTAATTGGTAAAATAATTATCAAGATTGCAATATAAGCAATGTAAAAGAGAACTCTAAACAAGAATGATATATAAATGAAAGCAAATGTTAGCATTGTAAAAAGAATGGAGTAAAATGATGATTTGAATCACCAATTACTCCTCACAATGATAGTTAAGAGATGCCCAATATCAATTAAGAAGCACAAATCAGACGTCTGATAGTAGGATCAGACATCTTAAATAATTTATTCCACTGCGAGGGGTCCTCTGTATCCGATGTGGGACTATGTCCCTGGCTTGTTCTTCGCGCGCACAGCTGCTGAGGAAATTGATTGAATTGGTGAGCTACAGCTGTGGAACTCCTCACTTAAGGACCTGGAAACCTGCAGGTATTGATTCTGCACCACCTGGACGCTTCACCTGGAGCTGCCGTGGCTAGAACGGGCTTCAAGATTCCTTCGAAGCTCTGCGTTAATGGCGGAGGAGCTTGACACCTGAAAACATCAACAAGGCCTTTCGGCCACATCAAAAAGCTCAGCAACGATCGTAGGGGCACGGTGAATGTAACGGTGCCAGTGGTGTGCAGTGAGCGTGTGTGAAGAGGCCTGTCGACCTTACGGATGGTGGCCGGAGAAGCGTGAGTTCGGTAGAGGGTTTGGATGAGCAATCGGCCTAACGAAGTTAGGGCTTTTGCTTTTGAGGTCGAGGCAAAGGTGTGGAGGGTGGAAGTGGTAGAGTAGGTGATCTATGGTGGCCACTGGAGCTTGCTAGAGGTATGCCGGCGAGGTGGAGGACGAAGTCGCGGAGGGCGGTGCGGAAGTCGAAGCGGAGTGTTGGAGGTTCTGTCGTGAAGTGGAGAGGTTTAGGAGTCAATTGCAGTATGTAGCAGACGATGGGGGGCGAAGATGGCGCTGGTTGCGATATGGCCGACGCCAGAGACGAAGATGGCTTCGATGGGGTGATGACGGCGAGGATGAAGGAGATAGGGATGTCGGCTGGTATTGCGCGACATGGAGGAAGATGAGGAAGGAGTATTTGCCGCTGGTATTGCGGTCAGATGACGAGGAGAGGCAGGGAGAGTCGTCGGAGCTCGAGGAGCCTTTCAAACGGATTAGGAGGGAAGAATTTAGGGTAGATCCAGTCGAAATCGAGCTTGGGTCGAACGGTCTGCCCTAGGGAGCTTATATAGGCCGTTAGAGGGTGATTAGAGCTTGGGAAGCAAGCTTCCCAAGCTATGAAGGTCGCTGGAGTTGGAAACCCAACTCCTTCATGCGTTCGCATGAGAGATTGAGAAAGAATTGAAGCTCAAGAATAGGTCTGATTGAAAGAGAATTTCAAGAGGGATCTCCGGTTCAAATTTGAGGAAGTTTCGTCAATCAATCAAGGAAAAATCCTTGGTTGATTGTCGTCGGAGCTTTAGGATTAGGATTTCTCTGCGGTGAGGGCCTCTTTGTGAAAACGATGACAAAGTTAGGGGCCTTTTGTAAGGATTTTGAAAGTTAAGGGCATATGTGTGATCAGACCGGACCAAGTTGCAAACTAGGTCAAGACAATCTCGATTGGGTCCAAATTTTGGTACAAACCAAATTTGGACCCAAGAAATCCAATGGTGATGTTGGATTTTTGTTTTGATCAAGTTTAACTAGGTAATTTATGCAAAAACCCAAATTAGGGTAAATGTCGGTCTGAGATTTTGTTTTAGGTCAAGATGGGTTTTAATGGTCAAATTGAAGGTACCAAACCCTAGATAATATTTTTCTATGAATTTTAGAGGGTTTAGGTGAATTTTATCCTGACCAGAACCTTGGTAGATTAAGCGGGTCTGTTTTTGGGATTCAGATGTCTATTAATTCCTGTAACGCATGAAAACCCATTTTGTTCTGTATGAACCCTCTTAATAGACTCTAAAGCACATTTGACCTTTGTTTAGCCCCTGAAAAAACCCATGGTTATTCTACATTCAAGATATGATGGTAAAATTACAGTTTTAACATTGTTTTCTTGTCTTTCCCTCAGAATGATTATGGAATGAATTATAGTCCTCTGGCGGTTATGTAGGAGCATTTACCGACTTAATCAGATCAAATTGAGCTAGTTATGTCTCATGATGGTGTTCCCATCAGCTAATTTTTTACTTTTGAGGAGAAGAAGATTACGGGACCTTAGTTGATTGAAAACATGGGAGGTACGGGATTTGTTAAAGATAAAACATCGAGATTCATATTTAGATCCAAAACTTAGAAAAATCAGGATCAATGTATCCTTCAAAATTTTCAAGTTAACTCTTTGTTAATTCAAATAACCTGAAATCGTTTTGCAGTTAGGATTTCCTTGGCTTTTGAATCCAATTTGCAATTCACATAACTTTTAAAACCTTGTGCCAGTGCTTGTGAATGATAACATTTATAAGGTCATGTCTTTGAAACTTTTTTTTCCCCCATGCTTATTCCTAGCTTAGTCCTACAACAAATGTATCGGGATCATTATTCCTGTTACCAATCCTCGAGGGGGCTCTGGCGCTAGCACTTTGAGATAGTACTGTCCAAGACACCACCCAGGAGCTCACAACCCCAAAACATAATGCAATGTAAAGGGGCGCTCCAAGCAAACTTAGACTCTTGCTCTGATGCTATGGGTAGAGCACTGTCCACGACACCTGAGCTACAAAATTGCGTCTTAATACTCCATCTAAAGATATGAAATATAGATATAGAGTAGGGCTGAGGCAGTAACATGTTAACATGAAAGGAGGCATTTTCCTTGTTCTCGATGGAAGGAACTCAAGCCAATCCTCTGCCTCGGATTTCACTAAGATTAAACAAAGGATTTTTCTAATTTTTCTAAATATATTATGTATATAATTTTTAGGTGTTAGCTTTGTGTGTGAATTTTGACATAAGAATTTTGCAAGAGACGTAAGTTTTTGGGTCGAAAACTAAGCCAAGTAATTTTCAGGTCACAAAAAGAGATCAAATCACCTGAATCATCACTAGTTCAGGTGGAATTTTGTGAAAGATACTTGATCATGTCTAAGAATAGACCTAGAAATTCTAAAAATTGGATCTGCATCCTATTATCTAATTTGTTAAAGATTAAATCCCATTGTACCTTAAAATAAATCTTCAACTTAGATCCCAATTTTCAAAATTTTCCTAAAAAAGTTTTATGATTTTCTATTATGAAGATGCATGCAAAAGAAAATTGAATATTTTTAGGTTTTGAAAATCCTAAATCGATCATCCAAATTTAAAAACACCCCTCCATACTTATGATATGCAATGTCCTCATGCATTAAGAGGGAAAAGAGATCACCTTAGTGATAGGCGGTCGTGTTCAAGATGGTCAAAACCTGAGAAAAGAAAGATAAAAAGAAAGCATGAAAAATGATGCGTTACCTCCCATCCAGTGCTATCTTTTATGCTATTCAGCCGAGCGTGAAGCGATGCACGGAATACAGACAGTCATGTAAGAAATTGGATACTTCAATGCCCACATGAAAGATGTCTTCCCTAGGATCCCCTAAAAGATGAATAGTAGAAATTTGGGGATGAAAATTGGATGGAAAAATGGAAGAATTACACGAGTTTGGCCATGGTTTGACTTCATGATGAAATCCAAACTCGGGTGGGTCGGGTGATAGGTCCAAAGGGAGGGGAGTGAGAGAAAAATCAATGTAATGAAGGGTAGGTGGAGTTAGTGTGGGTGGGTCTGGTGGGTAATCAGGAAGAGATTGTGAGTGATGACAAGGCTCCAAGTCTTTGATTTCTCCAACCACTGATTCAAAGTTAGAATCCTCAAAAAAATTGTGGTCAGGAAGAGTATTCACTAGCATTGTCTCCTCCCCCAAATTAGATATTTCTGTATCTAAGTTCTCAAAAAAATTATCATCATGGAATCTCTTGGAGGATTTGAAAATATCTAAAGTAATAGTTTGGCCCACACAAGTGATATCCATTTTGCCTATATAGCAATTTATATTTGCTTTTGTGGTGGCCAAAAAGGGTCATCCAAGAATTATAAAGGCGTTAATCAGAGATTCGGGTACCTCAATGTCAAGGACCAGAAAGTCTATGGGGAAGACACAATTCTAGACTTTGACAAGGACATCCTCGACAATCCCACGGGGTTTGATTGCATATTGATCGGCTAATTGTAAGGTAACCTCTACAAGTTTGAGATCACCGATCTTAAATTCTTTGAATAGAACCGTAGGGATGATATTGACTGAGGCATCGAGATCGAGACAGGCATGGTTAAAAGTGGTATCATCAATAATTACTAAAATCAAAGGCACGGTTGGGTCTTTCATCTTGGGAGGCAGCTTGCTCTTAATGACAGAGCTTACGGTCTTCGAAAGATGCACCTTTCCTAAGTTTTTAGTTTGACTTTTGGGAGTACAAATATCTTTCAAAAGCTTGGCATAGGCAGGTATGTATTTGATTGCATCTAGGAGAGAAATGTTGATCTAAACTTGCCCGAATAAATCCATGAGTTCTTCAATCATGGACTCAAATTTCTTCTCTCTGTTGGTGATGGAGTAGAGAGCTTAGGGAAAAGGAACAAGAGTCGTGTCTTGTGATATTGGGTTTTCTTTTTCTTCCTGAGTGGTGTTAGGAGAGTCAACTTGCATAGGTTGAGAGTGGGTTTCATCAGGTTGTTGTGAAAGCCCAAGATCAGTTGTTGTTTCCCTACTCCTCAATGTAACTGCTTTTGCAGTTTGGTTATTCTGAGGAGGAGGTTGGGGGGCCTGATGTTGATGGAAACCAGGTTGGTGCTGAGGTACAGAGTTAATGGGAGGCTGATTAGTGTGGTTTTGATTTAGATTTCTGCCTTGATATTGGTTCCTTTGATTGATAGGGTTGAGTATGGGCTGGGATGGTAAATGTCCTGCAAGTCTCTAGGTTGAAGTAACCCCAATCTGATTATTCAGATTTATAACAACACAGGTTACTTCAAACATTTGATCCTGCATTCCCTGCAGGGTTTTCGTTACCTGGGCATTGATGTTTTCTTGAGATAGCCTAGGTTGATAAAAAGTCTGATTTGACCTATACCCTCTGATGGGAATACCATCATGAGCCCTAACTAGCTCATTTTAACCCATGAAAGAGAACAAAAGCTCTTACATAACCAATTGAAGGTCCTAACTCAAGGAATAACCCTTCTGAAAGAAAAGCAACAAGGGGAAAAACTGTAATTTTACCATTGCAGTGCAACAACGGGATTTCTCATGGGCTAAACACAGGTCAAATGGTTTTAACAAGATAAAAAGTGGGATGGTTCAAACAGAAAATGGTTCATGTGAATTCTGGGAATTAAATGACTTCTTGTAACCCTAAAATGGACCTACTTAATTTAACAAGGTTTTGGTCAAGATAAAATTCACCTAAACCCTTTAAAATTCATTGAAAAATATCCTCTAGGGTTTAAAACCTTCAATTTAGCCCTTAGAACCTATTTTGACCTAAATTGAGGTCTCAGTCAAATGTTTGCCTTAAATTGGGCTTTTCTGTAAATTACCCAGTAAAATGTAGTAAAACCTAGAATCCAACTTCACCATTGGATTCCTTAGGTCTAAATTAGGTTTGTACCAAAAGTTGGACCTAAGGGGAATTCACCTTGACCTACTTTGCAAACAGGTCTAGCCTAATTACATTTCTACCCCTAACTTTTAAAAACCTCTAAAAAAAACCCCTAACTTCCTCATCATTCTTTGCAATTAGGTCCCTCTGCCATTACAGCGGAGAGAATCCTACTTCAGCGAGGTATCGAGAGAAAGAACTCCCTGATTCCTCAGAGAATCCCTTTCAAATTTGAAAGGGAGATTCTCTGAGAAATCTCCTCTCATGTGAACCCATTATCAAGCCCTAATTGCTACCCAATCTCTCATGTGAACACATGAGAGATTTGGGTCACTTTGAGTTTCCAACTCTGATGAGGTTGTCGTGCTTGGAAGCTTGGCTTCCAAGCATAAGACCTTCTGCCAGGGGCTATAAAAGGATGCACAGATCATTCCGCACCTCCCAAGCTTGAATTTGGCCTGAGATACCCCAAATTCTTCTCTTCCCCTCCGATCAAGCACCCAGCAAGCTCCGGCGACCCTTATCTCTCTCTCTCGTTGCTCTGCCACAATACCAGTGGCAGAGTTCCCTTTATGCTCCTCGTCTGCATCGCATCGCACCAGCCGACGTCCCTGCAACCCCCTCGTCGGCCGCCTCCTCTGCATCCACCTTCATCTATCCACACTCAGTTAAGTCCTCTCTCTCTTCTCATCATTTTTCTATCATTTATTTCTGCAAATATGCCTCAACGCTCGCAAACCACCACTGCCTTCTCCACCTCCGGTTAGACCTCCGACGAGGTGTTCCCACTGCTCCACGCCTCCATCCACCTCGCCAACTACCTCACGAGCACCGCCACACCTCACTGACCCTAAACCCTCACTCCATCCACTGCGCCAAGACCCCAGCACGTCTCTCGAACACACCCACCTTCGCACCCACAGGGTGACCTAGGCATGCACGCTCAGGCCACCCGACGCCACGCCGACCACCGTACCACCTTCGCCGTGTCCAGGCGAAGATCCCTGTGTTTTCTGACGAGGCCGCAAGGCCGTTTTCTTACTGACAAGGTTTGAGGCCTTCGCTACCATTGACGAAGCACGAAGCTTGCTTAGAAGCTTCACCCAGGACTCCTCGCTCTAGGCAATCAGTCCCACGTCGTGTGGATTCCTTGCGCACACATCTTCAGCCTAGCAATTGGCATCGACGTCCATGCAGCTACTGCAATTAGAGGAGACATCTGCTGCGGATGCTTGAGATGAAGGTGGGACAACATAGTCCCACCTCGGAAGTGTGAGAGCGGAAGTAGCCAAATAAAGTGAAAAAGTGACAGGGGCTGATCGCCTCCTGACCACAGGGTGAGGTCCCACTCGCCCTCATTGCCTCGTCGTGACCCCACTGCCCGCGGACCTGGCCCTGACCTGTATACCCAACTAGCCTGCATTCCTCGCTCACCACACAGGTTGGTGGGCCTTGTCCCGGGCGTGCATACCCGACTCGATAACCCGAGAAGGCTCTGGGAGAGCGAGCCTAGGAGAGAAGGAAGAAGAGAGATCGCGAGGGAGGGTAGGGGTTGGTTTTGCTCTCAGGAGAAGAAGAGGAAGCCAAGGAAGGAAAGGGCGGCAGCAGAGAAGCTAAGGAATGAGAAGGCAAACCTGAAGAGGAGAAAGTAGAACAAGAACTAAAGGCAAAAGAGAAGGAAAGAAAAAGAGAGAAGAAATCAAAGAAGAAAGAAGAAGAAGACAAGGGCCAGAGCAGTTAAAGAAGAAAGAAAAAGAAGAAGCCAAGAAGAAAGAAGGGCCGAGAGCAGAAGAAAGAAAAGAAAGAAGAAGGAAATCAGAGACAGATAGAAGAAGCACTGTAGCAACCTGATGTTTTTTGTGCTTCTATATACATTGATATTTTGTGGATCTATTTACATTTCTTGCATTATAACTCTGAGTTTTTGCATATTATATCCAATTTGAAAGTTGTGCTCTTGATTTTTAGATCCCAATTTGCTCTCTGTGTTCGACCTCAAACTTAAAACTTCGAGTAATAAAATTCATTTGTTTTCGAGTGATTTCAACTATACTACGACGCATTGATTTTAACATTGATCTCGCCGTGAAAAATATTTTGGCGCCGTTGCCGGGGAGCAACGGGCGATTTAGAAATCTTGATCACAATTTTTGATTTGATACTAACTTGATAGATCTCTTTTGTTGTGATTATTTCAGGGGAGAAGATTCAAAAGAAGACGACCGCACAACAACCACACCCAGGGCAGGTAATCTTTGATTAGCCCTTTCTCTTAATCCCCTTATTCTGAAAAGGAAAAATAAAGAAAAAATCAATTTAGGGCTACCTGCTTTCCATATTTAGCTAATTCACCCAAGTTGCCTGATTTTGATTTCAACAAGTATTGAATTGTGCATCCATTTAAGGTAACTAGGGCTACCACCTTTTTGATTGAGCCCTAGATACCATAATTGTGGCAACTAAATTGGACCAAAATTAGAGCCAACTTAAGGATTCCAATTTAGGGTTTTAGAGGCACATCTTTCTAAGCAAAGAATCAACTATTCCAAAAAGAGGTTTTCCTAAGCCTTGATTGAAAAGACTTATTCAAGAGAAACCCTAAAAAATTTCAAGCTCTTAATTTCACTTGAACCCTAAAAGAAAGGACCTAAAGCTCTCAAAGGACAAATAGATGAAGTTGACCTCTTGTTGGGTCAACCAACCTTGAAATTGGGTAACTTTTGCACTTAAAACATCTAAAGTTCAAGTGGAATCCTAAGCACCTTTGATCTTAAATAAAAGTGGTAGACTTAAGAGGTCAAGGTCCCCATTCTGGTCTACCTGGAATCTCAGTGACAAGAGAGGTCGGGTGGGGGAAACCCTGTAACTCGTGGGGACACTCTACCATGTAGGGGTCTTTGCGAGACTCTCCCTCTCTGGCTGGCCATGTATTTCTCAGGTGGACGGCTTTTCTGACTAAGGGGTATTATCCGCCCCGAACCTCTATAGTCATCCAAATTTTTGGGTGTCTTGATTGAGTCCAGCACATTCTAATCTTGTCTAAACCATCAGTGCATGTTTGGTAGGAGGTCCTTGAGACCATCCTTAAGACCTCCTTTAGTGATCCACTCCCGCCGTGGCCAAGCCTCGACATCCGTGTTTGTGTAGCAACCCCACCACATAGACCTCTCCTCTAATTCATCTGAACCAAATTCTCCTTGCATCATCATGGCACAACCAATTGAAGAAGAGAAAAATCTTGAACAACTCCAGCACCTAAATGATCTATTTCAAAACTTTGTAAACCCGCCGTAGCGTCCTATGATGAGAGATCACTATAATCCCGCTACGGTGGTGATCGAACCTTGAGTCCAAATCCCGGCTGGAGGTCCTGATTCTAAACTCAAGCCCAACATGATTCATGTTATTCCAAAGTTTCATGGGCTTAATTCCGAGGATCCCTTCCAGCACATCAAACAACTCAAACATCTGGCCCAGACCTTCGGGTCAGATGAACAAAATCGGGATATTCTTCTTATGAAGATGTTTTCCTTCTCTCTCATGGACAAGGCAGCTCATTGGTATCAGACTCAGACGTGTCCAATCAACATGTGGGTTGAACTACAATCCGAATTTTTGAAAAAGTTCTTCCCAGTTGGTCGGATGAATGCCTTGCGCCACCAGATCACACACTTCACTCAGCAATCTGGAGAACCTCTTCATGAGGCATGGGACCATTTCTTGGATCTCATGCGAAAGTGCCCCCATCACAGAGTTCCTAAATTGGAACAAGTCCAGTCTTTTTACCAGGGACTCCATGAAGACGTCCGCTATTCGTCAATGCAACCTGTGGAGGAAATATCATGGGTCAACACGAAGACACTATGTGGGAGATTCTTGAGAATATGTGCGAGAACTCCATCAATAATGACTCCATGGGCTTATTCGATCGGACGAATGCCTGTGCATCGACGAATCTGAGGGGAGCACATGAGACGCAGGACCTATCCGCATCCGTCGACTTGGAACTGATGGCCAGTTGGTTGGACAAGGTCTCTATCGTAGAGAAGGAGGTGGATGAGCTAACTCAACATCTACAGCGAGCCACCTCTACACAAAACCCATTTGCACAGCCACCTCTTGGGAGGGAAACTGTGCATAACATCTATCATCGATCTTCTCAAGGGATGGACCCATATCCACCCCCGTCTGACTCCAGGACCAAAGGAAACTCCGATCTGACCTACTCTAGTTGGGGGAACTCTGAACCCTCGTACTCTGATTTTCCTGAGGTTCCTTAGATCTGCGAGGACCTCAATGCCATCCAGAATGACCCATTCTCTAATACCTATAACCCTGGATGGCGGAATCATCCCAACTTCCTGTGGGCGGGAAATACTCAAAATCAAAGACCACCATATCAGCCCCGTCCACAAGCTCCTCATCCATATCAACACCTCAGCCTCGGCCCAACCCCACCTATTAATCTGGGCCAACCCAAGCAGATCAAATGACTCTTATCCTTCAGACTCTGGCTGACATTCAGAAGACGAATGCGGCAATGCAAAAACAGCACAAGGACGAGATCACAGAGGTTCGCAATCAACTCGCCCAGATTGCGAATTCCCGCCAACCTGGCACACTCCCTTTACAACCTCTGCCGAATCCAAATAATGTGCCAAACCAGAGGCGCGTTATGAACCCAAATCTGAGCCAAGCCCACATGATTTATCAGGCCCCTTCTATTCCAACACCCGACGGGATGGAAGTTTCGACATCTTATCCTGGATTTCAACAGTAGCCACCTATTTTACCAACCCCAAACCAAAACCAGGCAGGACTAAACTCCGTAACAACCCGTAGTGGTAAAGAAACTCAAGACCCACCTTATCAAAGCCACTCTAAGCTTGGTAGTAACTCAAGCCCTAGGATAGTTATCCAGGATACTCCTGTCCCAGATCAAGAACCTGGACCTATTATAGAGGAACCAACCAAGGTTCCATTTCCTGAGGCCTTAACCAAGGGAAAGAGGACAAACAAACCCATGGCTCCTGAGGAGGATCTAGTCAAGCTCTTTGAATAGGTCCATATAAAAATCCCCTTAATGGATGCAATCCACCACGTACCGGCTTACGCATGATTTCTGAAGGACGTGTGTACACCCAAGCGTAAGCCGCGAACCAAAAGTGGGAGTTCGATCGTACTGTCAAAGAAAGCCAGCTCTATAATTTTGAGCAAACTCCCACCTAAGGCTAAAGACCCGGGTACTCCCCTGATTTCATGTACCATTGGTGATACCCAATTCAACAGAGCCTTATTAGATTTAGGTGCCTCCATAAACCTAATACCTACATCCCTCCTTGACCATCTTGAAGAATTTGAGCTTAAACCGATAGAGGTGACATTGCAGTTAGCTGATCGATCTATTAAGTCACCTAAAGGAGTACTCGAGGATGTCATCGTTAGGGTATGGGATTTCTATTTCCCGATGGATTTTATAGCCTTAGAAATGGTTGCACCTGAAAACCCAAGGGATACACCAATTATATTAGGGAGACCCTTTCTGGCCACTGCTAAGCCCAATATAAACTATGAGGAGGGCCAAATTGAACTGAAATTCAGGAACCAAACACTAAAAATTGACATCTTTAAGGCCCAACAAGGGACTAATTGCGGTGTTGTAGAACAAATATATGATATCAAGGCCATGGTTGATGAATCGCATATCTAGGACAACCTGATTACTCCCTATCAACTACAAGAAGATTAAAACCTGCAATCAGAGGAGTCTGACCTTGATCTAGATACACCCATAACTCCTTCCCTTGCTCCTGACACACACTTTGAACCGCCCACTACTACTGATAACCCTGTTCTGGAACTCAAGCCTCTTCCCAACCATCTGAAGTACGTCTTTTTGGGTTCCAATTAAACGTTTCCTGTAATTATCAACTTTAGACTCACACATGACCAGGAATCTCGTCTGATTACTATTCTTCAGCAACATTGAAGAGCCATTGGATGGACTCTCAATGATTTGACTGGTATCAGCCCCTCTTACTGCACACACCGTATCTACACTAAAGAGGGCACATGACCTTCCCGTGAAATGCATAGACATTTAAATCCTAATCTACAGGAGGTCGTGGAAAAGGAGATCATCAAGTGGTTAGATGCATGGATCATCTACCCGATCTCCGACAGTTGGTGGGTGAGTCCAATCCAGGTTGTGCCTAAGAAGGTAGGACTCACCGTTATCACGACTGAAACCGGAGAAGTCATACCGACCCATGTAGCGAACTCGTAGAGAGTCTGCATTGATTACAGAAGACTCAATTCCTCCATGAAGAAGGATCATTTCCCACTACCATTTATTGATCAGATCCTCGAGAAACTAGCTGGAAATAGGTTCTTCTGCTTTTTGGACGGGTACTCCAGTTATAACCAGGTGGCAATCCATCTTGAGGACCAAGAAAAGGCCACTTTCACCTGCCCCTTCAGGACGTACGCATTCCAAAGGATGCCATTTGGTCTCTGCAATGCACCTGCTACTTTCCAGCGGTGCATGCTTGTCATATTCTCAGATATGGTAGGTGATTATCTAAAAGTCTTCATGAATGACTTTTCAGTATTCGGAGAATCATTTAACGATTATCTCCTACACTTGGTCCAAATCCTTAGGCGGTGCATTGACGTGAACTTGGTTCTTTCCTGGGAAAAGATCCATTTCATGGTGCTTGAGGGAATTGTCCTGGGACACCTTATTTCAGAAAAAGGAATCCAAGTCGATCGAGCCAATGTAAACTTGATTTCCAAACTCCCGATGCCTAGCTCGATCAAGGACATCCAATCTTTCCTGGGGCACGTCAATTTTTACCGTCGATTCATTCTTAATTTCTCAAAGATTGCACACCCCCTAACCACTCTACTCTCTAAGGATGTACCTTTCGAAATATCCAAAGGAATGCACTCAAGCATTTGAAATCCTTCGTGACCGAGTTACCCAAGCCCCGATCCTACAGCCCCCTGATTAGTCTCAACCCTTTGAGATCATGTGCGATGCATCTGATTTCGCTGTAGGAGCGGTGCTTGGGCAGAAAATTGATGGGAAATCCGTGGTCATCTACTACGCTAGTAAGACACTTGACGAGGCTTAGCGTAACTACACAGTTACTGAGAAAGAGCTGCTAGTCGTAGTATTTACCCTGGAAAAATTCAGATCTTATCTCCTGGGTTCCCATGTTATCATTTACTCGAATCACACAGCTGTGAGGGATCTCCTTGCAAAGAAGGACGTGAAACCTAGATTAATCTGCTGAATCTTGCTGTTGCAAGAATTTAACCTCGAGATTCGCGATAAAGCAGGAAAACAGAATGTGGTAGCTGATCAGTCCTGCCTTCCTTCTAAGATCATCAACCCTTCCAGACCCATCACGGAACATTTTCCTGATGAGCACCTTTTGACTATCAATATAGGGCTTCCATGGTTTGCTGATATAGTAAACTACCTGGCATCACATCAAATCCCATCCGATTGGCCGAAGGCCAATAAGGACAAATTGCTTTTTGATGCCAAGTACTACTTCTGGGAAGACCTGTATCTTTTCCGCATCGGTGCTGATCAGATCATTCGACGATGCGTCGCAGAAGTAGAAATTCAAGACATATTGTCTTTTTGCCATGATCGGGCATGCGATGGACATTTTTTAGGTCATAAAACCACAGCGAAAGTCTTCCAATGCGGCTTCTATTGGCCCACAATTTTCAAAGACGCGTACAATCACTGTAAGGCATGCACTCATTGCCAAACTTTGGGCAACATGAGCCATCGTGATATGATGCCTTTACAGTCGATTTTGGTATGCGAAATTCTTGGATGACTTCGAGTACATTTTACTCGCTGTTGACTACGTGTCCAAATGGATTGAAGCCATTCCGACCCAAACCAATGATCATAAAGTGGTTATCAAATTCATTCATCAGAACATCTTCTCACGATTCGGGATTCCACGTGCTATAATCTCTGATGAAGGGACCCATTTCATTAACGCTCAGTTTAGGTCACTGATGACCAAATACGGGGTGTCACACCGAATCTCTACTCCTTACCACCCCCAAACTAATGGTCTAGCTGAGCTATCCAATCGGGAGATCAAGAAAATCCTCCAGGTTACTGTTCGACCTGACAGGAAGGATTGGTCATCCCAACTTCTGGAAGCTTTGTAGGCTTATAGGATCACCCACAAAACCCAATTAGGTATGTCTCCCTTCAGAGTGGTGTACGGGAAGGCATGTCACCTCCCCGTCTAATTGGAGCACAAAGCCTATTAGGCAGTATGGAACTGCAACCTAGATCTTTCTAAGGCAGGAACCCACAGAAATCTTCAAACGAGCGAGATCGATGAATTATGCCACGACGCGTATGAGAACTCGCGAATTTACAAAGAGCGGGTTAAGGCCTTTCGCGATAAGCACATATCTAGAAAGATCTTCCATTCTGGTCAAAAGGTCCTACTCTTTGATGCCAAGCTTAAACTGTTCCCAGGAAAGCTACGATCAAAATGGATCGGACCCTATCTCGTCTGACGAATCTTTGGAAATGGAGACATTAAGATCAGTCCACTCAGCCATGGTTCCGAACCTTTCATCGTGAATGGTCAAAGACTCAAACCGTTCATTGACTTGACCGAGACAAATTTGGCTGAGATATCCTTTACCCTCCATTCTCCCTGAGCTCATTGTGCCTAGCCGATGGCGTAAAACTCAGTGCTTAACGGGAGGCAACCCGCCATTCTTGAAAAACCTGAAACCTTTCTTGACATTCCTATGCTGAATTCATATTGCACTTTAGGGTTCATCCATTAGAACAGCTGACTCCACCTCAGGTACCCATACCCGAGTCTAGAAATCATTCGCAACAGTCACCTCGACCCGTTCACCCACCCAAAACCTGTTCTAATGAATGATCTAAGCTGAATTCGAACCCACCTAATTTACAATGGGGACATTGCAAATCGTAGGCATGAGGGGGTATGAAAGTGCAAAACACCATCAAAACTCATCTCACATGAAAATGTTTCAACAAAAAAGTCACATATCACAAAAAACACCAAAAAAATGAAAAAATCTTGAAAAAGAACAAAAAAATATTGAGGGGAGAGAAAATTTTGAGGCCATACAAATCATGAGGAGAAAATGAGAAGGAAAAGAGAAAAAAATGTCAAAAAGGAGCATAAAATGAAAAGAAAAAAAGAGATAGTCATTAGTAAGAAATTAAGGGATTAACTGAAGTTCTAGACCGTATCAAGAAAAAGAAAAATGAAGGAAAATGTGTTAAATGAGACACAAAAGAGATTAGTAGGAACGCTGATCTTAGGCCGCTTGGGCTAGACTCTGAGGCTTAAAAATTCAAATATCTGCTAAGATCTGGATAGCCCTCAAGAGGTTGAGGAAAATGCGAAGCTTAAGTATTAGGTGTAAGGCTTAGCAAGTATTCGACCTCGTTAACTGACCTTTGGTTTGCGGGACTCGGTAACCTAAGCACCCCAATCCACACACAGTCTGGTTCGGTGCGCATAATTATCAAAATTACACAAAATCGTTTAACTATTCTGAAAAAGTCACCTAGATTAGGAGTGGCTGATCAACACAAGTTGATTTGGATGAGTTCCCAGTGTGGGGAGGCGGGAAATTCCCCTCGAAGATGCGTAATAACATATCGTCTCCTCGGTGCTTGTCTCCTAGGATATTTACATGTCCTACTAGGGGCACGTAAGCACCCTGTGCTAGTTCAGATGTCATGGGCGGCATCATCACGAAATGTCGATTGCTAGGGTCTGGATTTAGCTACAGAACGCCATGGGCGAGATTATCTTGAAATCTCGAAGGTCAGGGTTCTAGGGGCTTCCATGGGTGGTGCTATCACGAAGCATCGATTGCCAGGGATCCTTCGAGGATTGATGATGGGGACAAGGAATACGATACAGACTATGTTGAGAAGCCAATCCGAGGCTAGAAATAAAAAGAAAAGAGAGAGAAAACTCTCCAAACAAAAAAATTCTCTGTCTCTCTCTTACAAAAAACGCACTGCAAACTAAACCGAGGCTAAAATACATTTCAAGCACGGGTGCTTTAACCGCGGAGTCCAACGAACCTTAGGATAGTTCCTTTGGGCCTTAAAAATCTTCGCGAAGGACCAAGGCTAGAGCTGGTCAGGTCCAGATCTTGGTTGGTACTTGAGTACCTCTAGGCCTACTATTGGCATTCTAACCTAATCAAAAAGATAGGAAAAGAGCACTCGTCATAATCTCTGAACATCAAGGAATTCATGGTCTAGAACAAAGTTAAAACCTTAAAATTTTGCTAAGGGACTAGCAAAAGCTAGGCATGGGGGTATGATGGGAACACCATCATGAGCCCTAACTATCTCATTTTGACCCAGGAAAGAGAACAAAAGCTCCTACATAACCAACTGAAGGTCCTAACTCAAGGACTAACCCTTCTGAAAGAAAAGCAAGAAACAAGGGGTAAAACTGTAATTTTATCATTGCAGTGCAACAACGGAATTTCTCATGGGCTAAACACAGGTCAAATGGTCTTAACAAGATAAAAAGTAGGTTGGTTCAAATAGAAAAGGGTTCATGTGAATTCTGGGAATTAAATGACTTCTTGTAATCCTAAAACAGACCCACTAAATTTAACAAAGTTCTGGTCAAGATAAAATTCACCTAAATCCTATAAAATTTATGGAAAAATATCCTCTAGGGTTTAGAACCTTCAATTTGGCCCTTAGAACCTATTTTGACCTAAATTGAGATCTCAGTCAAATGTTTGCCCTAAATTGGGTTTTTGTGGAAATTACCCAGTCAAACGTGGTCAAACCTAGAATCCAACTTCACCATTGGATTATTTAGGTCCAAATTAGGTTTGTACCAAAATTTGGACCTAAGGGGAATTCACTCGTTGTCAAACCTTGACCTACTTTGCAAACAGGTCCAGCCTAATTACATTTCTACCCCTAACTTTTGAAAACCTCTACAGAATCCCCCCTAACTTCCTCGTCGTTCTTTACAATTGGGTCCCTCTACCATTACAGCGGAGGGAATCCTACTCCGGTGAGGTATCGAGGGAAAGAACTCCCTGATTCCTCAGAGAACCCCTTTCAAATTTGAAAGGGAGATTCTCTGAGAAATCTCCTCTCATGTGAACCCACTATCAAGACTTAATTGCTACCCAATCTCTCATGCGAATGCATGAGAGATTTGGGTCTCTCCGAGTTTCCAACTCTGGCAAGGTTTCCGTGCTTGGAAGCTTGGCTTCCAAGCACAAGACCTTATGCCAGGGGCTATAAAAGGATGCCCAGATCATTCCATACCTCCTAAGCTTGAATTTGGCCTGAGATACCCCTAATTCTTCTCTTCCCCTCCGGTCAAGCACCCAGCAAGCTTTGGCAACCCTTTTCTCTCTCTCTCGTCGCTCTGCCACAATACCAATGGCAGAGTTCCCTTTATCATCTTCGTCTGCGTCGCACCGTACCAGCCGACGTCCCTGCAACCCCCTCGTCATCGCTGTCCTCCTCCCACTGGGTACTTCGTCTCCAGCGACAGCAGTATGAGACGGCCGCCTCCTCTGCATCCCCCTTCATTTATCCACACTCAGTTAAGTCCTCTCTCTCTCTCTTCTCATCATTTTTCTATCATTTATTTCTGCAAATACGCCTCAACGCTTGCAAACCACCACCGCCTTCTCCACCTCCGATCGAACCTTCGACGAGGTGTTCCCGCCGCTCCACGCCTCCATCTGCCTCGCTAACTACCTCACGAGCACCGCTACACCTCACTGACCCTAAACCCTCACTCCATCCACCATGCCAAGCCCCCAGCACGTCCCTCGAACACACCCACCTTTGCACCCACAGGGTGACCTAGGCATGCATGCTCAGGCCACCCCATGCCACGCCGACCACCATACCACCTTCACCGTGTTCAGGCGAAGATCCCTGTGTTTTCTGACGAGGCCGCAAGGCCATTTTCTTGCTGACAGGGTTTGAGGCCTTCACCGCCATTGACGAAGCATGAAGCTTGCTTAGAAGCTTCACCCAGGACTCCTCGCTCCAAGCAATCAGTCCTAGGTCGCGTGGATTCCTTGCGTGCACATCTTCAGCCTAGCAATTGGCATCGACGTCCACACAGCTGCTGCAATTAGAGGAGACATCTGCTGCGGGCGCTTGCGACGAAGGTGGGACAACATAGTCCCACCTCGGAAGTGTGAGAGTGGAAGCAGCCAAATAAAGTGAAAAAGTGACAAGGGCTTATTGCCTCCTGACCACTGGGTGAGGTCCCACTCGCCGTCACTGCCTCGTTCGTGACCCCACTGCCCGCGGACCTAGCCCTGACCCGTATACCTTACTAGTCTGCACTCCTCGCCCACCACGCACGCCGGTGGGTCTGGTCTCGGGCGCACATACCCGACCCGATAACTCGAGAAGGCTTTGGGAGAGCGAGCCTAAGAGAGAAGGAAGAAGAGAGATCGCCGGGGAGGGTAGGGGTAGGTTTTGCTCTTAGGAGAAGAAGAGGAAGCCAAGGAAGGAAAGGGTGGCAGCCAGAGAAGCTAAGGAAGGAGAAGGCAAAGCTGAAGAGGAGAAAGCAGAAGAAGAACTGAAGGCAAAAGAGAAGGAAAGAAAAAGAGAGAAAGAAGAAATCAAAGAAGAAAGAAGAAGAAGACAAGGGCCAGAGCAGTTAAAGAAGAAAGAAGAAGAAGAAGCCAAGAAGAAAGAAGGGCCGAGAGCAGAAGAAAGAAAAGAAAGAAGAAGAACAAGGAAATCAGAGACAGACAAAAGAAGCACTGTAGCAACCTGATATTTTTTGTGCTTCTATATACATGGATATTTTGTGGATATATTTACATTTCTTGCGTTATAACTCTGAGTTTTTGCATATTATATCCAATTTGAAAGTTGTGCTCTTGATTTTTAGACCCCAATTTACTCCATGTGTTCGCCCTTGGACTTAAAACTTCGAGTAATAGGATTCATTTGTTTTCGAGTGATTTCAATTATACTACAATGCATTGATTTTAACATTGATCTCGCTGTGAAAAACACCCTCCAAATTGATTTGGTTTTTGGGGAGGAACCGGGTTGGTCCATGAGTGAGTCAGGTAGTTCCTCAGTTAAAAGAATTTCTAAATTGCTCCTAGAGGGTGGAGATATTTTCAGTGGGGTTGAGATTTGGATATGTGTAGGACCCCAGTAAACCATAAAAAGCCTTGGAATATTGATTATACTCAGCAGGGGTAGTTTTCAGATTATGCAAATTCTCTCTTTAGGATGTTAGGCGAGGTTAGATGTGGAGCCTGTGGAGCCTAGGTGGATGTGGAAAGTCTTTCCTCCATTTTCTTCTGGTTCAATTGCATCTGGTTAAGTCTGTGAGCAATCAATTGGAGATCATCTTGGGTAACGGGGAACAATTGGGTGCCTATTTCAGTAACACCAAATTGCGGGTTTGTAGTTCTGCCAAAGGTGTTCATGGACGTATGATTAAATGACTTTTCACTCATTTCTTCAAATAATTCATAGGCACTTTCAGCATCCTTATTTAGGAAGTTCCCACAACACGAGGCGTCAATGAAACACCGAAGTTGATCTTCTAATCCATGGTAGAAGATCTGCACGAGCTACCATAAGGGAACCTCATGGTGCAGACAACTTCTTAAGAGATCTTGGAATTGTTCCCAAGCATCATGTAGAGTCTCATCAGATTTTTGTTGGAAGGTCTCAATAGATCTTCACAAGGAATTAGTACGACTTATGGGGAAGAATTTTTCTAGGAAAGTACTTTTGAGCTGAGGCCATGTTGTAATGGGTCTGCCAATAATTCTGAATCAATAAGAAGTCTTATCCTTAAGAAATAATGGGAATAGCCGCATCAGCCATAGATATTCTCTCACATTGCGGGAACAAGTTGTTTGTGCGAGGAGAGTGAGCTCCTCAAGGTGGCTGGATGGGTCTTCTCTAAGAAGGCCATGGAAGTGCTTAATCAAGTTCAGAATGCTCGATTTGATTTCGAAGTCCCTTTCTAGAATTACTACCCCCAGTCTATCCTCATAATTGGTAGGATGATAAAACTCTTAAAGAGAAACGACAAGCTGCTGACAGGATGACGGGTTTTGCCCTTGGTTGGATAGGTTCGTTACAGTCCTAGTCAACTATTGTTGATTAGCTTGTAATTGAGCCAACTGCTTATCCATCATAGAGAAGGGATTAGGCAGGGGAGCTTGGATTTTTTGTTGAGGCATCTCAGTATTAGGAAGCTACAGGCTAGATAAATGAGGGAGGGGCAAATCAAAGATGGAGTGGTTAGCTTGTGGATTTTGGGTAGAAGGGTCTAAGGTGGGATTAGATGTGGACGTGGATGGGTTAATGGACCTATTTTGTTGGTTTTCCATTTCTTTATGCAAATGAGAGGAAGAATGAGAGGAAAAAGATATTTTTGTGCGGGGGGCAAAATCAAGTGGTCCCTCTAAGTGTGGAGTTTGGGATCGCCACCTATGATACAATGGAAAAAATAGGGAGGAGAGGAGGGAGAGATGAGAAGTGTGCAATCAAGTAACAAAATTATAAGCCTAATCTTAAGGTTGACTCCTTAAAACCTAAGACTTGGGAACCCAGAAAAGTAAGAAACCACTAATTGAACCCCCTTCCCAAAATCAACCTGGCTAGACTAGAGAGGTGACTTCGGCTTAAGCATGTCCTAGGAAAATTACCAGGGGCTTGTGTAAACCCATACCTGCCTTTTGACTTCCCTCTTAGTCTGACACCATGTTTAATTAAGGGGATTGGGGCAATTAAAGGTAACTTAAATTTCAAATATCAAGCCTAAGATGAAATGAAGTCCTTAGTGGTCAAATGAGTACCAATTTTAATTTAGGCTTAGAAACTTAAGTGCACAAGGAATGTGATGGGTGTTAATTGGGGTAATGGGAGATTATTTCATTTTTTGGTGTGTGCAAATTAGGTGGGAAGTGATGCCCAAGCCAAATCAAATAGGTTTTGCAAACAAGGATTTTTTTTGTTGAAGGATTTTAGGGTTTAATCAAGATGATGTAGGTTTTAAGATTCTCTCTTTTTAAATGTTTAAACAGGATTGAAGGTGATGACACAATAAGATAATCAAGTTGTAGGTTGGTGAGAATCAATTTCTTTGATTGTATGTGTGACTAAGAGAGAATAAAATCAAAACCCTAGAATTGAAAATCCTAGTTATGCAACTCTTAAATGAATCTCTTTTTATGAAATCTTTAAAAGTGGTGATCCAAACAATAAAACAACACCACCAATTGATGTAAAATCAAACAAGGAATCCAAAAATAATTGTTTTGAGATTTTATGAAATTGTTTGATATTTTTTTGGAATTTTTCTTGTTACTGATGTCAAGAGTCAGAAGTGATATATTTGGGGAATTGATTCTACAGAAACCTCAAATGGCCTAAAATTTTTTTGATAATTTTATATTATGTAGATAATTTCTCAAGGTTTCCAGCAATATAAAGTTTACCCAAATCTGATGAGTAGAAAAATTAATAAACTTCATGAACAATAAGAAAACAGTAAGGAAACAAGGTGATGAGAACACCATCATGAGCCATAACTAGCTTAATTTAGTCATTACCAAGAAATAAATGGTTCTACGTAACTGACAGAATGTCATAATTCATTACAAATCCATTCTGAGAGAAAGATAAGAAAGTAGGGTTAAAACTGTAATTTTACCATCATATCTTGAATATAGAATAACCGTGGGTTTTCTCAGGGGTTAATTAAGGGTCAAATGATTCTACAAGTCTAACAAGTGGGTTAGAACAGACAGAAAAGGGTTTTCACGTGTTTTGAGAATTAAATAACTTTTGAAACCCTAAAAACAGACCTACTTAATTAACTGAGGTTCTGGTCAGGATAAAATTCATCTAAATCCTCTAAAATTCATAGAAAAATATTCTCTAGGATATGGTACCTTCAATTTGACCATCAAAACCCATCCTAACCCAAGACAGAGTCCTAGACAGACATTTACCCTAATTTAGGTTTTTGCATAAATTACCCAATCAAACTAGGTCAAAACCTAAATCTAACTTTACCGTTGGATTTCTCAGGTCTAAATTAGATTTGTACCAAAATTTGGGTCCAATCTGAGATCATCTTGACCATGTTTGCATTTTGATTCAGTCAAACCTTTTTATCTCATTTTGACCCTTAGCTTTTTGAATTCCTTGCAACTAGCCCCCCAGTTTTGTCGTCTCTCTCACAAATAGGTCCTCGTGCCATTTTTGGAAGGTTAAACCTTCACTGTCGAGTTTCGAGCGAGGATTTCTAGCTCGATTCTCAATCAATCTCTCCCAAAATTGATATGGGGATTCCTTGGGAAGTTACCTTCTATTTGAGCCATACCTTAGGCTTTACGTCTTTCCCAAATCCTCATGCGAACCTTTTGAAGGTATGCATGTGAAACGTGTGTGAGAATCATGGAGTTTTCAAGCTTGTTTCCAAGCTTGAAACCCCTCCCCGTGGCCTATAAATGGATCCCAGAGGTTAAGCCAACCTCTTTAGCAAGTTTTGGCCTGAGAAATCCTCCTCTACTCCATCTTCGGCCACCTTCAAACTTAGCTCCGGCGACTCCTCTCCTCCTCCAGCCGACCAACCATCAAATTGGATGGTCGACTAGCTTCCCCTCATCCTCGCGAACCTCTCCGATCAAAGAAAGATCGTGCCTCTGCCTCAGTCAACGTCGCCGCCTCGCCGATCTCTTCTCCATCTCCGACGTCGGTCTACCACCACCGGTTGCCTTCGCCCCTCTACCTCGTCCCTAAGTCTCTCTATCTCTCCCTTTTCCTCTCTACACTATTCTCCCACTCTCGCAACACATGCACGACCACCGATTCTTCCTCAACGCCATCACCTTCCTCCGCTCCGGCGACACCATCGGCGAGGGCTTTCGTCCGCTACACACATCCATCCCCCTCTCCAACTAGCCTATGACCTATGCCTCGACCCAAGGGCCAAAAGCCCTCTATCTATTTCACTGATTCATCACCTAAACTCTCCCTCAAACAACCCATCACCGCACCTCCGATCCTGACTCCGTCCGACCACCACAGCCACTCCCACTCCATGCTGAACCCCTCACCACATTCATTGTCCCAAGGCGATCCCTCTGGACTGTTTTGACGTGGCCGCAAGGTCGCATTTTGCGTTTTAGGAGTTTCCCAGACAGCCACTGCCGCCTCCACCTTTTCCGACTTTGACAGCCTTGTTCTCGCAGTATTCTTCCTCGCCTCCACGCCCAGGTGGTGCGGAATCCCTCCAGCTGTAGTTCCATACTCCTGATTGAAGCAGTCAGTGCCTTCCTCGCCCGCAATTGCAAGCTCAACCTGCTGTTGTTAATGCACAAAGAAGCTATGGGACTTTAGTCCCACATCATGGGTTGCTGAACCACACGCACGGCTTAAGTTGATTTTGTGCATTTGCTTGGTTGCCTCAGCACGCATAGGGGGTGAGGTCCCCGCACGCACACGCATACGCATGCCCTCGCCCGGGCTCACGCCTCGTGGGTCTGGGCTTGGTCTGTTTACCCAGATACCCGAGTCTGTTCTAGTTTGCTGGCTCTGAGAGAGGAAGAAGAGAAAAAGGAGAGGAGAGGGGGGGTTTTGCTCTGCCACCCTCCTCTCAACACTTGTGAAATCTGAAGGAGGCCTTTTCCTCTACTGGCGTGTTAAGTCCTGTGTTGTGCCTTCTCTGAAGCTAAGGGAGAAAGAGAAGAGAAGGAAGAGGAAGAGAGAAAGAGAAGAAAGAAGAAGAAAGAAGAAGAGAAGAACTTGAAGAAGAAGAGGCCTTTGCCTCTATTAAGGCATCTAGGCGCCTATTCTGTCATCTGATATCTGCTATTACCTTGGTTCTATTGATTAAATTGAGATTCGTTTGGCTTATATGATCTGTTACTTTGAGTAGCTTGCAAAGCTTAACATTGTAGAGTAATTTGGTGATTCAAATGACCATTTTACCCTCTCATTTTTTTTCATTATTGACATCAGATTTCATTTATATATTATTCTTATTTGAATTTCTTATATTGTATTTGAATTGTGATCTTGAGAAGTATTTTTGCCAATTACTCCCTGTGTTCGACCTCGGATTTTCTTTTGAGTATAAATATTATTTATTTTTCGCGTTGATTCGAACTATACTGCAACACAACATTTTTTAAACCCGATTCAGAGCGGATAAATACAAGGTCTACCGCTATTCAGTCCATGAATTTTGTAATTTTTTCTATTCGGTAAAATTGCTTGAAAATTGGACTCAAGGTTCCTGATTAAAAGGAGCTTCCCTAAAAGAAATTTGGAGATTTTAGAAAGCTCTTAAGTGCCCAAACTTGATTTTTGAAAATCAAGACAAAAGTCTAGATTGTCAACAATCAAACAACAATAAGATTAAGGTGGTGGAAAAATGAAGCAAACAAGCAACAAAGTGATTTTTAGGGTTCCACCACCCTCAATTTTTCTTGTTTTTGATTTTTTTGATAATTTAAATATTTTTTTAAGATATTTTTGAGTTTAATTTTGAAAGGAAATGGATTGGGGTGCTTACCTAAAGTACGTGGGAAGAAAAGAAACTTAAAGCTTCTACTCTAAGTGCTCCAAATCCCACTCCCGCTCCTGATTTGCACCTAAACAAAATAAAACACAAAATTCATAAAGAACAAGTAAGCAAGAGAGAAATAAATAGTGTGACTAAGCCGTGCCTCCCCAGCAATGGCACCAAAAAGTGATGCAAGATTTGCACGGTTTTATAAATAGGGGTTTTGATGTCATTGCGATGTGCAAAATCGATCAACTCTTAAATTTATAATACTTGGATAGTAAAGTATCTAGGGTCCTCCAAGGAGGTTAATTTGTTAGTCACAAAAGTTAATTCTCTCTCTCGCCTCTCAAATCCACACTTGTCTTTTTGTATTTTCAATTTTGTTATTTTTAGGGTTTTCAAATTAATCAAGTAATTGAATGCAAGAATGTTTACGCTAAAAACTACGCCTATCAACTACTCCTAAGTGACAAGAAAAAAACCTTTTCTTCTAAGCTCACCCTAGGCAACTGTGCCTAGGGTAATTAGAAGAAGAAGGTGTGTGTTGCGTGTGAAAATCGTTGTTTAAAATATAATGTCATAGTATAGTGACAAAAATCGCAACAACATTTAATTTATAAAACTTGAGAAACAGAAGTGAGTCTGAGGTCGTTCGTAGGGAGCAAATTGACAAATTCAATCACTAAGCATAATTATCGAGAAAGATATGCAACAGAATCAAAATAATGCTCAATGTATATCAGAAAAATATCTAAATAAGATCAGGAGTCAGAGTGCAAAAAGAATGGATTACAATGGTAGTTTAAACCACCAATTTAACCCTAATGTCTAAACTCTTTAATTAACTCAAATATGTCAACAGTAAATGCAACCAAGTATCCACGCAAATGTATCTATAGTAACCATCATATCAGAACCAACTAAAGGCCTTAGATGACAAGGCAAAGGCTCATACGCCTTAACCTCAAGGGAACCAAAGCTCTTGCAGAATCAACACAAGGCACAAGGGCCTCGCAATGGCTAAGTGTTGAGCGCATGAGAGGGGGCATGAATCCCAAGGTACATAACCCTCCCCCTCCTCAAATTTCCTTCAAAACCAAATTGGACCCTGGTATTTGGGTAATCGGATCTGGCCTAGACCTGCAAGCAAAATCGCGGGCGAGGCACGTGTATAGCATGTGTGATGAGGCATGCGTGGGACCTCACCTTGTGCTCTCTGAGGCAACAGGCTAATAGCACGGAATTAGCTTATTTGCCTTTGCGTGCTTTAATGTCCCCGATGTGGGATTAAACCTGGAGCTTCCTCCTCGTTGTTTCCTTTGCGAACCACAGCTGATGAGTTGATGAATTGAGGTCGTAGTTGCAGCTTTCTCGCATGATTGATGGCCTGGAAGTCTTTAAGGACTGGAACCGCGAAGCTTGCTGGTCGCAGTAGGCTGTTTGAAGATCAGAGGAAGGTGATCAACGTCGGAGAAGGCAGTGGTGGTGACAGCGATTCGGCGTACACCTGAAGAAGAAAACACGGCCTTGTGGCCTTGTCAGATATGCTCACAAGCTTCGTCGGTCATTGATGAGTGCAGTGGTGGTCATGGATTAGTGATTAGAGGTATGGCGTGGCTAGCTTGAGTCGAAGAGTGGGGTGGAGAGGTGAGGTGGTTGGTCGAACGTCTCAGAGGTTAATAGCCCTAATTAGGTTAAGGCTTTTAACCGTGAGGTGGTGCGGAGTGTTTTGGATGTGGTGGTGATATGTTTGATGGTGTGTGGTGCCGACATGAGCTCACCGAAGCTCGTGCTGGACGTGGGGATGACAGAGGCATTGATGGTGAAGCGGCGATTGATCCTAGAGTCTAAGTAAGTAGTAATGAAGTGGAGAGGGAAAGGAAGAGGTTAGAGGGAAAGAAGAGGAGAAATAGAGAGGGTTAGCCATTGGCGTTGGCAGGCCAGCCCCGAAGAAGATGAAGTTGGTAGCTAGGTAGGACGGCGACGATGAAGAGGAAGTAGACTCCTGCGGTGGCTGGCGAGGAGCGAAAGATCGAGATGAAGACAGAGAACCTCCCAATGTGATTGTTGGGAGACCAGACGAAGGAGATGGAGGGCGTTGCCGGAGTTGCGGTCGGGGATGGCTGGAGAGGACGAAGAAGAGGGTTTCAGACCTTAAAATCGAGTTAAGGATGTCCGCAGAACATCGTGGCTCTTTATAGAGCTCATAATCAAGCTTTAAATGAAGAAAGAGGCTTGATTGAGCCTCTATTTAGAATTAGGAAACCCCACAGATTTCCTTGGATTCACGTGCTCTTCTTACGCAAGATTCGTATCTCAAATTAGGTTCAGATGATTCTTCAGCGTGTGAACATCAATCCCACCAAATTTGGTGGGATTTAGTGTAGGTTTGATGGGATTTCGAGCTTGGTCAAAGGGCTAAGTAGGTTAGTTGACCCATCAATGACAGCAGGGACTCGAATGTGAAGATGAGAAACTTAGGGACCGGAATGCAATAAAATCAAAAGTTAGGGGCTTGGATGTGAAGAGTAGAGATTTTAAGGATGAAATTGCAAACTAGGTCAAGATGGACTCTGATTGGGCCTAAATATTGGTCTTAACCTAATTTGGACCTAATAAATATAATGGTAAACTTGGATTTGAGTTTTAACCATGTTTGATTGGGCAATTTGCACAGAAGCCCAAATCAGGGCAAAATCTCGTCTGAAACTCTACTCTAGGTCAAAATAGGTTCAGATGGTTAAATCAAGGGTATCAAACCTCTTATAATATTTTTATACAAATTTTAGGAGATTTAGATGAATTTTATCCTAACCAGAACCTCTTTAATTTAAGCGGAGTGATAATTAGGGTTTTGTGTACTATTTCAATTCTCGAAATGCATGAAACACTATTCCTATTCAGTGTTGACCCACTTCTTGGACTATTAAGATTATTTGACCTTATTTAACCCATGCATGACCCCGTGGTTAATCTGTATCTATGATGTACTGTTAAAATTAACCATGATTCCTAATTCTTCTCTTAAATCAGAATAATGCGGAGTTATGACCCTCAAATGATTGGGTAGGAGCTTTTATGAATTAAACTTAATTAAATGTGGCTAATTAGGACCCATGATGGTGTTCCCATCAGTGTGGTGCACTAAACTACTGAAACATGAAACACACTAAGTAGAAAACATGAATTGGAAGGCAAAATAAAACTTGTATTACTAGCAACTAGATGAAGTGTAGTGGAATGCTTGTTACATGGAAGAATAAAATACTAGCTAATACAAGATATAAAGATAAAGAAGAAGAAGAAGGGATCCTCTTGGTAGAAGCTCTGGATGGCCCTTGCTCCAAATGTTGTTGCCCACACTTAAAAAGGGTTATCCTTGGCTTCCTTCTTCAAGTAGTGTTCCTCCAAGCTTTCTTCTCAAGGTGGGCGTCAACCACCTTCAAGGCACCTCCTTGCCTGGCCATCCCTTCAAGATGAAGACCTCCTTTTTGGCATGGCACAAGGGAGAGGAAGATAGAGAAAGAAGGCACTAAGGGGGAGAGTAGGATGCCCCCTTAATCTTCTCTTCTTCTCCTTTCTTGACTGTGGGTATGGTGGATATAGGTAGAGAAATGTGGCAACCAAGGATGGGAATTATGTTGTAGTAGGGTAGGGTATTTATAGGATGGGAAGGGGGTTGGTTATGATATTTTTTGGAGGGAAATGAAGGGTGTTTGGATATTTTTTGAAGGAAAAATGGGAGGAAAATGAAGAGGTTCCTTGGTTTTCCCTCTAAAAATACCTTCTAGAAGGTGTTGATTTTGGAGGGAAAAAATGGAGGGTGGAGATGGGTTTTGATGGTGGATGTAGGGTGGTGATGGAAGGGATAGTTGGCACCAAAATGAAGTAGGAGTACGTGGTCTTTTTAGTGGAGCTTAGGTAATAGGGTAGTAGGCCATGAAGTGGAGCTAGGTTGAGCTAAGCTAAGCTAACTTAGCTAGTAAAGTAGTCGAGGAGTAGCTAGGGTTTGGATAAGGAGCTGAAGTTGGAGCTACATGATCTTCCTGGCACTGGTAGTAGCTGAAGCAGAGGTACTTGAGAACTCAGAAGCTAGCTTAGCTAGCTAGTTCTTTGCTAGTAGCTAGGATAAGCAAATGATGAGAACCTCATCATGAACCCTAACTAGCACATTTTAACCTAATAAAGTGAACAAAAGCTCCTACATAACCTAAGGGAAGGCTTAATTCAGGAATTGTTAATCTGAGAAGAAAACATGACACAAAGGGGTAAAACTGTAATTTTACCATTGCAATGCATCCACAGGATTTCTAAGGGTCTAGACATAGGTCAAGTGGACTTAATAAGAGAAAAAGTGGGATGGTTTGGTTTGAAAAGGGTTATGGCAAAATCTAGGAATTAAATGACATTCTGCAACCCTAAAACAAACCTACTTTAATTCACGAAGTTTCAGAAAATATAAAAATCAAATAAATCCTCTAAAATTCATGAAAAAATATCTCCTATGGTTTAGAACCTTCAATTTGGCCTTTGAAACCTGTTTTGACCTAAATTGAGGTCCACATCCAATTTTTGACCTAATTTGGGTTTTTATGCAAAATATCCTATCAAACGTGGTCAAACCTGAAATCCAACTTTACCATTGGATTCCTTAGGTCCAAATTAGGTTGATACCAAAATTTGGACCTAAGGAAAGGTCGTCTTGATCCACTTTGCAAATTAGTCCTCAAAAATTACTTTCTGACCCTAACTTTTTGAAACCCTTGCATTTACCCCCTCATCTTCCTCATCGTTTTCTTCACTTAGGTCCTTATGCCACCCGCAGCAGCAGGCCATACCTCCGACGACTTTTCGCGGAGGATGGTGTCGCGCCTGCATGGGGAGCCGGCCCCAGATTTGAAAAAGGATCTCCCTACGGAACCCCCTACCGTATGGGTCGCCCCCCATACCCTAAAGACCGCCATACCTCTCGTGCGAACGCGTGAGAGGTATGGGTCTTCGACCTGCCATACCTCCGACGTGATTTTCCCGTCGCTCTTGCGTGCCTCTCGACCAGCCTTCACCTATTTAAGGAGCGACACACTCCGCCGCATCCTTCAAGCTCATTTTGGCCCGAGATCCCCCTCTAATTCATCTCCTCCCAACTCCGGCCATTCGCCCAGAGCTTCCTACGACTCTCCCTCTCCTCTCTCGTCGCTCTGCCATAGTACCAATGGCAGAGCTACCTCCGCCATCCTTTGCCGCGCCGCACCGTACCAGCGGGTGCCTCCAACCCTCTTCCTCGTCGCTGTCTCTTCCCCCTGGGCACCTTCGTCTCTGGCGACGGCAGTACTAGCCGCTTGCCATCTCTGCCTCCCCTTAGCTCCAAGCACCACAGATAAGTTCCTCTCCCCCTTCTCTTTATTTCCCCTATCTTTATTGCTATCTCCGACCCCTCGACAACCGTTGACCACCACCATCTTCTCCACCTCCGGACGAGCACCGGCGAAGGCGCATCCATCATTCCACACACTCACACGCCTCGCCAACTACCGCAGAAGCATCGCCACCTTCCACTGATCATCTTTCACCTCTCCATCGCCCACCACACTCACCACACACTGCCCCCAAACAAACCCATACACACGATCACAGTCCAACCTAAACATGCACGCCTAGGCCATCCTGAGCCACGTCGACCCCCGCTTCACCTTCGTCGTGGTACGGCGAAGGTTTTCCTGTTGTTTGATAGGGCCGCAAGGCTGTTCTTGTGTCATGCAGATCCAAGCTTCCGTCCGCCATTAACGTGCAAGCAAGCTTGCTTGCTTCCGAGCTCCAGGCTGCGCGCTTTGGGCTTCAAGACTCCAGGCGACGTGTGTTGAGTGTGCGAGTGAATCCAGCCTGAGAGCGGGCTTTGCAAGGCTCACAAATGCTCCAATTGGGTGGAGTTCTCCTCCTGCGGGCGCTAGTAGAAGCGGGTAGGACATTTAGTCCCACCTCGTAAACGTAGGAGCGTTGTGGGCGACATAAATTGTAATTGTGTCATAGGCTCTTCGCCTCCTGACACTGGGTGAGGTCCCCTCGCCTACTCATGCCTCGTCCGTGCCCACGCTACGCGGACCTAGCACCCAACCCGATTACCTAGACCTAGCACTCCTCGCGCATCACACCCACGTCGGTGCGCTTGGACCTGGGCACTCACCCGACCTGATTACCCGGCTCTGGGAGAGCATACCGAAGAGAGACATAGAGAGAGAGAGACGCGGGGAGGGTAGGGGTAGGTTTTTGCCTAACCATGCCTGTGCAGGGAAGCTGAAGAAGAAGGAGGAAGAGGAAGCATAAGAAGATAAGAGGAAACGGCTAAGGACTTAGGTGCACCAAGGAGCAGGAGCTGAAGAAGAAGAAGAAAGGAAAGGAAGAAAAAGAAGAAGGAGCAGGAGCTGAAGAAGAAGAGAAGAGGAAGAAGCACAGTGCAGAAGCAGGAGCTGAAGAGGAAGAAAGAGCCAGAGAAGAAAAGAGGAGGGAGCTGCAGCCAAAGAGAAGAAAAGAAGAAAAAGAAGAGTAGCAACAGACAAAGGAAGGAAGAAGAAGAAGAAGGCGTGCACTATAGCAAACGCCATTTAAGGCGTCTGATTCATGGAATCAGACGTCTGAAGACAGAAAAAAGAAAAGAGAGAAAGTAAGAAGAAGGAGAGAAAAGAAGAAAGAGAGAAAGATTAATTCTACTTTTATTCTCTATAATTCTTTTTGTAAAACATTTCAATATTATGAATTGTGATCTTTTTGCTTCTAAAATCAAGTTTGCTCCCTAAGTTCGACGTCGGAGTATTTTTGACATTTCGAGTAATAAAATTAAATCAAACTGGTGATTCCTCACCGGCTAGTCTGAGTTGGCTTTTTCTAGTCTGGAGCTTAGGTGAGCTGGAGCTAGTCCTTCGGAAGACTACCCAACTAACTGAGATAGTTAACTTAGGTCAAGTAGCTCAGCTCAACTAAGTTGACCTGAGCTGAGTCTTCGGGAGTTGGAGTTGAGCTGACCTGCGATAGTTGAGAACTTCTTCAGCCAACTAGGCTTAGCTAGTTGATGGCAGTAGCTAATCCTAATCAGATAGTTCTTCCAAGAGCTGCATGGAGCTAAGAGGAGCTAGAATCAACTAAGTTGAGCTAGCCTGAGCCCCTATTTAGCTAAGGTGAACTGAATGGAGCTGAGATGAGTTAGTCGTAACTAGGTTGAGCTAGAATTGAGCTAAAGTCTACTGAGTTGAGCTATCTTGAGCTACCCTCCAACTAAAATGAGCTAGTCTCAACTAAGTGGAGCTGGAATCCAGTTGTGATGAGCTGGATTCAGTTAGGATCCAACTGAATTTAGGCTTCCTCTTCATCTTCTACCTTCCAAAGTGTCAGGGTTTGTGGGATCTAACTCTGCACTTATTCTTGACACTCAAATAAACATATTAATAACACAAATGAATGTAATGCATGCCTAACCTGCCTAACCTTCTAGAATGCCTGAATGTAGCCCAAAAACCCAATTGCGCAGTTAAAACCCTAAGAACTAGGTATGTTCCAGGGCATAAGAATGATGATAAAGTGGCGTTTATCACCTACCCCTACTCATGAACCCTAGTAGGACCTGTTTTCAATAGGTCCCGATCAATTGGCATCATCTATAGGAAGAGCCAATTGCTTTCCACTTCATTGTTCTTTCTATTCCTTCTCCCCCATTCACTAATTTAATGGCTCCTTCAACTCGTCATTCCTCTCAGGAGAACCCAAATAAGCCTGCACTAGCTGAGTCAAGCTTTTCTATCTCTAAATGTCGTTGGCAAGTGGGGGAGTCTAGTAAGGCTAAGGACATTCAGGGTGGCAAACAGCTCCACTTAAGTGCCCTCTTGTTGACCCCATGCTTGAGATTTAGACGAAGGGAAGAGGAGTATCTTTCCTAGCTAGCCGCCCTCAAGGTAGAGAAGGAGTTACTTGTAGGCCAACTCAAAGAGGTCCAGCAACTAAAGGAGAAGGCTAAGTCCCAACAAGACGAGAGCCAGAAGTCTAGCCATGTAGACAACTAGGCACACTGGTGTCATGTGGTTGAGGAGGAGAATGCCAACTTACAAGAGTAGCTCAAGCGTGAACTGGGTAGCCACAAGGGGGAGATTCCTTATGTCCCTCTTCTGCCTCCCCGCCCCTTGCCTTTGCCCAATTCAGACGAATGGTCTAGTGCTTGGGCAGCCACAAGGGGCACCCCCTGCCTCCGCCCGATTCAAATGAATAGCCTAGTGCCTTAGGGTTAAGGCTTAGCAACAAAGGCTCCATCCTTGAGATTGTTCAACAAGTGACTCGGGCGATGAGGGGCATCCAACCCCGAGCATATGATACTATGTACCCCTTCACAGAGGAGGTGATGAATGCTCCTCCACTGGAGAAGTTCAAGCACTCGATGCTACCCAGTACGATAGCATATCAGATCTGAACAACTTCATCAAGAGCTATTGGCAGATGATAGTTCATGGCTGCCCTAACGAGGTCCTTTGTTGGGTCTTCCCATCTTATCTTTCTGTTATGGCTCATGATTGGTTCAATGAGTTGCCAGTTGGCCAAAACGCTTATTTCCAGGAGCTAGCCGATAAGTTTTGCTAGTATTTCGCTAGCCAACAATGAGCTAGAGATAACTCAGAGAGGCTATCGAAGGTCCGACAGTGGAAGAACAAATCCTTCCGCTCCTACCTCAACAAGTTCAAGGCCTAGTATTTCAAGTACAAGCGACCTCACAATGCTATCGCAATCTAGTATTTCAAGTCAGGTCTCCTGACTCAGAGGCTCTGGTACGATATCGACGATTTCCCACCTAGAGATATGGTGAAATTATGGGATGGGGCTACGAGATTTACGAAGCAGGATGACTCCTTCTGCACCTATGGCCTCTTGGTGGAGAGCAATCAAGAAGACCGATCGAGAGAATTTCACTTTAGAAATGATGAGAACATTAAAAATATAATCGTCATAGTACTCAAGGTGCAAAATTGCTTATCAAAGAAAAAAATTTACTGAAATTGTACCATAAATTCAGGTTGTATCCACATGAAGGAACAAACTCAATGAACTCACCAATAGTTTCTATTCCTGCTCATAAATCATGGAGAAAATTCATTGCACACATTAATAGAGAAAAAGGATAAAGAGAGAACGACAAGAAAGAGCACAAGAGAAAAAGAGAGAATGAGAGGGGCGTCAGAGCAAAATGCACTAATATAAATATATAAACATAATAACAAAGTCCTCATCTCTTAAAGCATATCATTGCAACTAATACCCCCTCTATTGTGCAAAAACAGAGGATGTGTGTAGAGGCTTGATCGCGCGTGGGAGAGAGGACATCGACGGCGACGTGCCAACTGGCGGTGATGCGCCGAAGGAGGACGAGTCTAATGGTGAAGACGATGAGGTCCAAGGTGGCTGGAGCTGGCCAGCAGCAAGAAGACCTGCGGCTGGGGGTGGTTGCGACGACGGTAAAGGTGGACGTGGAGGCGGTGTGTGTGGCGTGGGGTGTCAGGGAGGTCGAGGCGAGCGTTCCGATCTTGTTGGCAGAGAAGATGGCTTGATGAGGCCGCATGAAGCAAGGCGAGGTTGATCGCTTTGGGTTCTGAGTGGAGTTGCAGGGGAAGAAGAAGAAAAGGGTGGGGAGGGAGGAGGAGGGAAGAGGGCACGAGGTGGTGATCACGGTTATCACAGTGCAGGCCGTGTGTTGTCACCACAAGACCTTCGTGGTGGAGCTCGCGATGGATCGCGGTCGCGGAGGAGGTGGTCTCACAATGGCGATGGGCATGGTGTTGGACGTCTGAGAAAAGGCCAAGCAGAGGGGAACTGAGGCCCGGTGATGGTGGCCTTCTCTGTTTAGGTCGTGATGTCGATGGCTTAGTCATTTAGAGAGGGTTGTGGGCACGGTTGAGGAGGGAGGTGAGGGTGTGGGGAGCGTGTGTTAGAGGGAAAAATAAGTGGGAGTTGAGAATGAGAGCCGAGGTGGTGTGTCCGTGGGGGCATAAACAGCGAGAACGAGGCGGTTTCGGTTGTTGCATGGGATAAGGGGCGCTACATGGGATTTCATTTATGTGGGGAAAGGATAGAAGAAGGGGTTCCGGCTATGAGGGGATTATTTATGGAAGATGGGATTGGGAAAGGATTGTTGATGTGAACGGATATTTAGGAGGGATATACAGCTGGCTAGTAGGGTTTGTTTGGGTGGATGTAGGTTGATTTCAGGTCAGACTTAGGTATGCAGAGTGGGTTAGGTTAATAGGTTGGGTGAGTCAAATTGTTGAGTCCTAATTGTCTTAATGTTTACATGGGTTCCATGTAAGGCTGAAATTGGTTCCTATAAATAAGCTTGTCAAAAATAAGAGCACCATTTTTTATGGAAATTTTCTCATACCAAGGTGACATCAAGTTGGGTCCTAAATCAATTCTTGAAAGGAAAACATGTATACGTAAATACTATGCCAATTAATCAACGAAACGTATGCATATAGTTTACATCAATTAAACAAAAAATATGCATGAACATTAAAATATAAGTTAAACTAATTTTTCTCGCAATCTTCTTTAATCTCAGAATTGTAATATCTTAGGCATAATTATAGACCACTAAAGTAGACTTATCAAATATTCTCATACCTAAATTTTGCTAATTTTAAGCAAATCATATGGAGAAAAATCAGATCTCTAGACCAGAAATTATCGTCAAGATGTATTATCATGCCCCGCCTCTAGAAACTAGTTTGAAATACTAATCCTAAGCCTTAAGGTACTCGAGTACCGATAAAAATATAAACCAAATTTGCTTAAGCTTTGGGTCTCCGACAATAGTTTCTTAGGCCCACAACCTACCCAAGGGTTTGTTAACCCCAGAGGTTAAAGCATTCGTGTGTTCATAAAAGTGGTCTTGGTTAAACTTGCCAACGTATTTTTCAGAATAGAGATGAAAGAGATATTTTTGAGATTTTTCTTTTTGTAATTTTTTTGTGATTCCTTTAAGTCTAACCTTGGATTGGCTCTCAACATGGCCTACGTTAGATTCCTTGTTCCCATTATCGATCCTCGAAGGGTTCCTGGCATTCGATGCTTCAGGATAGCATCTCTCACGACAACCCTAAGAACCCTGGCAATTGACACTTCATGATAGTTCACCTATGCCACTCTTTAGCTAATTCAGGCCTTGGTAATCAACATTTCGGGATATACCACCCATGGCACCTGAACAGCGCAATGCTCTTACATGCCCTTAATGGGATATTTAGATATCCTAGAAGACAAGCACTGAGGTGAGGACTTGTTATAACGCATCTTCAAGGGGAGTATTTACTCCTCTCATGCGACAGGAACTCTTCTAATTAGCTTGTGTTTTCAAGCCTTTCCTAGGTCAGATCCTCGAGGAAATCATTTTTTAGATAGAGAAATTTTTGAAATTATTCTTCTTTAAGCATACTAAACTAGACCAGTGTGTGAGGTATGGATTCTTAAGTTACTAAGAACTTGCAAATCAAAGGGCAGACAAAGAGGTTAGATACTCCCTAAGCCTTTGACTTAATAGATCAGCTTCTCAACTTCTTCAATTACTTGAAGAATAATCCATATCTTAACAAATACTCGAATTTTTGAGCCAAACAGGCCTTAGACGCCTAAAGTCAGAATCTCTCACTTATCTCCTAAGGTTTGGCACTTAAGGTATTAATTCATCATTCGTTTCAGCCTATAACTTAGGTGAATTCTTCCATAATCAAATGCTGAGGCTAACACATTTTTGCTCATTTTTCTCTCTTTTCTATCTTCTTCTTCTCTCTTTTTTTTTTTTTGAAGTTGAACCATAAATATATAGGGAAATGTATATATCAATGCACTCTACATGTATGCAATACATATCCCCAAGTATTACCATTACCCTCCCATGCCTAAAATTTGCAATGCCCTCATTGCATGCAAAAGGATAGATAGTACCTGAAGAAGAGTTGGGCTTCCTCCCAATGAGCCAGACGAGTAGTTCTTGCAAATCAGGGTCTAGAAAAGAAGCAGAGGGAGACCTGAAAAGGATTTGTAACAAAGCAGGCCAAGTGAATAAGTAACCCAGGATGTTGGCGAGCTGGTGATGGAGAGTGATGCCAAATGTTCGCCAAATACAAACAAGAATGGGATATTCCTAGGCCACCTACGGAGGTCTCGTATGATACACATGAGCAGTGACCACCGGGAGTGCAAGGAGAGGAGGCAAAGGTTCCTTAAATAGAAGTGTGTAGGGAAGAGAGGGTGCTAAAAGGAACACCCTAAGGATGATGGACTATCCTGGACAAGCGTCAATCTATACCTGGTCCTCTATTATAGGATGTATCAGTCTGGTTCTCCCCTTGTAAAGCAAAAATGTAAGCAAAGACTTGAGGAAGCTAGTTTCCAGCAAGTTTAAGTCTCTAAGATGTGGGATGGTAAGAGAGTCAAAGAGGGCTTGAGAAGTTCAACATTCATCCCCATCAACCGTTCCAGTTCCTAAATGTCATTCCTAGCAGCCTTAGTAAATAATTGAATTTCATCCTGCCTATCATTGGGGCGATTGTCCTGGAATGGGGCCAACTGGTCGCCTGATGAGGTGTGGCTCATCAGAGCTACAATGCCCTAGTTAAGCTAGAAACTAGGTTAAACACTACTGAATTAACACATGAAATGGGTTAAGTATGGGAACTAGTGAAAAAGACCTAAAACATCAAATCTGTGTTAAAAACACGAAATTAGGTCATTAAATGAGGTATTCTATTCATTACTGTAAAATGATGATCCATTTGCAAATTGAACAAATATTTGAGTTCAAAAGTTCAAATCAAAAGTAAAATTAACTTCTCAAATGTTTAATTAAGCTTCAACAAAAACTTGGTTGCATTTAGACATCATTAGGACCTTGCATTAGTAGTTTAACATTTAGGTCCTTTGTTTACATACATTTATTCACATTAAAAACCTTCCAGGGACCATTTTGAAAGTCACAGGGGCTTATTTGCAACACTTAAGGACTGTTCTGATACCCTTTCTCGCCACTTATGGGCTTCTATGCAAATCTTTTACCCCTTTGCCCATAAGGGCTTCCCAGCAATTCCACCATTACACCTATTGCGCAAGTCCATTGTAGCGCCTCATGAACTCGCCCAATCATAGCCGTCGCTTCCTTGATCTCACGATCTTGTGGCCCAGATCCAATCGAAGCTTCGCACGCTTCGATGCATGTGGTCACCACCTCACCTAGATCTCATCCAATGGCCAACTTTTGATTTGGACTTCGCGCACCCTCGCTAACCCATCCCCACCATCAGTGCCCTAGGTGCCTAATCGCACCACTATGGTACTCTGATCCAGTGCCCTACCTACTTAAGCTTCTCCCCTTAGCTGCACACAAACTTAATCCCCTCCCCTCCTACTTTCTTGAGGTGATCCCTTCATCCTCTCCAGCTCTCCTAACCTCATTATTTGCCACATCTGTGACAAAGGTGTGGTTTTTCACCTCCAATTCCTCCTCGTCGTTAGGGATGACGTACGCCTGAGGACGACCTTGGAGCTCCTCTTGTGGGCTCTTCATTCGCTGGAGATCTCCCCCATTCTTCCTCCTTAACCGCCGACTTTGGATCCAGGCAACCCCATTCCTCTTGTTAGATTAGGATTTCCTGCTTTTTAGATTAATTGTAGTGTTAGTAGAGTAATCTAGGAGTAGATTAGATGTTAGAAATCAAAATTCAATAATGGATTAGTTTAGTTAAGAGTAGATTAGTGTATATCCACTCCACCCTCTCTGATCAATTTAGATCAAAGAGGTGTTTTTGCATCGCCATTTCGATGCATATAGCTTTCTCTACACTTCAAGATTCGCTTTTGATTTTTCCTTGCAATTTTATTCATAATCCGCCCCTCCATCAAGGTCAAATTTAGATCTAAAGCCTTGACTTCTAGATCTGAATTTTCACCTAAAAATTCACTTGGAGGGTCTCCCACTCACTCCATAAGTTCACAAAGGCCCCTCGATCTAATTTGATTGTCTCAAATTGCTCGATTATCTTTCAATTTGCTTTTAATGCCTAATCTCATGATTTTGAGCTCATTTGATTTTCATTGGATTCAATCGAGCTTTTTGAGGTTTTTAATTGATTAATTAAGTATCATGCAATGAATCCAAGGTTTTGGATTTGGTTTTTAATTTGTAGATGAGCATGCACTTAATTTAAGTGTTATTTTGGAGAGTTTGGCCAAGGATAATCAATAATACTAATTTGAAGTCAAACGAGGATCCAATTGATTCTGAATTAATCACTAGATCATCTTGAACACCAATCAATGGTGTTTAAGTAGATCAGATGATTATTCAGATATCAAATCATATTAAAAAGCCCAAATCAGGGCAACATGGGTTTTTGATATATATACACAAAATTCAATCTTGGAAATTATGTTCATCAGTGGATTTTTAAATCTTCAGATTTTCAATTTAAAAGGATTTTGGCAAATTTGATCTGCCAGATGTGTTTTTTTGGATTTCATGTGCCTCTGGGCTGGTTTTCAGAGATCAGATGCAGTAGCTATTGCGGCTGAAATAGCAGTAGTGGCACATCTAAAATGCTAAGACATCTGGTAACTTGCTCTTGCACCTGATTCCAACTGAGATAGCAGCTACAGAACAGTTGCCAATCTGTTGGTAGTAGATCAGATTTCAGCAGTTGCTGCTGCTATGTTTATTGCAGCAGCAGCCACTATTTGGCTATCTTGGCTGATCTGATTGGCTGGATTTTGGAGTTGAAAGTGAGCTGACTTGAGTTGTAATGTTTTGTATATCATTCACAAGCATTCATGTACTTTAGATTATTTAAATTTCAACTTGAATTGCTTGTAACCTCATTTTTAAATTCCTTTGTCAGCTACTTTTCTTGTAAATCTGTCCAAACTTGAAATATGAATGCAATCTGAAGTGAAAATTTGTTTAAGAGTTCAAACATGTTTTATTTAGTGTGTTGGATGCTTTGAAGTGTTTTAACTGAACTTCCAACCACTAGAACTGGTTTTAGGGCTTTAGGTTCTCTTTGAAACACCCTTTGAAGGCCTTACTTGTTGAACTTTGTAAATAAAAAAAAATTATATAAAAATTTCAAAAAAAAATAAAATAAACCTGTTTTGGTCAAGATTAGGTATATTTTTAGGTGTGTGCCAAGTTTGGAGGCATTCTGTACCTTCGGGTTGATAGAACATACCAGCCGACGATTCAGTATATCTTGAAACTTAATAAGAAAACCAAACTTCAAAAACAACAAAAACAACTCTCTATCTCTAATCTCACTCTTTCTTCCTCATCCCTTATCTCTACTATACCTATAAAACCTATAAAAATCAAAAAAACCCTAAAATCTCCTAAAAATACCATGTACATTATGTATATACTTCTATATAGTAATTAAACCTAAGCTATATGTAAATATTGTATAATATGTACAAAATATCTATAAATAACTTATATATGTATTCAATGTATTAAATTAAGTATTTAGAGTAATCTAATGTATATATAACTTTATTGTATTATTTTATATTAATTTATATAACTTAAATATATAATAACTAAGTAATTATATAAACATATTTAAATGTACATATCTGTATATAATATTGTACATACGTATTTATATGTGTATTATGAATAATATTATACCTGTAATGTAATTTATATATCCAATAAATAATTAGGTTATTAAGTTAACTAGGTAATTTACTAAGTTAAAATAAAATAAATTAGTAAATTAAGTTAATACTGAAATACTTTCTAGTGTATACTTGTAATATATTATACTAATTATTTTCAACAAATTTGTATTTATTCTATATTACAGTATTTATAGTTTATTTATATGTATAACTAGCTAAAACATGTATTTAAATCTATATAAATTAAAATAAAGCTTATAAAATATAATGAAATATGTAATAAATAATTTATTATGTATACTAATACTATACTAAGTCAATTTGACAATTAATTAACAAATTTGTACTTTAATTAGCAAATTAAACTCTAATTTAACTTGTAAAAATGGTCAACTTTACCTAATTTAATTGTATAATAAAATAACTTATTTTTGTAAACTAACTACATAGTTATGTAGCCCTATGTAAGGGCTTTAAAATCCCATAATTTATTTTTAATTTCAAAAAAATTATGGCCCTCAAATCGAGGGCCAAAAATTGCAATTCAGGCAGCCCTGTGTGTGCCGCTGATTTAGCGCCACATCGGTGGCGTGAGACCGCTTGCAGCGCCATATATGTTTTTTCTATTGTGGCCTCTTTGATCGTCAGGCGCGGGGCGCCCTTATACACACATTGCTCTCTCTCTCTCGAACATGATATGGCATGCAATTATGGGTGCGATACATGAGTCGGGAGTCATGCACTGTGCGTGGGCCTAGTAACGTGAATTAAATTGGATCTAATGCACCTAATAATTAACTAAGGTGGCCCTAGTAGAGATCTTGTCTCACCCAGTAATGGGTGCTGCATATCCCTCAAAAGGGTCGCCCATCCACTAAACCAATTTTTGAACCGATTGAGAACCGAACCGAGCCAGTTTAAACCAATTGAGAAGAGAAAAAGAGAAGAGGAGAGCGAGGTTGAAATCGCCTAAGTGTTGAACCATTCCCTGCCCCTGTGCCTTGTGTGTGTGCATGAGTTATATGTGTTGTGTGTGCCATGTGTATATTGTGTGCGTGCTTTGTGTGTTATGTGTGCGTATGTATATATATATGTAAAGTTTATAGTATATAATGTATATGTATATAAATATGTAAATAAATAAATTAGGAATATTGTAAGGTATAAATATGTAAGCGTATATAGAATAGGCTGTTTGAGCTCTTATATATATATATAATACTGGAGCTTTAGTGACAGATGCATCCTGTGGGTAGCTATATATGTTAGATATATAATTTTACTAAGGTTTTAAAGACTGATGTGTATGCATCTAAGTAGCCTAAAATGTTCATTTGTGTATGTTCTTAGTACCCTAGAAGCATCATGCATTGCAAATATTGCATAACATGCATCATCATGCATTTAGGTCAAATTGTACAAATTGTATAGTAATTTGCTCTTTTTGATGGTCAGGGACAAGGCAATATTTAATCAGAGCGTCGGATTGAAGATCAAACCGTACGGATCTGATTAGGGAGATGATTGGAGTTCAACGACTCCAAGATCACCCCGATTAGACTTTCGAAGCATTAGATGTAGTCCGAGAAAGATCTGAGATCAAGGGACAAGGTGGTGTAAATCCGTACTTCAGATGACAAATCTGACTGCACGGATGGGTTCAAATCGACGATTGTAGCATAACGGTGCATAAATTTTTCCAATCCGACGTTTGTGGCACCATCTACAAGTCAGAGAAAATGGATGGCGAAGATGGTGCCATGTAGCACCATCTTCGCCGCCCAAACTGCCCAAGGATCGCCACTGCGTTTTCTCTCCACAACCGGCCATCAGATTTGGGCCGTTGGATCTTAATCCAATGGCCATGAGCGCATGCACCTCAGTTGAACCCATCAAAGGAAGGCTTGCTGCATTGGTAACGCGCCCGCTCGCAAAGTCAAAGGCGCATGTTCGACTGTCCACTCGCCTCAAATCGAAGGCACGGGCAGGCACGACTCAAATCGTGTCATTGGATTGCAAGTGGATGGCAGATGAGAGCGCTATGTGGCGTGCCTAAATGTCGCGATTCACAAACGCACGATCAGAAGCGCGATCGCACACTCATGCATTAGGCGTGCGATGAAGGCAGGCGAGCGCGGATGCATCCTAGGCCATCCGATCTTGCGATCGGACGGCTAAGGTTGTTTGAACGTGGATGTGAGTTGAAACAAAGGAAGAGGAGGCGGGCAGGTGTGCGTGCTATACCCACGTTTAGCCTTTAGTGACATTTATATCCGTCACTAAAGGCTGATGCATTTAATATTCTAAACCTTAAAAGACATCTTTGCCCCCAACCTCGACACCTATAAAAAGACCCTACGACCCCCACATTCTTCTCATCCCTTCATCTCTCTCCCTCTCCTAAGCTTTAAAGAAGCGTATCCCAAACTCGGGATGCTCCTCTAGAGTAAAAATCAAAATTTTGTCCACTTCTCATCCCATTTATGGAGCACCCGTGGTCATCTTCTTGCCCCCATTCCGGAAGTGAATCCCACGACGACGACACCCTGCCTCACCCCTGGTTTTTCTCGATCCGTCATCCGTCTTTACTCTCCTTCCAGGTGATGTCCGTCCAGCTCGTCCTTCAAGCAGTCGTCGAAGAGAATAAATTCTCTCCCCCTTCTTTTTATCGCTTTCTAGACTAGATTTTCCACTTTCTAGTTGTAGTTGTAATAACATTATCTTGACTATAAAAGTTATTTCTCTCTCTCTATCTCTCCCTCTCTCATTCTCTCTCTAGTTGTAGTGTTTATATTGCAAATAGAATAGAAACATTGTGATTATCTCGTCTTTAAACAAAAATTACAAAAAATATATAATTGAGGATTTCAAATTGATGTAGCCTCCCCGTATTCGACCCAGGACTCCTTTTGAGTTTCGATAAAAATTATTTGATTGTTCGGATTTTCTGGAAAATTACACTACAATGACATAGCCTCCCCGTGTTCGACCCGGGACTCATTTTGAGTTTCGATAAAAATTATTTGATTGTTCAGATTTTCTCGCAAATTACACTACGACGACGAGTTTTCAAAACCCAAATCTTTTTGCGACGAATTTTCGATACAGCATTTTGGCTCCATTACTGGGAAGGCAACGGATCTCAATTTCTTTTCCGCATTTCACACACTTAATTGCTTTCTAACTTTCTTTTATTTCTTCTCTATTGTCTTGCAGGTACCCGATCAGGAATCTTCAAGCTGCAGAAAGGAGTAAAGTGCAGTTGAAGACAACTGTAAGTGATCCCTCATTCATTCCCCCAAGATAGATTTCATTCCATCACCCTAATTCAAATCCTAATTAACCTAGGTGCTCTCATAAACCCTAGGATTAGTTTGGTTGTTTTGATTTCCACCTCCACCCACCTCACCCCCATTTTAGAAATCTTTAAAAAAAACATAGAGGTACACAATCTCTTCTGATTCTTCATAATCAATGGGTAACTCGATCTTTGGAACCAGTACACATATCCAAACACAAAATTGAGTAGAAATCAGAGTAGGTAATCATTCGTGTGCCTAACTCAATGGAGTGGTGTAGTAAGGCCAATTGCTTGAGTTGTTTGGGATACACCACTTTATATAAAAATAACTCATCAAGTAGCTTTCTCATTAGGGTTAACAATTAAGGTCAATACCAGGCACTCCACTTTATTTTGATTTTAAAGGAAAAACATCTTCACTCGTGTTTGCAAATCTTGGCGTGCCTCCTGAATTTGATTGAGATCACCTTGATTCAAACCCTAAAAGCTACTTAAGTAAGATTTAAACTCTAAAAGACACTCATTTAAATAATCTTGCTTGAAAACCTTGGTTATGCACGCACTCACACTTATTCAATCAATCATTAAGGGCACAACCCATTTTAAGAGCCCACCACATTCCAAAAGCACTATTATCCCAGGCCTAATCTAAAATCAAGTAGACGCTGGCCCTAGGACTCATTAGTTCGTTTTAGGATATTTCTCATACTGTGGTGCGAATTTGTGACATCTTCTTTCTCCAGAAGGTGCTAAGTGGAGTTGCCCGATTGTCAAACAACTTACGCAGGCAGGGGTTTGGCATAATTAGCGACCTTTGGGACACACTCCCCCTATCTCGCCATCCCAACTTAACCAGCTTTTGGATTAAGGACAATACAAAATTCATGTTGTCGTTTGAGTTTATTTTGGAGCATAGGTCCTTAGGCTGGGTAGGCTTGTTTTGTTGTGCTACAAGGTTCTTATCCCTGGTCTTTCCGACCTCTTCCTAGTTTATGCTTGGAAGAAGGTCATTGAATCCCCTCTTGGAAGGACCACTAAACCATTCAAGAAGGCGTAGGTTTAATTTTAATCCAATTGATCTCATGGTTGATCAACCACCTCCTTTGCCTCAGAATCCGCAAGAGATGCTGTAAAGGCATCTAGAACAAATGCAGCAAATGCAAGAATAGTTCCAGCGAATGCATGGTCAAGGCGCTCAGCCCTTGAAGGATTTTTATGATCCTTCTAATTACAGGGAACGTCCCGGCGTCCAGATTCTAGCCGGAGACGTAGAAATCAAGCCCCAGGTGTTAATCTTGATCAAACATTTCCATAGGCTTAGCTCTGAAGACCCATTTCAACAGTTGGAGGACTTGACCACTTTAGCCAAACCACCAAAGCATGAAATGTGGACGAGGAGCAAATGATCATGAGGCTTTTCCCTCACTCTCGTAGGGATAAGGTCGCACCTTGGTACCGAATAATTGGAAGGCTAATTGCAACTTGGAATGGTCTTAAATCGACTTTCTTAAAGAAATTTTTCCCAGTTGGGCGTACCAATACGTTGAGATGGGCGATTACTACTTTCATCCAGCGACTGGGGGAACTGCTTCATGGTGCCTAGGAGCGATTCTAAGATCTATTGCGGAAGTGTTCACATCATGAGGTGCCGAAATAGCAACTCGTGCGGATTTTTTATCATGGGTTGACTGAGCAACTCTGTAACCACTTGGATGCTTCTTATAGAGACAATTTCCTCGATAAGGATGCAGATAGTGCGCATAAATTGTTTGAGGAAATGAGTGAAAATTCCATCAATCATGCCTCCATGGATACTTTTAACCAATCCCAACAACCCAAATCGAATGTTAATGAGGTCCATGATTCTCATTCATTCGATATGGAATTGATTTGTAGTAAACTAGATAAGGTGGATCCGGTTACAAAAAGAATGGAAGAGTGGATGGCTAGAAACTCTGCAAATACTTCTCGATCCACTCAATCTTAAAACTCGGGATTCCATTCTTCACGAGCTCCTACTGGACGGGAGTTCCTCAATCAACTAGAAGCGGCTCAACCTGTGAGCCAACATTACTTGGAACCCCACGGGTTCCAAACTAGGGCCTTTGATCCCAGTTTCTCTAATCTCTCCCCTTTCCTACCATCCTCGCCCTCTGAGGATGTGTATGTTGTACAGGTGAACATTAGGTCCAACCCATATTCTAACTCATATAATTCGGGTTGGAGGAACCACCCTAACTTCTCCTAGAAAAATCCAGGGCAGCAGACCCAAATCCGACCAAGCAACTATGCATCGCAAAGACCAATGGATCAAGGTCATGCAAACACTCAATTGCCCCCTAATCAGGTCAATCAGCCAACTTGGAATGCCCAACAACCTGTAGGGTAGGCTGATTTGAACCGACAGATGGTAGAGATGCAAGGATCCATGCTCCAGCTCATGCAACAAATGAAGACATCGCTGGATAACTTGCAATCCAGGCTCATTGCTAACTCTCGTCAGCTCTGATCTCTGCCATCTCAACTCATACCCAACCCTCGCAACATACAAAATCAGGGCAATCGAGCCTAGGGGTACGGGAATCAAAGGGACCCACACGCACATGCTCAAGTGGTTGAGCAGGGTCCTTCTTCTTTTGCTTCTTCATCCAATCCAGGTTATTTGGCAAATCAGGCCCTTCCGATCTTTCCTAACCCTCCTCAAGGCCCAAACCCATATGCTTCTACATATTCTGTTACCTCGAGGAGTGGATGGCAAACCTAGGACCCAAAATTACCCTCTTCTAGTCAATCACACCCTAGTGAATCTGAGGAAGGAAAGGAGAACACTAAAGAAGAGAGTAAGGCTTAGGAACCTGATTCCAAAGATCTGACTCATGTTCCATTCCCTGAGGCCTTATTGAAAATAGAAAACCCTAGATAGCAACGAGGAGCTCCTGAATTTATTCAAGAGTGTAAAGATCAACATCCCGCTCCTCGATGCTATTAAGCACATCCTGCCTTACGCTAAATTCCTGAAAGATCCATGTACCCAAAAGCGTAAGCCAAAAGAACCCACCTCGGGGAAAGTGATTCTCTCTGAGTAGGCGAGTTCTGTTATTTTGCATCACCTTCCTCAGAAGAGAAGAGATCCAGGTGCCCCCTTGATTTCATGTGTCATTGAGGATTACACTTTTGATAGGGCATTATTAGATCTAGGTGCATCCATCAACCTAATCCCGACCTCTCTTTATGAAAGGTTTGGGTTAGGTGAACTTAGGCTAACCTCAGTAACGCTACAGTTAGCGGAACGTTCGGTCATCACACTGAAAGGCGTTATTGAGGATGTTATTGTCAAGGTCAAGGACTACTATTTTCCTGTAGATTTCCTAATCCTTGACATGGATGTACCTGAAGATTTGATGAACACGCCCATCATTCTGGGGCACCCATTCCTAGCTACCACCAAGGCTAACATCAATTGTGAGAGTGATAGTATGGAGATCGCCTTTGGAGGCAGGAAATTAACACTTGATATTTTCAAGGCGATCAAAGGATTTGAGGATTGTGGATTTATTAAGGACCTCGAGGATCATGATTTCAATGGTGAGACGTGTATGTCGATCAATGTATTCAAGGACTCGGCCAACACTAGCGAACCTAACCCATAACCCTCCGTGGCAGACTCGCCACACCCTGAAGAGGTTGCTAATTTTCTTCACTCCTAACCTCTTCCACTGGGTCATCCTAATGAATCTTCATCAGCATCCTCCTTACCTTCCATCCTAAACCCACCCTAGCTCGAACTGAAACCATTGCCTAAGAGTCTGAAATATTAATTTTTAGGACCTAAGAAAACACTCCCTATGATTATAAGTGCAAAACTAACTAAGGAGCAAAAGATGAAATTGATCGAGGTCCTAAAAGAACATAAAGAGGCAATTGGTTGGACGATCCATAACCTTAGGGGGATTGACTCATCTTATTGCAATCATAGAATTTTTATAGAAGATGGATCCCACCCTTCTCGCTAGAAGCAGAGGAGATTGAACCCTAATATGAGAGAAGTGGTCAAGAAGGAAATCATTAAGTGGCTCGACACAGGAATCATTTATCCAATCTCGAATAGTCCTTGGGTTAGTCCCATGCAAATTTTTCCCAAGAAAGATGGGATTACCGTTGTGACTAACGAGAAAGGAGAATCTGTTACAACTCGTTCAGCTTCCTCCTGGAGAGTCTGTATCGATTATAGGAAGCTAAACACAGCTATGAAAAAGGATCATTTCCCTCTGCCTTTCATCGACCAAATCCTTGAAATGTTAGCCGAGCAAAAGTATTTCTGTTACCTGGACGGTTACTTGGGATACAACCAAGTCCCTATCCATCCCGAGAACTAAGAAAAGACGACTTTCACCTCCCCCTAAAAAACCTTTGCATTCCGTAGAATGCCATTCGAGCTTTGCAATGCACCTGCGACTTTTCAAAGGTGTATGCTAGCCATTTTCTCAGACATTGTGGAAGAGTTTTTGAAAGCATTCATGGATGATTTCTCCATTTTTGGAGATTCATTTGATTCTTGCTCGTCTAACCTTGAATTGATCCTTAAGAGATGCATTAAAACACGGTTAGTCCTTGGCTGGGAGAAGAGTCATTTCCTGACACAAGACGGCATCATCTTGGGTCATGTAGTCTCTAAGCGGGGAATTGAGGTTGATAAAGCTAAGGTGGATGCTATCTCCAAACTTCCTCCTCCCACATCTGTTAAAGTGAGTCATGTAATCTCTAAGCGGGGAATTAGATCATTTCTTGGTCATGGGGGATTTTATAGGAGGTTCATCAAGGACTTTTCTAAGGTTGCTCGACCTTTGAGCAACCTTCTGGCCAAAGATACGTTGTTTAATTTTGACGAATCATGCGACAAGGCATTTGATTTTCTTAAAACGATAGTCACTTGTGCTTCGATGCTGCAACCACCGATCTAGATAGCTCCTTTTGAGATCATGGCCGCTGATGACGCAGTCGAGGCTGTTTTGGGTCAAAAAATTGATAGGAAGCCCTTTGTCATCTACTATGCTAGCAAAACTCTAGACAAGGCCCAGAGAAACTACATTGTCACCGAAAAGGAATTGCTAGATGTAGTATTTGCATTGGAAAAATTCAGGGCTTATCTCTTAGATCTCATGTTATAATCTTTACCGACCACTCGACCTTGAGACATCTCTTAGCTAAAAAGGATGACAAATCTCAGCTCATTCGATGGATTCTTTTACTTCAAGAATTCAATCTTGAAATTAAAGACAAATCCGGGGCACAAAATGTGGTGGCGAATCATCTTTCGAGACTCCTGATTCTTCTTGTCTGGATATTCCAATTACTGATACTTTTCTGGACGAGACTATTCTTGCAATTTCAGGTGTCCCAACCCCTTGGTTTGCAGACATCGTCAATTATTTGGCAGTTGGTCAAATCCCCAAGATTGGACCAAGTAAAAATGGGATAGACTTATATCTGAGGCCAAATATTACTTTTGGGATGACCCTGAACTGTACCGCATCAGCTCTAATCAGATTATTCACCGATGTGTTCCGAAGAATGAATTCCAAAGCATACTTTAGTTCTGCCATGCATCTGCGTGTGGTGGACATTTCTCTAGGAAAAGGATGGCTCCAAAAATTTTGCAATCTGGATTTTATTGGCCATCTTTATTAAAGGATGCCCAAGAATTCTCAAGGTCATGTTCCCGATGCTAGGCACTCGGGAGCATAGCCAAGAGAGACATGATGCCTCTAAACCCGATTCTTCCTGTCGAAATCTTCGACATTTGGGGCATTGATTTCATGGGACCCTTCCTCCCTTCATTTGGACACCAGTACATTCTTGTAGCTGTCGACTACGTGTCCAAGTGGATTGAGGCCATCCCTACTCGAACCAATGAACATAAGGTGGTCATCAATTTTGTCAAGAAGAATATCTTTAGTCGGTTCGAGATTCCGAGGGCCATCATCAGCGATGATGGTACTCACTTCACCGATGTCCAGTTCCACAATTTACTGGCGAAATACAAGGTGAATCATAGAATCTCCACACCTTACCACCCCCAAACGAATGAACAGGCTGAGATCTCCATTCGAGAGATCAAGAACATTATGCAAAAGATGATTAGGCTCGATAGAAAAGACTGGACTCAAAAGCTTGATGATGCTCTTTGGGCCTATTGTACAACGTACAAGATGCCTATCAGCATGCCACTATTTCATCTGGTGTATGGAAAGGCATGTCATTTACCCATTGAGATTGAACACAAGGCATTCTGGGCAATCAAGAAATGCAACTTTGATTTAAGTTTAGCCAGAAAGACCAGGAAACTCCAACTATCTGAGTTAGAGGAGCTTAGAAATGATGCATACGAGAATACCAAGATTTATAAGGCTGGGACCAAATCTCTTCATGACCAGCTGATTTCCCACAAGAGCTTTGAGTCGAATCAAAAGGTCCAGCTCTTTGATTCTCGACTTAAGCTCTTCCTGGCAAGCTTAGGTCAAAGTGGAGCTGCTTGTTCATCATTGATCAGATATTCTCAAATGGGGCCATTGAGATCTCTAACCCAAAGACAAGTAATTCTTTTAATGTCAACGAACAGCATCTGAAACCTTATGTTGACCGTGTTATTCCAGAACCCGTCTCAGACATGGTTGCTTTAACCTTGATGTGACTTCTTTGGCTGGACTCCGCTTACCTGATGGCATTAAACTCAGAACTTGTATAGTCTGACTCAGAACTAACCCGAGCATCATGGAATACAGGTGATATTTTCTTCATTCTACCCTTCTTCTCATGCATTTTATTTTCAATTAGGACATTAATTGAGTTAGGCATGGGGGGGTGGATTCATTTTCTGAATCATATTGTCAGCTTGTGGATTTCTTGTAAATTTTCCTTATTTTTCTTTTTTATTAAAAAAATTGAATTAGGAAAAGAAAACCTGGGCTTTAGAAATTTTCAACCTTAGGAAACAATACAGTAGGACCTGAACACTTAGACCCTTCAGGTCTTCGAGCTTAATCAGCCCGAGTGTCCACTAAAATGTGGACTTATTTTTCGAGACCTCGCCATTTGAAAATTCATTTTAAATTGGTTAAATAAGTTGGGGTGATAAGTACACGACTTATCAACCCACCCTCTGATTTGAGGAAACTTTAAATCTAAGCATCTACACACTATTTGCACTGACTCACTTTTCGGTAGTTTTAACGGAAATTGGGTAGTTAATGAACCTTCTAGGGTGGTATGGCTGGTAAGTTATCGTGGGAAACAACCCATTGATCGGTTGTCCAAAGCCCAGTCACATGACCATTCTCTTCTTGCTGCCTTTAGGTAAATCTTAGATCAGGGAAGCCACCTACTTAAAAAAAAAAAGAAAAAAAAGAAAAAGAAAAGTATCCAAAAAGAGAAAAAGAAAAGAAAGAAATAGAAAAAAAGAAAGGAAGAAAGAAATAAGTCACACTTCACCGCACGAGTATGGCTAGCAAGTTGTCGGTGGTAACAACTCATCGGCCGATTGTCCAAAACCTAGCTCACAAAAATGCATGTTTAATTCCAAACACTTAGGAAGAAGCGGAGATGTAGAATAAGCCGAGGAGATATACACTAGGTTCGCCCTTGTGTTGACTCCATAAAAATAATAGTAAGGGGGAAGCTACCGGTCGTATAGATACACCTTTAGGTAGAATTCCTTTTCAAGGTCACTTAGGGGCGTAGAAACCCAAAGTTCATTTTAATCACCGATCAGTGAGTCTATCACATTCCACACATAAAGATGCTTAGTACTTAGAGTTCTCTTCGAGTCTTGGGTGGGTTGAGTAGCCATAGAAAGCTACCTCGAAACCCTGAATTTAAAAATCCATAAAAAAATTAGAAAAGAGGAAAAACAAAAAAAGATGCTTTTGCTTTTGAATAAGGCGAGGACTTGGGAGGTTTGCATTTTGGCAGACACCCAGGCACTGTTGTATCTTTGTAGTTTAGATCCTTAGCAAAAATTCCTAGTGTTGAAGAATAACTCTTGCCCAAGAAATCCAATCTTAATTCTTTTATAAATAGCATATAGTTTTTGCTAAGGACTAGCAAAAGATAGGCATGGGGGTGTGATGATAACGTCATCATCAGCCATAACTAACTTTAATTAGTCAGAATCAATAAATATCTACTCCTACATAACCGCCAAAGAATCGTAATTCACTGAACATCCATTCTGAGAAGAGTGCATTAAATTAGGGTTAAATCTGCAGTTTTAACAGAGGATTATAAATGCAGAGTAATCATGGGATTTCCCAGGGCTTAATTAAAGGTCATATGTTCATTAATGACTAAAAAGAGGGTCTGTACAGACAAAATTGAGTTTTCATACATTTCGAGAATAAATAACCCGAAACCCTAATTTCAGACCCGCTTGAATAATAGAGGTTTTGGTCAGGATAAATTCTATCTAAACCTTCTAAAAATTATATAAAAATATTCCATAAGGTTTCATATCCTTAATTTGACCATTTGAACCTATTTTGACCTAAAGTAGAGTTTTAGATAGGAAGTTGCCCTAGTTTGGGTTTCTACGTAAATTACCCAATCAAAATTGGTCAAAACCAAAATCTGACTTCACCATCAGATTCCTTGGGTTCAAATTAGGTTTACGCCAAAATTTGGACCCAATCAGAGATCATCTTGACCTATTTTGCATTTTAGTCCAATCTGATTATTTTTCTCTCAAATAACCACTCAACTTTTGAAATATTCTCAAAGAGGCCCCCAACATTGTCATCCTCTTCACCAACAAGTTCCCATCGCCTTCGCGTTTGCAGAATCCTAAACCCCACCATGCATCGACCTTCAATCAAGAAGATCTCCTTGATTTCACAGCCAATCCCTTCCAAAATTGGAAGGGAGGATCTTGAGACCTTCCTCTTCCATATGAATGCAATCTCGAGCTCACATTTGAGCCGAGATGCCCATGCGAACTCCTTAAAATCAAGAGTCCTAATCCCTGATTTCCTGAGCTTTCAAGCTTATTTCCAAGCTTGGAAGCTCAACCCAAGCCCAATAAAAGGACCTTGATCACAAGCCACGCTCTTCAGCTTGGTTTTGGTCGGAATCTACCATTCTTCCCTCCTCTCCAGCTAAATGCTCCACGAGCTCCGACGACCTTCTCTATTTGACCTCTTCGCTCGCCGCCACAGACAATAGTCAGTGGGAGCATCTTCCTCAAGTTCCTCTGAGTGTCGAAGTACCAGCGAGCGCCACCCATACCCCTTCGTCATTGCTGCTTCTCCCATTGGAGGATTCACCTTCTCCCCCTACTTTCTTTTCATCCCTTTAAACCCTCAGTTCAACCCACGATGCCGCCGTTCACCCTCCATCTTCTCCACGTCTTGTTGCACCTCTGGCGAGGCTTACCCGACACCATAAGCCACCAACCGCCTCGCCAACGACTCCATAACTTAGCCTCATCCACCCGAACCAAACCCCTCTACTTATTCGTTGTTCCACCCATCCAATCGCTCCACCTGACACAACCGCTACCGCACCACCTTCTCGACCTTGTCCAACCCTCACACTCCACCAAACTCCACGAAACACCCACCACCACCTTCATCATGCTTTGGCGAAGCTTCTGAGGTGATTTAATGTGGTCATGAGGCCATCCTTTGTGTTTCAGGTCTTCTCCGTGCTCCGCCACCGCTGCCATCATCTCCGGCCTTATTCATCAAGCTCTGGCCACAAGAACTCCAGGCCCCACTTCCAAGCACTACGAAACTCCTCCATGCATCATTCCAGGCCATCAATTAGAGACCACGGCCTCGTCTTCAACATCAACTAGAGGCATCTCCTTCAGCAGCTGTCGTGATCGTGCACGAGGAAAAGAATAGGCACTTTAGTGCCACATCAGGCATGGAAGAACGTGCAACATCACTTATATTGTTTTTGTGCATTGAGCTTCCCGGTCAGTAACACAAGGCGTCGGGTCCCTCATTATCCATATCACCCGCCAACCCGACTGTTTACACGTAAAATCAAGGTTTTAAAATACTTCATCATAGTATAGGTCGAAATCACACGAAAACAAATAAAATTTATACTTGAATTTGAAGTCTGAGATTGAACACAGGGAGCAAGTAGGAATTCACAAACTACTCTTAATCACTATATAAATGAGCTTAAGGAATCAAGCCAAGAATGATTATCAATGAATAATATCTACTCAAAATTGATCTTCAATGCAGAACATGAGTATATCAAAAGTTTAATGAGACAGAAAGATGTTTAAGATAAAATAATGATGATTTGAATCACCAATTATTAGTCTTAAGTATATACATATCAATCACTTAATATCTGAAATAAATGAACAGTGGCTTGAACCACTTAAGTTTAATTCCATAAAAGCAAATGTATCAAGCTAAATTAGCCTCATCAGATGTCGATAATGAATATCAGATGACTTAAATGTCGCCTTGCTACAGTGCCTCCTCTTATTCTTCTTCCTCCCTTCTTCTTTAGGCACAGCCCCTCTATTCTTCTTCTTTAGAACATAGGGGACCCAACTCCCTTCAGCGATTAAATGTCACGCAGGGCCCTCTTTTCTTTAGCACACAGCAAAACCCTCCCTCTCTCTGTCACAAATCTTCCCCTTCTCCCCCTCTCTTCTTTCTCATAATCGGGTGTAATCAGGTTAAAGGTTGAGTTATCGGATCCTATGAAGTGGCCAGACCCGCGTGCGTAGGCATGGGCAAGGCGTGAGGGAGAGAAGAGGCGCGTGCGTGGGGGACTCGACCCCCCGTGTGCTTGGGCGAATAGCTATCAGCAAGAATTCAACTTATGCGTGCTCTACCCCTCGTCCACACACGATGTGGCACTAAAGGCACTGCCTTTTCGTCGCGAAACCGCAGGAAGTGCAGCACTTGTTTGTGAGCTGCTCGAATCTGTTCTGTGCTCAATTGAAGATGTAGCTCTGCTCTTGGGATGTGTCCGTGTCGATTGCGAGTGGAATTAGTAGCGGTGATGTCCGAAGGAAGCGTGACAGCGTCGAAGATGACAAAGGCAATGGCGGAGGGTGGCAAAGACCTAGAAACACACATACAGCCTCTCGGCCTAATTAAAATAGTTCAGGAGCATCACCGTGGGGCGAGGAGAGTGATGGAGGTGATGGTGAAGTGTTTCGTGGTGTTCATCGATCGGATGACATCGGAGATGATGGATTGAGCAGGAGGTGTTTGGTGGAGGTTTATGATGGGTGGAACACAAAATAAGTAGAGGGGTTTTGGTGGGCATGAGCTGGCGGAGTGAATGGGAGTTGTGTTGAGGTGAACGGTGGCGTATAGCGAGCTCTTGGCCTCGTCGGAGCTTGGCCAGAGCGAAGGAAGATGAAGGGGGAGGCACATGGTTCGTGGTCGGAATTAGAGTCTAAGGAGGAGAATTTAAAGTAGAGAGGAAGACGGGGCTAAAGGAAATAATTTAGCAGGCGAAGGAGGTAGGGTGGCGTCGGCTGTGGTTGGCCGGCACCAAGGACAAAACTTGCTCTGGTAAGGTAAACGGCTGCGAGGAAAGGGAGAGGACACCCTCGCTGTGGCTGGCAAGGCGTGGACGAATGTTAGGAAGAGGTTGGATGGGCCAATTTGGCCTTTGGCCATTCGTAAGAAGATGGGGAAGGAGGCTGCCAGAGCTAAGGTGGAGCTTGGCCGGAGATGGAGGAAGAAGGGGTATTTGGCCTTAAAACCTTGCTAAAGATGTAGGGTTGTGCACAGGGGCTTTTTATAGGCCATTGGGTTGAGCTTCAAGCTTGAGAGCTTCGCAAATCAGGAAATAGGTTTAGGATTTTCAATGAATTAGGAAGGTCGTGGAAGATCTCAGATGGAAGGATTTTCAATGAATTAGGAAGGTCGTGGAAGATCTCAGATGGAAGGGGATCTCCTCAAGAGTCTTCCTTCCAATTTTGGAAAGGTTTCTCCATGAAATCATGGAGATCTTCCTAATTGAAGATCAACTCTTGGTGGGTTCACACGGCCATGGCGGTAGGGACCTTTTCACAAAGACTATGAAGAATTTGTGGGGGTCCTTGCAAAGAATTTAAAAGTTAGGGGCATGTGTGTGAGAGATAAGAGTCAGACTGGACCAAAATGCAAACTTGGTCAAGATGATTTCTGATTGAGCTCAAATCTGGTAAAAGCCTAATTTGGATCCAAGGAATCTGATGGTAAAATTAGATTTAGGTTTTAACCAATCTTGATTGGGTAAATTGCATCGAAACCTAAATTAGGGCAAATGTCCATCTAAGACTCTATTTTAGGTCAAAATGAGTTCCAATGGTCAAAGCAAGCATTCCAAACCTTAAAGAATGCTTTTCTATGATTTTTTGAAGGTTTAGGTAAATTTTATCATGACTGAAACCTTATTTATTTAAGTAGGTCTATTTTTAGGATTTCAAATGTCATTTAATTCTTGAAACGCGTGAAAACCCGTTTCTGTCTGCATGAACCCACCTATTAGGCATTTATGACCATTTGACCTTCAATCAAACCCTAGGAAACCTCATGATTGTTTTGCAATTAAGATATTTTGTTAAAATTGTAAATTTACCCCTATTTTAATGGATTTCTCTCAGAAAGGATATGCAATGCATTACAACCCTTTGCGGTTATGTAGGAGCATTTATCAATGGATTAAGACTAAATGAAGCTAGATATAATTGATGATGACGTTATCATCACCAACCTATTTTGCACACCTCGATCATCACCCACGCCAGTGACCTTGGTCCATGCTCTCGACCCGAATACCCAATCCAATTATACACTTGCAGGGCCTGTGAGAGAGAAGAAAGAGGAGGGAACTTGTGAGAGAGCGAGGGAGGGTTTTTCTCTCTGTAACTGTGCCCTATGCGACACTTAGTCACTAAAGGCCTTGGCTCCCCTATGCTGTGAAGAGAAGGCTAGAGAAGAAGGAGAAGGCTCGAGGAGAAAGAAGGGAAGAGAAGAAGAAGAAGAAGAAGAAACGGCTTAAAAGCCTTATGCCTATGTTTACTAATGATCATTTAAGCCATCTAAAAATAAGAGCTGTCGTCTGATCACTGTAGCATTCAAGCTACTGTTCATTTATTTGATATAATTGAGATCTAATATGCATGTTTGATTAAGGCTAATAATTGGTGATTCAAATCACCATTATTTTGTCTTATCTTCTTTTTATCATTGTAAACTATTGAAATACTCATGCTTATGATTGAATAACTAATGTGACAGGTTATTATTCATTGAATATCTACTTGCATGCTCAATTAATTATACTCATTTATTCTGAATGTGATTAATGTTGTGAATTCCGCATTTGCTCCCTGTGTTCGACCTCGGACTCCATTATAGATTTTGAGTTATAAATTTTATCTGTTGATCAAGCTATTTGGGAGTGTGCTACGACGACGAAACATTAAACTCCTATCTTTCCTGTAAACATTTTGGCATCGTTGCCGGGGGGCAACGTATAATTCATACATTGATCTTATCTTTCTTTATTGCTATCTGAGCACTAACTTGCCCTATTTGATTTGATTGTGATTTTGTGAGGTACATCACGAGGAGATCTTCCACACAAATCAGCCACTCCCATGGCAGGTAATCTCTCTTCTTCCATAATCATTCCCTTAATCTTTGGAAGAAAGAGAAAGGAAACAAATCAATTAGGAATCACCTGCCTTATTTTCATAGTAATTTTCATTCAAAAGACAAGTTTCCTGGTTTGCAAAAAATTCACATCTGATTGAATTTGAGACGATTCTACTTAGAGATCCCTACCCTAATTTCCTGTGCCTACTAGGGATTTACGCTTAATTTCTAATTACCTTGGACTACTCACCTTCTTGTTTGAAGTCCAAGGTGTATATATTGAGATTTAATTGAACTTGAATAGAGCCAATTAGGGTATCTACTCTAAGGGTTTTGAAGTGTTAGTTCATAATTGCCTGCATTAAAGGAAATCAAACTTCCCGCATTTGTATGCCACCCAAGCCCTTGATTGAAAAGAGGTAATCAAGAAGAACCCTAAAATCAAGCTCTAAATTCACTTGAACTCTAAAATTTTGGACCTAATAAACTGAGAATCAATTCAGGGTGATCTTTGGGTCTGGACTCAGATTTCATTATGTAACTTTTAGGGTAGGTCAGGTGAAGTTGGTTTACTTTGTATGCTAATCAACCTCCAAATTAGGTCATAAACTAAATCAATTTCTAATCAAGTGAAATCCAAGGCACAAACTAGGCTAAAATTGGAACACTTAAGGTCTCAATTCGTCCAGTCTACTTGGAACTGCATTGATAAGGAAGGTCGGTTGGGGGTAACCTTGTAACTCGTGAGGACGCTCTACTGTGTAGGGGTCTTTGCGGGGCTCTCCCTTCCTAGCTACCCAGGTAATTCTCAGGCGTGCGGATTTTTGATTCAAAGGTATCATCTGCCTCGAAACAAACCTTAGTCATCAAAAAATCTTTGAGTGCCTTGATTGGGTTCCCTCATCCTTTCTCTAGAGCACATACACAAGAAGGTCCGTAGGTTTTTAACCTAAAAGGTCTCATTAGATCTTCTATAAGGATTTCTCATCTGATCTGATTACTTCAACCTGAACCTGAGTTTGATTCTGAATCCTAATACACCACTTGATTTAAAAATGCAACATGGAAATTTAGGAAGATCAATTAGGAAACCTGAATCCTAAAGGTCCATGAAAAATAGAATGATTGAGGCTGCCCTTAAATATTATGAAGATGATGAGAAAACCTCAAATATCGGGGTTCCGGTTAATGTACCAGAAACAACCCACATTATGAACCATGCTGAAATGCTATTTACGAAAATCTTACATGGTTCAACCCAGGATGATCTTTTATCAGAATACAGTGAATTATGGAGATGGCATAGTAATGAGTATATACAATGTGTGTCGGACCCACAACTCTGGGAGATACACCAAGATATCATTGAGCAACATGCAGATATTCTAAATCTATTGTTACAAGCCATTAATGAGACATCTTGGGGTGATTCTAGAGCCTTTCCATAGCCTGGGTCGGGCACTCAGAATTATTGTGGACCCCCAACCCAAATAGAATTAGATACAAACTATGTACAGAATGACACACCTGATCTGGAAATGGGTTGGGAGGATCCGATTGCAGGTGTTCATAATTTCGAATCAACCCTAGAAAACAATGAAGCTAGTCAGTCAAACCTAGATTTCCCTGACACCTGTGATGATGAGATTGAGTTAGAACTTCTCGAGAATGTAATTCCCAAGCCTTATCCTATTAAGATAGTTCTCGAGAATGATTCTGACATCCCAATAGAACCTAGTCAAGATTCTAGTGACCCAACACCTACATTTGACCTAGAATCTAGATTTTAGCCTATTTGGGATGTTAAAGAGGCCCAATGTGATGAGAATCCGATTTTGAATCTGGATTATTATTGTGGGCCTATATTCGATGATTACACCTCTCCAACCGCCTCAGAGATACAGATTGATTTTTCAGAAGTTAAACCAATTTATGATACAGAAATCGAGGGGTTGAAGAGCTGGGATTCAATTGAGCCTATCCTAAGAACCAAGAACCTGAGCCTATAACTAATAAAGACACCTCTTTGAACTCAGAATTGGAAATTAGGTTAGATCCAAGTTAAGTTGCTGATTCTACACATCTTGATTCATTCTATGGTGGAAATCCTAATTTGGAATTAGGTTCAAACACTGATCTTCGCAAATTCTCCGATGATTTTGAATCTTACTCTGATTTCGAAGAACCTTTGTTTCCTGATGATTACGAACCAGTTTATGACCTCAACGTCGGTGCTAGAGCACCACGATCATTTGTTTTGATGATAACAAAACACGTGTTATTTAACATTTGCACTTGGAGTCTTAGATTTTAGGTCAATTGCAAATGTAGACGTGTTTAGACGGAATTCGAGCTCGCATCCAGGACGGATTGGAGGAGCTTGATGGAGAGCAGAGGAGATTCGCGAGGAGCGCTAGATTGAAGATGGAAGGACAAGAAGAATAGGATAGAATTTTGTTTAATCCTTTCATGTACTTTTATCTTTATTTTTCTTGCTCTTTTTATTTCCTTAGAACATTATGTTAAAGAGCCTCAAAGTACCCTAACAGTAGTCCTAGGAACACCTGCACAACCCTAGGATACTTAGGTTTTCTGTAGAATACTTAGAAAACCAATATAGAGTTCAAACAGAGTTTCCAAACGTCTAATTCCCAAATCAGACGTCTGATAAAGTGTTTTAAGATGTCTGACTGTTGATTCAGACGTCTGATAACTATTAGGCGGGACATAGTTAGTTCTGTCTGATGAAATCAGACGTCCAGACCTTAGACCAGACGTCTTAGAAGACGTCTGATGACTTTGCCAGACGTCCAATTAGTGGACCATTGGCTGGCTTAGCGAACAGTCAAGAATGTGACCGTTAGAGCCTTATCAGACGTCCATAGGACTTTCCAGACGTCAGATAATTACCGTTTTGCCTCGGCTGACCCAAAATCTCTTCTCAGAGATTTTCTAGCCGTTGCAATGTTTGGAAATCCATTCCCACAGAAAAAGTAGGTTTCCAGACGTCTAGACATAGTGCCAGACGTCCTATATGTCTTCTGATGGACTTGCACAAGAACCCTGTTTAGATCTGATTCAAGTCAGGAAGGAACCGGCCCAAAATCAGACGTCTGACCTTGGAATCAGACGTCTTAAAGTGAACTTCCAGACGTCTGATGCCAGAATTAGACGTCTGATAAGCCTGTTAGAACAATGATTGTTCCTAATTTCGGGCTGATTCTCCCTAAGCCTTCCAAAGCGTTCCTAAGGCCTCTATAAATAGAGGGGAACCTTTGCAACACAAAAAACACACCAAGATACACAAGAAACACTTTGTAATACACTTTCCACTCTCTTGTGTCCTAGCTAGCTCTTGCTCTCCAAGCTCAAGCTCCATTCATCTTGAGAGCATCAAGCTGTTGCGCACCCGCTCTCTCGTCGTTGTTCACGAGAGCGACGTTGCGCCGTCGCGTGGCACACGCATCCGTGTCGTCGATGCACTCCTTTCAAAGGGAAGCATCCTATTTCCTATAGAAGCTTAGGTTAAATATTACTTTGTTGGCTCTATAGGATTACTTGTTTTATCTTTGTTATTTGGTTGGGTATTCGCTTTGCGAATTCCCGTCTCCTTCGCGAGACAAAATCCTTCTCGTGAAGAGAAGGGGTTGAGGTACGCTACCCTCGTCTAAGTAGCGTGGTTGTATTTGAGGTTGAATCACCCTCGTTTAAAGTGATTCATTTAGTGGATTTTGATCAATTTGGTTGATCGGAAAATCCTAACTCGAGAGGGTTAGGTGGTGGTTTTCACCCGGTTTGGGTTTCCACCTAAAAATACTTTGTGTACTTTGTGTGATTGCATCTTGTGAGATTGTTTATATTTTATTTCTGCAATTATTACGTCACCCCCTCCTGTTAGACGAAACTTCAGTTGGTATCAGAGCCGGTCTTGCTGTTTCGGCGTAACAACCAAGCAAGAAGATCTATGGAGGGGAGCAGTTCCGCGGGTAGGATTTCCGAGGGCCAGTCTACGACTCGTCCGCCGTTCTTTGACGGGAGCAACTACCCTTACTGGAAGCTGCGGATGAAGGTGTGGCTTCAAGCCACCGATTTCACGGTCTGGGCCTGGTGCGAGACCCCCTTCGACATCCCAGAGAAACCTGCTGGAGGATACTCGCAGCAGCAGATTCGGGAACTCTCGCTCAACGCGAAAACAATGAACGTGTTGTATTGTGCGCTCAGCTCGGAGGAGTTCAACAGAATCTCGCAATGCGCCACCGCATACGAGATTTGGCACACACTCGAGGTAACTCATGAAGGTACCTCTAAGGTAAAAACTTCTAAAATAAATTTACTTTCTCAAGAATTTGAATCTTTTTCTATGAAACCTAACGAGTCTTTAAGTGAGATGAACACTAGGTTCACTCTCATTGTAAATAACTTGAAAGCTTTAGGAAAAACTTTCATCAAGGGGGAGCTTCAAGGGAAGCTTCTTCGTTCCCTCGGACCGGAGTGGGAACAGAAAGTCACCACCATCGAGGAGGCGAATGAAGTGGAGGAGCTCAACATGGAAGATCTCCTAGGCAATCTAATGGCCTACGAGACAAAGTTGAAGCAGAAGAAGAAGGATACACCGGAGCCTAAACCGAAGAAGACTCTCGCCTTCAGAGCCGCGTCGGATAGCGAGGTAAGTTCCGACGACGAAGACTTTAGAATTTTACTTAAAAAATTTTCCAAGTTTTGTAGGGAATTAAAGAAAGAGAAGAAGGAGAAGAAGGAGAGCCCGAGACGTTGCTACCACTGCAACGAGAAAGGGCACCTACTACCAGAGTGCCCTCTTCTCAAAAAGGAGAAGAAGAAGGAAAAGGAGAAGAAATCTAAGAAGAAGGCGTTCCAAGCCACTTGGGACGATTCTAGCTCGGAGGAAGAAGAAGAAGAAAAACAAGAAACCGCTTGCTTTGGTTTCATGGCCAGAGGAAGCGACAGCGAAATCGGAAGCGACTCAGACAACGAGGTAAGTTACGATTTACAAGAAGCTTTTAATGAACTATTTGAGCTTAGTAAATCATTAAAAATAGAAAACAAAAGCATGAAAAAGAATCTTAGCTTTCTTAAATCTGAAAATGATAGGTTAGAAATAAAACTTAAGGATCTAGAAGCTTGTCCTAAAAATGATAACCTATTATTAGAAAATCATAAACTCATCAATGAAAATAATAAATTGATTGAAGAAAATGATAGTTTAAAGTTAAAAATTTCTGACTTACAGACTAAGATGCATACTATAGAAAAAGAAATTGCATGTCTTAGGGAAAACTCTAACAAATTAATCAACAAAGTAGATAATTTTTATAGCCCTAAGATTGAGAAAGGATCTCCATCAAGGAGACCCGCTAACAGATCCGGATCCAAGCCCACTTGGATACCGAAAAAAGAATTAGAATCTTCTTTTGTAGGGTTCAGGGATAATTACAACACAAAGGACTGGACCTACAAACTCAAAGCTGGTCAACTCAAGTTGTGTAACGACCCGTTCCCGAGCCCCTACGAGACACGAGAATCGGACCGACTTAACTAATCCCAAGACCTAGTTGTCCAACAAGGAAGTAACCAAAAGAGCAGTAAAATAAACCACATTCAACATGAATATAACTAACAGTAAGAAAATACAACAGCAGGGAAAGAAACTACTACAGTATATACTACCACAACAGTAGAACAACATTCATAACTAAATATGAACTGCAGGTAAAGAAAAGTACAGCGGAAACAAGAACTACTCACTATAACGGAACAAAAAGAGGTACAAGAAACAGTGGTAACTCTACTGGACCCTACTCGGCCCAGCGTCCTCTGCAGCCGCTGACCCTGGCTGCTCAACACCTAGTCCTGAAAGGTAACGAGTGTAACACGTCAGCAAAATCTGAGTAGAGTGGCAACTAAAACTAAAGAAACAGTAGAGTGTACAATAGCTGTTAAGTTCTGTTACTTTCTTTATTTAAGTCTTTCAATTATCTCATGATTTATCTATTTCTCAGATCTTTCACTTGATCTTGAATGTTCCTCGTGGGAACGATCTTGATTGCAGTCTTTTCCGAACAGTAGAAGTAGCACGTGGTGCTTTCCTGGCCGGGAGAGTCCCCCGTGGTGATCCTACTCTCAGTCAACCACCCCAAGGTCACTGACAGACGTAACGGTGACTACGGCACGCGCGGTAAACTCACGGGTAGCTAACCCGCATTGGCACGCGGTCAGTCATTTCCGTTAACGGATCTGCCCAAAGCACAGCACGGAACCAGTACAGGGCAGAGCCCTCTCAGTAACAGGGGTCCAACCCCTCCACAGTAACCAAACAGGGGCCTTGCCCCTCCACAGTCCGCGCACCCTCACCTGACTACCCTGGTTTGCCCCAGTGGGCCTAACAAGTCGGTGTGGGGGGCTAGCAGAACCCCGGGGCCCGTGGGGTAGCTAGTACCTCCCTACACTAGTAGCTCTCCTCGGTACTACGTATACGAGGGCCAGCAAGTCGGTACAGAGTGGTCAGTCCTAACCCCGGGTCCCTGGGGCGGCTAGCTCAGCTCTGCACTAAACAGGGGGACAGTCGCTCTCCTTGGTACTCCGTACTCAAGGGCCAGCTCACTTCCCCAGTTCTATTCCATTCACCTTCCAGGAGTTATACTCCTACTTCCCCGTAGGGTTCCAGCTCAGAACGTCTAAATTTCACCTTCCAGTTTCACGTTATCACAATCCATGTTCTCAAATACGTTTATTTATTCAACAGGCAGCTGTTAATTCAATTACAGGCAGCTATTTGTTCCTTTCCATTTTTCCAAGACTGCAGTATTCATTTGTTCCACTAGTTTTCCCGTCCTAGGATTCATGTCGTATCCTAGGATCTATCATACAATCTAGTTTTCCAGCCCTAGGATTCATGCAACACCTAGGATCTATCATTCAATCTGTTTTTCATTCCTAGGATTCATGCAATGTCCTAGGTTCTATTTATGATTCCACAATTTAACAGGTTATACTTAAAAGCCACTCTACCAGGTACGACGGGAGTAATGGGGGCGTGATCGGGAATCCCGCGTGCCTCCGCGACCCTCAAGACTGCAACGGAATGAGGTCCTCTCACAAGGATCAAACACAAGGAGTGTCTCAGAACAGTGTATAGCTACTGTAGACAGGTAGAGGATTTAATTCCGAAAAGAACGCAACTCGAAACGCGAAAAACGGAACCCGAACGGGCCCTCAACGGGTCGAAAACGACGACACTGTGCAAAATCAGACGTCTGGAACTTCTTCCAGACGTCTTAAAAAGTGGATCAGAGAATTACCTTGTTCTGCGTGGTTTCTCAGACGTCCAGAAGCCTGCGGGGACGTCTGGCCTAGTTCCCAGACATCCGATGGTCACCCCGGACGTCTGGAGGTCGCTCCCGCCGTCTGGTACTACAACCAGACGTCTGATTCGCGTTGGATGGTGAATCACCGAGCCTGCGCGCACCCAACTCTCTCTCTCTTAGTACGGTCAGTCGACCAGAAGGAAGAAGACGGAAGAACTCACCTTTCAGACGTCTGGATGGTCTTCCAGACGTCTCCCCCGCCGTCTGGCTATCATTCCAGACGTCTGATTCTGGAAATGTTTCCAGAATCAGGCCGCGACTCGCCCTCCGCTCGCGACGCCGCGCCTCGTCGCACCTCGTGCGCCTGCTGCTCGGACAGCAGCAGTCCCCCCCGTGTCGCCCCGCGCCCGCTGCGCTCCCCGCCGGCCAGCCCTGGTAGCCCCGGCGAGCTCGCCCTCACGGCTGAGCGCCGCTCTCGCACGCAGCACCTCCTCCGCGCTCACTGCAGCTGCCGCTGCCGCCGCAACCTCGCGCTCTCTCTCGCGCTCACTGGCTGAAGGAGAAGAGGAAGGAGGCGGTGGTGACGGAAGAGCGCGTGGCCCTTTAAGGCCACGCGAGGAGGAGAGAGAAGGAGCGCGACAGGGGAATCTGTAGCCGCAGGAGGAAGGAATAAGCGAATATGCGGGTCTGCGCGCTCAGGGGCGCAGACGACCCGCGCGTGTCAAAGATAACCGTTTTTCAGACGTCTGGCAACGATCCCAGACGTCTGATACGACGTCTGGAAGTGATTCCAGATGTCTAGTTCGACGTCTGGCCCACCTCCCAGACGTCTTAAAAGACGTCTGGGGCACGCGTTCATAACAAGTTGGGAGAACCAAGGAGTAGACCAAGGAGGAGAACAAGAAGACTGACGAGACGACGAACAAGCGACGGACCCGCCGCACGTCGACCACTAGATTGGAGACCGGTGCCAATGCCCGGGCCTCCAAGCTACGGATGGGAGCCCCATCCGATGTGGCATCAACCACCATTCGGGCCATTTTATTGGCCATGGTAGGTGAGGTAAAAATTCTTCACCCTATCTTTTTATCATTAGCATTTGATAGGGGGAGTTAAAAAATTTTTATGAGCTATTTGTAAATTTTTAAGGGGGAGATATAAGGTAGCTAAATTTCCTTTAGAAAGGGGAAAAAATAATAATAGCTATCTTGTTGTTATAAAAAGAAAAAAAGGGGAGGACATCACCTTTGTTAAAAGAAATTTATAGAAGAGCATGTCTTAAGGGGGAGTTATAGAAAATTTAAAATCAATCAAACCTTTTTGATAATGTCAACAAGGGGGAGGATTTTTTGCATTATTATTTACGATTTTGTCATCATCAAAAAGGGGGAGATTGTTGGTGCTAGAGCACCACGATCATTTGTTTTGATGATAACAAAACACGTGTTATTTAACATTTGCACTTGGAGTCTTAGATTTCAGGTCAATTGCAAATGTAGACGTGTTTAGACGGAATTCGAGCTCGCATCCAGGACGGATTGGAGGAGCTTGATGGAGAGCAGAGGAGATTCGCGAGGAGCGCTAGATTGAAGATGGAAGGACAAGAAGAATATGATAGAATTTTGTTTAATCCTTTCATGTACTTTTATCTTTATTTTTCTTGCTCTTTTTATTTCCTTAGAACATTATGTTAAAGAGCCTCAAAGTACCTTAACAGTAGTCCTAGGAACACCTGCACAACCCTAGGATACTTAGGTTTTCTGTAGAATACTTAGAAAACCAATATAGAGTTCAAACAGAGTTTCCAGACGTCTAATTCCCAAATCAGACGTCTGATAAAGTGTTTTAAGACGTCTGATAACTATTAGGCTGGACATAGTTAGTTCTGTCTGATGAAATCAGACGTCCAGACCTTAGACCAGACGTCTTAGGAGACGTCTGATGACTTTGCCAGACGTCCAATTAGTGGACCGTTGGCTGGCTTAGCGAACAGTCAAGAATGTGACCGTTAGAGCCTTATCAGACGTCCATAGGACTTTCCAGACGTCTGATAATTACCGTTTTGCCTCGGCTGACCCAAAATCTCTTCTCAGAGATTTTCTAGCCGTTGCAACATTTGGAAATCCATTCCCACAGAAAAAGTAGGTTTCCAGACGTCCAGACATAGTGCTAGACGTCCTATATGTCGTCTGATGGACTTGCACAAGAACCCTGTTTAGATCTGATTCAAGTCAGGAAGGAACCGGCCCAAAATCAGACGTCTGACCTTGGAATCAGACGTCTTAAAGTGAACTTCCAGACGTCTGATGCCAGAATTAGACGTCTGATAAGCCTGTCAGAACAATGATTGTTCCTGATTTCGGGCTGATTCTCTTGGGCTTTGCACCCAACGGCTATAGAACCTTTCCTAAGCCTTCCAAAGCGTTCCTAAGGCCTCTATAAATAGAGGGGAACCTTTGCAACACAAAAAACACACCAAGATACACAAGAAACACTTTGTAATACACTTTCCACTCTCTTGTGTCCTAGCTAGCTCTTGCTCTCCAAGCTTAAGCTCCATTCATCTTGAGAGCATCAAGCTGTTGCGCACCCGCTCTCCCGCCGTTGTTCACGAGAGCGACGTTGCGCGGTCGCGTGGCACACGCATCTGCGTCGTCGACGCACTCCTTTCAAAGGGAAGCATCCTATTTCCTATAGAAGCTTAGGTTAAATATTACTTTGTTGGCTCTATAGGATTACTTGTTTTATCTTTGTTATTTGGTTGGGTATTCGCTTTGCGAATTCCCGTCTCCTTCGCGAGACAAAATGCTTCTCGTGAAGAGAAGGGGTTGAGGTACGCTACCCTCGTCTAAGTAGCGTGGTTGTATTTGAGGTTGAATCACCCTCGTTTAAAGTGATTCATTTAGTGGATTTTGATCAACTTGGTTGATCGGAAAATCCTAACTCGAGAGGGTTAGGTGGTGGTTTTCACCCGGTTTGGGTTTCCACCTAAAAATACTTTGTGTACTTTGTGTGATTGCATCTTGTGAGATTGTTTATATTTTATTTCCGCAATTATTACGTCACCCCCTCCTGTTAGATGAAACTTCACTCAACGTCCATGATCCGTTCTTTGATTCTAATGCTAAGGTATATGATTTGGACCTTAAAGAAGCCATACCTTCTGATCCACGTACAGAGCCTTCCAAATCCCATTCTCAACCCCGACCCGCCATCGGAATTAACTTCTACTCTGATTCACTACTCTCTGATCTGGTCGCATATGATTCTCCTCCATCTGTTGATCAAGTTTCAGATATTGATCAGATCGATAATCACTTCCTATCCTTTTCTGATCCTATCAGTAGGGTTCCTACAGCCTCTATAGCTTCGCTTTCTTTTGAGGATCCTTACTCTGACCAAGCTGAATCGACTCAAACAAACCCTAGATTCTCATTTCCATATCTGTTTGAGCCTCAAAGTATCTGGTGGGCTCCACATCTTCTGATTCACATCTATTAACCCACCAGACTGATTGGGTTTGGGCTGCATCATCAGTCTGTTGATCTGAACAAGCACCTGGTTGGACCAACCAGGCTATTAATCAAGGTGCTTGTTCTACAAAATTCTTCTAATTTGACCGCCCCATCTCCTTGATCACCTTCTGCTCGACTGAAGGTATTGAATTTAGCGCTTAACCCGTCATTCCAAAAACCCAAGACCCTTTTGATCATCTTTTAAGCTACACTCCTATTGTACTTTAGAGTTTAGTTTTAGAACAATTGACTCCACCTTTGGTACTTGTATCAAAGATCAAAATCGCCTGCAACAGGCATCTCGACCCGTTCATTCATCTTGAGACCCTATTCTAACCCTTGAACCAAGCTGATTTCATACCCTCTAGTTTACAATGAGGACATTGCAAAACTTAAGCATAGGAAGGTGTTAAAGTGCAAACAGACAAAAATCAATTCTCTGAGGGTTTCTCACAAAAAAATATATATTCAAAAATTGATAAAAAAATAAAACATTGAAAAAGAACAAAAAAATGGAGAAAGGGGAGGAAAATTTTGAGAACTAAATTGAAAATCTTTCTTGAGGAGGAAAAGAGAGGAGAATTCAAATGTAAAAAAGGAGCAAAATTCAAGAACAAAAATTGATAGTCATTAGCCATTGATTATGGAATCTACTTAAGTTCTAGACCTAATCAAAAGAAAAAAAATATTAACTCCTAAGAATAAAGAGACAAATAGATTAATATGAGTGCTGATCTTAGGCCTCTTGGGCTTGTTTTAGGACTTAAATATTCACATATTCGTTAAGATCCGGATTAGTCCTCAAGAAGTTGAGGAAAGTGTGAAGCTGATGTATTAGGTCTAAGGCTTAGGGATTATTCAGCCCCGTTGTCTGCCCTTTGATTTGCAGAACTTGGTAACCTAAGCACCCAAAATCACACACTTAGTCTGGTTCAGTCCGCTTAACAAAGAAAAATTTGCCAAAAGTGTTATGTTTGGAAAAATCATCTCAAAGATCTAGCTTAGGAGTGGCTCGACAACAAAAGTTGATTGAATGAGTTCCCGGCACGGAAAGGTGAGAAATTTCCCTCGAAGATGTGTAATAACATATCGTCTCCTCGATGCTTATCTCCTAGGATACCTAAATATCCTATCGGGGGCATGAAAGCACCTTGTGTTGGTTCAAGTGTCATGGGCGAGATTATCCCGAAATGTCTATTGCCAGGGCCTGAATTTAGCTACAGATTGCCATGGGTGACACTATCTCAAAGTATCAAAAGCCAGGGTTCTGAGGGTTGCCATGGGCGGTGCTATCCTGAAGCATCGAAAGCCAAGGGCCCTTCGAGGATTAATGGTGGGGACAAGGAATCTGATACAGATCGTGTTAAGGGCCAATTCAAGGCTAGATTTAGGGAAAAGTAAAAAATTAAAGAGAGAAAACTCTCAAAATGAAAATCCTTCTATCTCTTTCTTACAAAAAAATGCACTAGCAAACTGAACCTGGACTTAATACCTTTATGCACAGGTGCTTTAACTGCTGGATTCAACGAACTTCTGGGTAGTTTTTGCGGGCTTTAGAAACCTTTGCAGCAAACCGAGACTGAAGCTGGTCAAATCTAGATCTTGATTCAAACTTGAGTACCTCTAGACCTACTATTAGCATTCTGACCTAATTTCTAAATAATAATAAGAATCAAGCATCTGAACTTCAATCCAAGGTCTAGAACTCTAGTTCTTTCCACAAGATTTTGCTAAGGGACTAGTAAAAGTTAGGCATGGGGGTTATGATGATAACGTCATCATCAGTCATAACTAGCTTTAATTAGTCAGAATCAATAGACAACTGCTCCTACATAACCGCCAGAGAGTTATAATTCACTGAACATCCATTCTAAGAAGAGTACATTAAACCAGGGTTAAATCTGCAGTTTTAATAGAAGATCATAAATGGAGAGTAATCATGGGATTTTCCAGGGGTTAATTAAAGGTCATATATTCATTAATGACTAATAAGAGGGTCCGTATAGATAGAAACATATTTTCACACATTTCGAGAATAAATAACCCAAAACCCTAATTTCAGACCTGCTTGAATAACAGAGGTTCTGGTCGGGATAAATTCCATCTAAACTTTCTAAAAATCATATAAAAATATTCCATAAGGTTTGGTATCCTTGATTTAACCATCTTAACCTATTTTGACCTAAAACAAAGTCTCAGATAGGAAGTTATCCTAATTTGGGTTTCTACGTAAATTACCTAGCCAAAATTGGTCAAAACCAAAATCTGACTTTACCATTAGATTCCTTGGGTTCAAATTAAATTTGTACCAAAATTTAGACCTAATCAAAGATCATATTGACCTAGTTTGCATTTTAGTCCAATCTGATTCTTTTTCTCTCAAATAACCCCTCAGCTTTTGAAATATTTGCAAAGAGGCCCCCAACTTTGTCATCTTCTTCACCAACAGGTCCTCACAGCCTTCGCATATGCAGAATCCTAAAACCCACCATGCGCCAACCATCAATCAGGAAGATCCCCCTGATTTCACGGACAATCCCTTTCAAAATTGGAAGGGAGGATTTGTGACCCTCCTCTTCCATCTGAATGTAATCTCGAGCTCACATTTGAGCCAAGATTCCCATGAGAACTCCTTAAAATCAAGATTCCTAATCCTTGATTTTTCAATCTTGCAAGCTTGTTTCCAAGCTTGGAAGCTCGACCCAAGCCCAATAAAAGGACCTTGATCACAAGCCACGCTCTTCTGCTTGGTTTTGGCCAAAATCTACCCTTCTTCCCTCCTCTTCGGCCGAATGCTCCACAAGCTCCGACGACCTTCTCTATCTGACCTCTGCGCCCGCCACCACAGACAATAGTCGGAGAGAGCATCTTCCTCAAGTTCCTCCACACATCGTAGTACCAGCGAGCGCCACCATACGCCTTCTTCGTCACCGTTTCTCCCACTGGAGGATTCACCTTCTCCAGCGTCAGCCATACCAAAATCGATGCCTTCCTCCCCTTCCGTTCGATTAGGTTAGGTTAGTTAGGTTCCCCTCTCCCCCTACTTTCTTTTCATCCCTTTAAACCCTCAGTTCAACCCACGACGCTGCCATTCACGCTCCATCTTCTCCATGTCTGACCACACCTCCGGCGAGGCTTCCCCGACACCACAAGCCACCAACCTCCGCACCAATGACTCCATAACCTTCGCCTCATCCACCCAAACCAAACCCCTCTACTTATTCGCTGTTCCACCCATCCAATCGCTCCACCTGACACAACCGCCGCCACACCACCTTCTCGACCTTGTCCGACCCTCACACTCCACCAAACTCCACAAAACACCAACCACCACCTTCGTCGTGCTTTGGCAAAGCTCCTGAAGTGATTTAATGTGTCCGTGAGGCCATCCTTTGTGTTTCAGGTCTTCGTCGTGCTCCACCGCCGTCACCATCATCTCCAGCCTTATTCATCAAGCTCCGGCCACAAGAGCTCCTGGGTCCACTTCTAAGCACTACAGAACTCCTCCAAGCATCATTCTAGGCCATTAATTAAAGACCACGGCCTCATCTTCGACATCAACTAAAGGCATCTCCTTCAACAACTATCATGGTCATGTGCGAGGAAAAGAACAGGCACTTTAGTGTCACATCAGGCACGGAAGAATGCGCAGCATCACTTATATTATTTTTGTGCATTGGGCTTCCCACTCAGTAACAAGAGGGGTCGGGTCCCTCATTACCCATATCATTCGCTAACCAACCTATTTCGCACACCTCGGTCATCACCCACGTTGGTGACCCTGGTCCATGCTCTCAACCCGATTACCTGGATCCGACTATACGCTTGCTAGGCCTGTGAGAGAGAAGAAAGAGGAGGGAACTTGTGAGAGAGAGAGGGAGGGTTTTACTCTCTATAATTGTGCCCTATGCGACACTTAGTCGCTGAAGGCCTTGGCTCCCCTATGCTGTGAAAGAGAAGGCTAGAGAAGAAGGAGAAGGCTCGAGAAGAAAGAAGGGAAGAGAAGAAGAAGAAGAAGAAAAGGCTTAAAAGCCTTGTGCCTGTGCTTACTGATGATCATTTAAGCCGTCTGAAAATAAGATGACACTGTAGCATTCAAGCTACTATTCATTTATTTGATATAATTGAGATCTAATATGCATGTTTGATTAGGGCTAATAATTGGTGATTCAAATCACCATTATTTTGTCTTGACTTCTTTTTATCATTGTGAACTATTGAAATACTCATGCTTAAAATTGAATAACTAATGTAATAGGATATTATTCATTGAATATCTACTTGAATGCTTAATTAATTATGTTCATTTATTTTAAATGTGATTAATGTTGTGAATTCCACATTTGCTCCCTGTGTTCGACCTCGAACTCCATTATAGATTCTGAGTTATAAATTTTATCTATTTTCAAGTTATTTATCGACTGTACTACAACGCATTTCGTTAAAACTCGATAAAAGCTTAAAAACAAGGTGTGATGTGTACGCATCTAAGTAGCTTAAAATGTCTATTTATGCATGTTCTTAGTGTCGTAAAAGTATCATGCGTTGTAAATAATGCATAACATGCATCATCATGCATTTAGGTCAAATTGTACAAATTGTATAGTAATTTATTCTTTTTAGTGGTCAGGGACAGGATGATATTTAATCGGGGCCTCAAAATGAAGATCCAACCGTACAGATCTAATCAGGGTGATGATTGGAGTTCAACGACTCCAAGATCACCCCGATTGGACTTTCGTAACATCAGATGCAGTCTAAGAAATATCTGAGATCAAGGGACCAGGTGATGTAAATCCATACTTCAGATGAGAAATCTGATCGCACGGATGGGTTCGAATCAACGATCGCAACCCAATGACATGAAAATCGGTCCAATCTAATGTCCGTGGCACCATCTACAAGTTAGAGAAAATGGAAGGCCAAGATGGTGCCACGTGGTGCCATCTCAACCACCCAAACCACCCAAGGATAGCTGCTGCACTTCCTCTCCTCAACTAGCCATCAAATCGGGGCCGTTGGATCATGATCCAACAGCCATGAGCACGCACACCTTAGTTGAACCTGTGCCTCAAAGGAAGGCTTGGCGCATTGGTAACATGCCCGCTCGCGAAGTCAGAGGCACAGGTTTGACTCTCCGCTCGCCTCAAATCAAAGGCACGGGTGGACGCAGCTCAAATTGCGTCATTGGATTGCGAGCAGGCAGCAGATGCGAATGCTACGTGGCGCGCCTAGATGCTACAGTTCAGTCACATGCGATCAAACACACGGTCGAACACATGATCGCACACGCATGCATTAGGCGTGCGATGGAGGCGGGCAAGCGCGGATGCATCCTAAGCCGTCTAATCTCGTGATCAGACGACTGAGGTTGTCTGAAAGTGGATGTGCGTTGAAACAAAGGAAGGTGAGGAGGCAGACAGGTGTGCGTGCTACACCCACGTTCAGCCTTTAGTGACGTTTATATCCATCACTAAAGGCTAATGCATTTAATATTCTAAACCTTAAAAGACATCTTTGCCCCCAACCTCGACACCTAGAAAACGGCCCTACGATCCCCACATTCTTCTCATCCCTTTCTTTATCTCTCTCCCTCTCCTGAGCTCTAAAGAAGCTTGTCCCAAACCCAGGCCGCTCCTCCAGAGTAAAAATCAAAATTTTGTCCACTTCTCACCCTGTTCGTAGAGCACCCGTGGTCATCTTCTCGCCCATTCCAGAAGTGGATCTTGCGACGACGATGCCCTACCTCGCCCTTGGTTCTTCTCGATCCATCCTCCGTCTTCCGTCTTTGCTCTCCTTCTTCCAAGCGACGTCCATCCGGCTCGTTCCGCTTTTTAGTTGTAGTTGTAATAACATTATCTTGATTATAAAAGTTATTTCTCTCTCTATCTCTCTCTCTCCCTCTAGTTGTAGTGTTTATATTACAAATAAAATAGAATCATTGTGATTATATCATCTTTAAACAAAAATTACAAAAAAAAATATAATTGCAGATTTCAAATCAACGTAGCCTCCTCATGTTCGACCCGGGACTCCTTTTGAGTTTCGGTAAAAAATATTTAATTGTTCGAATTTTCTTGCAAATTACACTACAACGACAGGTTTTCAAAACTTAAATCTTTTTGCGACGAATTTTCAATACAACAGCGACACTTATATATGTTATGTATATATTGTTTATGTTACTATAGATGTTAGTATGTTATAATGAGTTAGTATAGTAAATATTTTTAACTATTTTTGTACCTATACTTAGGTATTAACTATATTAATTATAAATAACTAACATAGAGTAGTTGTACATAGTTTTTAATGCTCGTGTGTGTACATTTGTTTCCAAACATTGTAATATGTTTTAATTCATTCTTTTGTACATAATTAACTAAATTCTTTTATTCATTGATTCTTTCATTCATTTTTGTAAACAAAATCAACATTTTTGGAATTAAAGAATGTTTTTGGACTTAGAAAGTGATGTATATCAATAACTGTCTCCCAGTGAACGACCTGGAATAAACCAGTAAAAGTTAAGTATATAAATAAAATTGACGCGACAACGGTTTGTATTTGTGACGTATACTACAATAGCGACATTTAAAACCCTCTTTTTAGTGCGAGTTGGTCGTCGTGCATCATCGCCCTCTAGATTGGACAGATCAAGGGTGGCCCCCATTTCACTATCATGTGAAGATAGGTTGGAAGCAATAGGAGTGGGGCTTTCCTCAACAACGACATCCTCGGATTCTTGTTCGATACTAAGATCATGCCTCTGGGTTGTATAGATTCCCTCATCAGGAGTATCAATTACTTCCATTTCTTCCCAATTTTTGGGAAGATGATTTTCGTAATCAAAAGTAGGTAGGAATCCGGATTTGGCTAAATTAGTAAGATCCTCAGGGGGTAAGTCCTCAAACAAAACATACTACCCCCTGGAGTCACTCCAGACTTTGAGTTGAGGCCCCTCAAACTCAATGTCATCCTCCTTTATGTTTCTTTCCTTTTGCCCTTAAGACTTAGGAAAATCCTCAATGTCAGGATTACGTCTCCTAAGTGAGGGTATCTGAGGCACAAAATCCTTAGGGGGATAAGGATCAAGCTTGGGATCCCTAAGTGTAGGTTCTACCTAAATATTGAGAGGGTAAGAGGGGTTCACCACATAACTTGTGCCCTGCTTGTCAATTGAGAAAGGAATGTTATTATCAAGATCAAGTACTTCAAGTGTTTCCTTATCCTCCTCAAACATCAAATCTTCATGTCCCCAAGACTAGAATTGATACAAGTCATCTAATTCATTATGAACTCCCTTAGGGTTACCTACTTGGGGTGTAGGCAATTCCTCTAAATGATGTACATGAAGTGTAGGTTTTCTAAGTCTAGGCTCGAGGTCCACCTGAAGATTAGTAGAGAAAGTTGGTGACAGAAATTAAGGGTGACCCTACTTATCCACAATAAAAATGAGGCTATCATCAAGGTCAAGTTCTTCTAATGTGACCATCTTCCCCTTAGCTTGGCTCCAAAATAATTCGAGTGGATAATCTAAGTGATCCTCCTCTTCTGGTTGCCACCATTTTACATCACAATTCATTGAATGGCTACTCCTTTCAGTTTCCAATGTATCCATGTATCCCCCTTCCCCATTAATGCAATGTGTTCTCAAAGTAGGATTATCGAGAGTGGAGGGGTCTACATCATCCTCAAGAGGGTAGCTATACTCCATGATTGAGTCCCTAATGTCTCCTTCCATCTTAGGGTATGGCTCTCTCAAGGGAGATGCATCTAGCGTGAAGGGGTTAGAATCAACCTCAAGGGAGTAAATCAAGTGACTAATTTCTTCCTTTAATTGTTGACTTGTCCTCAAAGACTCTCCTAAAGATTCCATCATTTCCATCTGTTGTTTTAGCATTTCAAACTTGAATGGAGAGAGGCTATCATTCTTTTCAAGGGGAAGGTCACGCTCAGGATTATAGTACCTAGGAGTTTCTATCCAACCATTGGAATTAAAATCATCCAGGGTGGGTGGGTTGGGTATGTCTAAGGTGTGTGGGATGTCAGAGAAGGTGTGTCCCACTCCTAGGTTCTACTCACAGTGGTAAGGTTTAATCGGACCAACACTCCTATAATAGGAGTACATAAGATTCCATTATTCATCAGGATATCCAGAGGATGGATGAGTGTAGGTCATGGGATTGCAATAAGTTGTTTGGGGGTAAGGGGAAGAAGTGAAGTAGCTGTTATAATCCATTAAAACACACACCCCAATTAAACACAATGCAATGAGACTCTCCTCTTGTTTAAAGATCGATTAGGTCTTTGAGCTATCCTCCAATTCTACCCTTCAGAGTTGTCACACGGGGTCAAGTTTGTGCCCGTTCGTTCCCACTAAGGTGGTATAAGAGGGGGAATGTGACTTAAGATCCCTAATAGGCACTTTTGAGAAGAAAAGAGGTCAGTTATGTTATCCCTTGATGGCCAAACAAGTTATTCAACCAATTATGCGTCCTAGGCCAACCTTTGTTTGTGCTTAAAGACCTACTCGCAAAGAGATTTAGCCTCTAATCGAGACTTCTCACCACGAACTCCCCGAGGTTACGTGATGAGACAAACTTGTTGATCATTAGCTAACTCTCTTTGTGGTGTGAGGGGATGAGGTAGAAAGAAGTCTTTAGTGTCCCTTAGCGAAGTGCTCCGTGATGCTTGTGTACATCACATTGAAAATCAATTTGCTTTGAAAAGAATTGCATACCAGTCCTTTAATACAATCAAGTGTGATTTTGCTTTTAAGGCCCAATCTGATTAGCAATCTCAATTTCAGAAGGCAACCACTTAGTTACCAACTTCAATCAATTTAGTGGTATTGGAATTTAACCCTAAATGCAATACATGAACAGGAGCTGGATGCAAAGATATAAACAACATACCTAACTCCAGCAATCTTCGTGTAGGATGTTAGGCAATGCAATAAAATAAATCTAAATGGTGCTCATTCACCCCTAACATGCACGCTCCTAGGGATATGTAACTCCTAAACGGATAGCTCGAGTTTTTTATTTTTTTTGATAAAGCAACCAAATCGAGGATTAATGCTAAGTTAGCTACTTGCATCATGCACACAAAATAATAGTCCTAGTTACTAAAAAAATGGGAACATGCTCTCCAAAATACTCCGAAACAAGGGCCCTATCAATCACAGCAAAAAATTAGGGAACAAACCTCGAAGACCAACCTCAAGATACAAGGGTGAGAAAGTAATGAAATAAACTAGTCTAAGAAGTCTAAAGTCTAATTAAATGGCAACAGGAAAATAGAAGTCCTCCTAGGTGTGCCTCCAGGCTGCTCACTCCTCTAAATGTTTCTTCACGCTTGTGGGCTCAAGGCCCATGTGCATCTGCGATGGCTCCTCAGGTGGCAACAAAGTCCACAAAATGATGAGGACGGTGCATGTTTCAACGTGAAATTGTGATAATGATAAATCTATCATTGTAAGTGCAAAAACATGTCATTTTAAATTTATAAAATCGTCTAAAAAAATACAAGAATAATATTAGGAGTACGAGTCGACTCACAGGGAATTAGAGATATCTAAATAATTTCCAACATAACCAAGTCAACTATTTTTTTATATTTTTTTTTTACTTTTATAATAAAAGCATGTAAATGAAACAAGCACCGAGAGAGATACAGAAAAAATACGTAAATGCAAATAAAAATTTTTATTACTATTAGAAAGTCAGAATACTACGAAGATAGAGAATATCAAGAATAAGAATCAAAGAGTGAGGGTAAAAAGTTGGCGAGGTCATGACGGGGGTAGAGTGAACCATCGACGATCATCGGTAAAGAAGAGTTGAGCGTGCGGTTGCGAGGGGTTACAACCTCATGTTGAGGATGTGCGGATGTGGTGCGATGTTGAGAGCCGAATGGAGGAGTCGTGCACCGGTTGGAGAAGAATGACAGCGCATCGAGAATGAAGGAGTGGTGGCTGCATGAGTTGGAGGTTGCATTAGAGAGAGGAGAGAACGAGTTGAGCGATCGAGAGAGAGAGAGAGAGAGAGAGAGAGAGAGAGATTTTTGGTGGAGACATGGAGAAGGTGGATATGAGAGACGTGGATGGGAGCATATCTACGTAGAAATTGGCTGGGGGAAAAAATACGATGGAGAGAATTTGGGTGGGAGGAGAATTGACGTTGATGGGGTTGAGAGAGAGGGAGAGCATCCTATGTATGAGGGGATTGGAGAGAAGGGCGGTCTCCAGGTTGGCAGCGGGGACAGCCTACGGGGAAAAGAAATACCGAAGAAAATAAGACGGGGAGTGGCCTTTCTATAATCGTTGGAGGAAACTAGGTGGAGGGGAGAACGTGAGATTCGTTGGAGGAGCGTGGGAATTTTTTTGTTGGAGGAGATGGAGATAAAACGGATGAGAGGAGATGATTACGGTGGAGGAGATAGATTTTCGTTGGGATATTTGTCGAAGTAGGTGGAAATTGGATGGGGATGGTATATTACGAAGAGGGAGGAAATATGGTAGGATGGAATTTTTTAATAGGAGAGAATATTGGGCGGAGTACGTGGGAAAGGTTAAGGGATTGACGTGGGTTATTCGTAGGATAAGGGTTATTTGAGGGATAAGGGATAGGTGGGTTCGGTGGTTGTGGGAATTTAACGTGGAAATGGGATTTGTATGAGATTTAAGTGAGAAACATGTGGTGGGTGCTGGGTTTATGTTTAGTTAGGTAAAAGTATTAATTGGGTTAGAATTTAGGAAATAGGTTGAGTTCAATTGATATTTAAGTTCAAGTTGATTTCTCGTGATAGTAAAACTCTGATTAAATTCAAACATTGTACCTATAAGTATATAAATAAATCTCAACGTCAGATAGAGGGAGTAATAAAATTACAATTAAAATCTTAAATTTAAAATATTTACAAAATGATGTTACATGACTAACATAACTTAATCTAATGCAGTGTAAATTAATTTATCTTTAAGTTAGCATTAGTTAGGTATAAATTATGTAAATAAATATTAACATATCAATGTTTCTTTTCCACATAATGTACTTCTGATTAAAACTAAAATAATATATCAATAAATACATAACCTTAACTAAAAATTAACTTGAATAGAAAAATATTTACAAATTTATTAAATTCGTTACCTTTCCAACAACAATATCATTTTATACAGGGATCTTTTACTTTTACAATTAATACTAACAATAATGATGATGTGCTGTATTATAAAACATCGTGAAAAAATCAAAATCAGCAAATAGTAAATACACATAAATGTAAGATATAATTAATTTAAACATCTATCAATCAAAATGAATCATGAAAAATAATATCGTTACCACTGGGAAGCAAATACGTAAATACGGTCAGTATACAAATATAAACATGATACATAGTGTTTACAATAATCAGAAAAAATATAAATAAATTACAAAAATCAAAACAAACGTAGCAAATCACGGTGGATGCAGAATCGCGGTGAGAACACGTAGTTGCAAATGTGGTGCAGTGACGGGAACATCGAGAAGGAATCACAGTTGCGGAGGGATGTGTCACGTGCTGTCATCACGTGGATCGGAGAAAGGGAAGGTGCACGGTTGTTGTGGTCGAAGAAGAGACGTGGTGTGGTCGTGGTGCAAGGAGTTGCCCCCGCTACCCTCGAGGCGGAGGAGGCAGAGGGCGAAGTCGAGGGGGCTGCGCTACTATCTCTGTTGTTGTTGCTGCCGTGGGAAGAGAGGAGGAACGACGGGCGTGTGCCCTGGAGAGAGGAAGCCCGGGAGTTGAGGACGTGAGGGCATCGCATTCATGCAAAGATCAGAGAGAGAGTTTGAGATCAGGCGCAGGGGGTGTGCGTTGCCTTCGGTGGTGGAGGTTAGCGCTGAGAGATGAAGGGAAAGCGAAGGTGATGGGCGCTGGAGTCGCACACATGGAGCGTGGGAGGTGACGGAGATATTAGTAGCGCCGGGGGTCTGTGTCAGCGCTCGCGGTCCAGTTTTTAGTCCCCCGGCCATGGGCATATATGAGACTTGCAAAGGAGATAAATAGATAGGGATTTTTTTGTTGCATGGGTTTGTTGGTTTTTCGGTGAGTGGGATAGGTTGCTTGGGATAGGGGATTACGTAGCGGGTTGTTGTGGTGGACGTGGGATGTGTTATTGCATCGGTAAATCGGTGGAGTTGGTGGGTCACGTAGGGATATTTGGTGGTAATGGGATTTCGGTGAGTGTTATATGGGGTTTGTGGATTTTTCGATGGATGGTGAGTAGGGGATTACGTTGGTGGTTGCATGGCCGTGGGTTACGTTTGCATGGATTTTGTGGGAGTAAGTACAGTGGTGAGGATTGGGCTGGTTGTTCGGTGGAGAACAGGTGGGATTATGCTAGGTAAAAAGTTACGAGGGAGATCGACTAGGATTAAATGATAATCGATTGTGAGTCAATGGGAGATAATGTGGCAGGGGAAATTCGGATGGGAGAGATAGGGTCCGGCTAGTAGGTTGATTTGGGTGCACTACAACACAATGGATATGTAGGGGTGGTTTACGGTGAGGGATAACCTCTCCTTTTTAGGGTTATCCCCGGTTTACAGTAGGAGTTTGTCAAACTCGACTTTGGATGGTTATCCCATGTTAAGGGAACCCGTATTCCTTCGTGGGTTAGTAGAATCTTTGTTGTAACCCCTGTTTTCTCTCTCTCTCGCTACCCCTCTCGTGAGATTTACTCTCCCGAAAATGCCCCTCCTCCCAAATCTCGTACTAAAGACAAGTGGCGAACAACCAATCTTTGTTGTCATTCATGACAACGATCCATTCTACGTCGTAGTCAACGCAATGGCCGCTCCACTGGAGGAGGGAACGCATGGCGAGGGTCACGTGGCCACTGGTGTCATCACCAACTCTAGGGTAGAACAGGGGTGGAGGTGGCAACCCCCCATTTTCCCCTCGCGTGGGTGCAAGGAGTGGTCGAGAGGACGACAGCATCGGCTCCAACAAAATTGGCAGTGTAGAAAAGAGAGAGAGGGAGACAGAGAGGCAAAAGGCGAGAAAGGGGAAGTCACGGGAGAGAAAGAGATCGTGAGAGAGAGCGTGCGAGATTGAGAGGATAAGAGAGAATGAGGGGATGTAAGTGTTAGAGGATAGGTGAGGGAAAAAATGGAGAGTGAGAGTGAGATCGAGTATCAATAGAGAAAGGGCGATGGGGAAAGAAAATACAAGTTAATTTTCTTTTGTATTTGTCATTCAATCTTTCTAATTAAAATATTATTATTAAAATAAAAAATAATTCTAACTAACTTATCTACCATTCCAAGGATAAACATATCTTTTGCCACTTTAACCCCAATTCTAACCTTCATTCCTAATTAAACATCCTCCTATCATATCACAGAAAAACCCTTATTCTTGTTACGAATGCGCGCTTTAGACGTTTTTTAAGACGTCTGGGAGGTGGCCCAGACGTCTGACCAGACGTCTGGAACCACTTCCAGACGTCTGGGAATCGGTTATTTTTGGCACGCGTGATTCGTCTGCGCGCCTGAGCGCGCAGACCTGCATACGCTCTCTCTCCCTCTCTTTTTCCCTCTCTCCTGCGGCCGAAGACCACCCTGTCCCGCTCTCTCTCTCCTCCTCGCACGGCCTTAAAAGGCCACGCCCTCCCCCTCACTCCCGTCACCTCCGCCCCCTTCCTCTTCTCCTTCCAGTCGGTGTGCGAGAGCGAGCGCGAGTGAGCGGCGGCGGCGACAGCCGCGGCGGGTGCGGGAGGAGGTGCTGCGCGGGGGAGGAGGCGTCGGCCGTGAGGGCTCGAGCCTGCCGGGGCAGCGGGAGCCGGCCGGCGGGGACGCAGTAGACGCGGGGTGGCGCGGGAGGCCTGCTGCAGCTCGAGCAGCAGGCGGAGCACCCGCAGTGCGGCCGTGCGTCGCGAGCGGAGGGCGAGTGGTGCCCTGATTCTGGAAAATTTTCTAGAATCAGACGTCTGGGATTCCAACCAGACGACGGGGAAGACGTCTGGAGGACTGTCCAGACGTCTGAAAGGTGAGTTATTTTCATACCTTCTTCCTTTCCTACGACCGTCCGTACTGAGAGAGAGAAATGGGTACGCGCAGGTTCGGAGATTCGCATCCAACGCGAATCAGACGTCTGGCTGCAGTGCCAGACGACTGTAACGACTTACAGATGTCCGGGGTGACCATCGGATGTCTGGGAACTAGGCCAGACGCCCTCACAGGCCACGTAGGGCAAGGTAACCCCTGATCCACTTTTTAAGACGTCTGGAATAAGTTCCAGACGTCTGATTTTGTACTGTTTCGTCGTTTTCGACCCGTTTAGGGCCCGTTCGGGTTCCGTTTTCCGTGTTTCGAGTTGCGTTCTTTTCGGGATTAAATCCTCTACCTGTCTACAGTAGCTGTATACTGTTTTGAGAAATTTCTTGTGTTTGATCCTTGTGATAGGATCCCGTTCCGTTGCAGTCTCGGGGGTTGCGGAGGCACGCGGGATTCCCGACCACGCCCCCAGTTCGCCTGTTGTAACCGGTAGAGTGACATTTTAGTTTATTAGCATAATTTGTTAAATTATGGAAGCATAAATAGAACCTAGGACATTGCATGAATCCTAGGAATGAGAAACGAGATTGAATGATAGATCTTAGGGTGTTGCATAAATCCTAGGGCTGGAAAACTAGATTGTATGATAGATCCTAGGGTATGACATGAATCCTAGGATGGAAAAACTAGTGGAATATGTGAACACTGCAGTCTTGAAAATGTGGAAAAGAAATAATAGCTGCCAGTAAATTTGTTTAAACAGCTGCCTGTTATGAATAAATAAACATGATTAAGAATATGAGATGTATGAACATGAAACTGGAAAGGTGAAATCGGAATGCGCTGAGTTAAAGAGCTGGAACCCTACAGGGAATTAGGAGTAGAACTCCTGGAAAGTGAATGGAATAGAATTGGGGAAGTGATCTGGCCCTTGAGTACGGAGTACCAAGGAGAGCGACTGTCCCCCTATTTAGTGCAGAGCGGAGCCAGCCGCCCCAGGGACCCGGGGTTAGGACTGGCCACTCTGTACCGACTTGCTGGCCCTCGTGTACGCAGTACCGAGGAGAGCTACTAGTGTAGGGAGGTACTATCTACCCCACGGGCCCCGGGGTTCTTCTAGCCTCCTACACCGACTTGTTAGGCCCACTAGGGCAAACCAGGGTAGTCAGGCGAGGGTGCGCGGACTGTGGAGGGGCAAGGCCCCTGTTTGGTTACTGTGGAGGGGTTGGACCCCTGTTACTGAGAGGGCTCTACCCTGTACTGGCTCCGTGCTGTGCTTTGGGCGTACCCGTTAACGGAAACGACTGACCGCATGCCAGTGTGGGTTACCTACCCGTGCGTTTACCGCGCGTGCTGTAGTCACCGTTACGTCTGTCAGTGACCTTGGGGTGGTTGACTGAGAGTAGGACCACCACGGGGGACTCTCCCGGCCAGGAGAGCACCACGTGCTACTTCTACTGTTCGGAAAAGACTGCAATCAAGATCGTTCCCACGAGGAACATTCGAGATCAAGTGAAGGATCTGAGAAATAGATAAATTGTGAAACAATAGAAAGACGTAAATAAAGGATGAGAGAAAATTAAAACAGCTACTGTACACTTTACTGTTTCTTTAGTTTAGCTGCCACTCTACTCAGCGTTTTGCTGACGTGTTACACTCGTTACCTTTCAGGACCAGGTGTTGAGCAGCCAGGGTCAGCGGCTGCAGAGGACGCTGGGCCGAGTAAGGTTCAGTAGAGTTACCACTATTCTCTTGTACCTCTTTTTGGTTCCACTGTAGTGAGTAGTTCTTGTTTCCGCTGTACTTTTCTTTACCTGCAGTTCATATTATGTTATGAATGTTGTTCTACTGTTGTGGTGGTATATACTGTAGTGGTTTCTTTCCTTACTGCTGTATTTTCTTACTGTTAGTTATATTCATGCTGAATGTGGTTTATTTTACTGCTCTTTTGGTTACTTACTTGTTGGACGACTAGGTCTTGGGATTAGTCGAGTCGGTCCGGTTCTCGTGTCTCGTAGGGACTCGGGAATTGGGTCGTTACATGATGGTATCAGAGCAAGGTCGTTGAAACGCTTCGTAGGCAACCGGGTTTTATTGTTATAGCGTTGTAGTATAGCCAGTTATTGCCAACATTTCAAATATAAATTTTTTTACTCGGAAAATAAAAGAGTTCCCGAGGTCGAACTCAGGGAGCAAGTTGTATTCTAGAGATATGCATGTTTCTTTTACAAAAAATAAAGAAAGAGAGAGAGAAAGAATTTGTTGTCTTCTTTTCTCTTTATTTTTCTTCTTTCAGTTCTTCCCTTGTTCTTTTGTGTTCTCCTCTGCCTCGCCTTCTTCTGTTGTTCTTCAGATCTTCTTCTTTCTTCTTTTCCTTTTCCAGTTAGGACGTCGCCCCTCCTTCTTTCTTCTTTTCCCTTCAGGACGTCGTCTGATTTCCAAATCAGACGACTTAAACTGCCTGTTGCTACAGTGTCTCCCTCAGCTTCCTTCTTCTTCCGCGGTTCTTCTTCTTCACCTGTGCCTGCACACTTCAGAGCTTACGTCAGAGGACAAAACCTACTCTACCCTCTCCCCCCGCGTCTCTCTCTCTCTGAAACCACTCTTGGGAAAGCTCTCCCAGAGCTGCCGGGTAATCGGGTTCGGGTCACGCCCGGGTCCAGGCCCACCGGCGTGCGTGGTGGGCGAGGAGTGCAGGTCAGTCTAAGTCGGGTCGGGTCAGGTCCGCGGGGCGTGAGCGCGGACGAGACCGGGTAACCGGGCGGGTGAAGGGGACCTCACCCCGTGTGCTGAGGCAGTAAGGCTAGTGCACAAAATCAATTTAAACAGTGGAAAGGTTGTGAGGCTTACCGATGTGGGACTAAACGCAGACCTCTCCTCGCGTGCGCCTGCTGGGAGACCGCGGCCTAGCTTCTGCAGCTGCGGCTTCGATTTGCGTAGGTTGCTGGCTGGCTGCCTTCGCAAGACTCCCCGTAATCCGCAGCAGCTGGAGACCTGGAATCCTCAAGCCTGGAGCGCGGGAGAAGCTGCTTCAATGTGCGTTAATGGCGGTCGAACCTCAAAACCTGTCGGACACGAATATGGCCTCTCGGCCTGATCAAACCACTGGGGAACCTTCGCCGTGGCACGGCGAAGGTGAGGAGCTGCGCGGCAAGCCGCAAGGTGGTGTCTGGCGGCAGCCCTAGGTTGGACTGCAACCGGAGGAATGGGTTTGTTCGGGGGAGCGTTACGGAGGTGTGGAGTGGCAGTGGAGGGGTGGGGGGTGCTCAGTGTGATGAGGCGGAGGTTCGGTGAGGGTCGGCGAGGTGTGTGAGGCTGTGGAGCGATGGGAACATCTCGTCGGAGGGTGGCCGGAAACGAAGGGGGTGACGATGGTCATGGTCGGTCGAGGGCTTAATTGAACAAATTGAAACCGGGGAAAGAAAGAGGAGAGGAAGGGAAGTAGTTCTAACTTACTTGCAGGGACGAAGGGGGAGCAGTAGGGCGACAGTCGTATCGACTGTCGCCGGAGAAGAAGATGCTCAGGGAAGGAGGCGGCGGCGAGCAGAGAGCCGGAGAGGCGCCAGCTGGGTGCGGCGTGGCGCGGGAAGAGCAGGGGAGGAAGTCTATGCTGCTGGTATTGCGGCAGAGCGAAGAGGAGGAGGGGGAGGAACCGCCGGAGCTGGTGAGCGTCTGCCGGAGAGAGAAGAGAGGAAAGTTGGGGATTTTCTCCGTCAGATCCGAGCTGCCCCGGTCTGTGGAGCAACGGGGGGTATTTATAGGGATCAAAACAGGGAGAGAGGCGGAGGGAGACGTCGTGTCTCCCTCGCCGGAGGACGCCGGAGATGGAAACCCATACCGTCCGTGCGTTCGCACGGCCGGTATGGGGGGTTATAGCGACCAGGGGGGTGTCCCTGCGACGGCTGACAACGCAGGGCACCCCTGGTTTACTTGCCAGGCTTTCCCCCTCACCCTACGCGGCGCCATTCTCCGCGCAAGGTCGCCGGAGCATGGTGCTGGCCGGTTTTGTAGGGGGGACCTGAATGCGAAGAACGAAGGAGAGTTAGGGGCCAAAATGCGACGGTTCAAAAGTTGAGGGCCAAAAAGTAAATATATGAGGACCAAAGTGTAAAGTCGGTCAAGGAGGTTTCTTCTTAGGCTCAAGTTTTTATACATGATTAATTAGGACCTAAGGAATCTGATGGTGAATTTCATTTCTATATTAAACCTTGTTTGACCGGTCAATTTATGCGAAAACCCAGATTAAGTTATTAATTGGGCATGGTTCTCAATGTAGGTCAAAATGGGTTCTGAAGGCCAAATTGAAGGTTCTAAACCCTAGAGATTATTTTTCTATGAATTTTAGAGGGTTTATTCTATTTTTACTTTGCCTCGAACCTCGTGAATTGAAGTGGGTTGTTTTAGGGTTACAGATTATCATTTAGTTCCTTGGAATTGCTGTAGCCCTTGCTAGATCATCTCATCCCACTTTTATTCTTATTAAGTTGCTTTGACCTATGTTTGGACCCTGAATTACCCTGTATGCAGATTATACTGGTAAAATTGCATTTTTACCCCTTATGACTTGTTTTTTCCTTAAACTCAGAATTCTCCGAGTTAAGCCTTTCCTTAAGTTATGTAGGAGCTTTTATCCTTTGTATTAGGTCAAAATGAGCTAGTTATGGCTCATGATGAGGTTCTCATCATACCCCCATGCCTAGCTTTTGCTAGTCCCTTAGCAAAAACTTAAGGTTTCAACCCTTGTTCTAGACCATGAAGTTTTTAATAGCTTTAGATAAGTGCTTTTTTATTTGAGCTCAGATTAGGTTAGAATGCTGACCATAGGCCCAAAAGGTATTTTAGTACCAATCAAGATCCAAATCTGTCTAGCCTTAGCCTCAGTCCTTAGCAAAGGTTTTTAAGGCCCACAAGAACTAACCTAAGGTTTATTGGACTTTGTGATTAAAGCACCCGTGCTTGAAATGATTTTAGCCCTGGCTCAGTTTGCAGTGCGTTTTGTAAGAGAGATAGAAAGTTTTTCTGTTTGGAGAGTTTTCTCTCTCTTTTTCTTTTTAGTTCTAGCCTAGGATTGGCTTTTCAACATGGTCTGTATCAGATTCCTTGCTCCCATCATCAATCCTCAAGGGTTCCTGGCGATCGATGCTTCGAGATAGCACCGCCCATGGCAACGCCCGGAACCCTGGCTATTGAGATTTCGAGATAATCCCATCCATGGTGTTCCGTGGCCGAATCCAGACCCTGGCAATTGACACTTCGAGATAATGCCATCCATGGAATCTGAACCAGTAGAGTGCTTACATGCCCCCAGTAGGATATGTAAATATCCTAAGAGACAAGCACCGAGGAGATGATATTTTGTTACGCATCTTCGAGGGGATTTCCCGCCTCTCCGCGCTGGGAACTCGTCCAAATCAACTTGTGTTGATCGGCCGCTCCTATTCTAGGTGTTCTTTTCAGAATTTTGCGACGCTTCTGCGTGATTCTGATTTTTACGCTTACTGAACCAGGCTGTGTGTGAGGTTAGGGTGCTTAGGTTACTGAGTCCCGTAAACCAAAAATTAGTTAACGAGGCCAAATACTCCCTAAGCCTTAGACCTAATACTTCAGCTTTTCATTTTCCTCAACCTCTTGAGGAGTGTTCAGATCTTAATGGGTACTAAAAGTCTATTCAAGAATGCCTAAGGTTTGCATTCTTACTGATCTCATTGTGCACTTTTCAGTTATTTTCTTGAAGGAGGTCTAGAACTTAGGTTAATTCCTTAGTTCCTTACTAATGACTATCACCTTTTCTCATAATTTTGTGCTCCTTTTTCATTTTGTTTCTTTTCTCCTTCACAAAATTTCCTTCTCCTCTTTTCCTCTTATTCTTTTTCGAAAAATTTTTAATTTTTATGGTGTTTTTGGCATATGTGAATTTTTTTGTTTGAAACATTTTCTTACAAGTTTTGCACTTCCATACCCCCCCATGCCTAAGATTTGCAATGTCCTCATTGTAACCTAGGGGTTTTTATTTAACTTAGTTCATTCCTTAAGACAGAAATTTGGATGAGTGAATGGGTCGGGTTGAATTTTTGCGGACGATTTCTAATCCCAGATGCAAGCATCTGAGGTGGGGTCGGCTGTCTATAAAGGTGAACCGTAAGTGCAAAAAGGTGTCAGAAAAAGTTTTGGATTTTTAGGAAAATGACGGGTTGCCTCCCGTTAAGCGCTAAATTTGATGCCTTCAGCCAAGCGAGAAATGCGATGGAGAGGGGATGGTGAAATCAGCGGAGTTTTGTAGGACAAGCACCTTGATTAAGAGCCTGGTTGGTCCAACCAGGTGCTTGTTCAGATCGACAGGCTGATGATGTAGCCCAAACCCAATCAATCTGGTGGGTTGATAAATGTGGATAAAAAGGTGTGGAACCCACCATATACTATGAAGCTCAGATGGATGAGGAAGTGTAAACGCAGGGTTTGGCTGAGTCGAATCAGCCTGGTCAAAGTAGGGACTCGTAGAATAATCAGTGGTTGATGCAGGAACCCTACAGGGGTGATCAGAGAATGATAGAGCATGGTATGTAGTCTGATCAATGTTCGAAACCCGATGTGGAAATGCAATCGGCTCGGTGAGAGGTGAATCTGAATAGAAATTGAGTCCGGTTGCGGGTCGGGGTTTGGGAGAGGTTTTGTTCCGTTCTGTGTGTGCAGATGAGGTGGCCATTGTGTACGAGGGCTCTTCTAGAAACAGATGATAGGTGGTTTTCTGTAGAGAGTCCTCTGGGTAACTATCAAATGCCGGAAGAGTGTCTGTAGGATGAAAGTAATCGGATTCGAGAAAAAATTTAGATTCTGGGTTACAATCACTCTTGGCATTTTCTGTTTTTGGTTCCTGAGGATCGAAAAGGAATGATTCTGTGTTATCAGTGATCTCGGGAATCAGGACCTCAGAGTCAGAGTCTGAGTCATGTGAACTGAGGTCGTAGATAGGCCTGGCGTGTTCAGGAAGGGGAATCTCTCCGCAATTATAGTCAGATCTGAAATTGTCGGAGAGTTGGCGAAAATGATCATGAATTCCACCACAGCAAAAATCATCAGATGTGGAGTCAGCAGCCTGACTGGGTTCTAGCCTATATGTCACTTCTGGGCTCAAGAAGATGTTCTGTTCAAGCTCTAAGCTGGTAGGATAGACCCCATTAAAACCTTGCTCATCCAACTCCTCAGTTTCTGTATCATAAATTGGCATGTTTTCTGAAAAATCGATCAGATTTCCTAAGGATGTTGGAGAGGGATATTCATCAAATAGAGGCCCGGAATCATATTCTGTAAAAATTTGATCTTTCTCATAAGGGGCCTCATAATCTTCCCAATAAGTTTCAGATCTAGGTTCTAGGCTTAGGATGTGGGTAGAATTATTAGAACCTAAGTCCGAATAACCTTCGAGGGTTACCTTATCAAAACAAGGGGTGGAATTTATACCCTCCGAAGGTTCAATTCTAGTCTTGTTATTGCAGGAGTCTTGGAGTTCTAAGCTTGGTGATTTATGGCCTAAGGTTGGCTCAGCATTGTGTTCTCCTGCAACTTCCCAACCTATTTTAATGCTATCTTCTATTTGGGTTGGGAGTCGACAACCACCTTGTGCCTCAGTCCCGAGATCTGGGAAACTGGATTGTTCCTTAATACTGTTCCAAGATGGTTCATCCTCTGTTTCTGGTATATACGGGTATTTCTGATTGATAATTTGTTCTACTGATTTCATCATTTCTACCCGTTTCATAAGGGCATCTTGGTGTTGTTCCCAAAGTACAGGATTTGTCAAGCATTGAAGGTATTCAGATTGGTGTAATTTTTCCATCTCAATGTATCCTGTCATAAGCATATCTCGGGTTGATCCTTTTGAAATTTCAGTCAATAGAATTTGGGCACAGTTTATGATGAAAGCTGTGGTTGTTGGAACATCAACCTGAATGTTTCCTATTGGTGTTGAGGGTTTATATTTGATTTCATAGATTTCAAGGGCATCCTCAATCATTTTATCTTTCATGGATCTCATATATTCAGGTTTTTTGAATGGTAGTCTTGCTAGGTAATTAGGCTGCATAATTGGATCAGGTGGTGGAATCAAGATATAGAATCAAGGTTTGAATCAAGATGGAAGAAGGGGATTTTGTTCAGAATCAGAGGAAAGAAGGGCTGTGTGAATGATTTTTGAAAAAAAAACAAAGGAGCCGAGGCTTAGCCTCGGGGAGAGTGAATTTCTATAGGAGGTTTCAAGGACCTCCTGAAAAATACTGAAGGACTGGATGAGATAAGCAGGTGCTGGACCCAATCAAGACACCCAAAAATTTGTTGGGTGACTATAGAGGTGCGGGGCAGATGGACCCCTTGATCAGAAAGATCGTCCACCTGAGAATTACCTGGGCAGCCAGAGAGGGAGAGTCCCGCAAAGACCCCTACACGGTAGAGCGTCCCCACGGGTTACAGGGTTTCCCCCACCCGACCTCTCTTGTCACTGCGGTTCCAGGTAGACCAGAATGGGGATCTTGACCTCTTAAGTCTACTAATTTTAAGATCAGGGTGCTTAAGGTTTCACTTGAACTTTAGGTGTTTTTGTGAACAAAGTGGCCTAGTTTGAAGGTTGGTTGACCCCAGGGGTCAACTTCACCTAGTGGTTTCCTTGAGAAGTTAGGCCTTGATTTAGGGTTCAAGTGTTTAGAGAGAGCCAATTGTTTAGGATTTTTCTTATTAACTATTTTCAATCAATGGCTTGGGCACACCTCTTTTGGATTTCCTCAATTCTTGATTAAGGGGTGTGTCTCTACTGAAATCCTAATGTTTGACCTTATGTTGGCTCTATTTGGTCCATTTAACTCTTTGTTGGGTAATTAGGGCTCAAGCAAGAATGTGTTAGCCCTTAAATACCCTTAATAGTGTGCAGGAGTGATGAGTTGAAAACATGCAACTCTTTATGGTTACTAAGTATGGAAGACAGGTTAGCCCTATATTGCTTGTTCTTTTCTTTTCTTCCTCTTTAGAGTTTAGGGGTTAATAGCGAGAGGAAAAATTTACCTGTCCTCGGAGTGGTTGTCGTGCGGTTGCTTGTCTTCTTGATTTCCTGTAGTTTTCTGCACAAAAGAGAGGAGATTATCAGAAATTAAAAAGAAACAGGAATGTTTACCTCTAGAATAGCCGTTGCTCCCCGGCAACGGCGCCAAAAATGAAACGCTTCGTAGGCAACCGGGTTTTATTGTTATAGCGTTGTAGTATAGCCAGTTATTGCCAACATTTCAAATATAAATTTTTTTACTCGGAAAATAAAAGAGTTCCCGAGGTCGAACTCAGGGAGCAAGTTGTATTCTAGAGATATGCATGTTTCTTTTACAAAAAATAAAGAAAGAGAGAGAGAAAGAATTTGTTGTCTTCTTTTCTCTTTGTTTTTCTTCTTTCAGTTCTTCCCTTGTTCTTTTGTGTTCTCCTCTGCCTCGCCTTCTTCTGTTGTTCTTCAGATCTTCTTCTTTCTTCTTTTCCTTTTCCAGTCAGGACGTCGCCCCTCCTTCTTTCTTCTTTTCCCTTCAGGACGTCGTCTGATTTCCAAATCAGACGACTTAAACTGCCTGTTGCTACAGTGTCTCCCTCAGCTTCCTTCTTCTTCCGCGGTTCTTCTTCTTCACCTGTGCCTGCACACTTCAGAGCTTACGTCAGAGGACAAAACCTACTCTACCCTCTCCCCCCGCGTCTCTCTCTCTCTGAAACCACTCTTGGGAAAGCTCTCCCAGAGCTGCCGGGTAATCGGGTTCGGGTCACGCCTGGGTCCAGGCCCACCGGCGTGCGTGGTGGGCGAGGAGTGCAGGTCAGTCTAAGTCGGGTCGGGTCAGGTCCGCGGGGCGTGAGCGCGGACGAGACCGGGTAACCGGGCGGGTGAAGGGGACCTCACCCCGTGTGCTGAGGCAGTAAGGCTAGTGCACAAAATCAATTTAAACAGTGGAAAGGTTGTGAGGCTTACCGATGTGGGACTAAACGCAGACCTCTCCTCGCGTGCGCCTGCTGGGAGACCGCGGCCTAGCTTCTGCAGCTGCGGCTTCGATTTGCGTAGGTTGCTGGCTGGCTGCCTTCGCAAGACTCCCCGTAATCCGCAGCAGCTGGAGACCTGGAATCCTCAAGCCTGGAGCGCGGGAGAAGCTGCTTCAATGTGCGTTAATGGCGGTCGAACCTCAAAACCTGTCGGACACGAATATGGCCTCTCGGCCTGATCAAACCACTGGGGAACCTTCGCCGTGGCACGGCGAAGGTGAGGAGCTGCGCGGCAAGCCGCAAGGTGGTGTCTGGCGGCAGCCCTAGGTTGGACTGCAACCGGAGGAATGGGTTTGTTCGGGGGAGCGTTACGGAGGTGTGGAGTGGCAGTGGAGGGGTGGGGGGTGCTCAGTGTGATGAGGCGGAGGTTCGGTGAGGGTCGGCGAGGTGTGTGAGGCTGTGGAGCGATGGGAACATCTCGCCGGAGGGTGGCCGGAAACGAAGGGGGTGACGATGGTCAGGGTCGGTCGAGGGCTTAATTGAACAAATTGAAACCGGGGAAAGAAAGAGGAGAGGAAGGGAAGTAGTTCTAACTTACTTGCAGGGACGAAGGGGGAGCAGTAGGGCGACAGTCGTATCGACTGTCGCCGGAGAAGAAGATGCTCAGGGAAGGAGGCGGCGGCGAGCAGAGAGCCGGAGAGGCGCCAGCTGGGTGCGGCGTGGCGCGGGAAGAGCAGGGGAGGAAGTCTATGCTGCTGGTATTGCGGCAGAGCGAAGAGGAGGAGGGGGAGGAACCGTCGGAGCTGGTGAGCGTCTGCCGGAGAGAGAAGAGAGGAAAGTTGGGGATTTTCTCCGTCAGATCCGAGCTGCCCCGGTCTGTGGAGCAACGGGGGGTATTTATAGGGATCAAAACAGGGAGGGAGGCGGAGGGAGACGTCGTGTCTCCCTCGCCGGAGATGGAAACCCATACCGTCCGTGCGTTCGCACGGCCGGTATGGGGGGTTATAGCGACCAGGGGGGTGTCCCTGCGACGGCTGACAACGCAGGGCACCCCTGGTTTACTTGCCAGGCTTTCCCCCTCACCCTGCGCGGCGCCATGCTCCGCGCAAGGTCGCCGGAGCATGGTGCTGGCCGGTTTTGTAGGGGGACCTGAATGCGAAGAACGAAGGAGAGTTAGGGGCCAAAATGCGACGGTTCAAAAGTTGAGGGCCAAAAAGTAAATATATGAGGACCAAAGTGTAAAGTCGGTCAAGGAGGTTTCTTCTTAGGCTCAAGTTTTTATACATGATTAATTAGGACCTAAGGAATCTGATGGTGAATTTCATTTCTATATTAAACCTTGTTTGACCGGTCAATTTATGCGAAAATCCAGATTAAGTTATTAATTGGGCATGGTTCTCAATGTACGTCAAAATGGGTTCTGAAGGCCAAATTGAAGGTTCTAAACCCTAGAGATTATTTTTCTATGAATTTTAGAGGGTTTATTCTATTTTTACTTTGCCTCGAACCTCATGAATTGAAGTGGGTTGTTTTAGGGTTACAGATTATCATTTAGTTCCTTGGAATTGCTGTAGCCCTTACTAGATCATCTCATCCCACTTTTATTCTTATTAAGTTGCTTTGACCTATGTTTGGACCCTGAATTACCCTGTATGCAGATTATACTGGTAAAATTGCATTTTTACCCCTTATGACTTGTTTTTTCCTTAAACTCAGAATTCTCCGAGTTAAGCCTTTCCTTGAGTTATGTAGGAGCTTTTATCCTTTGTATTAGGTCAAAATGAGCTAGTTATGGCTCATGATGAGGTTCTCATCAGTCGTCCCGAGAAGTGAATCAACTGACTGGAAAATAACCAATTCACATGTCTATAACTAGAGTAGCCACCACAACATATCTTTTGACATGAGCTCTTAGACGTTTCCGTTCGGTATCGTTCCGTAGTGACGTGTTCCGTTTTGTTTCGCGTCTCCTTACAGAAGATGCCTCGTCGCGAGACTGGTGAGGCTGGCCGCGGGCGCGGCCGAGGACGAGGTCGGCGAGGTGGGCGTGCCGTTGCCGACGCCCTAGTGGACCAGCCACTACTCCCGGGCGTCCAGGCCCAGGACCTCGTCCAGCTGATACGAGACATTGTACGAGAGGAGCTCCACCCACCGCCCCGAGTGCCTCCTCCTGGGGTTGCGGAGGGGGAGTCCTCTGTGGGACCACACGACGGACACGGCGCTGGACACGGGGGAGGGGATGGGCCGCCGCAGCCCCCACCTTCCTCCGACACTTCTGTGCACGAGGAACCGTTGCCTGGGGGTGGACCAGCATCCCCACTGCAGCGCCACTCCGAGCTCTTCGGGCAGTTCCGAAAGCTGAAGCCCCCCTCCTTCAAGGGGGATGAGGACCCGATCAAGGCAGAGGATTGGCTCGAGCAGCTGGAGAAGATTTTCGACACCCTTCGCCCCCTGGTGGAGTGTCGCGTGGCCTTTTCCACATACCAGCTGGAGAGTGCGGCACACAGGTGGTGGAGGGCGGTCCGGGGACAGGAGAGGGACGAGCCGACCTGGGACCGGTTCGTCGCCCTCTTCTGCGAGCAGTACTTTCCCCAGACGTGGCTGGACCAGAGGAGGCGGGAGTTCCACACTCTCCGCCAAGGAACGATGATCGTGAGCGCATACCGCACGCGTTTCCTGGAGCTGTCCCGCTTTGCAGCGACAGCGGTAGCTACTGAGGAGGAGCGCCTTTGGAGGTTCACCGAGGGGCTCCGGCCTGCAATTCGGGGGTATGTCAAACCCCTGAAGCTGCCTACGTTTTCGAGGGTGGTGGAGGCAGCCATGACTTATGAGGAGACCAACCCGTCCGCGCGAGACGCTGACGGCGGGCGGAAGAGGTCATTTCAGCCAGACTTTTCACAGGGCCGGCGAGAGAGGAGACACGTGGCATCCACAGGAGAGCCGTCACATTTTACAGGGCCATCAGTGGCCTTTGGGGGCCCTTGACAGGGGCCAGTCGCCAGCACCGGACCCCCGCCCAGTCAACAGCAGGGACCCACTGAGGGCGGGAGCCGGGTTCCCCTCTGTTACCAGTGTGGCCAGCCGGGCCACATCAGGAGGGACTGCCCGTCTAGGGCAAGAGGTCAGCAGATACTCCCCACGCAGAGCACTGGAGGGCGCGTAGGAGGCCGTGGTTCCCAGGCGCAAGGAGGAGGACAGCAGTCACGAGGAGGGTACTGGCCAGCACCTACCCGTCCGACGCAGAGTGTGGCTGCTTCGTCCGCACCTAGAGCTGAGGGGCATATCAACGCCCTGACACACAGGGACGCCAGAGCTTCGGGATCGGTGGTAGCAGGTATGGTTTTAGTTTCCGGCAGACTCGTTTACACGCTTTTCGATTCTGACGCTACGCACTCGTTTGTCGCAGCCAGTTTCGCAGTTAGTTTGGACCAGGATTATACACTGTTAGAGAATCCGTTCGTAATCAGAGGTCCGAGTGGTCAGCTGTTTGTAGCTGAGGAGGTGTACACGGATTGCGAGGTCAGTGTCGGGGGACATAGCCTGCCAGCTGACCTGATTATGATACAGATGGAGGACTTTGGAGTGATTCTGGGGATGGATTGGCTGTTCGCTTACCACGCCTTGGTGGACTGTTTTGAGAGGAAGATCGTCTTCTCCATTCCGGAGTTGCCTTCTTTCGAGTTTTACGGACAGCCAGTGGACGGAGGTTTCAGGTGCATTTCGGCACTTCGGGCGGCGAGACTTTTGAGCCAGGGGTGTGAGGGTTTCCTAGCTTGTGTAGTGGTAGAGCCCAGCCTTGTGGCAGACTTCCAGAGCATCTCGGTGGTCAGAGAGTACCCTGACGTGTTTCCAGACGAGTTACCAGGACTACCGCTTGAGCGTGAGATCGAGTTTGAGATCTCACTAGTACCAGGGACTAGCCCCATCTCCACTGCGCCATACAGGATGGCACCGCTTGAGCTGCGAGAGCTCAAGTTCTAGTTGCAGGACCTTTTGGAGAAAGGTTTCGTGAGGCCCAGTGCGTCTCCCTGGGGAGCCCCGGTACTATTTGTGAAGAAGAAGGATGGTACCCTACGCCTTTGTGTGGACTACCGACAGCTGAATAGGGTCACCATCAAGAACAGATATCCACTGCCGAGGATCGACGACTTGTTTGACCAATTGCGGGGTGCCACGGTGTTCTCCAAGATCGACTTGAGGTCGGGATACCACCAGTTGAGGATCAGGGAGACCGACGTCTCCAAGACAGCTTTCCGCACCTGGTACGGACACTACGAGTTTTTGGTCTTACCGTTTGGGCTGACCAATGCCCCCGCTGCTTTCATGGACCTGATGAACCGGGTGTTTAGACCGTACTTGGACTAGTTCGTGGGGGTTTTCATAGATGATGTACTCATCTATTCTAGAGATCAGACGCAGCACGGACAGCACTTGCGGATGGTTCTGGACACTCTGAGATGACGTAGGCTGTACGCCAAATACAGCAAGTGCGAGTTCTGGTTGAGGGAGTTGACCTTCTTAGGTCATGTGATCTCGGGAGACGGCTTGGCGGTAGACCCAGCCAAGGTCGAGGCAGTACTCAGGTGGGAAAGATCTCGTTCAGTCACTGAGATTCGCAGTTTCTTGGGACTGGCAGGCTACTACAGACGATTTATCAGAGGTTTTTCACAGATCGCGCGTCCTATGACACAGTTGACCCGGAAGGACGTGCCCTTCGCTTGGACAGACGCCTGTGAGGCGTGTTTTCTGGAGCTGAAGGAGAGGTTGACCTCAGCTCCCGTGCTCACCATCCCTGACAGTAGTGGCGGATTCGTTGTGTACACGGACGCCTCCTTGCAGTGGTTAGGAGGTGTGCTCATGCAGAGGGGTCACGTTGTCGCTTACGCTTCGCGGCAACTGAAGCCCCATGAGCATACCTACCCTACCCACGACCTAGAGTTGGCAGCTGTTGTCTTCGCGCTGAAGACTTGGAGGCACTATTTGTACGGTGAGACCTTCGAAATTTTCACAGATCACAAGAGCCTCAGATACCTTTTTGATCAGAAGGAGCTCAACATGAGACAGAGACGTTGGTTGGAGCTCCTGAAGGACTACGACTGCAGCATCTCTTACCACCCGGGAAAGGCCAATGTGGTGGCTGACGCCTTGAGCTGTAAGGCGCCCGCACACTTGGCCAGTTTACTGTTACAGAGTTGGAGCCTTTTGGAGGAGGTGGGCGGTTGGCGACCCCTGGAGTTACGGGGGCACTGTGGGGCAGTGACGGTGACACGACAGACCAGGCCAGAGCTGATAGACCGCATCATCACAGGACAGATGGCCAATCCGTACTTGCAGTCCTTACGCGACAGAGTACTGTCGGGAGACCCGGGGGACTTCTCTTTCACAGACCAGGTGTTGCGCTTGAGGGGACGGTTGTGCGTTCCCAGAGACGAAGAGCTGTTGAGAGAGCTCCTGACTGAGGCACACGGTTCCAGATTCACCATACATCCCGGAAACACGAAGATGTACCATGACTTGAGACGCGAGTTTTGGTGGAGGGGGATGAAGCGGGATGTGGGTGAGTTCATGCAGCAGTGCTTAGTGTGTCAGCAGGTGAAGGCCGAGCATCAGAGGCCTGCAGGGCCGCTACAGCCGCTTCCAGTGCCAGAGTGGAAGTGGGAGAGCATCACCATGGACTTGGTGGTGGGCTTACCTGTTACCCAGCGAGGACACGACGAAGTCCGGGTAATAGTGGATAGACTGACGAAGACGGCGCGATTCTTGCCGATCCGAGTCACTTTGGGACCAGCACAGTGGGCAGAGAGGTATATCCGTGATGTGGTACGACTACACGGAGTTCCGCGGGAGATCGTATCCGACCGGGATACCCGCTTTACGTCCCAGTTTTGGGCTGAGTTTCAGTAGGCCTTGGGGACGCGGTTGAGGTTTAGTACAGCTTACCACCCCCAGACAGACGGACAGTCTGAGCGCACGATACAGACACTTGAGGACCTTTTGCGTGCCTGTGTACTGGATTGGAGGGGCTCTTGGGAGGAACACCTGCCCCTGGCGGAGTTTGCATACAACAACAGTTATCACTCGAGCATCGGCATGGCTCCCTACGAGGCTCTGCACGGACGGAGGTGTACGGCACCCTTGAGTTGGGTTGAGGTGGGGACCAAGTGGGAGGTTGGCCCCAGGTTGATCCGGCAGAGTCAGGAGGTAGTTGAGCAGATCCATAGGTGACTCCGCACTGTCAGGAGCAGACAGAAGAGCTATGCGGATCGGAGACGTAGAGAGGTGCAGTTCGAGGTTAGGGATCACGTCTTTCTTCGTGTTTCGCCCATGAAGGGCCTGCAGCGGTTTGGGGTGAGAGGGAAGCTCACGCCGAGGTTTGTGGGGCCCTTTGAGGTCCTGGAGCAGGTTGGACCCGTTGCTTACAGGCTTGCCCTCCCCCCGCAGCTTTCTGGTGTGCACGGTGTGTTCCACGTGTCCAACCTTAGGAAGCACGTAGCCGATCCCAGTCACGTACTGAGTCACGAGAGCGTCGAGGTGGGCGACGACCTGACCTACCCCGAGCGGCCAGTGCAGATTCAAGACCGAGCCGTCCGCAGTTTGAGACGAAAGCAAGTACCCCTGGTAAAGGTTTTGTGGAGGAGCCAGCGGTACCAGGAGGCTACCTGGGAGCCTGAGGCGGCAATGCGGGAGCGGTACCCGGAGCACTTCGCGGGTACGTCTTTTCGGACCGGCTTCGGTCCTCTTTGAGTTTGTTATGGTTATTTTGATGTCTTTTCCGCACCCTAGTTAGCGCAAGTTTCGGGGACGAAACTTCCTTTGAGTTTGTTATATTGTTACGAACGCGCGCTTCAAACGTCTTTTAAGACGTCTGGGAGGTGGCCCAGACGTCTGACCAGACATCTGGAACCACTTCCAGACGTCTGGGAATTGGTTATTTTTGGCACGCGTGATTCGTCTGCGCGCCTGAGCGCGCAGACGTGCGTACGCTCTCTCTCCCTCTCTTTTTCCCTCTCTCCTGCCGTCGCAGACCACCCTGTCCCGCTCTCTCTCTCCTCCTCGCGCGGCCTTAAAAGGCCACACCCTCCCCCTCGCTCCCGTCACCTCCGCCCCCTTCCTCTTCTCCTTCCAGTCGGTGCGCGAGAGCGAGCGCGAGTGAGCGGCGGCGGCGACAGCCGCGGCGGGTGTGGGAGGAGGTGCTGCGCTGGGGAGGAGGCGTCGGTCGTTAGGGCTCGAGCCTGCCGGGGCAGCGGGAGCCGGCCGGTGGGGGCGCAGTAGACGCGGGGTGGCACGGGAGGCTTGCTGCAACTCGAGCAGCAGGCGGAGCACCCGCAGCGTGGTCGTGCGTCTCGAGCGGAGGGCGAGTGGTGCCCTGATTCTGGAAAATTTTCCAGAATCAGACGTCTGGGATTCCAACCAGACGACGGGGAAGACATCTGGAGGACTGTCCAGACGTCTGAAAGGTGAGTTATTTTCATACCTTCTTCCTTTCCTACGACCGTCTGTACTGAGAGAGAGAAATGGGTACGCGCAGGTTCGGGGATTTGCATCCAACGCGAATCAGACGTCTGGCTGCAGTGCCAGATGACTGTAACGACTTACAGACGTCCGGGGTGACCATCGGACTTCTGGGAACTAGGCCAGACGCCCCCGCAGGCTTCTGGACGTCTGAGAGCCCACGCAGAGCAAGGTAACCCCTGATCCACTTTTTAAGTCTGATTTTGCACTGTTTCGTCATTTTCGACCGTTTAGGGCCCGTTCGGGTTCCGTTTTCCGTGTTTCGAGTTGCGTTCTTTTCGGGATTAAATCCTCTACCTGTCTACAGTAGCTGTATACTGTTTTGAGAAATTCCTTGTGTTTGATCCTTGTGATAGGACCCCATTCCATTGCAGTCTCGGGGGTTGCAGAGGCACGCGGGATTCCCGACCATGCCCCCAATTCGCCTGTTGTAACCGGTAGAGTGGCATTTAAGTTTATTAGCATAATCTGTTAAATTATGGAACCATAAATAGAATCTAGGACATTTCATGAATCCTAGGAATGAGAAACGAGATTGAATGATAGATCCTAGGGTGTTGCATAAATCCTAGGGCTGGAAAACTAGATTGTATGATAGATCCTAGGGTATGACATTGTTACGAACGCATGCCCCGGACGTCTTTTAAGACATCTGGGAGGTGGCCCAGACGTCGGACCAGACGTCTGGGATCACATCCAGACGTCTTGCCAGACGTCTGGGATGGTTTCCAGACGTCTGAAAAACCGTTATCTTCCACACACGCGAGTCGTCTGCGCGCCTGAGCGCGCAGACCGCATATTTGTTATTCCCTCTTTTTTCTTCTGCGGCTGCAGACGCCTGCCGCGCCCTCTCTCCTCCTCGAGCGGCCTTAAAAGGCCATGCCTCCCCTCACTCCGTCACCACCGTCTCCTTCCCCTTCTCCTTCAGCCAGTGCGCGAGAGTGAGCGCGAGAGTGAGCGCGAGGGCGGCAGTGGCGGCCGTAGTTAGCGCAGAGGAGGTGCTGCGTGCGAGAGCGGAGCTCTGCCGTGCGGGCGAGATCGCCGGGGCTGCTAGGGCCGGCCGGAGGAGGGCGCAGGGGGGGCGCGGAACGGCGCGGGAGGGACTGCTGCGGTCTGAGCAGCAGGCGCGCGAGGTGCGACGCGGGCGGCGTCGCGAGCGGAGGCCGAGTGGCGCCCTGATTCTGGAAAAATTTCCAGAATCAGACGTCTGGGTAGATAACAAACGGCGAGGGAGACGTCTGGAGGACCATAAAGACGTCTGAAAGGTGAGTATTCCGCTTTCTTCTTCCTTCCTGTCGACTGACCGTACTGAGGGAGGGAGTTGGCTGTGCGCAGGCTCGCTGATTCGCCATCCTTTGCGAATCAGACGTCTGGAAGTTGTACCAGATGGCGGGAGTGACTTCCAGTCGTCCGGGGTGACCATCGGACGTCTGGGAGCTAGGCCAGACGTCCCTGCAGACTTCTGGATGTCTGGGAAACCACGCTGAACAGGTAATTCTCTGATCCACTTTTTAAGACGTCTGGAAGAAGTTCCAGACGTCTGATTTTGCACAGTATTGTCTTTTTCGACCCGTTTAGGGCCCGTTCGAGCTCCGTTTTCCGCGATTCCAGTTGCGTTCTTTTCAGAATTGATTCCTCTACTCGTCTACAGTAGCTATACACTGTTTTGAGACACTCCTTGTGTTTGATCCTTGTGATAGGACCTCGTTCAGTTGCAGTCTTGGGAGTCGCGGAGGCACGCGGGATTCCCGATCACGCCCCCATTACTCCCGTTGTACCTGGTAGAGTGGCTTTAAGTTATTAATAAATCTGTTAAAGTGTGGAACCATAACTAGAACCTAGGACATTGCATGAATCCTAGGAATGAGAAATAGATTAAATGATAGCTCCTAGGTGTTGCATGAATCCTAGGGCTGGAGAACTAGATTGTATGATAGATCCTAGGATATGGCATGAATCCTAGGATGGAAGAAACTAGTGGAATGTATAATACTGCAGTCTTGGAAAAATGGAAAGGAATATAAAGCTACCTGTAAATTGAATTAACAGCTGCCTGTTATGAATAAAGAAACATGATTGAGATCATGGTTTGTAAGAACGGGAAATTGGAAAGTGAGACATAAGATGTTCTGGAACCCTACGGGGAAGTAGGAGTAGAACTCCTGGAAAGTGAATGAAATAGTTTTGGGGAAGTGAGCTGGCCCTTGAGTACGGAGTACCAAGGAGAGCGACTGTCCCTCTGTTTAGTGCAGAGCGGAGCTAGCCGCCCCAGGGACCCAGGGTTAGGACTGGCCACTCTGTACCGACTTGCTGGCCCTCGCGTACGTAGTACCAAGGAGAGCTACTAGTGTAGGGAGGTACTAGCTACCCCACGGGCCCCGGGGTTCTGCTAGCCTCCCACACCGACTTGTTAGACCCGCTGGGGCAAACCAGGGTAGTCAGGCGAGGGTGCGCGGACTGTGGAGGGGCAAGGCCCCGGTTTGGTTACTGTGGAGGGGTTGGACCCTTGTTACTGAGAGGGCTCTGCCCTGGACTGGTTCCGTGCTGTGCTTTGGGCGCACCTGTTAACGGAAACGACTGACCGTGTGCCAGTACGGGTTAGCTACCTGTGCGTTTATCGTGCGTGCCGTAGTCACCGTTACGTCTGTCAGTGACCTTGGGGTGGTTGACTGAGGGTAGGATCACCACGGGGGACTCTCCCGGCCATGGGAGCACCACGTGCTACTTCTACTTTTTGGAAAAGACTACAATCAAGATCGTTCCCACGAGGAACAATCGAGATCGAGTAAAAGATCTGAGAAATAAATGAAATAGTGAGACAATTGAAAGATGTAAATAAAGAAAGTAATAGAACATAACAGCTACTGTACACTCTACTGTTGTCTTTAGTTTTAGATGCCACTCTACTCAGCGTTTTGCTGACGTGTTACACTCGTTACCTTTTTCAGGACCAGGTGTTGAGCAGCCAGGGTCAGCGGCTGCAGAGGACGCTGGGCCGAGTAGGGTCCAGTAGAGTTTACCACAGTCTTTTGTACCTCTTTTGTTTCTGTTATAGTGAGTAGTTCTTGTTTCCACTGTACTTTCTTTACCTGCAATTCATGTTATATGATAAATGTTGATCTACTGTTGTGGTGGTATCTACTGTAGTAGTTTCTTTCCTTACTGCTGTACTTTCTTACTGTTAGTTATATTCATGCTGAATGGGGTTTATTTTACTGCTCTTTTGGTTACTTCCTCGTTGGACGACTGGGTCTTGGGATTAGTTGAGTCGGTCCGGTTCTCGAGTCTCGTAGGGGCTCGGGAAACGGGTCGTTACAAGATGGTATCAGAGCAAGGTCGTCTCGAGAAGTGAATCAACTGACTGGAAAATAACCAATTCACTTGTCTATAGCTTGAGTAGCCACCACAACTTATCTTTTGACATGAGTTCTTCGACGTCTTTCGTTGGATATCGTTCCGTATTGATGTATTTCCGTTTATTTCGCGTCTCCTTGCAGGAGATTCCTCGTCGCGGGACTGGTGAGGCGGGCCACGGGCGCGGCCGAGGACGAGGTCGGCGAAGTGGGCGTGTCGTTGCCGACGCCTCAGTGGACCAGCCACTACTTCCGGGCATTTAGGCCCAGGACCTCGCCCAGCTGATACGGGACATTGTACGAGAGGAGCTCCACCCACCGCCCCGAGCGCCTCCTCCTGGGGCTGCAGAGGGGGAGTCCTCTGTGGGACCACGCGACAGACACGGCGCTGGACACGAAGGAGGGGATGGGCCCCTGCCGCCCCCACCTTCCTCCAACACTTCTGTACACGAGGCACCTTCGCCTGGAGGTGCACCAGAACCTCCCCTACAGCGCCACTTCGAGCTTTTCGGACAATTCCGGAAGCTGAAGCCCCCCTCCTTCAAGGGGGATGAGGACCCGACAGAGGCAGAGGACTAGCTTGAGCAGCTGGAGAAGATCTTCGACACCCTTCGCCCCCCGGTGGAGTGCCGCGTGGCCTTTGCCACGTACCAGCTGGAGGGTGCGGCACACAGGTGGTGGAGGGCGATCCGGGGACAGGAGAGGGACGAGCCGACGTGGGACCAGTTCGTCACCCTCTTCTGCGAGCAGTACTTTCCCCAGACGTGGAAGGACCAGAGGAGGCGGGAGTTCCATACTCTCCTCCAAGGGATGATGACTGTGAGCGCGTACCGCACGCGTTTCTTGGAGCTGTCCCGCTTTGCAACGACAGCGGTAGCCACTGAGGAGGAGCGCCTTTGGAGGTTCACCGAGGGGCTCCGGCCTGCGATCCGAGGGTATGTCAAACCCCTGAAGCTGCCTACGTTTCGAGGGTGGTAGAGGCAGCTATGACTTATGAGGAGACCAACCCGTCCGCGCGAGACACCGACGACGGGCGGAAGAGGCCCTTTCAGCCAGACTTCTTACAGGGCCGGCGAGAACGGAGACACGTGGCGTCCGCAGGAGAGCCGTCACGTTGTGTAGGGCCATCAGTGGCCTTTGGGGGCCCTCGACAGGGGCCAGTCGCCAGCACCGGACCCTCGCCTAGTCGACAGCAAGGACCCACTGAGGGCGGGAGTCAGGTTCCCCTCTGCTACCAGTGTGGCCAGTCGGGCCACATCAGGAGGGACCGCGTTCATTCACTAAGATTCGCAGTTTCCTGGGACTGGCAGGTTACTGCAGATGGTTCATCAGAGGATTTTCGTAGATTGCGCGTCCTATGACACAATTGACCCGGAAGGACGTGCCTTTCGCTTGGACAGACGCCTGTGAGGCGTGTTTTCTGGAGCTGAAGGAGAGGTTGACCTCGGCTCCCGTGCTCACCATCCCTGACAGTAGTGGCGGGTTCGTTGTGTACACGAACGCTTCCTTGCAGGGGTTAGGAGGTGTGCTCATGCAGAGGGGTCACATTGTCGCTTACGCTTCGCGGCAACTGAAGCCCCATGAGCATACCTACCCTACCCACGACCTAGAGTTGGCAGCTGTTGTCTTCGCGCTGAAGACCTGGAGGCACTACTTGTACGGTGAGATCTTCGAGATTTTTACAGATCACAAGAGCCTCAAATATCTTTTTGACCAGAAGGAGCTCAACATGAGACGGAGACGTTGGTTGGAGCTCCTGAAGGATTACGACTGCAGCATCTCCTACCACTCGGGAAAGGCCAATGTGGTGGCTGACGCCTTGAGCCGTAAGGCGCCCGCACGCTTGGCCAGTCTACAGTTACAGAGTTGGAGCCTTTTGGAGGAGGTGGGCAGTTGGCGACCTCTAGAGTTACGAGGGTACTGTGGGGCAGTGACGGTGACGCGGCAGACCAGGCCAGAGCTGATAGACCGCATCATCACAGGGCAGATGGCCGATCCGTACTTGCAGTCTTTGCGCGACAGAGTACTGTCAGGAGACCCTGGGGACTTCTCTTTCACAGACCAGGTGCTACGCTTGAGGGGACGGTTGTGCGTTCCCAGGGACGAGGAGCTGTTGAGAGAGCTCCTGACTGAGGCACACGGTTCCAGATTCACCATACATCCCGGAAACACTAAGATGTACCACGACTTGAGACGCGAGTTTTGGTGGAGGGGGATGAAGCGGGATGTGGGTGAATTCGTGCAGCAGTGCTTAGTGTGCCAGCAGGTGAAAGCCGAGCATCAGAGGCCTGCAGGGCCGCTTCAGCCGCTTCCAGTGCCAGAGTGGAAGTGGGAGAGCATCACCATGGACTTGGTGGTGGGCTTGCCTGTTACCCAGCGGGGACACGACACAGTCTGGGTAATAGTGGATAGATTGACGAAGACGACGCGGTTCTTGCCGATCCGAGTCACTTTGGGACCAGCACAGTTGGCAGAGAGGTATATCCGTGATGTGGTACGACTACACGGAGTTCCGCGGGAAATCGTATCCGACCGGGATACCCGCTTTACGTCCCAGTTTTGGGCTGAGTTTCAGCAGGCCTTGGGGACGAGGTTGAGGTTTAGCCCAGCTTACCACCCCCAGACGGATGGACAGTCTGAGCGCACGATACAGACACTCGAGGACCTTTTGCGTGCCTGTGTACTGGACTGGAGGGGCTCTTGGGAGGAGCACCTGCCCCTAGCGGAGTTTGCATACAACAACAGTTATCACTCGAGCATCGGCATGGCTCCCTACGAGGCTTTGTACGGACGGAGGTGTACGGCACCCTTGAGTTGGGTTGAGGTGGGGACCAAGTGGAAGGTTGGCCCTAGGTTGATCCGGCAGAGTCAGGAGGTAGTTGAGCAGATCCACAGACGACTCCGCACTGTCAGGAGCAGACAGAAGAGCTACGTGGATCGGAGACGCAGAGAGGTACAGTTTGAGGTTGGGGACCACGTCTTTCTTCGTGTTTCGCCCATGAAGGGCCTGCAGCGGTTTGGGGTGAGAGGGAAGCTCGCGCCGAGGTTTGTGGGGCCCTTTGAGGTCCTGGAGCGGGTTGGACCCGTTGCTTACCGACTTGCCCTCCCCCCACAGTTTTCTGGTGTGCACGACGTGTTCCACGTGTCCAACCTCAGGAAGTACGTAGCCGATCCCAGCCACGTACTGAGTCACGAGAGCATCGAGGTGGGCGACGACTTGACCTACCCCGAGCAGCCAGTGCAGATTCTAGACCGAGCCGTCCGCAGTTTGAGACGAAAGCAAGTACCCCTGGTAAAGGTTTTGTGGAGGAGCTTGAGGCGGCAATGCGGGAGCGGTACCCGGAGCTTTTCGCGGGTACGTCTTCCGGACCGGCTTCGGTCCTCTTTGAGTTTATTATGATTGTTTGGACGTCTTTTCCGCACCCTAGTTAGCGCAAGTTTCGGGGATGAAACTTCCTTTGAGTTTGTTATATTGTTACGAACGCGTGCCCCGGACGTCTTTTAAGACGTCTGGGAGGTGGCCCAGACGTCGGACCAGACGTCTGGGATCACATCCAGACGTCTGAAAAACCGTTATCTTCCACACACGCGAGTCATCTGCGTGCCTGAGCGCGCAGACCGCATATTCGTTATTCCCTTTTTTTTTCTTCTGCGGCTGCAGACGCCTGCCGCGCCCTCTCTCCTCCTCGCGCGGCCTTAAAAGGCCACGCCTCCCCTCACTCCGTCACCACCGTCTCCTTCCCCTTCTCCTTCAGCCAGTGCGCGAGAGTGAGCGCGAGAGTGAGCGCGAGGGCGGCAGCGGCGGCCGCAGTGAGCTCGGAGGAGGTGCTGCGTGCGAGAGCGGAGCTCTGCCGTGCGGGCGAGCTCGCCGGGGCTACTAGGGCCGGCCGGCGGAGGGCGCAGGGGGGGCGCGGAACGGCGCGGGAGGGACTGCTGCGGTCTGAGCAGCAGGCGCGCGAGGTGCGACGCGGGCGGCGTCGCGAGCGGAGGCCGAGTGGCGCCCTGATTCTGGAAAAATTTCCAGAATCAGATGTCTGGGTAGATAGACAGACGGCGAGGGAGACGTCTGGAGGACCATAAAGACGTCTGAAAGGTGAGTATTCCGCTTTCTTCTTCCTTCCTGTCGACTGACCGTACTGAGGGAGGGAGTTGGCTGTGCGCAGGCTCGCTGATTCGCCATCCTTTGTGAATCAGACGTCTGGAAGTTGTACCAGATGGCGGGAGTGACTTCCAGACGTCCGGGGTGACCATCGGACGTCTGGGAGCTAGGCCAGACGTCCCCGCAGACTTCTGGACGTCTAGGAAACCACGCTGAACAGGTAATTCTCTGATCCAATTTTTAAGACGTCTGGAAGAAGTTCCAGACGTCTGATTTTGCACAGTATTGTCTTTTTCGACCCGTTTAGGGCCCGTTCGAGCTCCGTTTTCCGCGATTCCAGTTGCGTTCTTTTCAGAATTGATTCCTCTACCCGTCTACAGTAGCTATACACTGTTTTGAGACACTCCTTGTGTTTGATCCTTGTGATAGGACCTCGTTCAGTTGCAGTCTTGGGAGTCGCGGAGGCACGCGGGATTCCCGATCACGCTCCCATTACTCCCGTTGTACCTGGTAGAGTGGCTATAAGTTATTAATAAATCTGTTAAAGTGTGGAACCATAACTAGAACCTAGGACATTGCATGAATCCTAGGAATGAGAAATAGATTAAATGATAGCTCCTAGGTGTTGCATGAATCCTAGGGCTGGAGAACTAGATTGTATGATAGATCCTAGGATATGTCATGAATCCTAGGATGGAAGAAACTAGTGGAATGTATAATACTGCAGTCTTGGAAAAATGGAAAGGAATATAAAGCTACCTGTAAATTGAATTAACAGCTGCCTGTTATGAATAAAGAAACATGATTGAGATCATGGTTTGTAAGAACGGGAAACTGGAAAGTGAGACATAAGATATTCTGGAACCCTACGGGGAAGTAGGAGTAGAACTCCTGGAAAGTGAATGGAATAGTTTTGGGGAAGTGAGCTGGCCCTTGAGTACGGAGTACCAAGGAGAGCGACTGTCCCTCTGTTTAGTGCAGAGCGGAGCTAGCCGCCCCAGGGACCCGGGGTTAGGACTGGCCACTCTGTACCGACTTGCTGGCCCTCGCGTACGTAGTACCGAGGAGAGCTACTAGTGTAGGGAGGTACTAGCTACCCCACGGGCCCCGGGGTTCTGCTAGCCTCCCACACCGACTTGTTAGGCCCGCTGGGGCAAACCAGGGTAGTCAGGCGAGGGTGCGCGGACTGTGGAGGGGCAAGGCCCCGGTTTGGTTACTGTGGAGGGGTTGGACCCCTGTTACTGAGAGGGCTCTGCCTTGGACTGGTTCCGTGCTGTGCTTTGGGCGCACCCGTTAACGGAAACGACTGACCGCGTGCTAGTACGGGTTAGCTACCTGTGCGTTTATCGCGCGTGCCGTAGTCACCGTTACGTCTGTTAGTAACCTTGGGGTGGTTGACTGAGGGTAGGATCACCACGGGAGACTCTCCCGGCCAGGGGAGCACCACGTGCTACTTCTACTTTTTGGAAAAGACTGCAATCAAGATCGTTCCCACGAGGAACAATCGAGATCGAGTAAAAGATCTGAGAAATAAATGAAATAGTGAGACAATTGAAAGATGTAAATAAAGAAAGTAATAGAACATAACAACTACTGTACACTCTACTGTTGTCTTTAGTTTTAGATGCCACTCTACTCAGCGTTTTGCTGACGTGTTACACTCGTTACCTTTTTCAGGACCAGGTGTTGAGCAGCCAGGGTCAGCGGCTGCAGAGGATGCTGGGCCGAGTAGGGTCCAGTAGAGTTTACCACAGTCTTTTGTACCTCTTTTGTTTCTGTTATAGTGAGTAGTTCTTGTTTCCGCTGTACTTTCTTTACCTGCAATTCATGTTATATGATAAATGTTGATCTACTGTTGTGGTGGTATCTACTGTAGTAGTTTCTTTCCTTACTGCTGTACTTTCTTACTGTTAGTTATATTCATGCTGAATGTGGTTTATTTTACTGCTCTTTTGGTTACTTCCTCGTTGGACGACTGGGTCTTGGGATTAGTTGAGTCGGTCCGGTTCTCGAGTCTCGTAGGGGCTCGGGAAACGGGTCGTTACAGACATGAATCCTAGGATGGGAAAACTAGTGGAATATGTGAACACTGCAGTCTTGAAAATGTGGAAAAGAAATAATAGCTGCCTGTAAATTTGTTTAAACAGCTGCCTGTTATGAATAAATGAACATGATTAAGAATATGAGATGTATGAACGTGAAACTGGAAAGGTGAAACCGGAATGCACTGAGTTAAAGAGCTGGAACCCTACGGGGAATTAGGAGTAGAACTCCTGGAAAGTGAATGGAATAGAATTGGGGAAGTGATCTGGCCCTTGAGTACGGAGTACCAAGGAGAGCGACTGCCCCCCTGTTTAGTGCAGAGCGGAGCCAGCCGCCCCAGGGACTCGGGGTTAGGACTGGCCACTCTGTACCGACTTGCTGGCCCTCGTGTACGTAGTACCGAGGAGAGCTACTAGTGTAGGGAGGTACTAGCTACCCCACGGGCCCCGGGGTTCTGCTAGCCTCCTACACCGACTTGTTAGGCCCACTGGGGCAAACCAGGGTAGTCAAGCGAGGGTGCGCGGACTGTGGAGGGGCAAGGCCCCTATTTGGTTACTATGGAGGGGTTGGACCCCTGTTACTGAGAGGGCTCTGCCCTGTACTGGTTCCGTGCTGTGCTTTGGGCGTACCCGTTAACGGAAACGACTGACCGCGTGCCAGTGCGGGTTAGCTACCCGTGCGTTTACTGCGCGTGCCGTAGTCACCGTTACGTCTGTCAGTGACCTTGGGGTGGTTGACTGAGAGTAGGATCACCACGGGGGACTCTCCCGGCCAGGAGAGCACCACGTGCTATTTCTACTGTTCGGAAAAGACTGCAATCAAGATCGTTCCCACGAGGAACATTCGAGATCAAGTGAAGGATCTGAGAAATAGATAAATTGTGAAACAATAGAAAGACGTAAATAAAGGAAGAGAGAAAATTAAAACAGCTACTGTACACTTTACTATTTCTTTAGTTTAACTGCCACTCTACTCAGCGTTTTGCTGACGTGTTACACTCGTTACCTTTCAGGACCAGGTGTTGAGCAGCCAGGGTCAGCGGCTGCAGAGGACGCTGGGCCGAGTAGGGTCCAGTAGAGTTACCACTGTTCTCTTGTATCTCTTTTTGGTTCCACTGTAGTGAGTAGTTCTTGTTTCCGCTATACTTTTCTTTACTTGCAGTTCATATTATGTTATGAATGTTGTTCTACTGTTGTGGTGGTATATACTGTAGTGGTTTCTTTCCTTACTGCTGTATTTTCTTACTGTTAGTTATATTCATGTTGAATGTGATTTATTTTACTGTTCTTTTGGTTACTTTCTCGTTAGACGACTAGATCTTGAAATTAGTTGAGTCGGTCTGGTTCTCGTGTCTGGTAGGAACTCGGAAATCGGATTGTTACAATTCTTAACCTCCATTCAATAAATATAAATAAAAATTAAATCCTATTTATAAGTAAACACAAACAAAAGTTATCTCCTATTACAAATTTACTAATATAAATTAAGTAACTTATGTTGTAAACTAACTTTAGAGACATTAATTTACGACAGATACATTAAACTGTCCCAAATTAATTAAAATTCATTTCTCCTTTCAAAAAAAAAAAAAACTCCACGCACGCCTCCCCCTGCCCCGTTGCCAACTCCTCAAAATTTTCCCAAATTCCCACCCGCGCGTGCACTACTCCACCCTTGCTCTCACCCTAAACCCTCCCCCAACCCATCGCCGCAACTCCAACTCCTTAAATCCCTCAGCCGCGCACCACTCACCCCCAAACCTACGCGTGCGGTTCCCCTCTCTGCCCCATCTCCACCTACCTCAATCTCCGCCCCATCTCCACCTCCCTCAATCTCCACACACCGCTCCTCATCTCCGCCTCTCTCAATCTCTGCGCGCCTCTCTCGATCGTCGGCGCTTGCTACCGTCGATCAGCAGCGGCGCTATCCAAGCGCCTCTCCTCCGCCCTCTGCTTGTTTGTCTCCACCGTCCTTAGCCTCCTCCACCGTCCGCTCCTACATCCTCAGCTCGTCGCTTCTCTCCTCTGTCCAATCGCTGCCGACATCAGGCACGACACCCCTTGCTACAGTAGCAAGTAAGAGTTCATCTCCTCTATATATGCATCTACTCAAGGACGTGGTTTGTTGAGTTTGAAGTTTGTTGTTTCCCTAACGCTTTTTCCTACTTTCTCCCAGCAACAAGATCATCCGAATAGCTAAAGGTTGATTCGGCTACTTGTTCTTTCTATTGACAAGGTTTTCCTCATTTCTTTCATTTAAAGACTTTCTTATCTTGGGATCAAGAGGCTTGGAAAAATGTAAGATTAAAGTTGAGTTGTTTTCTATGAGAGTCCTAGTATTTGGATGCACTTGAAGGTTTTTGCCGCGAAGGTGAGCGTTAGAGTGTGCTAATTTTGACATTGTGATTGTCCCGTCAGAAATCATAACTCAACTTTGTCATATATTGGCAATGTTTGCCACCTAAAAGGGGGGGATTGCTTAAAGGTTCACATGTATTTTCTTTTTTTTTTGTTTTACTTTTTGATGGAAACTTAGTCCTTTTTAGTCGTACATTTACTTGATTGCTTTGTAGCCATATGATTGAAAATTTAGTTATAGTTAATTGAAAATACACTCCTACTATTGGAAAATTCTAGCATGTTGGCCAATTTGAAGGCATCTATAGGATGTGTAAGTATATTGGCTGTGTATTTTGCCTAAGGCGTATACCCAAATCAGTTTTGGCAGTGACCTCTATCGATTAAAACATAGCAGCTTCTATTGTTACTCTTTTTTTGAAAAGGAGCATCTATTCTATTCTTATTCAATGGCAAAATAAATTATTCTTCTGACTTATTTGTGATTTAAATCTAAAAGTAGGTTGATTGGCTAGCCAAAATAACAAATAGGTGGAAACAACTTACGCTAGAGTATTGATCTTTTATAATTTGGTATTTCTTACTAGTGATGGAAAGACCTTTAAGAACATCATATTTCCTGACAACTTGGATTGCGATAGAATAGGTGGTGGATTCATCTGGAGAGGGGATTGGGTGAAAGAAAACTCTAATATAGGGCTTCCAGGTGCATTCCACCAATGGATGCTCCACTATGTAGGGCAAATTGTAAAAGTTGATGTAGGTTCTATGCTACCATGTAGATCAAATGCTATTGAGCTTGTTAAGGTTGGTATGCAAATTAGGAGAATTAGTTGTCAAGGTTATTTAAAGGAAGTTGCAATAATAGAATGTGAGAATGTGAGGGAATCAATGTTATAATTTTTAGATGTCCAATTGGCAGTTCAAACTGTCAGTGATGACATCAGAATTTGAAAAAATTGGATAAAATTGCATTGTAAAACCTTTGGTTTGGTTTGCTCTGATCTAATTAATTGGTTGAATTGGGTTTGACTGTTGTTTAGTTGAAAGGACTGAAGGAATATGTTGGACAATGCTAGCGAAGAAGTTCAACTGCACTATAAAACAACAAGCATCTAGCTAGTATTAAGCAAAAAAAGAAATATATAGTAACAAATGAAAAACATTACTTTGCAACCATACTTCTAAATTGTGGGATGTAGAAAAAGCAAACAATATCATTCTAGTTCAGTTTCACTTTGTCTTACCTACATTTTACTTGTTATGGATTTGCATCCTGATCATCATTTTTCACTCTTCCCATATCTTGAACTTTTTTATTACAATAGAAAATGGGACAATCCTAAGAGTTAATGTGTACATGGTTTTTGTATATTTTTCTACTAGCAGCCCATCTATGAAGGTTGCATAGTGACGCCTATCTTTTATTTGCAAATGCTATGTTATTCTCTTCAAAAAAAAAAAAGCACCCTTCTTATAACTAGTATCGTAAAGCATCCTTTTTACTTGCAAATGATTTTCCATTCTATTTTATAATTGTTTAGGAGTATGTAAGAATGCCATTATTCTTTATGGAATACTAAAGTTATTTCATCACATTCATAAAAATAAACTAGTTTCTGAGCACATGGTTGTTTGGCATATTTAAATGCCATGTTTGTATCCCTACCTTTGTTATAATTATTTATCCCTTAATCAGTAAAAGGATTTTGCTCAGTGGAGTTCTTGGTACTAGTTATCTCCAATTTTAAATAATCCTTCTCTCTCTCTCTCTCTCTGTGGTATAAAGGATCCTTCTTTAATTATAGAATAGTACCCTATTATGAATGAGGGGTTGTTGAGGTAGACTAGCCACCCTTCTTACATAAAAAATAGTATCTTGTCACTACACAGACCTAGGTTTGATCCTCAACTGCTGAGTGTATTTGTAAGATGTATCCTTTTCATTTTTTTTAGTGGGAGACCTTGAATTTTGATTATGAACTCTAGTTATTAATCATTTTAGTTATTGGTTTAGGTACCAATGGATAAATCATGGATGTATTTGCGTCGAACAGATATTGCCAGATATACTCTTGGAGTAAAGAGATTCTTAGACGGGGCTTTTCATGATGATCGAAGATCATATAGAAGTGGAGTAGAGAAGAACTTAATTTTTTGCCCTTGCAAAATTTGAAAGAATGTATGGTTATATGAGCAAGAAGTTGTATTAGAACATCTCATCTGTGATGGCATATGGTCATGTTATACAATTTGGACAGCCCATGGAGAGGAAATAAGGCAATCATCAAGGCAACATAAACTTGATGATGATATAATGGACTTTGAACAAAATCATTCACAAGATGATGATCGAATAATTGATTTGTTAAATGATAATAGACCTAATCCCAATGCATTGAATGAAAAGGAGTGAAATGATGAAAGTAGTCAATTTTATTCTACACTGAATGAAGCCAATTGTCCAATTTGTTCGGAGGTTAGTTCAATGTCACATTTAAACTTCCTATTGAAATTGTTTAAAATGAAAGTGATGAATCGAGAAACAAAAAAAATGATGTCAGATGTTCTAGATTTCATTGCAGAGCTATTGGGTCATCTTGTGGATTTCCCTAAGAATTGGCATGATACTAAAAAACGCCTTCGTGCATTGGGATTGAAAAGTGAAAAGATAGACGCTTGCCGAAATGACTGCATATTATTTTGGAAGGACAAAGAAGGGCTTGAACATTGTCGAGAATGTTTTGCACCAAGATACAAGTTTAGTGATAATGTTAGCGGAGGAAAGAAACGTTGTCCAGAAAAACAACTTCGTTACTTTCTACTTATTCCGAGACTACAATGTCTTTTCATGTCATCAAAGATTACAAAATTAATGTCTTGGCATAAGAATGCAAGGAAAGAAGATCTAAATGGACTAATGCATCATCCAGCTGATTGTGAAGAATGGAGAAATTTTGACACTAAGCATCCACTATCTACAATAGAGGCTCGAAATTTAAGATTAGTGCTATCAAGTGATGGGTTTAATCCATTTGGCAACATCAATGTTAATTATATAATTTGATCAGTGATGGTTGTTGCATATAACTTACCTTCATGATTGTGCAAGAAGTCATCATTTATGATGTTAACATTGCTAATTCTAGGTCCTAGCGTTCTTGGAAATGCAATCAATGTCTATATGCAGCCCTTGTTGGATGAATTAAAGTTGTTATGGTTTACAGGAGTGCAAACATATGATGCATCACAGAAGGAAATATTTACAATGCATGCAGCATTACTTTGGACTATTAGTGATTTTCCTGCATATGCCAACCTCTCTGGATGGAGCACGAAAGGAACAAAAGCATGCCCTATTTGTGTGGAGGATACGAATAGTACTGACTTCAAGAGAGTAAGAAGTTTTGTTACTTAGGCCATCATAAATTTCTTCCCATACAACATAAATGGCGAAAGAATGATTGCAAGCAAAAATTCAATGGCAAACCTATATCAGGTATGATGAAAGAACAATTATGAGGGAAGGATGCATGGAGGGAATAAAAAAAGCTTGGATATGTTAAACTTGGAAAGCCCTTTAAGAAGGAATTGACAAAGCATGCAAAGAAGGTTAGCAATTGTTATGGTTGGGGGAAGGAAAGCATTTTCGTTAAAGAATTGTAATATTGTGAAGATCTTCGAATTTGTCACAATCTTGATGTTATACATATTGAAAAAAATGTAATGGAGAACATCCTTGGAATATTGAATCTTTCAGCGAACCCAAAAGATATGTTGAAAGTAAGGTAGGACTTACAAGATATGGGTATATGAGCTGAGTTGCAACCAAAGAGTCTACCAAGTGGGAAATTTAGATTGGAGGATGGAATTTATACACTAAATGGAAATGCAAAATAGAAAATATTTAAGTTTCTAACAAGCATTAAATTTCCTTATGGATATTCTTCACAAATGTCAAAATGTGTAAATGTTGACGAAAGAAAGATAAGTTCTCTTAAAAGGCATGATTGTCATGTATTTATGCAAATTTTATTTCTACTAGCAATCAATGGTGCACTGCCAGATGATGTCTTCTAGTCATTATTAGAGTTGAGCCACTTTTTCAAAGTTGTATGTTCTCAGGTTTTGAACCCAATTTCACTATCAAGATGGGAATAATATATTGTTAGTACCATGTGCAAGATGGAACAAATCTTTTCGCTTGCTTTTTATGATGTGATGATTCATCTTATTGTTCATTTAGCATGTGAAGCAAAGATTGCTGGATTGGTACAATATAGATGGATGTATCCCATAGAATGTTATCTGAAGAAGCTGAAAGATTATGTTTTCAATAAAGCACGTCTAGAAGATTCAATAGTAGAAGGGTATCTGTTAAAAGAATTTATAAATTTTTGGGTAATGTATATGGATGATCCAAATAATCGTTTTAATAGAATTGAGAGAAATTATGATAGTGATCTTATTGAAAATGCAGAAGGTCATTTGTTAATCTTCACATCAGGAGGGAGGCCTTTCAATTAATCAAGGCAAAAGCAGATGTCCGACAAAGATAGAAATTTAGTGCACTTATATATATTAATGCAGGTGCCTAAATTGGACCCCTTCATTCAAGAGTTTGAACGTCAATTCGGTTGCATAGAAAAAGAATTAATTCCATCGTTTAGTGAAAAAATTGAACTTAAATATCAAATGATATGAGATGGTCACCTGAATTTGATATCTTGCAAAGAAGCCATATGCTTATGTGACTTCGCATAATGGATATATTGTCAATGGATTTCGATTTCGCCCAAAAGTCATTGGTGAAACCAAAGCAACACAACTTTCTGGTGTGACAATAAAGCCCTTCCAACTTGGAGATTGTGATGGCTTCTATGATGAACTTCTTGACATTATTGAAATAAGTTTTGCATAAGATCAACATATAGTTTTATTTCAATATAATTGGTTTGATGTTTATGGTAAAAATAATGGGTATCGAGTGGACAACGAGATTCTCAGCTTGAATAAAAATGCAAAATTGCATACAAATGAACCATTTGCATTTGCCTCTCAGGTAGAGCAGGTATTCTTTGTTCAAGATAATAAGAAACAAAATTGGATCGTACCAGTTAGAATCATGCTAAGAAACTATTATGATATGTCAATATACCCAATGAGTTGGCAGATGATTCATCACCTTACCAAGAAGATGCAATCGATGACATAATGACTCCAACTAATGTAACTGACATTAACATTACTTCAATTCAAAGCACTTCACACATTGACGTGGATGAAGCATGATACCTAAATTCTTAATTTTTAATTTCTTTTTATTATTTATTTTTTATCATTTCCCATGTAATCTGATATTTATGTCATTGTATAATAAAATGTTACTTTTATGCAGATGGTGAGCACTTGACGTGAAAGACGTGTAGTAAATATTCGTCATGACCCTTAGGGTTCCATTTTTAAAGGTATAATGTGATTTCATTTGTAAATGTCTTTGTTTTATTTTATTTATTAGATAAATGGAAATAATTAATCTTTTTTTTTTATAATATGACGTGGTAGGGGAAAAGCTGTTGATAAGGACCTTAAGTATGTGGCTCCTGGAGAGTGTCTTCCTTTATAGTTTGACAAGGGAGGTGTTATAGGATGTTATTTCCAGAAATTTGCTAGTTGGCTGAGGACCATTGTACGTTCTCACATTCCGATATCCACGTTAGATTGGACGGATATAACAAGTGTGCAAAGGGATGGTCTTTTATGAGAGGTTGCGGTAAAAATAACCAACTCATAGTTAAACTTTGAATATTGTAAAAAAGTTAAGTTTAAGTAGAATTTATATTTATAACAGGTTGTTTATTCATGGGAGAGAAATACATTTAATGATAATGTTATTTTGAGGCAAGCTGAAGACAAAAATAGAAAGAACAGGACAAAGTTGAAAGAGAATGTATCTAATTACTTTTTAAGTAGGTTTATTAAATTTTTCATTTTGAAATCAAATTAATAATATCTTTTTTTTTTCTGAAGTACTTTAAAAGCAAGGATTTGGCAGAGGTACGTCAAAGTATACCTCCAGGAGTACAAAAGGATGATTGGAACATTCTTGTTGATTATTTAACTAATGACGTGGCGAAGGTATAAATTAAGCAATATTTATATGTTAATTAGTTGGGATATATAATGCATAATCAATTATATATCTAAATAAAAAGAGGCAAAAAAAATCGTGAAAATCGCGTGAAAGCCATCCAACCTACCCATCAATTGGGTAGGAAAAGCTCAAATCAATTTCGTTATGAATTTGTAAGGAATTATTTACTAATTTGGATATTTATTCATTTATTTATTAATAATATGCGTTGGTTACTTAATCCAATACAAAAAGGAAGGATGTGAATTTAATCAAATGGAGGTATATATATTTTCAAGAAGTAAGATGGCGGACGATGGAAGCATTTCTTGGATAGTCTAAGATGTCAAGAGAAATATGTAAGTTTATGTTTATTGTTCATGTATGTAGGTTTATTGTAATTTCATGTAAGGTTCTTCTAACATAATTCGTGCAATGATAGAATTAGCTTTGGGTTAAATAGTAAGATAACAAAATAACCTTTTTAGTTGCATATATTTTGGATTAATTAGAATCCACCTCCAAGACCTAATTACCTGGTTACACGTACAACTCAACATCTCCCAACCTAGCATGACAGATTTACATACTCCAACTTTAGTGGAAGTATTAGAGATTTAGTTATTTAATTATCAGGATATCCTTAGAGAAGGCAAAAGAATGTGCTCATGAGAAAAGCATGAAAAGTTAAAATGGTGAGCTTTGCAAGAATAACCAGTGTTAGAAAAAGAAGAGGTTGGAAGATCCATTATGTATGATCTTCCTTTTCTTGGAAATAAGTGCATGTATTGCAGCATATAAGAATGGTAATGAAAAATCCATCTAGACTCTCCCATGATGCGAGAAGGCCAAATTTTTCATTCTGGTGTTCGGAAGAATTCTTAACCATAAGAAAAGTACTCTTTAGTTGAAAATAACCTAAAACAATACCAATCTTTAGATGGTGAACCTGGCATGAATAATCAGCAACAGAAAAGGAAAATGTTGGAAAGAACCAATAAATGTGATCTTCCTTACTTTGGAAATAAGTACACCTCTTAAGTGTACAAAAATGGTAATGGAAAAAAAATCCATGTAGGCCCTCCCTTGATATGGGAATGCACGAGTATTTGTTCTGAATTTTGAGAAAATTCTTAAGCATTAAAAAAAAAATCTTTATTTCAAAATAACTTATCACATAGCATACAAAATTGAATCTCTGTTCCTTGTTCCCTTATCTTAAAGATATTATAATTTCAGACAAAAATGTTGACATCATCTAATGAGTTATATCCAGTGTATAAGTCAATATCAGTACAACATGCATGATCTCAATATGTAAAAAAATGTTGGCATCATCTCAGTATAGCATGCATGATGTACAACCTTGCAATGCTTGTCCCCCACCAGCCTCTCCTTCCTTCCATGTACATGGATTCCTTTCTTTTCTTTTTTTTAAATACATATTTAAAATATAATCGAACAGCGTACACATGCTACACCATAAAGAGACAATTAATGACTATTAATCCACTATAGCCCAATGGTAATGGTATTTGTATCAAACAAAAAACTTGATTTGAAGCTGCAGCAAGTCAACAGCTATTATTTCCGATCGTTTAGTTACATAATCAAGCATATAAGATCAAACAGATACATACATATATAATAAAATACATAAACAATGATACCAACAATATCAAGGGACATTGAGGGGGGTACATATGTCATATTACCCATCACTTTTTTTTTATTCATTACCAAAAACATCATCTATTAAATCAAGGAATAATCAATGTTAATTCCTTCTCATCCTCTGTCTTAATCAAACTAGAAGTATGTATTTCACAGGGTTACCACTTATCCTTTATCTTCAGAGTAAATACATGATGCAACCAAAATGCAACATGAGAACCTACTTGCAACCACATTCAAAAAAGAGAACAACAAAATGTTCTTTTCTAAGAATATGCCCAAAAAATGACTTTTTTGAGGTGTAACTTATCCTAGGAAACACAAACAAATTGTCCATACTACCTTGAAAAAATTCACAGCGCATCCTGAACAAGTGCTTTGCAGCACAAACCCACACTTTGATGCTTTCTTCAACTCATATTAATTTAGCTTTGCTCAATAGGCCTCGATTGGTTTTGCTTCCTCTTTTAGGCCACTTCTTTCAACTTTCCATACAACACTCACTCCAAGCTAGGTCTGCTAAGCAAGAGGAATTGACACAGTGATAATCTTTTTCAAAGTAGGGGGTTAATTCTATCTTATTCACTAGAGTTTGAAAGTTGAAATAAAGGGGAGTTGGATGTAATGTTTTAAATATGAACAACATTTTTCTTTTCTGGTACTTTTTTAATCTTAAAATGTCCTTCTTGTTAAATATCTTACAGGAGGAGATGCTGACGCTTGTTAATCCAGTTCCAAATGAAGATAATGAAGCAGACCATACTGTTGAACCATTATCTCTTGAAGAAATATTCCACAAGGTCCTACCAGATGAGAATCCTGGATATGTAAAATGTGGTGGTTGTGGAGCTACAATCACCAATTGGTATGGAAGTTTGTGAATCCTCTTCACAATTACAGGAAAATCATAATCTCGAGGCAACAGTATCATCTCAGCATACACAATTAGAAGAAGCAAATAAAAAAATTGAAGAACTCCTTCACAATCAAAAACTCATGGAGGAGAATTTGAATAGATTGAAAAGCATGGTTGAAGGACAAGTATCGTCAGAATCTTAGTCTGATATAGATTTATTAAGAATTAAATGATAGCTTTCCTTTTTATAACTTAGATATGTAACTTTTAGTTTCATACGGGGAACTTTGATTTTTTTGAATGCATGTAGAAGATTATTTTTGTACTTTCTTTAATAAAAGATGAGTTCTTATTTGGTTCCTTATGATTTTCTTATTCAAACTGTGAATGTTATGTATGGAAGTAAGATAAATTTTAAGTAGATACTATTGTTACTTGCAGGTATTAGTAACAGTTCTAGTAAATGTTATCAAAGGATACAACAATGTTTGAATTATTTTTTTGTAATGATTGAAATGCCTTTTAGTGACGTGTTTTAGCGATGGTTGTAAATGTCACAAAAAAAATATAATAGTCATTTAAAATATTAGTTGAACTTTAGTAATGATTTCTGATGATTTTTTAAGATTGTTGTAAGCGATACAAAAAATAAAACAACGATTACTTCAAATGTTAGTTTGGAATTTAGGAATGATTAATAATTATCCCTAAAGGAATTTTTTAGGGTTGCTTTTTAGTAACTATCTCAAAAAATCATTTGGAATGCTACTTTTAGGGATGATTTTCAAACCGTCACAAAAGCCCTTTCAAGACGGTTAAAGATCATTAGTAACAGTTTTGCAATCGTCTAAAGGTCTGATGTGTTGTAGTGGTGGATGTAGGTTGATTTTCGATGGGACTTAGGTACGTAGAGTAGGTTAAGTTAACAAGTTGGGTGAGTCCAATTGTTGAGTTCCAATTGTCTTAATGTTTACGTGGGCTCCGTTTAAGGCTAAAATTGGTTCCTATTAAGTAAACTTGTCAAACATAAGAACCATTTTTTATGGAAATTTTCGGGTACCAAGGTGCCATCAAGTTGGGTCCTCGATTAATTCATGTAAGAAAAACATGCATACGTAAATATTATGTTAATTAATTAACGAAATGTATGAATGTGATTTACATCAATTAAATAAAAAATATCCAGGAACATCAAAATATAAATTTAACTAATTTCTCAATGTAATGCATATTCACAATCTTTTTTAGTCTCAGAATTGTAATATCCTAGGCATAATTATAGTCAACTAACGTGGACGTATCAAGGACCAATTGGCCTCCCTTGAAGAAAAGAGGGTGACAGAAGAGGCAACCAATAATAGTGATGGTAACCGCTTCAATAAGCAAAAGGACAACTTCTAGGACCAGAAGGGCGACCGCCAGAATCATGGGTCCAACAACGGTTCTCAATGGCCTAGGGAAGACTTCCACCAAGAGTATACCCTCTTGGCTGTCAATTAAGATGACATTTTAATAAAGACCTAGTTGACGAATAAAGACCTCATGTGGCCTCCTCGTCCCATGAGGAAGCAAGTGGATGCCGAGTGATAACCCGATTTTTGCTATTAAATTTATTCAAGAAAGATTTATCGTTGTCAAATAGCCATGAGTGAAGATCAATATCACCCAGAATAGAACACAAATTGACTATTTAATCAAACCATCCACAATGTTCTAACATAATGAACCACCCAAAAACAGATAGAAAAGTTGTTTCCACGTGGAGGCACGATACCTAATATACTTATAAATAATTCGCATTCATATTTAATGGAGAAATCATGTCGAGAGATAACACAGAGAAAGAACCAGGAAAGACAGCAGACAGCAGCCGATAGCATAAAACCAAATAATATAAGATCAGAAAAGTAAAGCAATAGCGTTTGGCAACCAAGAAAATGAAAAAAATCTAATGCCCTCCTCTGTTGTAGCAAAATAGGGGAGGGGCTTTGTCCTTGCGCAGCCGTGTGTGGAGGGGACGGCCGGCGGCATGGCTGCTGGCAGGGGTGCTCCGGAGCGCGGGCTTCACGTTGGCGTTGAGGGCGCGACTGATGGTGGCCGCTGGCGGTGGGACAGTGAGTGGATGAACAACGGGTGGTAGTGGGTTGTCGTCGCAGGAGGAGTTGCCTAGGGGCGACGCGTGAGACGGGTGGATGGCCAACGTGCACGCTGACGAGGGTGCTGATGGAACGGCGGAGGAGCGGAATGGCCGAAGGGTTGTCCGGGGAAGCGGAGAAAGGTTGTGGGTGTTGGGTTCTCTTGTAGAGACGGGAAGGGGAACGAAGAAGACAAATAAGAAGAAAGGGAAGAGAAGAGGAACGGTTGTGCATGGTGGGGTGAAGGGGGCGTGGTACGCGTGGAGGGCGCAGTAAAGGTGGTGACAAGTGGCAGTCACCACGCTCGCCGCCGCCAAGGAGGATGAGGAGGGTTGAGCAGCGTGGCGACGCGATGAAGAGAAAGGTGAGAGGCGGGCGTCGCTGGTGGAGATGGTGGATGTCACGGTGGGGGAAGATGCGAGGTGAGGGTAGTGGTGCCACGATGGGAATTGCGATCGTAAGGAAGAAGAAAGGGGAAGGGTACAGTGGTGTAGAGAGAGAGAGAGAGAGAGAGAGATAGAGAGAGGCTGCCCTCAAAGACTACTTCAAAGGATTTTAATCCTTCCAAAATATAATGTTCAACCAAGAATGACTCCAAAATTAAGGGATCGTTTAAGGTGGGAATGCAGGAGCTCGTGCAAAGAAAGATGAGATCGCCTTAAATTTCTTTCAAATCAAGCTACCAAAATTTTCCCCGCGATGCATTCTACGTAACTATAATAAAACTACACATAATATGTGCACCAATTAATTACATGTGCAACAAAAAATACTTCGTGAGCTTAACTAACTTACTAGTATAAAATATGCTTAAATTCTCATTAATCTCCTAAATAAAAATTACTTAGTTTTATAATTATCCACTAAAGTGGATCTATAAAATACCCCAAGCTTAAGTTTTTCTAATCCCTAACAAAATCCTGTGAAGAAGTAGCAATTCTCTAAGCTAAAATTAATTGTCAGGGTGCTTTATCGCACCTTGTGTTACGACTTAGTTTTCGAATTCCTACAGGATACGAGATCGGACCGACTCGACTGATCCCAATACCCAATCGTCCAACGAGAAAGTAACCAAAAAATAGTAAAATAAACCACATTCACCATACAAGCAACCAACAGTAATAAAAGTACAGTAGTAAAGAAATAAACTACTACAGTACACACCACCACAACAGTAGAAAATTAAATAGGTACAGGAATATAATGTTCACAATAAAAGAGTACAGGAGTGTAACAACTACTCACTACAACAAGAAACGGAGTACAACAGAAAGCTACAACTACTAGGCTCTACTGGGCCCACCACCCTCTGCAGCCGTAGGCTCTGGCTGCTCAACACCCGGACCTAAAAAAGGTTACAAGTACACGAAATCAGCGAACGCTGAGTAGAGTGGCAACCAGCTAACTAAAACAGTAAAAGTGGACAGGTAGCTGTTATTTTCAATTTCTTTCTTTCTTTAACTAATTATTCTTTCTTTTATCGCTTGGTTTATTTATCAGGTTTCTTTCTTGATCTCGAATGTTCATCATGGGAACGATCTTGATTGCAGTCTTTTCCGAAGAGTAGAAGTAGCACGTGATGCTCTCCTGGCTGGGAGAGTCCCCCGTGGTGGTCCTACACTTAATCAACCACCCCAAGGTCCCTGACAGACGTAACGGTGACTACGGCACACGCAATAAACGCACGGGTAGTTATCCCGCACTGGTACGCAGTCAGTTGTTTCCGTTAACGGGTGTGCCCAAAGCACAGCAAGGAACCAGTATAAGGCATAACCCTCTCAGTAACAGGGGTCTAGCCCCTAAGAACCAAACAGGGGTCTCGCCCCTCCACAGTCCGCGTACCCTCGCTTGACTACCCTGGTTTGCCCAGTGGGCCTAACAAGTCGATGTAAGGCGGCTAGCTGAACCCCGGGTCTCGTGTGGTGGCTAGCTCTCTCCCTACACTAGTAGCTCTCCCCGGTACTGTGTACGCGAGGGCCAAAAAGTCGGTACAAAGTGGCCAATCCTAACCCCGAGTCCTAACCCTAGGGCGGTTAGCTCCGCTCTGCATTAAAAAGGGGGACAGTCGCTCTCCTTGGTACTCCGTACTTAAGGGCCAGCTCACTTCCCCATTCACATTTCCAGTTCCATCCCATTTATTTCCAAGAGCTCTACTCCTAATTCCCCGTAGGGTTCATGTTCATGTTTCTCAGGCCAAGCCATACCAGGTTTCATCATTTCTATTTCCTTTTCTCAAGTTCAACACATGTAGCATGTAACTTTATTATTCACATTCCAGGTTTATTCGCAGGTAGCTCCTGTTTCTAACATTCAATCTTCTATTTCCAGTTCATATACAGGCAGCTCGTATTTAACGTAAACAACAGGAATTTACATGCAATTGTTATTATTCTATCTACTCATCGAAGACTGCAATCCATACATTCCATACAAATATTCCAGTATTTCTAGTCCTAGGATTCATGCCATACCCTAAGATCTAACATTCATTCCACATATGTATTCATGTTTATAATTAAACTAAGGGAAGCCACTCTACCAGTAAACCCAAGAGTAATGGAGGCTTGATTGGCAGGTCCACGTGCCTCAGCAAACTCCAAATCTGCAACGGAACGAGATCCTATCACAAGGATCAATCACAAGAGACCACTCAGAACAGGATAAAAGTATTCCAACAAGTAGAGGAACTTATACGGAGAACAACAGAATCTTAATTGCGGAAATCAGACCTCAAACGGACCCTAAATGGGTCAAAAATAGTAATTCTGATTCATATCAGATGTCTGGAACACCTTCCAGACGTCTTAAAAGGGTCCAGAACCATATCTTAACTCTTGCGCTACTCCTCAGATGTCCAGAAACTCCATTGGACCGCCTGGACCCAGTTCCAGACGTCCGACCACCTCACCAGATTCTGGAGACGCTTCCCGCCGTCTGGTGCCTAGCCCAGACGTCTGAACTACGTGGGAGAGCATGTCCTGCACCTTCCCGAAGCGAATCCTGCACGCATCGACGCAAATCTCCTTAATATGGCACGGAACAGTGCCTCGGCGAGAAGGCCTGCATGGCCGTATCTGCAAGGAAGGTGTACGTCGTGGGACTTACCTCTCAGTCGTCTGGAACCTCCTCTAGACGTCGTCTGCGTCTTCTGGATGTCGATCCAGACGTCTGATTCTGGGAAAATCCCAGAACCAGGAACTGCCTTCGCCTTCTTGCGCCGCGCCCGCTAGCCTGCTGCTCTAGCTGCAGAAGTGTCGGGGAGGACCTCCCGATGCACCTCTCCGCCTCGCGCACGCCCGACCGGCCGTGAGCTCTCCGGCCAGTTCCCTCACGAGCTCGCGTGCTTGCTCTTCTCTCTTCCCCTCGCTGCTCCTCCTCTCCTCTCACGTGGCTCACGCCCGCTGCTCGCTACTTGCCGCTTACTACTCTCACGCTGGAGGAAGGAGGAGGGTGGCTGAAGGTGAGGTGAACGAGGGAGAGGAGGGGGGTTTAAGTAGGCGCTGGGGTAGGGTTGCGTCGGCGAGAGGAGAGAGAAGGAGAGAAGAAAACGAGGCTGCATACTATCTACACGCAGCACGCGCGTAGATGCAAGGACGTACACGAAAAATTTGATTTCTAGACGTCTGACCGAAATCCCAGATGTCTTAGAGGGTTCTAACAACATGGGTCTTAACAACATAATAAACTCAAAGGAAGTTTCATCCCTAAAACTTGAGCTAGTTAGGGTGTGAAAAAAGAACAATGATGAGAACCTCATCATAAACCCTAACTAGCACAATCTAACCCAGATATGTGAGAAAAAGCTCCTACATGAACCAAAGAAAGGCTTAACTCAGAGAATTTTGAGTTTAAGAATAAAACAAATCATAAGGGGTAAAACTGTAATTTCACCAATGTAGTTTGCAAACATGGTAATTAAGGGTCCAAACATAGGTCAAACAAGCTTAACAATGAGAGAAGTAGATTGATCTGATTTGAAAAGGGTTATAGCAACTTCTCGGAATTAAATGACATTCTGTAACCCTAAAAGAAATCCACTTAAATTCACGAGGTTCGAGGTAGGATAAAAATCAACTAAACCCTTTAAAATTCATAGAAAAATATTCTCTAGGGTTTAGAACCTTCAATTTGGCCTTAGAAACCTATTTTGACCTAAAAAGAGAACCATACCCAATTAATAACTTAATTTGAATTTTTACGCAAATTGGTCAGTCGAACATGGTCCAACCTAGAATTAAAATTCACCATTAAAATCCTTAGGTTCAAATTAGTCTTGTATAAAAACTTGAGCCTAAGAAGAGACCTCCTTGACCGACTTTACAATTTGGTCCTCTTTATTTACTTTTTGATCGTTATCTTTTGAAACCCTTGCATTTAGGTCCCCAACTTTTCATCATTCTTTCCAGAACGGTCCTCCCTGCAACTTCTGCGCAGCGCCATACTCCGACGACCTTGTGCGGAGCATGGCGCCGCGTAGAGCACGGTTACCGTCCTCTAGAATAGAAGCGGGGTTCCACGTCGCAGGGACCTACCCATGCCCTCTTCCGACCACCATACCTTCCGTGCGAACGCGCGGAAGGTATGGGTGTCCCTTCTGGCCATACTTCGGCGAGGCAGACCCCTTCGCACCTCGCCCCTCTCTGCGTGCCAAGCCCTTTATAAGGAATGGCAGACCCTGTTGGCTCCTTCAAGCTTCCTTTGACAGAGAACTACCCCCCTCTTCATCCCTTTCTCCTCTGTTAGAGGGCCCGAAGCTTCCGGTGAACTCCTCTTCCTCCTTGTCGCTCTGCTGCCCTACCTGCAGCAAGGTTTCCCCTGCTCCGTCGTCCGCGCCAGACTGTACCCGCTGGCGCCCTCCGCCTGCTTCCTCGTCGTCGAAACCCTCCTCCAGGGTGTCTTCATCTCCATTTCCGACAGATATGAGTCGGCTGCTCTGCCCTCCCCCTTCGTCGAGTAATTAGGTAGATAGCTTTCTCTCTCCTTCCCTTGTATTTTCCCCCTTTTAAACTGCCCTTTCGACCACCCAACCACCACTGTCCAGACCACCTTCTCCACCTCCGATCACCCCCTCTGGCGAGACCATCTCACGACCACAGACACTCTCACACCTCGCCGACCAACCCAGAAGCTCTCTCACACTCCGCTCCACCAATCCCCCCTCTCCATTCACTGCCAAGCGCCACCCGACCACCCCCCGAACAAACCCACCTTTTTGGCCACAGTCTGACCTAGGTCAGCCTCTCCACGCACTCCCGCACCCCGCCAACCACTGCACAAGCTTTGCCTCACTCTGGCGAAGCTTCCTACGTATTTTGACTGGGCCGAGAGGCCGTAGCTGTGATTTCAGGTTTGCTCCCCTCGTCGCCATTGTCGACGAGCTGCAGCAGCTTCACATGCAGTTGCAGGCACCCTCCAGCCCAGGTGTGCGCCCCAAATCGCGCGGGCAGGAGTCGCGAAGACACCCAGGCCCGTAGCTGGGGCGAAGGCCTCACGGGCTGCCTCAATTGGCGGCTGATCGCTCGCCTGTGGACGCCAATTTGGGAGGTGGGACTTTAGTCCCACCTCGGAAGTGCGTGGCCAAGCTCCCGCACTTAAATTTAAAAAGTGCTTAAGGCTTATCGCCTACGAACACAGGGGTCAGGTCCCTCTCCCCCACGCAGCGCGCCACGCGCTCGCTCGCCCTCGCCCGTGCTCACGCCCTGGGGGTCTGGGCAGGATCCGTTACCCAAACCGCACACTCCTCGCCCACCACCGCACGCTGGTGGGCCTGGTCCCGGGCGCGATACCCGCACCTGATTACTCGACTCTGGGAGAGTAATCCTAAGAGAGAAATCTGAGAAAGAGACAGACGCGGGGAAGGGGTAGGGGTACGTTTTGCTCTGACCTTTGTGTGAGCGTGCAGGAAGAAAGGAAGAAGAAGAAGGCAGAAAGGAAAAGAAGAAGAGAAGCGGCTGAAGCCTTAGCCGCTCAGGGCAGCTAAAGAAGAAGACAGGAAGGAAAGAAGAAGGAAGGAAGGAGAGAAACAGAAGAAGAAGAAAAGAAGAAGGAAGGCACTGTAGCAAAGCCACAGATAAGTCGTCTGAGCACAGCATCAGATGTCGGAATCACCACAGCTGCAAAAGGCAGAGAAGAAAAGAAGAAGAAAAAGAAGGAAGAAGACATTGCCGCCAGAAAGAAAGAAAGAAAGAAAAGAAAAGAAGAACAGGAGAAGAAGGCAGAAGAAGGCAGAAGAAGAAGAAAGCAAGGAAGAAGAAGAAAGAATAAAGAAAGAAAGAAGAAGAAGAGAAGAGAAATGGCCAAGGAAGAAGAAGAAGAAGAAAAGAGAAAGAGAAAGAGAAGAAGAAGAAGCCAAGAGATCTCTCTCTCTCTCTTTTATTTTTGTAACATAATAGAGATCTTATTTAGTCTTCTAGAAACATAGTTGCTCCCTAAGTTCGACCTCGGGAAAACCTTGTTCCAAGTAAAAAAATTTTGGTAGTAATTTGGTAACCGTTGTGTCTTATGCTATAACGACTGTACCTAAACTATAATAAACATAAAGACATAACAAGATAGAACAAGGCGGCTTACCACGCATTCCAGCTACCAAACAACATACGCATAACAAACTCAAAGAGGACTAAAGCCGGTCCGAAAAGACGTACCCTCAAAGAGCTCCAGGTACCGCTCTCGCATCGCTACCTCAGGCTCCCAGGTAGCCTCCTCGTACTGCTGGCTCCTCCACAAGGCCTTCACCAGGGGTACCTACTTCCGTCTCAGACTCTGGACGGCTCTATCTAGTGTCTGCACTGGCTGCTCGGGGTAGGTCAGGTCGTCACCCACCTCGACGCTCTCGTGGCTCAGAACGTGACTGGGATCGGCGACGTACTTCCTGAGGTTGGACACGTGGAACACATCGTGCACACCAGAAAGCTGGGGAGGAAGGGCAAGCCTGTAAGCAACGGGTCCAACCCGCTCTAGGACCTCAAAGGGTCCCACAAACCTCAGCGCGAACTTCCCTTTCACCCTAAACCGCTGCAGGTCCTTCATGGGCGAAACGTAAAGGAAAACGTGATCCCCAACCTCAAATTGTACCTCTCTGCGTTTCTGATCTGCATAGCTCTTCTGCCTACTCCTGACAGTGCGGAGTCACTTGTGAATCTGCTCGATCATCTCCTGACCCTGCCGGATTAGCCTGGGGCCAACCTCCCACTTGGTCCCCACCTCAACCCAACTCAAGGGTGCAGTACGCCTCCGTCCGTACAGAGCCTCGTAGGGTGCCATGCAGATGCTTGAGTGATAGCTGTTATTATATGCAAACTCCGCCAGGGGCAAGTGCTCCTCCTAGGAGCCCCTCCAGTCTAGTACACAAGCACGCAAAAGGTCCTCAAGCGTCTGTATCGTGCGCTCTGACTGTCCGTCCGTCTGGGGGTGGTATGCTGTACTGAACCTCAACTATGTCCCCAAGGCCTGCTGAAACTCGGGCCAAAATTGGGAGGTAAAGTGGCTATCCCGATTAGATACAATCTTCTGGGGAACTCCGTGCAGACGTACCACATCGCGGATATACCTTTCTACCAGCTGTGCTGTTCCCAAAGTGACTCGGATAGGAAAGAAACGTGCCGTCTTCGTCAATCTATCTACAATCACCTAGACTGCATCGTGTCCCCGCTGGGTAACGGGCAAACCCACCTCCAAGTCCATGGTTTTGCTCTCCCACTTCCACTCTAGCACTGGAAGTGGCTGCAACGGCCCTACAGGCCTGTGATGCTCGGCTTTCACCAGCTGGCACACTAAACACTGCTGCACAAATTCACCTACATCCCACTTCATTCCCCTCCACCAAAAGTCGTGTCTCAGATCATGATACATCTTTGTGTTCCTGGGATGTATGGTGAACCTGGAACCGTGTGCCTCGGTCAGGAGCTCTCTCAACAACTCCTCGTCCCTAGGAACGCACAAACGTCCCCTCATGCGCAACACCTCGTCTGTAAAGGAGAAGTCTCCAGGGTCCCCTAACAGTACTCTGTCACGCAATGACTACAGGTACGGATCGACCATCTGTCCTGTGATGATGCCGTCTATCAGCTCTGGCCTCGTCTATCATGTCACAGTCACTTCCCCACAGTGCCCCAGTAACTCTAGGGGTCGCCAACCGCCCATCTCCTCCATGAGTCTCCAACTTTGTGCCTGTAAACTGGCCAAGTGGGCGGGCACCTTCCGGCTCAAGGCGTTAGCCACCACGTTGGCCTTCCCCAGATGGTAGGAAATGCTGCAGTCATAGTCCTTCAGGAGCTCTAACCAACGTCTCTGTCTCATGTTGAGCTCCTTCTGATCAAACAAGTATCTGAGACTCTTATGATCTGTGAAAATCTCAAAAGTCTCCCCGTACAGGTAGTGCCTCCAAGTCTTCAGTGCGAAGACGACAACTGCCAGCTCCAGGTCGTGAGTAGGGTAGCTATGCTCATGGGGCTTCAGTTGTCGCGAAGCATAAGCGACAACGTGACCCCGCTGCATGAGCACACCCCCTAACCCCTGCAAAGAGGCATCCGTGTACACAACGAAACTGCCACTACTGTCCGGGATGGTAAGCACGGGAGCCGAAGTCAGCCTCTCCTTCAGCTCCTGAAAACACGCCTCACAAGTGTCTGTTCAAGAAAAACGCACGTCCTTCCGGATCAGCTGTTTCATAGGACGTGCAATCTGTGAGAAACCCCTGATAAACGGCTTGTAGTAGCCTTTCAGTCCCAAGAAACTGCGGATCCCTGTCATTGTACGCAGTCTCTCCCACCTGAGTACTGCCTCAACCTTGGCTGGGTGCACAGCTAAGCCATCCCTTGAAATCACATGACCTAAGAAGGTCACCTCCCTCAACCAGAACTCGCACTTGCTGTATTTGGCGTACAGCCTACGTCGTCTCAGTGTGTCCAAAACCATCCACAAGTGCTGTCCGTGCTGCGCCTGATCCCGAGAGTAGATGACCACATCATCAATGAATACCACGACAAACTGATCCAGATACGGTCTGAACACCCGATTCATCAAGTCCATGAAAGCAGCGGGGGCGTTGGTCAGCCCAAACGATATGACCAAAACTCGTAGTGTCCGTACCGGGTGCGGAAAGCTGTCTTGGAGATGTCGGTCTCCTTGATCCTCAACTGGTGGTAGCCAGACCTCAAGTCTATCTTGGAGAATACCGTGGCACCTCGCAACTGGTCAAACAAGTCGTCAATCCTCAGCAATGGATATATGTTCTTGATGGTAACCCTATTCACCTGTCTGTAGTCCACACAAAGGCGTAGGGTACCATCCTTCTTCTTCACAAACAATACCGAGGCTCCCCACGGGGACGCACTGGGCCTCACAAAGCCCTTCTCTAGAAGGTTTTGCAACTAGGACTTGAGCTCTCGCAGCTCAAGTGGTGCCATCCTGTAAGACGCTGTAGAAATGGGGTTGGTCCTCGGTACCAGTGAGATCTCAAACTCAATCTCACGCTCGGGCGGTAGTCTTGGTAGCTCCTCTGGAAATACGTCGGGGTACTCTCTGACCACCGGGATACTCTCAAAATCTGTCACGGGGCTGGACTCTGCCACTACACAATCCAGAAAGCCCTCACACCCCTGGCCCCGATACTGTGTACGCGAGGGCCAAAAAGTCAGTACAAAGTGGCCAATCCTAACCCCAGGTCCCAACCCTAGGGTGGCTAGCTCCGCTCTGCACTAAAAAGGGGGACAGTCACTCTCCTTGGTATTCCGTACTCAAGGACTAGCTCACTTTCCCATTCACATTTTCAGTTCCATCCCATTTATTTCCATGAGCTCTACTCCAACTTCCCCGTAGGGTTCATGCTCATGTTTCTCAGGCCAAGTCATACCAGGTTTCATCATTTCTATTTCCATTTCTTAGGTTCAACACATGTAGCATGTAACTTTATTATTCACATTCCAGGTTTATTCGCAGGTAGCTCCTGTTTTTAACATTCAATCTTCTATTTCCAGTTCATATATAGGCAGTTCGTATTTAACGTAAACAACAGGAATTTACATGCAATTGTTATTATTCTATCTACTCATCCAAGACTGTAATCCATACATTCCATACAAATATTACAGTATTTCTAGTCCTAGGATTCATGCCATACCCTAGGATTTAACATTCATTCCACATATGCATTCATGTTTGTAATTAAACTAGGGGAAGCCACTCTACCAGTAAACCCAAGAGTAATGGGGGCTTGATCGGCAGGTCTACGTGCCTCAGCAAACCCCAAATCTGCAACGGAACGAGGTCCTATCACAAGGATCAATCACAAGAGACCACTCAGAACAGGATAAAAGCATTCTAACAAGTAGAGGAACTTATATGGAGAACAACGGAATCTTAATTGTGGAAATCAGACCTCAAACGGACCCTAAACGGGTCAAAAATAGTAATTCTGGTTCATATCAGACGTCAGGAACACCTTCCAGATGTCTTAAAAGAGTCCAGAACCATACCTTAACTCCTACGCTACTCCTCAGACGTCCAGGAACTTCGCTGGACCGTCTGGATTCAGTTCCAGACGTCCGACCACCTCACCGAACGTCTGGAGACACTTCCCACCGTCTGGTGCCTCACCCAGACGTCTGAACTGTGTGGGAGGGCGTGTCCCGTGCCTTCCCGAAGCGAATCCTGCACGCATCAATGCAAATCTCCTCAATATGGCACAGAACAGTGCCTCGGCGGGACAACCTGTGTAACGAACGTGTGCCCCAGACGTCTTTTAAGACGTCTGGGAGGTGGCCCAGACGTCGGACCAGACGTCTGTGATCACATCCAGACGTCTAACCAGACGTCTGGGATCGTTTCCAGACGTCTGGAAATCCGTTAATTTCGACACGCGCGGGTCGTCTGCGCGCCTGAGCGCGCAGACCGGATATTCACTTATTCCCTCTTTCCCTGCGGCTGCAGACTCCTGCCGCATCCTCTCTCTCCTCCTCGTGCGGCCTTAAAAGGCCACGCGCTCCCTCCCGTCGTCTCCACCGTCTCCTCCCTCTTCTCCTTCAGCCAGTGAGCGTGAGCGCGAGCGCGAGGGCGGCAGTGGTGGCCGCAGTGAGCGCGGAGGAGGTGCGGCGTGCGAGAGCGGAGCTCTGCCGTGAGGGCGAGCTCGTCGGGGCTGCTAGGGCCGGCCGGCGGAGGGCGCGGGGGGCACGGAGTGACGCGGAGGGGGGACTGCTGCGGTCTGAGCAGCAGGCGCGCGAGGTGCGATGCGGGCGGCGTCGCGAGCGGAGGCCGAGTGGCGCCCTGATTCTGGAAGAATTTCCAGAATCAGACGTCTGGGTTGACAGCCAGACGGCGAGGGCGACGTCTGGAAGACCTTCCAGAGGTCTGAAAGGTGAGTTTTTCCGTCTTGTTCTTCCTTCCTGTCGACTGACCGTACTGAGGGAGGGAGATGGGTGTGCGCAGGCTCGGTGATTCGCCATCCAATGCGAATCAGACGTCTGGCTGTTGTACCAGACGGAGGGAGCGACCTCCAGACGTCCGGGGTGACCATCGGACGTCTGGGAGCTAGGCCAGACGTCCCCTCAGACTTATGGACGTCTGGGAAACCACGCTGAACAGGTAATTCTCTGATCCACTTTTTAAGACGTCTGGAAGAAGTTCCAGACGTCTGATTTTGCACAGTGTCGTCGTTTTCGACTCGTTTAGGGCCCGTTCGGGTTCCGTTTTCCGCGATTCGAGTTGCGTTCTTTTCAGAATTAATCCCTCTACCCGTCTACAATAGCTATACACTATTTTGAGACACTCCTTGTGTTTGATCCTTGTGATAGGACCTCCTTCAGTTGCAGTCTTAGGAGTCGCGGAGGCACGCGGGATTCCCGATCACGCCCCCATTACTCCCGTTGTACCTGGTAGAGTGGTTTTAAGTTATTAATAAAATCTGTTAAAGTATGGAACCATAACTAGAACCTAGGACGTTGCATGAATCCTAGGAATGAGAAATATATGATAGCTCCTAGGTGTTGCATGAATCCTAGGGCTGGAAAACTAGATTGTATGATAGATCCTAGGATATGGCATGAATCCTAGGATGGGAAAAACTAGTGGAATGTATAATACTGCAGTCTTGGAAAATGGAAAGAGATATAAAGCTGCCTGTAATTTGAATTAACAGCTGCCTGTTGTGAATAAATAACGTGGTTGAGAACAGGGATTGTAAGAATGTGAAACTGGAAAGTGAAACCTGGATGTTTGAGTAAAATGGATGGAACCCTATGGGGAAGTAGGAGTAGAACTCCTGGAAAGTGAATGGAATAGTATTGGGGAAGTGAGCTGGCCCTTGAGTACGGAGTACCAAGGAGAGCGATTGTCCCCCCTGTTTAGTGCAGAGCGGAGCCAGCCGCCCCGGGGACCCGGGGTTAGGACTGGCCACTCTGTACCGACTTGCTGGCCCTCGCGTACGTAGTACCGAGGAGAGCTACTAGTGTAGGGAGGTACTAGCTACCCCACGGGCCCCGGGGTTCTGCTAGCCTCTCACACCGACTTGTTAGGCCCACTGGGGCAAACCAGGGTAGTCAGGCGAGGGTGCGCGGACTGTGGAGGGGCAAGGCCCCTGTTTGGTTACTGTGGAGGGGTTGGACCCCTGTTACTGAGAGGGCTCTGCCCTGGACTGGTTCCGTGCTGTGCTTTGGGCGCACCCGTTAACGGAAACGACTGACCGCGTGCCAGTACGGGTTAACTACCTGTGCGTTTATCGCGCGTGCCGTAGTCACCATTACGTCTGTCAGTGACCTTGGGGTGGTTGACTGAGGGTAGGATCACCACGGGGGACTCTCCCGGCCAGGAGAGCACCACGTGCTACTTCTACTTTTTGGAAAAGACTGCAATCAAGATCGTTCCCACGAGGAACATTCGATATCAAGAAAAAGATCTGGGGAATAAATGAAATAGCAAGACAATTGAAAGATGTGAATAAAGAAAGTAATAGAACATAACAGCTAGTGTACACTCTACTGTTGTCTTTAGTTTAGTTGCCACTCTACTCAGCGTTTTGCTGACGTGTTACACTCGTTACCTTTTTTAGGACCTGGTGTTGAGCAGCCAAGGCCAGCGGCTGCAGAGGACGCTGGGCCGAGTAGGGTCCAGTAGAGATACCACTGTCTTTTGTACCTCTTTGTTTCCGTTATAGTGAGTAGTTCTTGTTTCCGCTGTACTTTTCTTTACCTGCAGTTCATGTTATATGATAAATGTTGTTTTACTGTTGTGGTGGTATATACTGTAGTAGTTTCTTTCCTTACTGCTGTACTTTCTTACTGTTAGTTATATTCATGCTGAATGTGGTTTATTTTTACTGCTCTTTTGGTTACTTCCCCGTTGGACGACTAGGTCTTGGGATTAGTCGAGTCGGTTCGGTTCTCGTGTCTCATAGGGACTCGGGAACCGGGTCGTTACAACCTGCATGGCCGTATCTGCAAGGAAGGTGTACGTCGTGGGACTTACCTCTCAGTCGTCTGGAACCTCCTCCAGACGTCGTCTGCGTCGTCTGGATGTCGATCCAGACATCTGATTCTAGGAAAATCCCAGAACCAGGAACGGCCTTCGCCTTCTTGCGCCGAGCGCGGCTGCGCCGCGCCCGCTCGCTGCTCTAGCTATAGCAGTGTCGGGGAGGACCTCCCGATGCACCTCTCTGCCTCGCGCAAGCCTGACCAGCCGTGAGCTCTCCGGCCAGTTCCCTCACGAGCTCGCGCGCTTGCTCTTCTCTCTTCCCCTCGCTGCTCCTCTCCTCTCACGCCGCTCAATCCCGTTGCTCGCTACTCGCCGCTTACTGCTCTCGTGCTGGAGGAAGGATGAGGCTGGCTGAAGGTGAGGTGAATGAGGGAGAGGAGGGGGGTTTAAGTAGGCGCTGGGGTAGGGTTGCGTCGGCGAGAGGAGAGAGAAGGAGAGAAGAAAACGAGGCTGCGTACTATCTGCGTGCAACACGCGTGCAGACGCAAGGACGTACACGAAAAATTTGATTTCTAGACGTCTGACCCAAATCCCAGACGTCTTAGAGGGCTCTAACAACACGGGTCTTAACACTTCGCCTCTAAAGACTAGTGATGAGAACCTCATCATGAGCCATAACTAGCTCATTTTGACCTAATACAAACGATAAAAGCTCCTACATAACTCAAGGAAAGGCTTAACTCAGAGAGATTCTGAGTTCGCAAAGAAAATAGAAACTAAGGGGGTAAAAATGCAATTTCACCAATCCAATCTGAAAACAGGGTAACTCAGGATCCAAATATAGGTCAAAGAAACCTAATAAGAGGAAAAGTGGTATGAGATGATTCAATAAGGGCTACAGCAACTCCAAGGAATTAAATGACATCCTGTAACCCTAAAAACAAACCCACTTAAAAACACAAGGTTCGAGGCAGAGAAAAAAATCAACTAAACCCTATAAAATTCATAGAAAAATAATCTCTAGGGTTTAGAACCTTCAATTTGGCCTTAGGAACCCATTTTGACCTACATTGAGAACCATGCCCAATTAACAACTTAATTTGGGTTTTTGCGTAAATTGATCGGTCAAACAATGTTTAATCTGGAAATAAAATTCACCATCATAATCCTTAGGCCCCAATTCGTCATGTATAAAAACTTGAGCCTAAGAGGAAACCTTCTTGACCAACTTTACACTTTGGTCCTCATTTATTTACTTTTTGGCCCTCAACTTTTGAACCCTCACATTTATGCCCCTAACTCTCCTTCGTTCTTTGCATTCAGGTCCCTCCTGCCAAAACCTGACCAGCACCATGCTCCGGCGACCTTGCGCGGAGCATGGCGCCGCGCAGGGTAAGGGGGAGGGTCTGGCAAGTAAACCGGGGGTGCCCTGCGTCGTCAGCCGTCGCAGGAACACCCCCCTGGTCGCTGCAACCCACCATATCGGCCGTGCGAACGCACGGACGGTATGGGTCTCCATCTCCGGCATCCTCCGGCGAAGGAGACACGTCGTCTCCCTCCGCCCTCCTCTCTGATTCGACCCTATAAGTACCCCCCGTCGCTCCACCGTTCAAAGGAGCTCGGTCCTGACGGAGAAAGACCCCCACTTCCTCTCTTCCCACTCCGACAGGGAGCCCTCCAGCTCCGGCGGCCTCTCCCCTTCCTCCTCGTCGCTCTGCCGCACTACCAGCTGCAGGGTTGCCCCCCCTCGCTCTTCCCGCGCCACGCCGTACCCAGCTGGTGCCTCTCCGGCCCTCTCCTCGCCGCCGCCCCTTCCCCCGGGCATCTTCTTCTCCGGCGACAGTCGATACGACTGCCGCCTTGCTCCAGCCCCTTTCGTCTCCGTAGCTAGGTCAGAACTTCTCCTCTTCCTCCCCTCTTCCTTTTCCTCACTTTACATCTTTACTGTTGCCCCGATCCGACCAATCGCCCTCACCTTCTCCACCTCCGGCCCCTGCTCCGGCGACCCGCTCCCATCACTCCAGCAACCCACACGGCTCGCCGACCACCGCAGAACCTCCGCCTCCTCACCCTGATCAACCTCCGCCCTTCCAGTTCCCCCAAATCACCCTCTGCAACTCCACCGAACAAACCCATCTCCCAACCTGCAGTTTGACCTAGGGCGGCCCTTAGGCTCCGCCCCGCCGCCTGCACACCCCCCGACCACCTTCGCCGTACCACGACGAAGGTCCTCCGCGTTTCTGATTGGGCCGAGAGGCCGTTTCTCTGTGGGCAGGTACCTGCGCTTGCCGCCGCCATTGTTGAAGCGAAGCAGCTTCTTCACCTGCTGCCCCAGGTGCGCCACGCCCAGGTCACGCTCCCAGGCAGTGCGAGGCGTCTTCGCGAAGTACCAGGCTGCAGTCGAGTCGAAGCTCTCGCGCGAAGCCCCCCCCGCTTCGCCTCGACTGCCGCTGCTTCCTCCGCGCAGGCATCCAAATTTGGGTGGGACATTTAGTCCCACCTCGGAAAGCCATTGAGGCGAACGAGCGCTTAAAGGCAAAAAGTGCCTTAAGCTGTTCGCCTCAGTTCACGGGGTGAGGTCCCCTTCACCCGCCCGACTACCCAGCCTCGTCCGCACGCACGCCTCGCGGACCTGGCCCGACCCGACTTAGCCTGACCTGCACTCCTCGCCCACTACGCACACCGGTGGGCCTGGACCCGGGCGCGACCCGTACCCGACTACCCGGCAGCTCTGGGAGAGCTTTGCTAAGAGCGACTTCTGTGAGAGAGAAACGCGGGGGGGGGGGGGGGGGGTAGAGTAGGTTTTTGCCCGCTGACGAGAGCTTTGAAGTGTGCAGGCACAGGCGAAGAAGAAGAAGATGAGCGAGGCAGAGAAGAAGGACGACGAAAGCTGAAGGAAGGAGGAGCACTGTAGCAGCGGCGGTTTAAGTCGTCTGATTGGAAAATCAGACGACGCTCTGAAGGTAGAAAAGAGGAAGAAGAACAGGACCGCAAGGGAAAAGAAAAAGAAAGAGACAAGCAGAAACAAGAGCTGAAAGAAGAAGAAGAACATCACCCACTGCTGCAGATAAAGAAGACAGAAAGAAAAAGAAGAAAGAAGGAGAGACGACGTCCTGACAGCAAAAGCAGAAGAAGAGAGCACGAGAAGAAGATCTGAAGAACAGAAGGCAGAAGAAGAAGACCACAAGGAGATAAAGAAACCAAAAGCCAAAGAGGAAGAAGAGAAGAGAAGAAGAAGAAGCCAAATTTTCATCTCTCTCTCTCTCTTTATTTTTGTAATAAGAATTTGTACCCCTAGAATACGACTTGCTCCCTGAGTTTGACCTCGGAAACTCTTTTATTTTCCGAGTAAAAAAATTATATATTTGAAATGATGGCAATAATTGGCTATACTACAACGCTATAACAAAACCTAGTTATCGCCATGTCATTTCTTGGCGCCGTTGCTGGGGAGCAACGGCTATTCTAGAGGTAAACATTCCTGTTTCTTTTTAGTTTCTGATAATCTCCTCTCTTTTGTGCAGCTACAGGAAATTAAGAAGACAAGCAACCGCACGACAACCACTCCGAGGACAGGTAATTTTTTTTTTTTTCCTCTCGCTATTAACCCCTAAACTCTAAAGAGGAAGAAAAGAAAAGAACAAGCAATATAGGGCTAACCTGTCTTCCATACTTAGTAACCATAAAAAGTTGCATGTTTTCAACCCATTATTCCTGCACACTATTAAGGGTATTTAAGGGCTAACACATTCTTGCTTGAGCCCTAATTACCCAACAAAGAACTAACTGGACCAAGTAGAGCCAACATAAGATTCAACATTAGGGTTTTAAAGACACACTACTTAAATCAAGAATGGAGAAAATCCAAAAGAAGTGTGCCTAAACCATTGATTGAACATACTTATTCAGAGAAACCCTAAACAATTGGCTCTCTAAACACTTGAACCCAAAAAGAAAGGACCCAAAAGCTCTCAAAGGAACAAGAGGTAAAGTTGACCCCTTGGGTCAACCAACCTTAAAATTAGGTCACTTTCTCACTCAAAATACCTAAGAGATCAAGTGTAACTTTAAGAACCCTGATCTTAAACTAAAATTGGTAGACTTAAGAGGTCAAGATCCCCATTCTGGTCTACCTGGAATCTCAGTGACAAGAGAGGTCGGGTGGGGGAAACCCTGTAACCCGTGGGGACGCTCTACCGTGTAGGGGTCTTCGCGGGACTCTCCCTCTCTGGCTGCCCAGGTAATTCTCAGGTGGACGATCTTTCTGATCAAGGGGTCCATCTGCCCCGAACCTCTATAGTCACCCAACATTTTTGGGTGTCTTGATTGGGTCCAGCACCTGCTTATCTCATCCAGTCCTTCAGTATTTTGCAGGGGGTCCTTGAAACCTCCTATAGAAATTCACTCTCCCCGAGGCTAAGCCTCGGCTCCCTTGTTTTTGCAGAAATCATTCACATAGCCCCTCTTTCCTCTGATTCTGAACAAAGTCCCCTTCTTCCATTAATTCAAACTTCTGATTCTATCTTGATTCCACCACCTGATTCGAAGATGCAGCCTAATTACCTAGCAAGACTACCATGTAAAAAACCTGAATATCTGAGATCCATGAAAGATAAGATGATTGAGGATGCCCTTGAATTCTATGAAATCAAATATAAACCCTCAACACCAATAGAAAACATTCAGGTTGATGTCCCAACAACCACAACTTTCATCATAAACTGTGCCCAAATTCTTTTGACAGAAGTTACAAAAGGATCAACCCGAGATATGCTCATGACAGGATACATTGAGATAGAAAAATTACACCAATCTGAATACCTTCAATGCTTAACAAATCCTATACTTTGGGAACAACACCAAGATGCCCTTACAAAACGGGTAGAAATGATGAAATCAGTAGAACAAATTATCAACCAAAAATACCCGTATATACCAGAAACAGAGGATGAACCATCTTGGAACAGTATTAAGGAACAATCCAGTTTCCCAGATCTCGGGACTGAGGCACAAAGTGGTTGTGGAATCCCAACCCAGATAGAAGACAATGTTGAATTAGGTTGGGATATTGCAGGAGAACACAATGATGAGCCAAACTTAGACCATGAATTGCCAAGCCTAGAACTTCAAAACTCCTGCAATAATGAGATCAGAACTGAACCTTCTGAGGGTATAAATTCCGCCCCTTATTTTGATAAGGTGGCCCTCGAAGGTTATTCGGACTTAGGTTCTAATAATTCTACCCACATCCTAAGCCTAGAACCTGGATCTGAAACTTATTGGGAAGATTATGAGGCCCCTTATGAGAAAGATCAAATTTTTACAGAATATGATTCCGGACCTCTATTTGATGAATATCCCTCTCCAACATCCTCAGGAAATTTGATCGATTTTTCAGAAAACATGCCAATTTATGATACAGAAACTGAGGAGTTGGATGAGCAAGGTTTTAATGGGGTCTATCCTACCAGCTTCGAGCTTGAACAGAACACCTTTTTGAGCCCAGAATTGACATATAGGCTAGAACCCAGTCAGGCTGCTGATTCCACATCTGATGATTTTTGCTGCGGTGGAATTCATGATCATGAATCTCATTTTCGCCAACTCTCCGACAATTTCAGATCTGACTATAATTGCGGAGAGACTTTCCTTCCTGAACACGCCAGGCCCATCTACGACCTCAGTTCACATGACTCTGACTCCGACTCTGAGGTCCTGATTCCCGAGATCACTGATAACACAGAATCATTCCTTTTCGATCCTCAGGAACCAAAAATAGAAAATGCCAAGAGTGATTGCAACCCAGAATTCAAATCTTTTATCAATTCAGATTTCTTTCATCCTACAAACACTCTTCAGGCATTTGATAGTTACCCAGAGGACTCTTTACAGAAAATCACCTGTCATTCCTTTCTAGAAGAGCCCTCACACATAGTTGCCACCTCGTCTGCACACACAGAACTAATCAAAACCTCTTCCCAACCCCGACTCGCAACCGGACTCAATTTCTATTCAGATTCACCTCTCACCGAGCCGATTGCATTTCCACATCGGGTTTGGAACACTGATCAGACTACATATCATGCTCCATCATTCTCTGATCACCCCTGTAGGGTTTCCGCGTCATTCATTGATTATTCTACGGGTCCCTACTCTGACCAGGCTGATTCGACTCAGCCAAACCCTGCATTTTCACTTCCACATCCATCTGAGCTTCATAGTATATGGTGGGTTCCACACCTTTTTATCCACATCTATCAACCCACCAGATTGATTGGGTTTGGGCTGCATCATCAGCCTGTTAATCTGAACAAGCACCTGGTTGGACCAACCAGGCTCTTAATCAAGGTGCTTGTCTTACAAAACTCTACTGATTTCACCATCCCCTCTCCATCGCATTTCTTGCTTGGCTGAAGGCATCAAATTTAGCGCTCAACGGGAGGCAACCCGTCATTTTCCAAAAAATCCAAAACTTTTTCTGACACCTTTTTGCACTTAAGGTCACCCTTGTAGACAGCCGACCCCACCTCAGATGCTTGCATCTGGGGTTAGAAATCGTCCGCAAAATTCAACCCGACCCATTCACTCATCCAAATTTCTGTCTTAAGGAATGAACTAAGTTAAATAAAAACCCCCTAAGTTACAATGAGGACATTGCAAATCTTAGGCATGGGGGGGTATGAAAGTGCAAAACTTGTAAGAAAAGGTTTCAAACAAAAAATTCACATATGCCAAAAACACCATAAAAATTAAAAATTTTCGAAAAAGAATAAGAGGAAAAGAGGAGAAGGAAATTTTGTGAATGAGAAGGAGAAAAGAAACAAAATGAAAAAGGAGCACAAAATTATGAGAAAAGGTGATAGTCATTAGTAAGGAACTAAGGAATTAACCTAAGTTCTATACCTCATTCAAGAAAATAACTGAAAAGTGCATAATGAGATTAGTAAGAACGCAAACCTTAGGCATTCTTGAATAGACTCTTAGTACCCATTAAGATCCAGACAATCCTCAAGAGGTTGAGGAAAATGAAAAGCTTAAGTACTAGGTCCAAGGCTTAGGGAGTATTTGGCCTCGTTAACTAATTTTTGGTTTACGGGACTTAGTAACCTAAGCACCCTAACCTCACACACAGCCTGGTTCAGTAAGCGTAAAAATCAAAATCACGTAGAAGCGTCGCAAAATTCTGGAAAGTACACCTAGAGTAGGAGCGGCCGACCAACATAAGTTGATTTGGACGAGTTCCCAGCGCGGAGAGGCGGGAAATCCCCTCGAAGATGCGTAACAAAATATCATCTCCTCGGTGCTTGTCTCTTAGGATATTTACATATCCTACTGGGGGCATGTAAGCACTCTGCTGATTCAGATTCCATGGATGGCATTATCTCGAAGTGTCAATTGCCAGGGTCTGGATTCGGCCACGGAACACCATGGATGGGATTATCTCGAAATCTCAATAGCCAGGGTTCCGGGGGTTGCCATGGGCGGTGCTATCTCGAAGCATCGATCGCCAGGAACCCTTGAGGATTGATGATGGGAGCAATGAATCTGATACAGACCGTGTTGAAAAGCCAATCCTAAGCTAGAATTAAAAAGAAAAAGAGAGAGAACTCTCCAAACAAATAAATTTTCTCTCTCTCTCTTACAAAACGCATTGCGAACTGAGCCAGGGCTAAAATCATTTCAAGCACGGGTGCTTTAACCACAAAGTCCAATAAACCTTAGGTTAGTTCTTGTGGGCCTTAAAAACCTTTGCTAAGGACTAAGGCTGAGGCTAGACAGATTTGGATCTTGATTGGTACTAGAGTACCTTTTAGGCCTATGGTCAGCATTCTAACCTAATCTAAGCTCAAATGAAAAAGCACTTATCTGAAGCTATTAAGAACTTCATGGTCTAGAACAAGGGTTGAAACCTTAAGTTTTTGCTAAGGGACTAGCAAAAGCTAGGCATGGGGGTATGATGAGAACCTCATCATGAGCCATAACTAGCTCATTTTGACCTAATACAAAGGATAAAAGCTCCTACATAACTCAAGGAAAGGCTTAACTCAGAGAGATTCTGAGTTCGCAAAGAAAACAGAAACTAAGGGGGTAAAAATGCAATTTCACCAATCCAATCGGAAAACAGGGTAACTCAGGGTCCAAACATAGGTCAAAGAAACCTAATAAGAGGAAAAGTGGGATGAGATGATTCAATAAGGGCTACAGCAACTCCAAGGAATTAAATGACATCCTGTAACCCTAAAAACAAACCCACTTAAAAACACAAGGTTCGAGGCAGAGAAAAAAATCAACTAAACCCTATAAAATTCATAGAAAAATAATCTCTAGGGTTTAGAACCTTCAATTTGGCCTTAGGAACCCATTTTGACCTACATTAAGAACCATGCCCAATTAACAACTTAATTTGGGTTTTTGCGTAAATTGATCGGTCAAACAATGTTTAATCTGGAAATAAAATTCACCATCATAATCCTTAGGCCCCAATTCGTCATGTATAAAAACTTGAGCCTAAGAGGAAACCTTCTTGACCAACTTTACACTTTGGTCCTCATTTATTTACTTTTTGGCCCTCAACTTTTGAACCCTCACATTTATGCCCCTAACTCTCCTTCGTTCTTTGCATTCAGGTCCCTCCTGCCAAAACCTGACCAGCACCATGCTCCGGCGACCTTGCGCGGAGCATGGCGCCGCGCAGGGTAAGGGGGAGGGTCTGGCAAGTAAACCGGGGGTGCCCTGCGTCGTCAGCCGTCGCAGGAACACCCCCCTGGTCGCTGCAACCCACCATACCGGCCGTGCGAACGCACGGACGGTATGGGTCTCCATCTCCGGCATCCTCCGGCGAAGGAGACACGTCGTCTCCCTCCGCCCTCCTCTCTGATTCGACCCTATAAGTACCCCCCGTCGCTCCACCGTTCAAAGGAGCTCGGTCCTGACGGAGAAAGACCCCCACTTCCTCTCTTCCCACTCCGACAGGGAGCCCTCCAGCTCCGGCGGCCTCTCCCCTTCCTCCTCGTCGCTCTGCCGCACTACCAGCTGCAGGGTTGCCCCCCCTCGCTCTTCCCGCGCCACGCCGTACCCAGCTGGTGCCTCTCCGGCCCTCTCCTCGCCGCCGCCCCTTCCCCCGGGCATCTTCTTCTCCGGCGACAGTCGATACGACTGCCGCCTTGCTCCAGCCCCTTTCGTCTCCGTAGCTAGGTCAGAACTTCTCCTCTTCCTCCCCTCTTCCTTTTCCTCACTTTACATCTTTACTGTTGCCCCGATCCGACCAATCGCCCTCACCTTCTCCACCTCCGGCCCCTGCTCCGGCGACCCGCTCCCATCACTCCAGCAACCCACACGGCTCGCCGACCACCGCAGAACCTCCGCCTCCTCACCCTGATCAACCTCCGCCCTTCCAGTTCCCCCAAATCACCCTCTGCAACTCCACCGAACAAACCCATCTCCCAACCTGCAGTTTGACCTAGGGCGGCCCTTAGGCTCCGCCCCGCCGCCTGCACACCCCCCGACCACCTTCGCCGTACCACGACGAAGGTCCTCCGCGTTTCTGATTGGGCCGAGAAGCCGTTTCTCTGTGGGCAGGTACCTGCGCTTGCCGCAGCCATTGTTGAAGCGAAGCAGCTTCTTCACCTGCTGCCCCAGGTGCGCCACGCCCAGGTCACGCTCCCAGGCAGTGCGAGGCGTCTTCGCGAAGTACCAGGCTGCAGTCGAGTCGAAGCTCTCGCGCGAAGCCCCCCCCGCTTCGCCTCGACTGCCGCTGCTTCCTCCGCGCAGGCATCCAAATTGGGGTGGGACATTTAGTCCCACCTCGGAAAGCCACTGAGGCGAACGGGCGCTTAAAGGCAAAAAGTGCCTTAAGCTGTTCGCCTCAGTTCACGGGGTGAGGTCCCCTTCACCCGCCCGACTACCCGGCCTCGTCCGCATGCACGCCTCGCGGAGCCCACCACGCACACCGGTCGGCTTGGACCCGGGCGCGACCCGTACCCGACTACCCGGCAGCTCTGGGAGAGCTTTCCTAAGAGCGACTTCTGTGAGAGAGAAACGCGAGGGGGGGTAGAGTAGGTTTTTGCCCGCTGACGAGAGCTTTGAAGTGTGCAGGCACAGGCGAAGAAGAAGAAGACGAGCGAGGCAGAGAAGAAGGACGACGAAAGCTGAAGGAAGGAGGAGCACTGTAGCAGCGGCGGTTTAAGTCGTCTGATTGGAAAATCAGACGACGCTCTGAAGGCAGAAAAGAGGAAGAAGAACAGGACCGCAAGGGAAAAGAAAAAGAAAGAGACAAGCAGAAACAAGAGCTGAAAGAAGAAGGAGAACATCACCCACTGCTGCAGATAAAGAAGACAGAAAGAAAAAGAAGAAAGAAGGGGAGACGACGTCCTGACAGCAAAAGCAGAAGAAGAGAGCACGAGAAGAAGATCTGAAGAACAGAAGGCAAAAGAAGAAGACCACAAGGAGATAAAGAAACCAAAAGCCAAAGAGGAAGAAGAGAAGAGAAGAAGAAGAAGCCAAATTTTCATCTCTCTCTCTCTCTTTATTTTTGTAATAAGAATTTGTACCCCTAGAATACGACTTGCTCCCTGAGTTCGACCTCGGAAACTCTTTTATTTTCCGAGTAAAAAAATTATATATTTGAAATGATGGCAATAACTGGCTATACTACAACGCTATAACAAAACCTAGTTATCGCCACGTCAACTAGTTTGAAATACTTTCCTTAGACCTTAAGGTATCTAAGTGTCAGCCAAGATACAAACTTATTAGCAGATATTTTAGATCGCTGATAGAGATTTCTCTAGCCCCTAAACCTGCCCAAATGTTTGTTGGTCCCAAGGGTTCAAGCATCCGTGCAAATGTGCGAGTGGTCTTTATTTAGTCAGCAGGTGAATTAATTTTGTGTTGATATGATAACCAACACAAGAGATAGAGAGAGAGAAGGGGAATATTTTTGTGATTTATCTTTTGTAATTATTTGGTTTGATCCATCTACGGCTAACCTTGGATCAACTATCCACACAGTCTGTGTCGGATTTATTGTCCCCATCATCGATCTTCGAAGGGTCCTTAACTATCGATGCTTCGGGATAGCACCGCCCATGGTAACCCCAAAAACCCTTGCAATCGACACTTTGAGATAATGTTACCCATGGCATTCTTAAAATAATCCAAGCCTTTGGCAATCGATATTTCGGGATAATGTTGCCCATAGCACTTAAATTGCACACTGCGCTTATATGCCCCTAGTAAGATAGATATCCTAAGGGACAAGCATCGAGGAGGTGACATGTTATCATTGAATCATCAAGGGAAGTATATACTCCACCTTCAATGTAGTAAGAACTCCTCCAATCAACTTATATTCAAAGCTTCATCTAAGTCATAGCTTAGAGAATCAACTTTCTTTAAGAAATAGAGTTATGGCGATCACTTTATTAAGCATTCTAAACAAGACCACGATGTGTGTAAGGGTGGATGCTTAGGTTACTTAGACTGGCAAACCAAAGGGTAGGCAAGAGCATCAAATACTCCCAAAAGCCCTTAATACCTTAGCTTCGCAACTTCCCCCACTACTCGAGGAATAATCCGCATCTTAATGAATACTCAGATTTTTAAGCTATATCAACCTTAGGAGTCTAAGGATAATATCTCTCGCTTATCTCCTGAGGCAAGACACTTAAGGTCTTATCTCATCATTCGTTCTAGCCCAAAACTTAAGTGAACTCTTCCACAGTCAAATGCTGGGACTACCCCATTCAGCTCTTTGCTTCTCTCCCTCTCAGTTTTTTTTAGCATATCTCAATGCACCTATATGCATGTTGATATTTACAAATGCTGTAAACAAACCTCAAGTTTTACACCCACCCCATGCCTAAGCTTGACGATGTCCACATTGGAAATAAAGCAGGAAACGATTATACCTGAGGTCAAGAGTGGAAGGAGCTATAGTTCCTCAATGGTGAAGGTGTCTATCACATGGCCATCAGATAATGTAACAAAAGGTTTCAAGTGTTGACCGTTTACATTGAATGGCTCGCCAAATGAGGGATTCTATATTTCCACAACTTTGTGAGGGAACACCTTGGTGACCACATACGACCCATCCCAACAAGATTTAAACCAGGAAATATCTTAAGTCTAGAATTAAATAACCAAACTCGTTGGTTGGGCTGAAAGGTCTTCCTAAGAATATGCTTGTCATGAAGGCCTTGGTATACTCTTTGTAAGCTTAAGAGGTTTCATAAGCTTCATTCTAAGTTCCTCAAGCTCACTTAGTTTCAACATGCATGCTTTGACCCACCTTGTCCAAATCCATATTCATATTCTGGATAGCCCAGGATGCCTTATGCTCCAACTCTACAGGAAAATGGCATGCCTTCTTGTACACAATTCAAAAGGGAGACATACCCAATGGAATCTTATATGCTATCCTATAGGTCCACAGAGCATCATTCATCTTCTGTGACTAGTCTTTTCTATCAGGCCTAACAGTCTTCTCAAGAATCTTCTTTATCTCTCTATTAGACACTTCGACCTGCCCAATCATTTGGGGGTGATAGGGAGTTGCTACTTTATGAGTGGCCCCTAGACTCTTGAGAAGGCAGGTGAAGTGTACATTCATGAAATATGGTCCCCTATCACTTATTATAATTCTTGGGTAGTCGAACCGAGAAATGATATTGGCCTTTACAAATTTCAAGACCACTAAATGGTCATTGGTTCAAGTGGGAATTACCTCTATCCACTTAGAAACATAATCGACTGCCATAAGAATATATTCAAATCCTTGGGACACTGGGAAGGAACCCATGAAATCTAAGCCCCAAACATCAAAGATTTCAATAGACAATATCAGTTGTTAAGGAATTTCATCCCTTTTCCTAATCGTTCCTGTCTGTTGGCATTGACTGCAGACCTTCACATACTTATGTGCATCCTTGAATAATGAGGACCACCAACAGCCTGTTGGAGGACCTTAAATGTGATTTTCTTCACACCAAAGCATCCTCCTAATGTAAAGCCTGGCAAAAGTTCAGGACACCCAACTGTTCCTCTTCTGTAACACAACTCCACAGAACTTGGTCACTCCCAATCCTGAAAAGTTATGGTTCCACCCAGTAATAGTATTTAATTTGGGACATGAAGCTATCCCTCTCTTGCTTGTCCCAAGTATTAGGAGTCTTACCAGTGATCAAGTAATTTACAACATCCGCAAACCAAAGGGACACTAGTTGCACCACCATAAGGGTCTCGTCAAGGAAAGATTCTCGAATTCCACCTAACAAGGTCTGAACCTCTTGGGGGATTCTGGACAGGTGATTTGCAACAACATTTTCAACCCCCTTCTTATCCCTGATCTCTAGGTCAAACCTCTAGAGAAGTAGAACCCATCTGATCAACCTCGATTTGATGTCTTTCTTAGTAATGAGGTGTTTCACCGCAGAGTGGTCTGTATACACCACAACCTTGAACCCCAAAAGATACGACTTATTCTTTAAAGTGAAAACTACAACCAGGAGTTCCTTTACAGTGAAGATATAGTTTTGCTGAGGATTTGTTAAGGTCTTACTGGCAAAGCACATGGGGTATCTTTTCGATCCTTTGTCCAAGGATTGCTCCCACAGCATAGTTTGAAGCATCACACATCAGCTTAAATGCGAGAGTCCAATCGGGAGCCCTAAGGGTAGGCATAGTCGTAAGGGCCTTCTTCAACACTTGGAAGGCCTCGACACATTATCATCAAAAGCAAAGGGAGTATCCTTTGTCAAGAGTTCTCAAAGTGGCTGTGAAATCTTGCTAAAGTTTTCAATGAAATACCTATAAATGTTTGCATGGCCCAAGAAAGATCTAACTTGTTTGACATTAGTAGGTTGTGGGAGCTTGTTAATAGACTCCACCTTAGCTTTGTCTATTTCCAATCCCCTCTTGGACACAACGTGCCTTAACACAATGCCCTATTGGACCATGAAATGGATTTTCTCCCAGCTCAGGACTAGCATGTTGTCTTGCAACGGGTTAGGACATTCTCAAGATGCGAGAGACACTGGTTAAAAGGCATCTCGTAGATCAAGAAGTCATCTACAAAGACCTCTACGCACTCATCTATCATGTCCGAGAAAACGAGCATCATATACTGCTAAAAGCCTGCAGGAGCATTACATAGTCCAAATGGCATATGTCAAAATGCAAATGTACCATAGGGACTCGTGAATGTTGTTTGCTCCTAATCGTCAAGAAAGACAGGAATTTGATTATACCCAGAATATCTGTCTAAAAAGCAAAAAAACTTATTCCCTACCAAAATTTTCAAAATCTAATCAATAAAAGGCAAGGAAAAATGATATTTCTAGTTAGCAATGTTTAAACAGTTGTGATAATCAATATAGGCCCTCCATCCAGTTGAGAGTCTGGTGGTCACTTGTTCCCTTTCTCATTGATTTCAACCACAAATCTAGTCTTTTTAGGCACCACATGAATTAGACTTACCCACTTGCTGTCAGATATGAGATAGATTATCCTAGCATCCAACAACTTAAGAATTTCTTTTTTTACCACTTCCTTCATGTTAGGGTTCAACCGCCTCTGCCTATCTCGAAAGAGCTTCATGGACTCATCCGTGTAGATGTGATGCATGGAGAAGGTGGGATCAACCCCTTTGATGGCGGCTATGGTCTACGCAATGGCTTCCTTGTGCCTTTTAAGGCACTCAAGCAAGGCTTCCTCCTGTGTGACGTGCGCTTGTGCATGTGTGTTAAGAAGTGTCGTTATAGTCGCACTTGCAACGCCAGTTTTAAAGTAAAGAAACGGAGGTGAGTCCGAGTGTCAGTCTCAGGGAGGCGTGCAAATCGGATTTTGCTTATCACTTGTTATGGAAAGTGAGGAGTTTTGCTTGTAAAAGGTGCGGTTTGAAAAGCGAGAGAGAGATAGAGAGAGAGATATTAGGGTTAGAGTCGTTTCTTTGCTTGATCATGCAACTTAAACAGGAAATCAAGTAAACACTGAATGGAAAGTAACTTCATTAATCATGCAGCTTTAGTTCACAGCTTACAACATTAAATACATGCTCAAACAAAAGTAAGGGAAAGCTTAAAAGAGAGGAAGAGAGAGAATGAGAGGAGAAGAGTGGCAAGGCAGCCACGGCGGTGGAGGAGGCTCCGTCGGTAGCTCGTCGTCTCCGAAGATTACAAGAGGGCCTAAAGCTAGCTAGGAGAGGAGTAGAGTAGTTGCAAGGGAAGTGAATGCCTTGAATAAGTGGTTGGAGGGGGTTTAAATAGGGAGAAGGGCTTTCTAAAAGAAGAAGGGGCTTTAGCGACGTCCGGGATGTCGCTAAAACCCTTCCAAAAGCGTCGGTGAAGCCCTCCAGCCCACCGATCACACGCTTGCGCCGTTCTTCTTCACACCTGATTCGCAGCCGTTGCATGAGAGTCGTCTGATCGAGGATCGGATGGCTAAGATCTTCCCTTGGGTGCGCTCGGATCGCGCCTCGGGCGCGCGTGCGCGGGCATCGTCGCCCGACGTGCACGTTCGCGTGGGCACTCGTTGTCTAAGGGCACGCCGCGTGGCGCGATCTCGACCGCCCACTGCAGATCGGGCGGCCCAATTTCACCGCGCGCTCCTTCATCTTCAATTCTTCGCACCGTGCGGCTCGAACCCGCGTCGTGTGCGTGCGGGCATGCGCGCTAACCGTTGCACCATGCCTGCTGCTTTGTCGCGGCGACTGCGGGCAGGCGTGTGGTTCTCGATCATCCGATCGAAGATCGACGACCGAGATTTGATCTCAGCTGACGAATGAAGTGGCGTGCGGTGAGTGGGGGGTGACGTGGCCCAACGAGGGCCGTTGATCATCAGATCAACGGTCAGAGCTTCTTAGGCCCTTTGTAGGAGCTCCGGATGTCAGATTTGGCCAATCTTGAGTCCATTGGACTCCGTTCGTCGTTCTGAATCCATCTGTATGGTCTGATTGCTCATCTGAGGCCTGCTTTGACAAGTGCTTACACAAATGGCCATTAATATAATTTTATAAGCAATCTTGGTATATGATGCATGCAATTCTCCCATTTTACTTATGTTGTGTCTTTTATTCTTAAGATGGGTCCTATTTAACAAAGTTATCACCCCCATATGCAGTGTTATCATACCCCCATGCTTACTCCTTGCTAGTCCCTATCAAGGTTTATTCTAGCATTTATTTTCTTTCAGAATTTAAGAAGTAATCGCTTAGACACTTCATCACTTGTCAATAGGAGGAAATATACCAAGATCTTAATCTACAAAGACTAAGCAGCACCCGGGTGTCTGCCAAAATACGAACCGCCCGAATCCTTGCTTTAATGTATATAACTATACATATGTATATGTATATATATATATTTTTAGAATTTTTTTCGGAATTCAGTGTGGGTTGGTAACTTTTTACGGCTACCCAACCCACCCAAAACTCGGTCAAAACCCTAAGTGCTAAGCATCTTGGTGTGAAGATTGTGATAGACTCACTTAACGGTAATTCAGACAAACTTTAGGTTTCTACGCCCTTAGGTGACCGGAAGAGGAAATATATTTGCCTGAAGGTGTATTTGTTCGATTGGTAGCTTTCTCCCTGCGTTTGTTTTAATTGGGGTCAACACAAGGATTTTTCCAGTGTATATTTTCCCAGCTTGTATTACTTCCCCGCTTCTTCCTTAAGTGTTTTGGTTCTTTTCGTGCAGTTATTGAGCTGGTCTCTGGACAACCGACCAATGGGTTGTTACCCATGATCACTTGCCAGCCATACTCATGCGGTGAAGTATGGTTTATTTTCTTTTCTTCTCCTCTTTTTTTTTTTCGTAGGTGGCTTCCCTGATCTCAAATGTACCTAGAGGTAATGAAGAAGAAATGGTCCCGTGGCTGGGTTCTGGACAACCTACCAATGGGCTGTTACCCACGATAACTTGCCAGCCATACCACCCTAGAGAGTTCATTAGCTACCCAATTTCTGTCAAAATCTCCGAGGAGTGAGTCTGTGCAAAAATGTGTGCAGATGCTTAGGCTCAAAGTTTTTCTGAGTTAGAGGGTGAGTTGATAAGTCGTATATTTATCACCTTATTTAGTAGGTGGATTAGAATAGCTTAATGTTGCAAGGATTCAAAGCTAAATCCATATTTTAACGGACACCAGGGCTGATTAAGCCTGACGGCCTGAAAAGTCTAAGTGTTTAAGTTCTTTTTGTATTATTTCCCACTATTGACAAGTTTATAATGCCTAAGTTTTCTTCCTAAATTCAAAATTTTTTTTTTCAGACTGATTAAATGAGCTCAGGATTGTGCAATTTACCACCCCCCCATGCTTAAGTTGGACAATGTTCTCATTGGTTTTGGCGTCATTTTTTTGGTGGCTTTTGGAGGTGTTGGTGCGGTGAAGAGATGCATGTTGGTTGGCGCCAACATAGGTAGGAGTAGGTGGATCTAGGTGGACTTAAGTAGGTGGACTAGTTAGGTGATGAGGTGGAGTTAGGTTGTAGGTGGTGGATGGTTACTGGGAGTTGAGATGTAGCTAAGATAGCTTAGCTAGTAGTTGAGTAGAGGAGGAGGTGGGATGGAGTTAGGGTTTAGGGAAGAGGAGTTGAGGAAGGAATGTCTGGAGCTGAACTGGAGCTGGTAGCTGCTGAAGGGAGTTGCAGGGAGCTACTTTAGTTGGTTTAGCTTGTTAGTTCTTTGCTAGCTGCTAAGCCTAGCTAAAGTGAGCTGGCTTCTACTGAAATGTGTTGAGGTGAGTTGGGTATAACTTTCTCGAAGAGGACTTAGCTAGCTGGAGTAGCTAAGGTAGCTTAGCTCAACTAGGTTGAGCTAAGTGGAGTCCTTGGGAGATGGACTTGAGCTAGCCTGAGCTATATGAAGTAATCTTCAGCTGACTTGAGTTGAGTGGAGTTTGAAGTAGTTGGACTTGAGTTGAGTTGGACTCCAGTCAACTTAGCTGAGCTAGCTAGAGCTCCCAGTGAACTGATTGGAGCTAAGGTAAGCTAGACTCAATTAAGTTGAGCAGGATCTGAGCTAACTTGAGTAAGGGTGAGTTAAGATGTGTTATCCTGAGTTACCATTCAACCAAGATGAGCTGAATGGAGCTTAATGGAGATAACCTTAACTCAAGTGAGCTGGTATCCAGCTATGATGAGTTGGATTTGGTTGGGTCCCAACTGGAATGAGTTGCCTCTTCATCAGTTACCTTCTTGAGTGCTAGGGTTTTAGGGATCTGATTATTTATTTATCCCTAACATTCAAATAAATGTGTCAAAAATACAATAAAATATGCAATGCATGCCTAACCTAATTGATGCCTAAATGCAGCCTAAAAACCCGTTTGCGAAGTTAAAATCCTAAGAGCTAAGTTTGTTTTAGGGCATAAGAATGATGATAAACTGACGTTTATCAGTCACAAAGAATGAGTTCTCTCTCTCTCTTCTCAAATCAACACATATTTTTGTGATTTTTGTTTTGTTGTTTTTATAGTTTTGGAAATAATTGGAATTGATGCGAAGATGAATTATGCTACAACTAACCTTAAGTAACAAAAATGAAGCCTTCTCCTCTAAGCTCACCTTAAGCAAGTGTGCCTAGGGTAATTAGAAGAAAATGGGTGTGATGCACTAGCTAATTAAAAGCAAGAAAAGTACACTAAAATTGAAACATGAGCTTGGAAGGCAAACATGATTTGTATTACTAGTCAACTACAAGGAATATATTTGAATGCTTGGTACATGAAAATAAAAGCACGCTAGCTAATACAAGATATAGGGATAAAGAAGAAAGGGGGATCCTCTAGTTGAACCCAGGATGGCCCTTGCTCCAAGTGCAGTTGCCACGCACTCTAAAAGGGTCTTCTTGTCTTCTTCTTGATGTACTCCTCCTCCAAGCTTGTAACGACCCGGTTCCCGAGTCCCTACGAGACACGAGAACCGGACCGACTCGACTAATCCCAAGACCTAGTCGTCCAACGAGGAAGTAACCAAAAGAGCAGTAAAATAAACCACATTCAGCATGAATATAACTAACAGTAAGAAAGTACAGCAGTAAGGAAAGAAACTACTACAGTATATACCACCACAACAGTAGAACAACATTTATCATATAACATGAACTGTAGGTAAAGAAAAATACAGCGGAAACAAGAACTACTCACTATAACGGAAACAAAGAGGTACAAAAGACAGTGGTAACTCTACTGGACCCTACTCGGCCCAGCGTCCTCTGCAGCCGCTGACCCTGGCTGCTCAACACCTGGTCCTGAAAAAGGTAACGAGTGTAACACGTCAGCAAAACACTGAGTAGAGTGGCAACTAAAACTAAAGACAACAGTAGAGTGTACAGTAGCTGTTATGTTCTATTACTTTCTTTATTCACATCTTTCAATTGTCTCACTATTTCATTTATTCCTCAGATCTTTTACTTGATCTTGAATGTTCCTCGTGGGAACGATCTTGATTGCAGTCTTTTCCAAAAAGTAGAAGTAGCACATGGTGCTCTCCTGGCCGGGAGAGTCCCCTGTGGTGATCCTACCCTCAGTCAACCACCCCAAGGTCACTGACAGACGTAACGGTGACTACGGTATGCGCGATAAACGCACAGGTAGCTAACCCGTACTGGCACGCGGTCAGTCGTTTCCGTTAACGGGTGCGCCCATAGCACAGCACGGAACCAGTCCAGGGCAGAGCCCTCTCAGTAACTGGGGTCCAACCCCTCCACAGTAACCAAACCGGGGCCTTGCCCCTCCACAGTTCGTGCACCCTCGCCTGACTACCCTGGTTTGCCCCAGTGGGCCTAACAAGTCGGTGAAGGAGGCTAGCAGAACCCCGGGGCCCGTGGGGTAGCTAGTGCTCACCTAACACTAGTAGCTCTCCTCGGTACTACGTACACGAGGGCCAGCAAGTCGGTACAGAGCGGCCGGTCCTAACCCCGGGTCCCTGGGGTGGCTGGCCCCACTCTGCACTAAACTGGTACAGGTACTTCCCTTGGTACTACGTACCCAAGAGACAGTACAAAACTACATCTCAGTTCCATTCTTTTCTCTTTCCAGGAGTTCCACTCCTAATTCCCCGTAGGGTTCCAGCTCTTTAATCTCAGGACATCTTATGTTTCACTTTCCAGTTTCACGTTCTTACAATCCATGATCTCAATCATGTTTCTTTATTCATAACAGGCAGCTGTTAATTCAATTTACAGGCAGCTTTATATTCCTTTCCATTTTCCAAGACTGCAGTATTATACATTCCACTAGTTTTTCCATCCTAGGATTCATGCCATATCCTAGGATCTATCATACAATCTAGTTTTCCAGCCCTAGGATTCATGCTACACCTAGGAGCTATCATATATTTCTCATTCCTAGGATTCATGCAATGTCCTAGGTTCTAGTTATGGTTCCATACTTTAACAGATTTTATTAATAACTTAAAGACACTCTACCAGGTACAACGGGAGTAATGGGGGCGTGATCGGGAATCCCGCGTGCCTCTGCGACTCCCAAGACTGCAACTGAAGGAGGTCCTGTTCAGCATGGTTTCCCAGACCTCCAGAAGTCTGCGGGGAAGTCTGGCCTAGCTCCCAGACGTCCGATGATCACCTCGGACGTCTGGAGGTCGCTCCCGCCGTCTGGTACAACAGCCAGACGTCTGATTCGCGTTGGATGGCGAATCACCGAGCCTTTCAGACGTTTGGAAGGTCTTCCAGACGTCGCCCTCGCCGTCTAGCTATCAACCCAGACGTCTGATTCTAGAAATTTTTCCAGAATCAGGGCGCCACCCGGCCTCCGCTCACGACGCCGCCCGCGTCGCACCTCGCGCGCCTGCTGCTCAGACCGCAGCAGTCCCCCCTCCACGTCACTCCGCGCCCCCCGCGCCCTCCGCCGGCCGGCCCTAGCAGCCCCGGCGAGCTCGCCCTCATGGCAGAGCTCCGCTCTCGCACGCCGCACCTCCTCCACGCTCACTGCGGTCGCCGCTGCCGCCCTCGCGCTCGCGCTCACGCTCACTGGCTGAAGGAGAAGAGGGAGGAGACGGTGGAGACGACTGGAGGGAGCGCGTGGCCTTTTAAGGCCGCGCGAGGAGGAGAGAGAGGATGCGGCAGGTGTCTGCAGCCGCAGAGAAAGAGGGAAAAAGCGAATATCCGTTTTGCACGCTCAGGCGCGCAGACGACCCGCACGTGTCGAAATTAACGGATTTCCAGACGTTTGGAAACGATCCCAGACGTCTGGATGTGATCCCAGACGTCTGATCCGACGTCTGGGCCACCTCCCAGACGTCTTAAAAGACGTCTGGGGCACGCGTTCGTTACAAAGCTGCCCTCCAAGGTGGGCATCAACCACCTTGCTCCTCATCTTGCTTGGCCGTCCTCTTAATGTTGAAGATGATCTCCTCCTTGGAGTGGGTAATGGAGAAGAAGGAGAGGAAGAAGGCACCAAGAGGGCGGGTGTATGCCCCCTTGATCTTCTTCCCTTCTTCCTCCTTGGCATGAAAATGATATAGCTAAGGTAGGGTGGAACCTAAACTAATGGAAGAATATGAAACCTAACTAATGGAGAGGAGATGAATTTTTGGTGGTAGTTAGGAGGGTATTTATAGAAGTAGAGAGTGGTGGTTGGCGTGGGGATTAGATGTAGGGCTAGGATGGGCTTTAGGAGGTGGTTAGGTGATCCTATGGTGGAGGGTTTTTGGCACCAAGTAGAGGGGTGCATAGGTGGTGGTTATGTGGTGGAAGGGCACTTAAGGGTGGCGTCAAAAATGAAGAGAAGCCTCCATTTTGGCGGGATGACTTTGTAGGGTAGGTGTATGGCTAGGATGTGGGGGTGTTTTGGAGGGAAAAGTGGCGCCAACTCTAAGGGTGGTTGTAGGTGGTTTTGGCGTCACTTTTGTGGTGTCTCTTGGTGGTGGTGGTAGTGGGTTGAAGGTGGGTTGAAGGTGTAAGGGTGGTGAATAGGTTTAGGGCTATTTGGTGGAGCTTAACTAGGTAGATTTTAGGGTTAGGTATGGATGCCATGGAGGTGGACTAACTAAGCTAGCTAGTAGAGAGTTGGGCATAGAGGTAGAGGGAGCTAGGGTATTGGAGGTGATGAGATGGAGGAAGCTATCTTGAGCTGCACTGGAGCTAGTGGCTGCTGAAGAGAGTTGCAAGGAGCTACCTTAGCTGGCTTAGCTTGCTAGCTCTTTGCTAGCTGCTAAGATGATCTGGCTTCTACTGATGTGAGCTAAGGTGAGTTGGGTTTGGTCTTCCCGGAGATTACTGAGCTAGCTAGAGTAGCTAGCTTAGGTCAAGTAGCTCAGCTTAATTAAGTTGAGCTGAGTTGAGCCTTCGGGAGCTGGACTTGAGCTGGCTTGAGCTGGTTAAGGTCATCTTCAGCTGACCAGGTCTAGCTAGTAACTAGTCCTAGTCAGGTTGAACTTCCAGTGAACTCTTCTAAGTTGGAGGAGTAGGAATGGAGCTGGGATCAGCTGACTTGAGCTAGTTTGAGTTGCCATCCAGCTAAGGTGAGTTGAATAGAGCTAAGGTGAACTAGCTAGAGCTATCATTCAGCTGAGATGAGAGGAATGGAGCTAGGGATGAGTTGATCCAGCTAGAATGAGCTGGGATCCAACTGGGATGAGCTGGATCTAGCTGGAATCCATCTGAAAGGAGCTTCTTCTGTTGGTGCTAGAGCACCACGATCATTTGTTTTGATGATAACAAAACACGTGTTATTTAACATTTGCAATTTGAGTCCTAGATTTCAGGTCAATTGCAAATGTAGACGTGTTTAGACGGAACTCGAGCTCGCATCCAGGACGGATTGGAGGAGCTTAATGAAGAACAGAGGAGGTTCGCGTGGAGCGACAGATTGAAGATAGAAGACAAGAAGAATAGGATAGATTCTTTTTAATCCTTTCTTGTATCTCTTGTCTTTATTTTCTTGCTCTTTTTATTTTCCTTAGAATATTATGTTAAAGAGCCTCAAAGTACCCTAACAGTAGTCCTAGGAACACCGGCACAACCCTAGAATACTTAGGTTTTCTGTAGAATACTTAGAAAACCAATATAGGGTTCAAACAACACTTCTAGACGTCTAATTCCCAAATCAGACGTCTGATAAAGTATTTTAAGACGTCTGACTGTTGTTTCAGACGTTTGATATCTGCGAGGCTGGAGATAGCTAGTTCTGTCTGATGAAATCAGACGTCCAGACCTAATACCAAACGTCTTAGGAGACGTCTGATGGACTTTCCAGGCGTCCAGATAGTGGACCGTTGGCTAGCTTAGCAGGCACTCAAGGATATGACCGTTAGAGCCTTATCAGACGTCCATAGGACTGTCCAGACCTCTGATAATTGACCGTTTTGCCTCGGCTGACCCAAAATCTCTTCTCAGAGATTTTCTAGCCGTTGCAACGGTTGGAAAATCCATTCCGTAGGAAAAGTTAGTTTCCAGACGTCCGGGCATAGTGCCAGACGTCCTGTATGTCGTCTGATCAACTTGAACAAAAATCCTGTTTAGATCTGATTCAAGTCAGGAGGAAACCCGCATAGAATCAGACGTCTGACCTTGAAATAAGACGTCTTAAAGTGGCCTTCCAGACGTCTGATGCCAGAATTAGACGTCTGATCACCCTGTCAAATGTAATCATTATCCTGATTTCGGCCTGATTCTCTTGGGCTTTGCACCCAACGGCTATAGAACCCTTCCTAAGCCTTCCAAAGCCTTCCTAAGGCCTCTATAAATAGATGGGAACCTTTGCAACACATATATACACTTAGAGACACAAGATACACACTAAGAGAAACAAGAGACACACCTAAGCAACTTAGTTCCACTCTTTTGTGTCCAAGAGAAGCCCTTGCTCTCCAAGCTCTAGTTCCTTTCTCTAGAGAGCATCAAGCTTCGCGCACCCGCTCTCCCGCCGTTGTTTACGAGAGCGAAGTTGCTCCGTCGCGTGGCACACGCACCGCGTCACCAACTCGACGCACTCCTTGCAAAGGGGAGTTTCCTTATTCCTATAGAAGCTAGGTTCATAATTTCTTTGTTGGCTCTATAGGACTTGTTGTTTATTTTATCTTTATTTTTTGGTTGGGTATTCGCTTTGCGAATTCCCGTCTCCTTCGTGGGACAAAATCCTTCTCGTGGAGAGAAGGGGTTGAGGAACGCTACCCTCGTACTTGTAGCGTGGTTGTACTGAGGTTGAATCACCCTCGTTTTAAAGTGATTCGGTTAGTGGATTTGATCAACTAGGTTGATCGGAAAATCCTAACTCGAGAGGGTTAGGTGGTGGTTTTCACCCGGTTTGGGTTTCCACCTATAAATCTTTGTGTACTTTGTGTGGTTGTCTTTTTTGTGATATTGTTTCTATTTATTTCCGCATTTTATTACGTTATCCCTCGTCGTAGGGCCAAACCTTCATCTTCTTCATCTTCTGCCTTCCCGAGTGCTAAGGTATGTGGGATTTGACTCTCTGTCTATCCCTGACACTCAAGTAAACACATTAAAAATACAATTAAAATGCAACGCATGCCTATCCTAGTTAATTGCCTAAATACAGCCCGAAAACTCGTTTGCGGAGTTAAAATCTTAAGAGCTAGATCAGTTTTAGGGTATAAAAATGATGATAAACTTACGTTTATCATCTACCTCAGTAGCTCTTTTATAGACATCACTGCAGCTGAAGTGTTCTTCATGCTCATGACTTCTATAGTCCATGTTGATGGTACCTCCTATTAAGTTTTAGAGCCCTCAAATTTATGACAAATTTCTCCTATTAACCCTCGAATTTCTAGTAGTTAGCAATGATATAACGTGATTCTGGGCAGTGTTTGTCTGTTAGAAATCCTTGATGAGTAAGAAAACTTGAAACTTGAGATATCATTTTAGGCTGATCAGATTCCCTTGTATTATAGTTAACTATTGCTATTTCAGCTTGAATAATTGAACTTGAAAATAAATGACAATTGAAAATAACTGACAAGTACTTGTATCTAGAACGAACTTGCAGTATGCTATTTTCTTTATAAGAACTGGATAAAAAGAAATCCTTTGTCATGTGGTTCCTAAGGTTGAGATGATTTAAAATGTCAAGGCTAATGCACAAAGCAATCAACTTTGCCCATGCATTTCGATTCCAAGTACAGCCTCTAACTGATTCAACAAGAACAATTTGAGAAGGCTCTCACATCACTTCTCTTTCAAAACAACGCCACATAGATAGAGACAAAAAAAAAATCATTTGTGCCACTTCAAGGAAGTCCACAAGGTTCTCTTTCAAGAGAACTCAACTCAGAGTTTATAGCTCCATTTTTAATTATGGATCCCTTGAGCTCTATCCCCTCTGCATCTTTGCAGTTCTGGAGTACCGTAAACCCTGAAAGCCAATAATTTACTACCGAGAGCCAACATGAACACAACTCCTGTTCTCATACCCACCCCATTTCTTTTAAGAAACTACAGCTTGGCTAACCACTAAGGCAAGAAGAGCCATGCTATTATAACTTGTCAAAGAAAAATATCATGTTGTTAGATTTTAAATAACAAGATAAATAGGCATTGATGGTTTGAATGATAATTTAGATGTCTACAATAACTGTAATTGTATAGACTTCTTTTGTTGTAACCTTATAATGTGACCTTCATCCATATATGAAATAGTGGTATGCACAAATGATACTTTGAACCACCCCTCACCACGTCTCATGCTTTCCAGATTTGGCCTGTCCATCTTTGTAGACGTGGATGACTTGTTTAACCGAAATAAGAGATTGAAATAAAGGCTGTCCCTTATTTTACCTCAACCTTTAAATTCGCTTGTCTTTAGATAACCCACATTTTACATGATATCTCAATCCAACATATTCTGATCATTAAATAAAGGTATTGAGCATTCCTTGTGGATATCACTAGAAGCTTAGCAAATATGGTAAGATTTTTCTAGAGGATTTACGATATCTCTTAAAGGAGACAAAATTATTTATAATATCAATGATGATTTTGTGCAAATTGTTTTCTAAAATATGAAATCCTCATTCATTTTCTCGTAATACATAGCTCTTTTTTTTTTAGAGGATCTAATTCATAGTTCATATGGTGTTTCTCAATTTTCTTTTAAAAATATCCGTAGGAAACATAATATGTGCCCATCACCTGGGGAAACATAGTAGTGTTCATGATAAACGGGTAAGTAAAGTCTCTCTTTGAAAGATTTAAAGTTCTTTAAGTAAAGGTCAAAAGATCAAAACAATGCCCAAGACATGACAACCCATTCTTAAGATTAGCATTTCTAATATCAATTCAATTAAGGCCCAATGTATACATTGATGGAAGAAATCCTACAAAATGCAAACACAAGAACATAAGAAGTTTGTGTAGTTGCTGCATTTTGAAATTAGGTTAGAAATGGATCATTTGATTCCGAGGTTGTTTTCTGAAATAGATCATTTATGCTTTCTTGTGGTATTAGGATCAACTCTTTGTTTTATCTTGTGTTTGATTTGGTAAGTCAGTTATTGCAGATAATGACTTTAAATGGAAAGGCAGCCACTTGGAACATATTGAAAAATTAGGACTTTCTTCGAACAATCCGAAGGGACATTCTGTTACATAAACTACAAATTAGATTGGTAAAAATAATAGCTAGAGGTTTGTTGAAGTTTTTCTTGGAGAAGTGGATTTAAATTGCACAATCTGAAGAGGAAAAGTGAAGTATCATGCAAAAGATCCATTACCATTCGATGACATAAATTATTTTCAGAGATAACTCATCCTTCCATTAATATTATATTTTTTATTTTCATATGACATTGGTTTTAGAGTGTTGATATTTGGACACTAGGCAACCTCTCTGCAAGCCACTTGCATTATTCTTTTGAATTAATCTTTTATTAGATTATGAACACATCAATTAAAAAATATTTGTTACATTCTATTTTTTTTGCTTTCGTAGACAAATATGATCTAGATTCAAAAGGAGGTCCTGTTGAATCTTCTCCACTCCACTCCACTGAAGAAGGTTATACCTCTTACTAGCAGTAGAAAGTAAGGTTCGAAATGTTGATTTCGATGTCGTGTCAATGAAATTCTAAGTGTGTATTTCGTAGGCATGCCGTGGAAATGCCCGTTTTTCGATGGGCATGCCGATGAGCATGCCGAGGGCATGCTGTGGGCATGCTGATGTATACCGACAAAAATAGCAAAAGTAATTAAAAAAACTAATAGTAACCTCGGCATGGGCATTGATTTCGTCAACATGTCGAGGGCATGTCGACCGTGTCGAGGGCACGCCGACAATGCCGACGGCATGCCGACGATATCCCTATAAATTGACATTTTATCTATATCGGCATGACCCTTGCTTGGAAATGCTTTGCCGATAACATGCTGACGGCATGCCGTCGACATTTAAATCACTGGAAAGGCTCTAAATTCTTAATATCCAAAAGCTGTGAGAAATGAAAGAAACAAGGAATCGAGATGATCAACTCTACCCAATAACAATAGGAAAGGGGCAGAAAGGGGTCAACTAGATGTTTACTCATATTTCAATGGTAGACACAAAAATAAAAATGAGGTAGCTTCTGCTTTGTGGAATTAGGCTAGAAATGGATCGTTTGTTTCTGAAATGGTTTTTTGAAATAGATCAAGTAGCTTGCTGCTATGTTGCAGGAACTAAAGAAAAATTGGAAGGACCTTGTGTTGGTACCAAAGGGTTTCGAGTTCCTAAGGTTAGCCTCTACATAATCATTTGCTTTTTGTGCAAGCTATTTAACCTTTTTATAATTCAACATTGTAGGTCTTAGTTAGATTGTAGCATCAAGGTTGCAAGGTTGATGTGTGGTCTACTAGAGTTACCATTCTCTATACGATCATAGGAAGAATGCCATTCAATGGTGATCTTGAACAGCAAGCTTTACAATTTCTTGGGATATTTGACATTGGCACAAATATAAAATAAATTGTTAAGCTAAACGTGAGGTAGTTCTTTAGGAAGTTGCCAAGATAAACGATTGCGAGTCATCCTTCCCAACAATGTGTCTCTAAAGTGTGCTCTTGAAATGTTCATATAGAAGGTCAGTCTCATGGCATTTTACGGAATTATTTGATATCCAGTGCTTGCAATATGTTAAACTAAGAGGTTGGTGGAAGAATACGAAGAAGCCAAAATTCCTTGACAAGGTATTGGACACGGTGTTTGATTTAGTGGATAGATTTTTTATAGTAAATCCCCGGTTGAGAATTATTTCTGAGGAAGTCCCGATGCATGATTTTCTCTCTCCATATTGAGAGGAGCTCAAAAAAAAAGGATGCTCCGCATCATCCGTGATTCACAACTGGAGTTCCATACCTGGATTGCAAGATTTGTTGTTGTTTTGTTGGACTTTGAGAAGCTACTGTTGAACTTCAAATTTTGGGGACTCTTGTATTTGCTACATTTTTATGTTTTTTCTTATTTTCTAATGTATCCTCTTGAAGGACTTTTATTGTGCTTTTCTACTTGAGTACTAATAAATTTGGGGTTGATCGAGTTTTTATGTTTCGGACTTGTTAAAAAAAATATTTCTTGATAAAAAATATCAATAGTAGAAATTAAGTGATGTAACAAGGCATCATTAAAGTAAATTAGCAGTGATAATTAAATGGTAAAAGAAAGTGACATTAAAGCAAATTAATAGTAGCAATTGAGTAGCATAAACAAAAGTCGTTAAATGAAATATATAGTGATACTAATAGTGTTAATTAAATTACCATTAATATAATTCAGTAGTGGCAAAATAGTGACAAATAAATTGTGGTTAAAGAAGATCATTAGTGACGTCAATTGCGACAATTAAAGTGATGCTAATACCAATAACTTAGTGGCAATTGTATAATCACCGCTAACCTTTTATTGATGTAATGAAGGCGACAATTAAGTGGTAGTTATTTTAAGTGTCGCTAATTCTTTGTACCAACAAATAAAAGGCCTATAACAACAAATATCAATTGCTACTAAAGGTTATTTTCTTTTCTAGTGAGTGTAGAGTTTGGAGAGCAACAATTGATCTTCTTTTAGATGAATTTTTCTTTCAATCACTCAAAAGATGGAAAGTATTATCTTAATGGTTTGTTTCTAAGGAGAGGTTCCTTTTTATTTATAGAGGTCTTAGGAACTTTCAAGAAGGCTTGGGAGAGGTTTCTTAGCCGTTGGAGGCATATCCCAAGAGATTGGATCGAAATCGAAATGATATTAGGCAATAAATAGGTCTGACGATAGAATCAGACGACTGGAAAAGGTGTCAGACATCTGATATAGGGGTTCTGGATGTTTGAAATAAGGGTCAGTTTCCCTAGAATTAATTGGATCTAAGCAGTGTACATGTCACTAACGTAGACGTTTGATTGTTCATTTTTAGACATCTGGATAAATTTTTGGATGTCTGAAATAGGTTTGTTCCTAGAAGTGATCAGATCCAAACAGGGATCTTGTGTTTACCCATCAGACATCTTATAGGATGTCTGGAGATGTTATTGGACATCTGAAACTAAAGGTAATCTGCGAGAATTGATTCTCGAGAAGCTAACGATTATATCAGGTTTGACAAATCAGGCTTCAACTCAGATAATGTCTAGCGTCACTTTATTAGACGTATAGAGAGTCTTGGATGTCTGGAAATATTAACAAAATATTTTCGACTCTCAAGAAGATATTATTTTGACATCTAACGACTTTACTTTGGACGTCTGATAATGTCTTCAGATGTCTTTATGTAGGTATGGACGTCTGAAAGTGGGTCAAGACATTTGGGAACTAAATATCACAAACCAAGTATCATCAGACGACTTAAAAGAGATTATCATACGTATGATAAAGAAACCAGTTTACTATTTTGGTTTTCTAACTCAATTCTGAAATTTGCCTAAGTGTCTTAAGGTTGGGTAAGTGTGCCTAGGACCTAGGTAGATATATTTTGGGTTCTTTAATATATTTTTATGAAAATAAAAAAAAATAATGAATAAGTACATTGAATACAATAATCTATCATATTCTTGATGCTCATCTTCAAGCTTTAGCCTTAAGTTCCTTCTTTATGTCCCTTGATGCTTTTCTTATAGCCATTCATTTCTCCATGTACTTGAGCTGGAGCTCCATCACACTTGCTTACATTTGCATTTTGACCTAGAAACTAAATCTTAAATGCAAATGTTAAATAATAAGTATTTTATTATCATCAAAATCAATGATCATGGTACACTTGCACCAATAATCTCCTTTTTGGTGATGAAAAAATCATAAATAATAATGTTAAAAAATCTCCCCAATTTTGACATTATCAAAAAGGTTTAATTTTAATCAATTTTATCCTATGACTCTTTAATTCAAGCATTTCTAAAATTGGGTTAACTCCCCCTTCTTGACATAATAATAGTAATATGCTTTTCTAAAGTCTATAACTCCCCCCTTTTAACATATTTTTAGAAGATAAGCTTATTTTCCCTGGTAACATGGACTTCTATGTCAAATGCAAAATTTAAAAGAGTTAAAAGTGATCTTTCCCTTTTTAATGGAAATATAGCCCCATAATCTTTTATGTTCTCCCCCTTATTAAATTTAAACCAACTAAAATGAAGGGTGATCTCCCCCTTTTTGATGGAATTATGCCATATACAATATTAATGCCTCCCCCTATCTAGATGCTAAATAGAAATAGATCATCAAAATCAAAAGGGTTTTACCTAACTAAGGCCAATGATGTAGCCCATGTGGAAGTTGCCATATGCACTGGTTTCTCCATCCATAGCTTTCGAATTCGAGCTAAGGTGCTTGATTCTAATTATAATCCTTGGGCACCCTAAATCCATAGCTTGTAGGCCTCCCTGTCATCCATCTGGAGTTTGTTCATGTTTGTTGAGGCTTCTTAGGTCCATTATTTGGTCCTTCTAATTTAAGTTGTCCTTTCAATTTGTAGATCCACTTCTTCACTTTGTAGTCTCTCTTGAAACCTACAAAACAAGATTCAAGTTGCTTTTTCGGTATCCAAATTAGTTTGGAATCGGATTTGTTCATGGTTCTCTTTAGTGGAGATTCTTTCTCAACCTCCTGGCTTGTGCTAACCTCATAATAACCAAGCCCAAATTTACTAGAGGTTGGCTTTTGATGGGTAATCAATTTGTCCAAATTTGCCTTCCCTGTGGTAAATTTGGCCAGATCATCAAGGAGTTGATTTGACTTCTTGAGATGAGTTATTTCAAGTTCTCAATTTTAACTGTTATATTTGAATTCTTTAATGTCTTCTTTCGAAACATGATTTTCAGAACTAAGCAAAGATTCATTAGCTTTTACATCCTTAATTTTCTACAAATAGGATTTATGTTAATAATCTAGTTCCTCAAATTTTTCTAATAGAGATTCGCTTTTAGACTTAAGCTTTTTGCATTTATTTTTAACAATCTTATACTCAAAAAAATAAAGATTCAAAGGTATCCTAGAGTTCTTCTATTGGAAAGGACTTTACCTTATTATTTTCTTTTTCATCTTCCTTCTCGCTAGCATCCGCAATTGCCATGAAGCCTGGGCACACGGTTTCGTTCTTTGTTTCCTTCGTAGATTCTTCCTCTTCTTCCTCCGACCTCGTGTCATCCCATGTAGCTTGGAATGTTTTCTACTTGTGCTTCTTTGTTGCAATGATAACAATGGATCAGGCTTTTCCTTCCTTTCCTTCTCCTTCTTGTATTCCCTGAGCTTAGGAAACTTGAAAAACTTGTTAGCCAAAAAATCTAGTTCCTTGTCATCGAAACATACCTCGTCGGAAGTGGCTTTGAAAGCATCTTTTTTCTAGGCTCCAATGTGACTTATTTCTTCCTTTGCTCCATCTTATTTTCATAAGCCATCAAGTTTCCTAGGAGATCATCCATGTTGAGCTCCTCAGTTTGATGGGCTTCCTCGTTGGCGGTAACTTTTTGTTCCCACTTGTTTCCAAGGGAACAGAGTAACTTGGATTGTATCTCTCCTTCTATGAAAGTCTTTCCCAAAGCCTTGAGATTGTTCACAATCAATGTGAATCTAGTGTATATCTCATTGAAGCTTTCATTATTTTTAATAGAAAAGGACACAAACTCTTGAGAAAGCAAATTAATCTTAGAGGTTTTTACTACAGATGTACCTTTATGAGTTACCTCTAAAGTGTGCCAAATTTCGTAGGCGGTAGAGCATTGTGAAATTCTGTTGAACTCTTTCGGGCTTAATGCACAATACAATGCATTCATCGACTTCGCATTCAGAGAGAGTTCCTTGATTTGCTTATTCGAGTAACCTCCCAGGGTTTTCTCGGGATGACATAGTGGGTCTCGCATCTCTCCCATACTGGATAGTCATTCTTCTACAACCACATTTTCATACTTAATTTCCAATATAGATAATTCTTACCTTTGAAATAAGGTGGTTAGATGGTGGATTGCCCTTTGATGTGCTTCGTCACAAAAATGCTTCCCCCCATGCTCATATCCTCGCCAAGTGTGACTCTGTAAGCGCGAGAATGAGGCTCTGATACCAACTGAGATTTTACTAGAGGGTGGTGAATAGTGTAATTGAAAAATATCTAAATAAAATGCAATGGCACAAAGAACATTCACCACAATACATAATAGATTTTTATGCAGAAACCCTAAGGGTAAAAAGCATCACCTAAGTCATCCTAACTTAGGATTTCTCTATTTACTGAGTAGATCAAATCCACTAATGTATCACTTAAATGAGGGTGATACAACTTCAATACAACTACACTACTTTAACTAAGGGTAGTGTACTTTAAACCCCTCTTCTTCATGAAGAGTATTTTATCTCACAAATGAGACGAAAATTTGCCATGTGAATACCTAACCAAAAGTAAAATAGAAATACAACCTATAGTGCCCAAAATATAAATCAAAGCTAAGCTCTTATAGGTTAAAATATCTCCCCTAAGATGTAAGTGAATAGGCATGACTGCACAGCGATCGGTGCTCTAGATCGCTCACAGGCCTTTGGATCATGCTCGAATGCTCCAGATCGCGAGTGAGCATGTAGACAATCACATATGATCACGCATGCTCTCCGGAGCCAAATCTCGTGTCCATCTGATTGGTTCGATCTGAACCGTTGGCATTTGATTAGATGGTTGAATCTCACTCTCGTGCGTGAGGGAGCGACCTCTGTTGGTGTAGCGCCTTACCCACTGCGCTGAGGGGCTCTACTTTGGTTGTGTTTGCATTTTAACACTTACGCGCCGTCGGTCATTGGATGAAGATCAAACTACTGAGGATGTGTGAGCTTTGTCTTCAGAGGAGTGTGAAGTGTGGGCAGATTGAATCTCAGTCGTTGGACGGAGATCCAAGGGCTGGGATTGATTGTGCGGGCGAAGAGGATGTGCTACGGGCGGTGTTGGGTGGCTGTGATGACACCACCATGGCCGTCCATCTTCTATTACTCTTAGGTGGTGCCACAGTTGTCAGATTGAATCGATTTTTGTGTCGGGTTGCGATTGTCGATCTGAACCCCATCTGTGCGGTTGGATTTGTCTGAAGTTTTGATTTTCACCACCTTGCCTCTTAACCTTTGATCTTCCTCGAACTACATTTGATGCTATGGAGGTTCGATTGGGGCGAGCTCAGAGGCGTTGAACTACGATCGTTACACTGATTAGATCCGTACAATGATATCTTCAATCCGAGGTCCTAAAATGATATCGCCCTGTCCCCTTGTTAGAAAAAGGGCTAATTAACCTATATTTTGTATAAATTAATCTAAATGCAGAATGATACATGCTATGCAATATTTATAATGCTGAATGCAATTATACACCTAAGAACACACATAAATAAACAGTTTATGTGAAATAGATATGTCTAGATCACACCCCCATGCCTATCTTTTGCTAGTCCCTAGCAAAACTGTATGATATTTATAAATAGAATTAGGATCAAATTACTTAGGCAATAGTTATTTCTCAACACTAAGAAATTTCTACTAAAGCTTGAACTACAGAGACTCAATAATGCCTTGGTGTCTACAAAAATGTAGACTGCCCCAAGCTCTCGCCCTATTCAAAAGCAAATATATTTTTTTCTTTCTTTTTCTTCTTTTTTAATTTTTTTGGATTTTTGAGTTTATAGTTTTGGGGCAGCTTTCTACGTTTATCCAACTCACCCAAGACTCGAAAAGAATTCTAAGTTCTAAGCATCTTTTTGTGCGAATGTGATAGACTCACTGATCGGCAATCAGAATGGTCTTCAGGTTTCTATGCCCCTGGGTGAGCTTGAAAATAAGAAATTCTGCCTAAAGGTGTATCAATCCGACCAATAGCTTTCTCCTTACTTTTTATTTTTATGGGATCAATACAAGGGCGAACCCAGTGTATATCTCCCCGGCTTATTTTACTTCCCCGCTTATTCCTAGGTGTTTAGGAATTATTTGTGCATTCTTGTGAGCTAGGTTCTGTACAACTGGCAAATGGACAGTTACCCACTGTAATTTACTGGCCATACTGGTACAGTAAAGTGTGACTTATTTCTTTTTTTTTCTTCTTTTCTATTTCTTAAGTTTTTTTTGGATACTTTTCTATTTTTTTCTAAGTAGGTGGCTTTCTTAATTTAAGATTTACCTAAAGGTAACACAAAGAGAAGGTTGTGTGGTTGGGCTCTAGACAACTGGCTAATGGGTTGTTACCCATGCATGACAACTTACCAGCATACCACCCTAGAAGGTTCATTAGCTATCCAATTTTCATTAAAATCGTTGAAAGGTGAGTTAGTGCAAATAGTGTGTAGATGCTTAGACTATAAGTCCCCTCAAATTAAAGGGTGGATTGATAAGTCGTGTAGTTATCACCCCAACTTATTTAAACAATTAGAAATGAATTTAGAATGGCAAGGACTCAAGAAATAAGTCTTCATTTTAGTGGACACCCGGGCTGATTAAGCCCGAAGACCTGAAGAGTCTAAGTGTTTAGATCATATTGTATTATTTCCTAAGGTTGAAAAACTCTGATGCCTAAGTTCTTTTTTACTAATTCAAATTTTTAAAATAAAAAGGAAAAATAAGGGAAATTTACAAGAAATCCATAGAGCTGGCAATGTGATTCAGAAATGAATCCACTCGCCTATGCCTAACTTATGTAATGTCATTGAAAATAAAAGGCATGAGAAAAGGGCAGAATGAAGAAAATATCCCTGTAATCTGATACTCTGGTTAGCTTTAAGTCAGACTATACAAATATTGAGTTTAATGCATTAGCTTGGCGGGGTCCAATCAAAGAAGTGAGATCAAGGTTAAAGCAACCTTGTCTGGGATAGGTTCTGGAATAATGCGGTCAACATAAGATTTTTAGACGTTGTTCGTTGACCTTGAAAGAATTTCCCATCTTTGGGTCAAAAATCTCAACGGCCCCATTTGGGAATATCCAATCAATGATGAACGGGCCGTTCCATTTCCACCTAAGCTTGCCGGGAAAGAGCTTAAGTTGAGAAGCAGAGAGCCAGACCTTCTGGTTCGGTTCAAAGCTCTTGCAGGATATCAATTGGTCATGAAGATCTTTGGTCCTAGCCTTATAGATCTTGGCATTCTCATAAGCGTTATTTCTAAGCTCCTCCAACTCAGATAATTGGAGTTTCCTGGTCTTTTCGGTTAAACTAAAGTCAAAATTGTATTTTTTAATTGCCTAAAATGTCCAGTGTTCAATCTCTATGGGTAAATGGCACGCCTTACTATACACCAGATGAAACGGTGACATGTCGACAGACGTCTTCTATGCTGTACGATAGGCCCAAAGAGCGTCATTGAACTTTTGAGTCCAATCTTTCTTATCAGGCCTAACCGTTTTCTACAGGATGTTCTTGATCTCCCAATTAGAGATCTCGACCTATCCATTCGTGTGGGGTGGTAAGGAGTGAAAATTCTATGATTCACCCCGTATTTTTCCAGTAAATTGTGGAACTGGACATTAGTGAAATGGGTACCACTATTGCTGATGATAGCCCTTGAGATCCTGAACCTACTAATGATATTCTTTTTGAAAAAATCGATGATCACCTTATGGTCATTGTTTCGAGCGGTAATAGCCTCAATCCACTTGGACATGTAGTTGATAGCTACGAGAATATACTGGTATCCAAATGAAGGGAGGGTCATGAAATCGATGTTCCAAATGTCGAAGATTTCGACAGGAAGAATTGGGTTTAGAGGCATCATGTCTCTCTTGACTATACTCCTGAGTGCCTGGTATTAGGAACATGACTTCAAGAACTCCTGGACATCCTTGAATAAAGATAGCCAATTAAATCCAGATTGCAAAATCTTCGCAGCCGTCTTTTTCCCGGAGAAATGTCCACCACACGCAGATGCATGGCAGAACTCAAGTATACTTTAGAACTCATTCTCCGAAACACATCGGTGAATAATTTGATCAGAGCCGATGCGGTACAGTTCGGGGTCATCCCAAGAGTAATATTTGGCCTCAGATATAAGTCTATCCCGTTGCTTGGTCCAATTCTGGGGGATTTGACCAACAGCCAAATAATTCACCATGTCAGCAAACCATGGGGTTTGGACACTCGAGACTGTAAGAACAGTATTGTCCGGAAAAGTGTCAGTAATCAAAATATCCGGATGAGGAGAATCAATTAGGAGTCTCAAAAGGTGATTCACCACTACATTTTGTGCCCTGGATTTGTCTTTAATTTCAAGATCGAATTCTTGAAGTAAAAGAATCCATCGAATGAGCTGGGGTTTGGCATCCTTTTTGGCCAAGAGATGTCTTAGGGTCAAGTGGTCGGTATAGATAATGACATGAGATCCTAAAAGATAGGCTCTGAATTTTTCCAGTGTAAATACTACAGCTAGCAATTCTTTTTTTGTAACAGTATAATTCCTCTGGGCCTCGTTCAGAGTTTTGCTAGCGTAGTAAATGACAGAGGACTTTTTGTCAATTTTCTGACCCAAAACAACGCCGATCGCATAATCACAAGTGTCGGTCACGATCTCAAATGGGGTTATCCAGACTGCTGGTTGAAACACTGGAGTACAAGTGATTACTGTTTTGAGTAAATCAAATGGCTTTTGTCATGATTCATCAAAATCGAACGCTGTCTTTGCCCAGAAGGTTGCTCAAAGGCGAGTAACCTTAGAAAAGTCCTTGATGACCTATAAAAACTCACATGATCAAGGACTGATCGGATTTGTTTAACATATGTAGGTGGAGGAAGTTTGGGGATAGCATCGACCTTAACTCGATCAACTTCAATACCCTGATTAGAGACCACATGACCAAAGAGGATGCCTTCCTGTGTCATGAAGTGACTCATTTCCCAGCTAAGGACCAACTATGTTTTGATGCATCTCTTAAGGATCAATTCCAAGTTAGCTAGGCCAGACTCAAATGAATCTCTGAAAATGGAGAAATCGTCCATGAATACTTTCATACAATTTCTCTCCATGTTTGAGAAGATGGATAGCATGCACCTTTGAAAAATCGCAAGTGCATTGCAAAGCCCAAATGACATTCTACGGAATGCAAAGGTTCCGTAGGGACAGGTGAAAGTTGTCTTTTCCTGATTCTCGGGATGGATAGGGACTTTGTTATATCTTAAATAACCATCTAGGAAATAGAAATACTTTTGCCCGGCTAACCTTTCAAGAATTTGGTCGATGAAGGGCAAAGGGAAATGATCATTTTTCATGGTTGTGTTCAACTTTCTATAATCGATACAGACTCTCCAGGACAAAGCTGAATGGGTCGTGATAGATTCACCTTTCTCGTTAGTCACTATGGTAATCCCGATTTTCTTGGGAATAATTTGCATAGGACTAACCTAGGGACTATTCGAGATCGGGTATATGATTCTCGCATCGAGCCACTTGATTATTTTTTTCTTGACCACTTCTCACGTATTGGGGTTCAGTCTCCTCTGCACCTGGCGAGAAGGGCAGAATCCATCTTCCATAAAAATCCGATGATTATACTTAGATGGCTCAATCTCCCTAAGGTTATGGATGGTCCAACCAATTGCCTCCTTATGTGCCTTTAGGACCCCAATCAATTTTGCATTAATAATCACAGGGAGCGTCTTCTTGGATCTTAAGAACTCATATTTCAAACTTTCTGGCAATGGTTTAGGTTCTAGCTAGGGCGGGTTGATAACAAAAGGTAAGAAGGATGCTGATGAAGATTCATTAGGATGATCTGGTGGAAGAGGTTGTGAATGAATGAAATCAATAACCTCTTCAAAATGTGGCGAGTCTGCCACAGGAGGTTGTGGTTCAGGTTCATTGGTGTAAAAGAAACCCTCGAGAATGGTAACCATACAAGTCTTAATGTTCAGATCATTAACCTTGAGTTTCTCAATATATCCACAATCGTCAAATTTGTTAATCGCCCTGAAAATATTGAGTTTCAATTTTCTGTCCCCAAGAGCGATCTCCACACTACTACTTTCATAGTTGATATTGGCCTTAGCGGTAGCCAGGGACGGACGCCCCAGAATGATGGGCGTGTTCCTTAAGTCTTCAGGTAGGTCCATGTCAAGGACAAGGAAATCTACAGGAAAATAGAAGTCCTTAATCTTGACAATAACATCCTCGATAATAACTTTCGGGTTCGTGACCGAACGGTTCGCTAACTGCAATGTTATTGAGGTTGGCCTGAGTTCACCTAATCCGAACTCTTCATACAAGGAAGTTGGAATTAGGTTTATGGATGCACCTAGATCCAAGAGTGCACAGTCAAAGGTTTAATCCTCGATAACACATGAAATTAAAAGGATACTTGGATCTCTCTTTTTCTGAGGGAGGTGATGCAGGACAACAGACTTAGCCTGCTCGAAGAGTATCACCTTCCTCGAGGTTGATTCCCTCGGCTTACGCTTCTAAGTGCATAAATCTTTCAAAAATGTAGCATAAACTGGAATATGCTTAATAGTATTGAGGAGTGGGATATTGATTTTGACATTCTTGAATATATTCAAGAGCTCCTCATTGCTATTGATAGGCTTCTTCCTCCTGGGTTTTAACAAGGCTTTAGGGAATGGGACATGAGTAAGATCATTGGATTTGGGATCCCGAGCCTTGGTTTCTTCCTCTATTTTCTCCTTTCCTTCTTCAGGCTCACCAGGGTTTGATTGACTGGAAGAGGGTAACTGTGGGTCCTGGGTTTGCCTTCCACTCCTTAAGGTAACGGAGTTTACAGAAGTGTACGTGTTCTCGTCTTGGGGAGGGTTAAGAGACATCGGAGGAACTTGATTATCCAGATATCTAGGATTTGATGGAGAAGCAGGACCCTGCAAGTTGTCTAGCGAGGTTTTCATTTGTTGCATGAGCTAGAGCATGGATCCTTGCATTTCTACCATCTAACGGTTCAAATCAGCCTGCCTTACGGGTTGACGGGCATTCCATGTTGGTTGATTGACTTGATTAGGGGGCAGCTGAGTGTATACGTGACCCTTATTCATTGGTCTTTGCAGTGCATAATTCCTAGGTTGGATTTGGGTCTACTGCCTTGGATTTTTCTAGGAGAAGTTAGGGTGGTTCATCCAACCTGGATTATAGGAGTTTGAATATGGGTTGGACCTAACATTCTCCTGTACAATATACACATCCTCATAGGGCGAGGATGGCGGGAAATGAGAAGGATCAAAGAAACTGGGATCAAAGGCCCCAGTTTGGAATCCGTGGAGTTTTGAGTAATGCTGGCTCACAGGTTGTGCCACTTCCAATTGATTTATGAACTCCTATCCAGTAGGAGCTTGTTAAGAATGGAATGCTGAATTCTGGGATTGAGTAGATCTTGAAGTATTTGTAGAGTTTCCAGCCATCCACTCTTCCATTTTTTTTTGGCAACTAGGCCTACTATATCAAGTTTATTACAAATCAATTCTATATCGAATGAATGAGAATCGTGGACCTCATTAACATTCGATCTGGGTTGCCAGGACCGGTTGAAAGTGTCCATGGAGGCATGATTAATAGAATTCTCACTCATTTCCTTAAATAAATCATATGCACAATCTGCATCCTTGTTAAAGAAAATGCTTTCGTAAGAAGCATCTACGTGATTACGGAGTTGCTCAGTCAACCCATGATGAAAGATCTGCACGAGTTGCCATTTTGGCACCTCATGGTGTGAACACTTCCGCAACAGATCCTAGAATTACTCCCAGGCACCATGAAGTGGTCCCCTTGGTTGCTGGATGAAAGTAGTAATCGTCCGTCGCAATGCATTTGTACGTCCGACTGGGAAGAATTTCTTTAGGAAGGTTGATTTAAGATCATTCCATGTAGCTATCGACCTTCCAATAGCCCGGTACAAATGTGCAGCCTTATCCCTGAGAGAGTGAGGGAAAAGTCTTATGATCATTTGCTCATCGTCCATGTTTCGTGCTTTGGTGGTCTAGACCAAAGTGGTCAAGTCCTCCAAATGCTGAAACGGGTCTTCAGAGCCAAGCCCATGAAAATTTTTGATCAGGCTTAAAACCTGGAACTTGATTTCCACATCTCCAATTGGAATCTGGTCACCGGGATGTTCTCCATAATTCGAAGGATCATAAAAATCCTTCAAAGGATGAGCGCCTTGACCATTCATTTGCTGAAACCATGCTTGCATTTGCTGTAATTGTTCCAGCTGCCTTTGTAGCATCTCGTGCTGATTTAGAGGTGGAGGAGGTGGTTGATTAGCCATGGGATCTACTTGACTAAAATTCAACCTACACCTCCTAGAATAGTCTAAAGGTCCTTTCAAATAGGGATTCAATGACCTCCTTCCAAGCATAAACTAGGAAGGAATTGGAAGGCTGGAGAATAAAATCCTGCAGCATAACAATATAAGCCTATCCTTAGGTTGGGTATCCTAAGAACCAAGGCTCCAAGATAAATTCAAACTACAATACAAATTTTGTGTTGTCCTTTATCCAAAAGCTAGTTAAGTTGGGTTAGCAAAGCAGGGGGAGCATGTCCCGAAGGCTGCTAATTATGCTAAACCCCTTCTTGCTTAAATTGTTTGACAATGAGGCCCCCCAACTTAGCACCTTCTAGAGAAAGTGGACGTCACAAATTCGTACCACAGTTTAAGAAATACCTTGAAATAGATTGATGAATCTTAAGGCCAACGTCTACTCAATTTTAGATTAGTCCTAGGATAGTAGTGCTTTTGGAATGTGTTGGGCTCTTAAAATGGGTCGTGCTCTTAATGATTGATTGAAATGTGTGAGTGAGTGCACAACTAGGGTTTTCAAGCAAGATTATTTGGATAAGTGGATTTTAGAGTTCAAATATTTCTTAAGTAGCTTTCAGGGTTTGAATTAAGATTGATTCAATCAAGCTTAGGAAGCACGCCAAGATTTCTAAACACGGGTGAAGATGTTTTCCTTTGAAATCAAAATAAGGTGGAGTGCCTGGTACTGACCTTAAATGTTTACCCTAATGAGCTAGCTACTTGATGAGTTATTTTTAGATAAAGTGGTGCAGCCCAAACAACTCAGGCAATTGGCCTTGATGTACCACTGAATTAGGCACACAAGTGGTTACATAATCTAACTTCTACTCGATTATTTGTTGATGAGTGTACTGGTTCCAAAGATCGAGTTACTAGTTGAGTGAGAAAAATCAAAAGAGGTTGTGTACCGAGTAGATCAAATCCACTAATGTATCACTTAAACGAGGGTGATATAACCTTAATACAACCACACTACTTTAATTAAGGGTAGTGTACCCTAAATCCCTCTTCTTCACAAAGAGTATTTTATCTCACGAAGGAGACGAAAATTCGCCATGCGAATACCCAATTAAAAATAAAATAGAAATACAACCTTTAGAGCCCAAAATATAAATCAGAGCTAAGCTCCTATAGGTTAAAATATCTTCCTTGAGATGTAAGTGAATAGGCGTGAGTGCACAGCGATACGGTGCACTTGGATGTAGTGTAGAGCTTGGAAGACAAGAATTGATCTTATTCTAGATGAATTTTCTTTCAATCACTTAAAAGGTGGAAAGTATTATCTCAATGGTGTGTTTGGCTAAGGAGAGATTCCCCTCTATTCATAGAGGTCTTAGGAACCTTTAAGAAGGCTTGGGAGAGTCTCCCTAGCCATTGGAGGCATATCCCAAGAGATTGGGTCGAAATCCAAATGAGGTCTGTTAATAAATAGGTCTGATAATAGAATCAGAGGATTGACAGAGGCGTAGACGTCTGATATAGGGGTTCTGGATGTCTGACCATAAATCTGGACATCTGAAAATGAGGGTCAATTTCCCTAGAATTAATTGGATCTAAACAGTGTACATGTCACAATAATTTAGACATCTGATTATTCATTTTAAGATATCTGGATGAATTATTGGATGTCTGAAACTAAGCAGGTTTGTTCTTGGAAGTGATCAGATCCAAACAGGGATCTTGTGTTTACCCATCAAAGGTCTTGTAGGACGTTTGGATATGTTATTAGATGTCTGAAACTAAAGGTAATCTGCAAGAATTGATTCTCGAAAACTTAATAGGTTTGACAAATCAAGATTTGGCTCAGATAATGTCTAGCATCTCTTTATTAGATGTTTAGAGAGGGTCTTGGATGTCCAAAAATATTAATAAAATATTTCTAGCGGGTCTTGAAGATATTATTCTGACATCTAATGGCTCGATTTTGGACGTCTAACGATGTCTTTATGTAGGTATGGATGTCTGAAAGTGGCTCAGGATGTCTAGGAACTAAATATCACAAACTAAGTGTTCCAGGTCTTAGTTATTGATCATTTGATCAACATATCAGATGACTTAAAAGATATTATCCGACGTCTAAATATACAGTTAGACGTCTGATAAAGAAGATTGTTTACTATTTTGGTTTTGTAACTCAGTTATGAGATTTGCCTAAGTGTCCTAAGGTTGGGTAAGTGTACCTAGGACCTAGGTAGATATGTTTTGGACTCTTTAACATATTTCTAAGAAATATAAAGCAAACAAAGAATAAATACATTGAGTACAATAGTCTATCCTATTCGTCATGCTTATTTTCAAGCTTTAGCCCTAAGATCTTTATGTGCCTTGATTCTTTTCTTTTAGCCATTTATTTTTCCATGGACTTGAGCTTGAGCTTCGTTACACTTATTTCCATTTGCATTTTGACCTGAAAACTAAATCTCAAATGCAAATGTTAAATAACAAGTGTTTTGTTATCATCAAAATCAAATATCGTGGTACATTTGCACCAGTATAAGTTGTGTAATATAACTTTGTAACTTAGGTAGGAGGTGTCCCCAAAAGTGAATCAATTGGTGATGCAGCCCCATTCTGGAGGGTTAGATACAGGATAAATAGATCAAGTGTAAATGTACTCATTGACTTCGAGAGTCAAAGGTAATGAGGTGCAGTTTTAGGTTTTGATCCATGAAACTCAAGTCTAAAAGGTTAGGCCTTTGATAGATATATTTTGAAAATGGTTCGAGTCCAATGGTCATTAAGTTTGAAACGGTGATCTCGTGGTTGTGTAATCTTGGGTCTCAAAGAATCAAATTTGTATCTTTTGATTTTCCCTCCAAATCATCTCTTCAGAATTTCCAATCTCCTTTTTAAAATCCAAATCCTTATTATGAAAGATCAGCTTCGAATTAGCTTTATCAATTTCAAAATCAAGTTCAGGAGTGAATGATTCTAATTCAGGGCCTTCAATGGTTGATGAAAAAGCAAAGTTAGTCATTGTGCTAGAATGGATTCCTTCACTTTATCTACTTCCACAATAGGATTTTCATTTAATTCAAACATAAAACTTTCATACCTAGGTATTGATCCTCAAAGTAAAATATCTCATTTTCAAGTTTATTTTCAATCCATAATTCTTCAATTGAATCTTCATTTTGCCTTGAGACATGTTCTTTTCTTTTCATCTTAAGATCAACATATTCATCTTTAAACTCATGAGCTCTCTCAACTTTATCATCCACATCCTCTATCATTTTAATTTCTTCAATATACCCACAAATTTCATTTGAAGTCTTAATTGACTTAAAAATATTCAATTCCATCTCTTTATCTTCGAAGGTAATTTTCAAATTCTTAGATTCACAATCAATATTGGCCTTGGTCGTACTCGGGAAAGGTCTTAATATAATTGGGGCTCTTCTAATTATTGGTGCTAGAGTACCACGATCATTTGTTTTGATGATAAAAAAACATGTGTCATTTAACATTTGCACTTGGAGTCTTAAATTTCAGGACAATTGCAAATGGAGACGTGATTAGACGGAGTTCGAGCTTGCATCCAGGACAGATTGGAGGAGCTTGATGGAAAACAGAGGAGATTCGCGAGGAGCGATAGATTGAAGAAGGAAGGAGATGAAGAATAGGATAGATTTCCTTCTCTTATACTCCTTGTATTTTTCGTTTCTTTTGTTGCTCTTTATTTTTGTTACTTAGATTCATGTTAAAGAGCCTCAAAGCACCCTAACAGTAGTCCTAGGAATACCGGCACAACTCTAAGATACTTAGATTTTCTGTAGAGAACTTAGAAAGCCAATATAGGGTTCAAACAGCATTTCCAGACGTCTAATTCCAAAATCAGACGTCTGATAATGTGTTTTAAGATGTCTGACTGTTGATTCAGACGTCTGATAACATTTAGACTGGACTTGTTGTTCTGTTTGATGAGATCAGACGTCCAGGCTTTAGACCAGACGTCTGATGACTTTGCTAGACGTCTAATTAGTGGACCGTTGGCTGGCTCAGCAAACACTCAAGGATATGATCGTTAGAGCCTTATCAGACGTCCTTAGGCCTTTCCAGACGTCTGATAAATGACCATTTTGCCTCGGCTGACCCAAAATCTCTTCTCAAAGATTTTCTAGCCGTTGCACTCTCTTAGAAATCCATTCCCGCCAAAAAGTAGGTTTCCAGACGTCCAGACATAATGCCAGATGTCCTGTATGTCATCTGATGGACTTGCACTAGAACCCTGTTTAGATCTGATTCAAGTCAGGAAGAAACCCACGTAAAATTAGACGTCTGACCTTATTTTCAGACGTCTTAAACTGGCTTCCCAGACGTCTGATGCCAGGATCAGACATCTGATAACCCTGTCAGTGCAATCATTGTTCCTGATTTCGGCTTGATTCTCTTGAGTTTTGCACCCAATGGCCATAGAAGCTTTCCTAAGCCTTCCAAAGCCTTCCTAAGGCCTCTATAAATAGAGAGGAACCTCTTGCACACAAACACACACCAATACACACCTAGACACACCAAGAACAAGCATTTCCACTCTTTTGTGTCCAAAAAGAAGCTCTTGCTCTCCAAGCTCAAGTTCTACATCTTGAGAGCATCAAGCCTTTGCGCACCCGCTCTCCCGCCGTAGTTCACGAGAGCGACATTACGCCGTCGTGTGGCTCACGCACCCGCGTCATCGATTCGATGCACTCCTTGCAAAGGAGAGTTTCCTAATTCCTATAGAAGCTAGGTTTAAATCTTTGTTGGCTCTATAGGACTATATTTGTTATTTTATCTTTGTTATTTGGTTGGGTATTCGCTTTGCGAATTCCCGTCTCCTTCGTGGGACAAAATCCTTCTCATGGAGAGAAGGGGTTGAGGAACGCTACCCTCGCACTTGTAGCGTGGTTGTAATTGAGGTTGAATCACCCTCGTTTAAGTGATTCGTTTAGTGGATTTGATCAACTTGGTTGATCGGAAAATCCTAACTCGAGAGGGTTAGGTGGTGGTTTTCACCCGGTTTAGGTTTTCATCTAAAAATAATTGTGTACCTTGTGCGATTGAATTTTGTGAGATTGGTTTACATTATATTTCCGCAATTTATTACGTCACCCACTCCTAGTAGGGAATCTACACTAATATCTTTGGGAATTTTTATATTTAAGACAATGAAGTGCAAGATAATAAAAATCATTTATTCGAATGATGGCACCCTTTATCACTGCTCGTGAACTATTCAAGGATTGGTCGGCCAGTTAGAGTGTGACTAAAGTGGGTTCAAGCTCCCTAAGTCCAATTCTTTCATATATTTGTATAGGTAGGAGATTGATGGAGGCTCCCAAATCAACTAAAGCCCTATCAAAATCTAGATCACCATTCCTGTATGAAATCAAGGGGGTTCCTCGTCTTTCTTCTCAGAAGGATGGTTATTAAGGATGATGGAGCTAGCTTGTTCAATCAATACCACCTCTCTAAAAGTAGATTTGGTTTTGCGCTCTAGTGTAGTTAAATCTTCTAAAAACTTATCGCAGAAGGGAATATGTTCAATTGTATCAAGAAGGGGGATGTTGATATGAACTTGTTTGAATAAATCAATCACTTCTCAGCATCAGGTTAGACCTTCCTAGTGCTAGACCCATTTAAGGCCTGATGAGCAAGATTTTACATGTGAAAAGATTTAGTTAAAGACTCGTGGTTGTAGTTGTGTAAAAATCTGCTATCAGATAAATTTACCGAAACTCATGTGAGTCCTAGGTTGAACACAGGGAGGCTACATCGATTCTAAATCTGTAATTATATTTTTTTTGTATTTTTTTTATAAATGAAACATTCACAATGGTAGCTACACTACTTGGAATATAAACAAAAGAGAATGAGAGAGAAAACAACTTTTATAACTAATTTAATGTCAATTACAACTATTTGCTACAATTATAAAGCTAGAAATCTACTTTAGAAAGCGATAAAAGGATATGTGGTGAGAAATTATCCTCCTCGACGAATGCTTAGAGAGTAAGTTGGACAGACGACGCCTGGAAGGAGAGCGAAGATAGAGGACGGAGGGCGAATTTGGAAGAACCAAGGATGAGGCAGGGTGTCGGCGTCGTGGGATTTGCTTCCTGAATGGAGTGAGAGGATGGTTGGCGAAAGCTTTGCGAAGGGAGGATGAGAAGTAGAAAAGTTTGATTTTTAACTCTAGCGGAGCTTCCCATATCTTGGGAGCACTAGAGCGAGCTTGAGAACTTTGTTCTTAGCTCTTAGGAGAGGTGATAAGAGAATGAAGGGATGAAGAATGAGGGGAGGTAGGGCCTTTATATAAGTGAGGTTTGAGGATAAAAAGGTCATTTTACATGCTTAAACATGAATGCAGGGCCTTTAGTGACGGATGTGCACGTCGCTAAAGCCGCACCTTCGATGTGGGCCGCTCGATGCACATCCGACGCTTCATACGCTGCCACATCACTGCTGGTCAACCTTCAGTCGTTGAGCACACGTTCACCAAGCACCACACGACGTCGCCACCTCGCGAACCATTGGATCACACTTAGACGCTCCAGATCACTCACAAGCGCATGTTGAGGATCGCGTATGATCGTGCGTGCTCTCCGGAGCCACATCGTGCACCCATTTGATTACTTCGATCTGAACCATTTGCATCTGATTGGATGGTCGACTCTCTCTCGCGTGCGAGGAGGGAGCGTGCCGTGGAGGCTCGATCATGTGACCTTTGCTGGTGTAGTGCCTTACCCACTGTGTTGAGGGACCACTTTGGTCGCGCTTCCATTTTAATGCTTACGTTGAGGATGTGTAAGCTTTGTCTTCAAAGGAGTGTGAAGAGTGGGCGGATTGAATCTTAGCCATTGGATGGAGATCTAACGGCTGTGATTGATCGTACGGGCGAAGAGGAGGTGCTGCGGGCGGTGTTGGGTGGCTGTGATGGCATCACGTGGCATCATGTTGGTTGTCTATCTTCTATTGCTCATAGGTGGTGCCACAGTTGGCGGATTGAACTGATTTTTGCGTCGTTGAGCTGCAATTGTCGATCTGAACCCATCTGTGCAGTTGGATTTATTGTCTGTAGTTCGGATTTTCACCACCTTGCTCCTTGGACTCTGATCTTCCTTGGACTGCATCTGATGCTACAGAGGTCCGATCGGGGTGATCTTGGAGGCATTGAACTCCGATTGTCGCCTTAATCAGATCCATATGGTTATATCTTCAATCCGAGGCTTCAAAATGATATTGCCCTGTCCCTTTGCCACAAAAGGCCAATTAACTTATATTTTGTACAAATTAATCTAAATGTAGAATGGCTAATGCTATGCAATATTTATAATTCTGAATCCGATTATATGCTTAAGAACACACACAAATAGATAGTTTATGTGAAATAGATGTGTCTACATCAGGGCCTCTGAAAAAGGAACCAGAACATCTTGGTCCAAAGGATTAGGAGCCATGGTTTGGTTTTTCTCAGTTTCTTTCTCAGGCTCCTGAGTCAAATCCACTACACCTTGACCCTGAAGATTCGAGTCAGGTGTCTAGATCAGGTCTTGAGTGGTCATGCCACTTCTGAGAGTCACAACATTAACAGATGCATGAGAAAATTGATTTACTTCTTGAGAAGATGTTTCTTGCTGTGAAGTATGATTCAGATTTATCCCCTAGTAAGATTGATTTAGAATTTGATTTGGGATCTGATTAAATCCAGGAGGAATCATGGGAGCTTGATGAATTTGATGACCTTGATTGTGCTACTCTTGATATTGGTTAGACCTCATAGGTGTCTGGCCTTTCCAAGAGAAATTTGAGTGATTTTTCCAACTCGGGTTATAAGTATTGGAATATGGGTTGGTTTTAAGGTTCCTTTGCATTGCCATGACACCCTCATATCCCGAGGATGGAGTGTTAATGTTGAATCAGAATAATAGGGATCAAAGGTCCCTATCGGAATCCTTCAGTTGGGTTTTGGGTTAGATGGCTCATAGATTGAGCTAGGTTTACATTATTCACAGACTCCTTCCCTCTGGAAGTCTGGATAGCAGTGGTTGGGCGACTAATTCCTTTATGGTTCATCAATTTTGCCAATTGTTTGGACACTAGATCAACTCCATATCAACCCAACCTGAATTGTCCTGGATTTCATTAATTGATGCTCTTGGTTGATTGGACCTGCCATAAGTATCCATGGATGTGTTATTAAGAGAATTTTCGCTCATATTTTCAAATATCTCAAATGCATTGTCCTCATCCTTGCTCAAGAAGTTACCTCCACATGATGCATCCACTAAATTTCTTAATGGTTCATTTAGCCCTCGATGGAAAATTTGGACTAGCTGTCATCTTGGAACTTCATGGTGTAGGCATTTTCTCAATAAATCCATGAACCTTTTCTAAGCTTCATGTAATTGTTTTCGGAGTTGCTGATAAAAGGTTGTTATGGCCTTCCTAAGTGCATTTGTTTTACCAATAGGGACATATTTTCTATGGCATCTCTAAGAACTGCCCAAGAATCTATAGGTCATCTTATGGTTCTATACTAGGTGTGGGAGCAGCTATGCATCGTCGAGCGGCTGTCACCATATTTGCTAGTAAGGAGGTGTGGTCGCGGTCGCGGTTGGGGCAGAGATGATGGCAGTAGGGCCAGTCAACGATGGGAGTAGTTGACGAGAGCATAGTGAAGGTTGTTGATGTTGAAAGGTAGTAATGAGCAACGATGGATGTTGTGGTTCGTGAGGGAAGGAACAAAGGTCAAAGATAGAGAGAGGTGAGGTCCTCCTTATTGTTGTGAGCCAGAGGGAAATTGAGAGCAAGTGGTAGGCGGTGAGGAAAAATAACCAACGGGAGGGCTCCGTTCTTTGTTGCTCACGTGATGCTGAGGGAGACTGCGATTAAGGTGAAGAGGTCTTGTGATCAGAGAGAGAGAGAGATCCATGAGGAGTGGTGATCAAGCAGGAACAGGGGGGCATCTTTGTTGTCGATGGCAAGGGTGGGAGCGGTGTTTGATAAGGGAGAGGGTGGAGGGTGCAGTGTTGAGAAATTAATGAGGAGGGTAGTGTGCGTATGTGAAAACGGATAGAGATTTGAGAGGGGGGTCGACAGTCTATGCATGAAGAGAGGAAAGTGGCCCCAAAAAATTTGAGAGCGAGGGGGGTGTTGTCTTTGGTCTGATTGAGAGAGAGAGAGAAAATAAGAGCATGCCTCTCCAAATATGGGAGTCCTCCATCCAGAGAGAGAGAGAGAGAGCATTGATTAGCCAAAAAAAATGCCCAACGATCTCTCGCCTACCCAGAAAAGCAAGTGCCAAAAAAGAAAGTGAGCCCTAAGAAAAGCCTCATTGATTTCCTTACGATTTTTGATGGAAAAATCCAAATGCCAAGATAGCTTTCAAAATTAAGGAGTAATTGATGTTGAGGAAGATTCTCGAGAGGTGGTGTCATTGTAATTCCCCAAAATGACCTTGCACCAAAGATTAATCAATTCACGTAACAAGTACATAAAAATAATGAAATGCAGGGAATGATAAATCTAAAGCTTAATTAATTTTATCCACACAATGCATGCTTCAAATGCAATTCCCATCCCAATATTGAAGTACTTAGCCTCTAATTTGGTCCACTAAAGTGTAATTATCAACTACCGCCATGTTTAAGTTTTGCTAGTCTCGAGCAAAATCATATGGCAAGGTACCAGGTCGCTAGATAGGAATTTTGTTGTTAGGATGTCTTATCGTGCCTCACCTCTAGAGATTAGTTTGAAATAGTAGCGGTAGACCTTAAGGTACTTAAGTACAGGTCAAGATACAGACTTGATCGGCTTAAGCTTTGGGTCTCCACAAAGGTTTCCTAGGCTCCCAAGTCTACCCAAGGGTTTGTTGACCACAGAGGTTAAAGCATCCGTGCATTCATGAAAATGGTCTTGATTTAGCTTGCCAACACATATTTCAAAACATAAGGGAAAATATATTTTTTAGATTTTCCTTTTTGTAAGTTTTTTATTAATTCCTATAAGCCTAATCTCATATTGTCTCTCAACATGGCCTGTGTCGGATTTCTCATTCCCATCGTTGATCCTCGAAGGATCCCTACCATTTGATTACTTGAAAAATAGTCCATATCTTAACAAATACTCAAATTTTTAAGCCATATAGGCCCTAAAGGCGTAAAGTCAGTATTTTTCACTTATCTCTAAGGTTTGGCACTTTAGGTCTTAGTTCATCATTTGTTCTAACCTAGAAGTTACGTAAATTTCTACCATAGTCAATTGCTAGAGCTAACACATTTTTTCTCTCTTTTCTTCTTTTTCTATTTTTTTGTGTGTATATATATATATACATATAAAAGGACTAACTATAGGAATGACCCCTTTTCGTGATGGTTCAAAATCGTCTCGTAAACATTCAAAACCATTGTATAATGTCGTTGTGAAAGGGTGTGTTGCATTAGTATATATACTATAGTTACGTTGGATAACCGTCGTATATACTAAAGAATAGATGACAGTTGCTATAACCGTCGTCTAATTGATTTATATGACGGTTTTGTGGAAAACCATCATGTCTTACATGTAACGGTAGGTAGCTAATTGTCATTTATTCCATTATGTTTATTCCCGTGTTAACATTAGACGACGTTTTTCTAACCATTGTGTATGTCACTAAACAATGGTTTTCAAACCAACCATCGTGTAAGTGACCATTGGAGGAGGCCTTGGTACATTTTGAATTGGGTTGGATTTGATATTATGCGGTAGTTAGGTGATATAGATGACGGTTTAATAACCATCGTTTGATTACTATACACGATGATTTTGAGTTAAAATCGCCACATATAGAGCATTATTATTTTTTAATTATACAAAATGTAGGTATTAGATGTGTTAATCTATAATAGCTACAAACGTTAATCGAAAGTAGTTGACATATCACAATATAGAACAATAGAAAATAGTTTCACACTAATCAAAAGAGTTATCATAATGTCAAAATATATATGTAACTAATACAAATATGTGAACCTAACTAAGTGAAATACATATGAACTTAGCTAAGTAAATACAAAAGTACTGTAAACCTATGCTGTAGCTCCTACCCTGTGTCCTCCACCACTACCGAAGTTGTCTCTGCGAGGCGAGTAGTGATAAGAAGTGTGATCCCAACTACTGCCTCGTAGAAATGCCATCATCTCTTGCATTTCCGCTCTCTACTGCTCCGTCGTCTACCTCTGCTGCTCCATGAACTGCTTGGCATCTTGCTAAGCTTGAGTTTGCTACTCGAGCTATGAGGTGACATTGGGGAGTTGCTGCTACGTTTGCTGATTTTCTTGCTGCAGTATATGAACCTGTGTCTGCAGCTGCTCAACGATGGTTGTCGATGATGACCCCTTTCGCCTATGCCAACTGGAGATCGTTTGACTCCTCCCCTCACTATAAACGGAGCTCCCGTGCTTCGGAGGCATGATGAAAAGATGACTTTCACTTAAGATGATAATTAAAATGATTTGTTATTTGTATTTATAAGTTGTGGAAAATCAGCTAATCAAAGTATTGAATTAAAATTAATCACTTGTCGATGGAGTGGGTCGTCTCCACAGTGAGGCACTGACCTATTAAAACTCACACACGTTCGAAAATAAATATTCACCAAAGTTTTTGCACAAAAACGAAGCTGAAACCCCTTTCAGATTAGGCTAATAGGACTCACATATGCTCATAAAGTAATTAAAGTAAGGAGGGTTCTCTTCATAAAATGGCAGCATTATAATATTAATATCTTAGTGTAATTTTTTTAATATCCCATCTGCTGTAGCAAAACAGGGGAAGATCTCCTTGGCCGTGCATGAGGAGGAGACCAAGACCGGAGACGAGGAGCTTGGTGAAGAAGCCCTAAAGGTAGGCGCACGTGGTAGCGGTGGCTGTGTAGTGGAAGGCAGCTCGAGGTGGCTAGACGGAGCGGAGGGTGTTGGGTGACGGTGGGCTGCTGCTGCTGGGAGGAGCTCAATGCACGGAGAGGTGGGCGGAGGTCGACTGCGTGGTTGTAGGCTGCTGCTGCTGTGCGTGCAAGAGGCACGCGAGCCGGTGAGGGTGAGTTGGAGGTGACATGCGATTGAGCGGCAACCTGGATGGTCTTGCGGGCAAGGGGCGATGTGCTGGGCACGGGCAGGAGATTGGCCAAGGCGGTGTGCACGGCAAGGCTTGGGCAGGTGATGTGCGTGCGTAGCTGCGCGGAGTTGTGCGTGGCTGAGGAAGGTGCTAGCGTGCGTGAAGATGGCGAGGAGAGGGCGTAGGTGGTTAGCGAGGCCGATGGTGGTGGGTTGTTCTGTGAAGAAGACAATGAATAGTAAGTTATAAAAGAAAATAGAATCAAAGAGAAAATAAAGGAGATAGATAAATGGCAACCTCGGATGAGCTTGCCCACGGTAATGGCCAGGGGCAGTGCCGTGCTTGATCGGAGCATGGGGGGTGGTACTGGCCCAAGAAGTCGACGTGGGTGCACTGCGTGCTATCACCATGTAGGCGGGTAGTAGCGTTGACGACGTGTGGGAAGCAGGTAGTGTGGGGTGGGCACGGTGAAGGTGGAGTGAAATGGAGCCTCCCCTTTTGCACGACAGCAACTCTTCTTTTATAACTGTTGCAGCATAATTCAAATGCCGTGCTCTTTCAATGGTCTTGAATGGCCTTCAATGGCGGCCAACCCATCCTCCATGAATACAATAAAATATATGGAAATGAATTGATTTGTAATTTATGCATGAACCCTTAATAAAAACTAATTCTTATTTCCAATACATGTATGCAATCTAATTCTAATGCATGTTATTTGTAGTTTGCATTTGCATTTAATGTATGAACTATGCATATTAGTTTATAATGCATGCATGCAAAAGTTGTAAATAATATGAATGTAATGCCTACAAGCAAATATATATAAACTACATTATTTACATCTTAATGCATGCTATTTATATGTTAATATTAGTCTAATGTCTAGGCATTTAAGTAACTAATTAGCCCACAATATGAGCTCATCAAATGCCTCCATACCTAATTTTTGCTAGTCCCTAGTAAACTCAAGCAATAATCTAGCTCTCCAAGTAGACTCGCCAACCCAATCGGTCTTCCCTTAGAAACATTCTAAATTACAGACTTTAGACCTAAGGTTCTCAAGTAGTTGCTAAGTTACAGATTAGGTCAGCTAAGGATAAGTTGCAGGCACAGGTTTCCTTGATTTCCAGCTCTACCCTAGGGTTTATTGGCCCCTGAGATTAAAGCATCCGTGCATGTGCATTGGTCTTATTTATTTGAGGTTCGTATGATTGCCAACTTAGAAAGAGAGTAAAAAGGATATATATATATATGTATTGTTTGATCTTCTAAGTCTAACCTTGAATAAGCTATCAACACGGTCTGTGTGGGATTTATTGTCCCCACAACGAACCTCGAAGGGTGCCTGGCTTTCGATGCTTCAAGATAGCACCGCCCATAGCGGCCCCAAGAACTCTTGGCAATCGACACTTCAAGATAGTATCGCCCATGAATTTCTTAAGTGAATTCAGGCCTGTGGTAATTGGCACTTCAAGATAGGGTTGTCCATGGTACCTGAACTGCACAATACGCTTACATGCCCCTCGTAGGATGGATATCCTAAAAGAAAAGCATCAAGGAGGTGACATGTTATCATCGCGTCATCAAGGTGAGTATATACTCCGTTTCTCATGCGGCAGGAACTCGTCCAATCAAGTTGTGTTTTCAAGCTTCTCCTAAGTCTAAACTGAGAGAAGCAAATTTTCTTTAAGAAAGGAAATAAGGTGATCACGATTTATATAAGAGCAAGTGTGTGTGAAATGTGAATGCTTAGGTTACGAGGACCCGTAAAGCATAAGGTAGAAAAAGATACTAGGTACTACCCAACCCTTAACTCAAACCTTAGCTTTCCTTCCTCAACCTCTTGAGGAATGGTCTGCAACTTAACTCCTACTTAAGTTTTTAAGTCCACAAAGGACCCTAAGGGTCTAAAGCTAGTAGCTCAATGTAGCTTCTAGAGTTAGACACCTAGAGTCAACTTAATCTCATCTAAAGCCCTGGTCTTATGCTTAAGAATGCAAGACCCAACCAGTTAAGCTTAATTTTACTGTAGGTCTAAATGCAATTTTTTTTTTAAAATCAATGGTAATGTATGCAATGTAGAATGTTTGAACTAAATGCATGAATGCACTATGTATAAATGCTATGTATATCTCCTAAGTACACCCTCCCATTCCTAAAATGTGCAATGTCCCCATTGTATAGAACGGTATTACCTGGGTCAGAGTTGGGTTGCCGTCATTTTGTTAGCAACCGAGTAGCCAAAGAACCTGCAAGTCAGGTTTCAAAATCAAAGAAATAGGCCTTAAAAATGAGCAAAGTAGCGCTGGCCTAGAAAACAGGTCACCTAGGATGTTGGCGAGTTGATGATAGATACCAATGGCAAATGCTCGGCCAATGAGGATGGGAATGAAATCTTCCCAGGTCATCGAAGGAGGTTCTAATGGATATACTAGAATGGCGGCTTCTAAAGGGGTAGGAGGAGGATGACAAGGGCCCTCCAAAAGAGATGGGGAAGGAATGGTGCAGAGATAACCCCCAAGGTGATGGACTGACCATAGAAAGCATCAATCCATACCCAGTACCCCATTATAAGAGATATTGGTTTGCTACGCCCCCCGGTCAGAACAGAAGTGAGCAGATTTCTAATCCAAGGATCATCTAGGGTGTCCAAGCTTCGAGGCTGTGGGACGGCCATAAGATCTAAGTTGGGTCTAATTGCCTTAGTGTCCATTCCTAACAGCCTTCCTAATTCCTCAATCGCATCCCTAGCATCCCTTGCAATATCACAAGTATCTACTTGCACTTCATCAGTGATCATTTCAAGGAATGGAGTCAAAATTTCACCTTCATACATAGGCAAATCAGAAGGTGACTCCGAATCAAATGAAGGCAGGTTGGAAGCAACAGATTTAGGGATTACCTTATTACGCTCATCCCCGGGTTCTTGTTCTTTACTCAATTCCTCCCTAGAATCTATATGTGAATTCACATAAATCTCAGAAGTTGCTTCCATGTTTTCCATTATTTCATTATCATGAGGAAGAATATCATCAATGGGTATGCTGATGAAACCTACTTTGATCAAATTTGTGGCATCTTTGGGTCCTAATTCCTCAAAGACGACATATTTACCCTCAGTCACTCTAAATCCTAAGTGCAGGTTTCTCAAGTAATTCATCCTCCTCAACAATCAATTCATCATTCACCTGAGGTTTAAATTCATCTAACATTTCTGCAGATCCCTTGGGACACTCTATCTGGGGTAAAATGTTCCTAATTGTATCATCAGACTCTTCAGATAAGTGAAATTTAGGGTCAGGTTCCCTAAGGGTGGGTTTGAGTTCCATCTTGTGATCAGAAGGGAGGGTGGGATTAACAACTTGACTTCGACCCACTTCATCAAATGTCACGAAAATACTATCATCTGGGTCGAGGTTTTCCAATGGTACCATCATTCCCTTCTTTTGACTCCAATATAATTCAGGTGGATATTCAATTTGATCATCTTCCTCGGGTTGCCACCTTTCTTCATATAATGCATAGCTACTTTCATACATATCCTCCTCCCACTTAAGGTGTGGACCTCTCAAGGAAGTGTCATCTAGTGGGGAGGGTTCAAAATCATTCCTCGAAAAGTAGCTATTCCCCCTTGCATAATCCCCAAAATTCCCCTCCAACTTAGGGTTTGGCTCTCCCACGGGAGATGCATCTAGTGTAGAGGGGTCACGTCATCCTCAATGGGCCAGGTTAGGTGGCTAATGTCTTTCTCTTGTTGGCCTGCTCTTGAAGATTCTCCTAATAACTTGATCATTTCATCTTGCATTTTCTATATTTCCATCTTTAAGGTGAAGTCATCACTATTTTTAAGAGAGAAGTCAGGATTAGTAGTATAATGCGTAGGAGTTTCTACCCAACCATTACAATCATTTAGGGAGGGTAGGTTGGGTATTTTTATGGTGTGTGGGATATTGGGCAAGGCAAATCCCGTTCCTAGCTTATGCTCATTGATTTGGGGCTTAACCAAGACAATACTCCTATAGTAGGAATAAAAAAGGATCCCAATGACTGTCATTATGTCCATCAAAGAATGGACCATCTCAGCGTATGGGATCAAAGATCACAGAATGGGGGTAAGGGTGTGGGCAAGAAGTAAAAGGATGGAAGTCAACATTATCCATTCTAACTCACACCACAGTCAGGTTTCCCAAGCAAACACAAATCAAAGGACTTTTTAAGTCTTTAATTAGTTAAAGCTTTTGAGATTTAAGTCCAGTTGTAGGTGACAAATCAAGTTATCCAAACAGTTACTCGCCTAGTTGTCGACCTACGATACACTTAAGAAGACCTAATTGGGACTTAGGTGATCCTCCCTAAAGCTCAAAAATAGTTTAGTGACCACCAAACACGGTAAAGAGGGATGCAAGTAGGGTCAAGCCCTTTGAAGCGTTGCTTTCGTGGTGCTTCTTAACTACCCTCAATCTGCAAGGTTTGGAGGCAACTTCACCTCTAAACTAAAGTTTGAGTCACTTTAGATCCTAGTAATAGGAGGCTCTAGTCCTAGTGGTTCCAAACTTAAGGAGTGTCCAAATGCGTGCTGCGATGCAAGCCAATATAAGTGCGCATACACCGCAAAATATTTTGAATTTTGAATTGCATGCCAAATTTGAAAATCAAGTCCTTGGTTTTAAAATGTTCCTCCTTTAATTAGTCCTTTTTCAGAAAATTGAAGTGACCACTTTATTAGATCGCTTCAAGATAGATTTTGTGGTCTTTAAATTAATCCAAATGCATTTGCATGACAGATAGAAATGCAGAGTTAGAAGTGCATACCTGATTCCAGCATTCTTCATACAATATGCAAGACAGGAAATTAGATCTAGATGCTGTCCATTCAATCCTAAATGATTCGACCTAGGGGCAAACTACTTCTAGTAGGCAACTCATGTATTTTTTTTTTTTTACTTATGCAGAATGGAAAATCAATCTACAAAAGAAAATAAAAACCCAAGTCTAAATAAATGGGAACAGATTCCCGAAAAATTACCCGTGTAGGGGTCTAAAATAATGGCGGGGAACAAACCCCTCGAATATACCTCAAAACAAGGGTTTCAACTGAGTGAATGTGCAAGAATAAAGAAAAAATAAAGTTCTAAAACTTATATTTTATCTACTCAGAATGGAGGAGATGATGATTGTCGCTCCCTTGAAATGTTCTCTGAATCATGGCTCAAGGTCCACCTCAATTATGCATGCGGCGACTATGATGCTCCCTCCCCCAATATGTGGCCAAAGGTCTCCAGTGCTGTAGATGATGAGGCGGGTGCAACGATCCTCCCTCGTGATGTGCATGCACCAAAATCAAAATAATATATCAAAGAATGTATAGCCTCAACAAAATCAAGTGTGAATAAAAAATTAAATAAATGCGAGTTTAACAGGTCCGTTGCCTCCCTAGCAACGGTGCCATTTGAAAAGACGACTCACTTAACAAAATGATAATTAAAATGATTTGTCATTTGTATTTCTAAGTGGTGGAAAATCGATTAATCAAAGTATAGAATTAAAATTAAACCACTCGCAGATGGAGCAGGTCTTCTCCACAGGGAGGCACTGACTTATTAAAACTCACACACATTCGAAAATAAATATTCACCGAAGTTTTTGTACGAAAATGAAGCTGAAACCCCTTTTATATTAGGCTAATAGGACTGACATATGCTGATAAAGTAATTAAAGCAAGGAGGAGGGCTTTGCATAAAATGGCAGCATTATAATATTAATATCTTAAATCCTAAAATCTCACAATGGCAATGGAATGTAATTTTTAATATCCCATCTACTGAAGCAAAGCAAGGAAGATCTCCTTTGCCGTGTGTGAGGAGACCAAGACCGAAGACAAGGAGCTCAATGAAGATGCTCTAGAGGTAGGCGCATGTGATGGCGGTGGCGGTGTAGCGGAAGGTAGCTCAAAGTGGTTGGATGTAGCGGAGGGTGTTGGGTGACGGTGGGCTGCTGCTATTGGGAGGAGCTATGGGTTGCTGCTATTGTGCGTGCAGGAGGCACACAAGTCGGTGAGGGTGAGCTGGAGGTGACGCGTGATCAAGCGGCAGCCTGGATGGTCTCGCGCAGCGAGGGGCGGCGTGCTGGGTGCGGGTAGGAACTCGGCCAAGGCGGTTAGGCGATGCGCACGCATAGCTGCGCGGAGTTGCCCGTGGTTGAGGATGGTGCTGGCGTGTGTGAAGATGGCGAGGAGAGGGCGTAGGTGGTCAGCGAGGCTGGTGGTGTTGGGTTCTACAAAGAAGATGAATAGTAAGTTATAAAAGAAAAAGAATCAAAGAGAAAACAAAGGAGATAGATAAAAGGCAAGCTCGGATGAGCTCGCCCACGGTAATGGCAAGGGGCAATGTCGTGCTTGATCGGAGCATGGGGGGCGGTGCTGGCCTAAGAAGTCGACGTAGGTGCGCTGCGTGCTATCACCACGTAGGCGGGTAGTAGCGTCGACGACGTGTGGGAAGTAGGGTAGTGTGGGGCGGGATGGTGAAGGTGGAGTGAAATGGAGCCTCCCCTTTTGCACGACAGCAACTCCTTTTCTTTTATAACTGAAGCAGTAGATTTCAAATGCTGTGCTCTTTCAATACTCTTGAATGGCCTTCAATGGCGGCCAACCCATCCTCCATGAATACAGTAAAATATATGGAAATGAATTGATTTATAATTTATGCATGAACCCTTAATAAAAACTAATTCTTATTTCTAATACATGTATGCAACCTACTTCTAATGCATGCTATTTGTAGTTTGCATTTGCATTTAATGTATGAACTATGCATATTAGTTCATAATGCATGCATGCAAAAGTTGTAAATAATATGAATGTAATGCCTACAAGCAAATATATATATAAACTACATTATTTACATTGTAATGCATGCTATTTATATGTTAATATTAGTCTAATGTCTAGGATTTAAGTAACTAATTAGCCCACAAATATGGGCTCATCACATGACACTCATAAAAGCCTCCTTAGGTGTCATAGGAGGTTGCTACTGAGTCTTAGAAGAGGCATCTAGAGCAGGGGGATTGATTAAGTTCATCATTTCTCTCTACAAATTACAAATTAAATTACGCTAAGTAATTTAATGTCATAAAAATATGTATAGAATTTAAATGATTTGATAATTAAATGTTATTTACATGCTTCGTTTGGTATATCTCATGTATCCATCTTCGCCTACCGTTGGTAGTGACCTTGCTATGAGTAATCTCATTGACATCAACTCAATCAAGCGTGACACCATCATGTGAATGTGGCTGTAAATATATTTCAAATTGCAAGTAATACTAATAACTTAAACTTTAATTAAAAATATAGAAGATACATAATAAGGAATTACTTACATATTTTGCCTTAATTTTATCTATACTTGTTCGACTTAAATTGTGGGTCTGTGGTGGAGCTTTGGCCTTATTGGCCTTGTTCTTCACCTGATCCTGTACGTATAACATATTGTAATGAGAAAATAATTAAATCGTTTATTACAAAATATCCTTAGAATTATTTATCTTTAGCTTCGTCTCACGCTTATTCCAATGCTCACAATCTTTCCATACGTCTGCTGATATTGTAGGAGGCACATTCCTCAATGTCTCCTCATGCGACGACATTTTATTATAAAATTAAATTATACAAGTAAAATGTCAAAAGAAATTTATTAACTAAATTATCTAAAAATTGATAACATTACATATTTCACCAGCTGTCACTTCGTCGTCATCCTCCAATCATGATGTCTCATGGCATGCTTAAGGATATACTTGGTGACATTTGGATCGTCGCCCTAATAAAAAAAATGACTGTATTAAAAAAATGATATAAATGAATTAAATATGATCGAACTAAACTTATATATATATGTTAAAAATCGTATTTGAAGCTTATCTCATCAATTTCTTTGATTTGTTCGTAGAAGCCATCACAACTAGTACTCAAATCGCAACTAACACCAGCTTGCTGTGTGGCCTTCGCATCATCTATGGATTTTTCTCTGGACCTAAATCCATTTATAATATAACCTGAATGATAATGTCCATAATTCAACGGTTGATCAGATGTTATGCCAAAGTCCTCCACCCATCATGGGTTGTTCTCTTCTTTCATTTGAATAACACATTTAAACCACTCGAGGAAGTCAACCTCGCGTGTTTCTAGATGTGGACACTCAAATTCATTATAAAATAGATTAACTTCCGAAAGTTTCTTAAGAATGTACAAGTGAGCTAGATGCTGATCGATTTAAGAGATTGATTTGTATTCTATGTAGATGATAGACAATCTCCATCATTTTCATTATACTCTCCATCATAATTTTTTTTTAATCGATTGAATCGATTGTTTGTTTCATCCATATACATGGCACGGAAGTTAATAGATTCTTCTATAAGATATCCTTCAATAATATATCCTTTTGGTTTAGCTTTGTTTAACACATAATCTTTTAGTTTCTTTATAAACTGTTCAACTGGATATATCCATCTGTATTCATAGGCTCAGCAAATTTCACTTCATTTGCAAGATACAGAGTTAAATGAACCATGACATCAAAGAAGGTCAGAGGAAATATATTTGCTCCATTTTACATAATGTGACGACTATATGTGTATCCTAGTACACTAATATCATAATATGATGTTTTCAAACAAATAGCTTTGAAATATCGACTCATCTCTGTAAATGAATCCACAATTGGATCAGGTAGCATTCCACAAATAGCTAGTGGGAACATGATTTGCATGTAATCGTGGGAGTTGTGACTCTTTAACCCACTAATTTTCTTTTGAGCCTTGTTTATACATCAGGAAAGTTGTGAAGAATAGTCATCTGGCACCTGTACTTCTTCTAAGAAGGTGAAAATTTTTTCCTGTTGATCATTATTTAGGCTGTAAATGGCTTCCAGAAAGTCACAATTGTCGTCTTATTTTTTAATAACATGTAACTCTGGATGAATGCCTAAGGTTATCATGTGTTTTCTCATCTTCATTATATTCTTTGGACTATCAGTTAAGTTGAACACATCCAAAATGTTGTCTATAACATTTTTCTCAATATGCATTACATCAAGATTATGTCGGATTGTCAGCTCTTTCCAATATGGGAGTTCCATAAAGAAAATGCTCTTCTTTTTAGAACCTGAATGTTTCAAAGTTTTTTGATCTTTCTTGAATAAACAACCTAACCGTATGTTACCGAGTTGTAATTTCTCATTATTTGAAAACCTGACAACCTTATTGAATTTATGCTCAGCTTATTCCTCGGATTCTTGGAAGAATATCGACAAGTTTACCATCGAACTTGTCCTTAAGCACTACAGTTTGCCATCTATGCTCAACAAGTAGGAATCTATGGTGTCCTAAATAACAGAACTTGTTGCTTTCAGGTAATCGAAAATGATGAATGTCATCCATACATACTGGACAAGCAAAGTTCCTTTTGTACTCCATCCCGACAAATTTGCATATACGAGGAAGTCATTAATGGTCCACAATAACACAGCATGCATATTAAAGAATTCTTTTTTGTGTACATCATATGTATAAATGTCATTATACCACAACAGTTTTAATTCATCTATCAATAGTTGAAGTTAAACGTCTATTGCATTCTCTAGCTACTTTGGACCTGGGATGAGGAGAGTCCACATCATAAACGACGATCGTATACAAAGCCACGGAGATAAGTTGTAAGTTACTGTCATGACTGGCTAAATTAAATAGGATGGGTGCATGTTCTCAAAAGGATTAAACCCATTGCTTTCAAGACCCAATCTGACATTTTTTGCATCATCTACAAATTCTAAATTAGTGTTAAACATTTTTTACTTTTCTGAATCTATGGGATGACAAATACGACAATCTCGTGACTTGTTATCCTAATGTCATGTCTTTAAATTCTCAATTCTACTTGAAATAAAAAGACGTTAAAGCGTAGGAATTAATGGAAAGTAACTTATTAGGCTATTTTTTTGCCCTGGTATTTAATGATTTTCCTACTTTATATCTTTCTACACTACACTATGGAGAACTACTCAACTCTACATATTCATTTCTATATAACATGCAATCATTTGGACATGTGTCAGTTGTCTCGCAATTTAAACCAAGTACACGAATTTGTTTCTTTACTTCATACCATGTCTGTGGATAACCTGTCGGATTTTTTAAAAGCTTTCCAATGAATTCAAGTACCTCAGACATAAATTTAGAGGTCAATCTATTCATAACCTTCATCCGAAATAATTTCAAAAAAAATGATAATCTCGAAATGGACGTGATACTGGGAGCAATAGGTTCATCTGCCTCTGTTGGTAGGGCTATCGAGGAGTTTAAAAATGCTTCATTGTAGTAAAATCTCCTAACTAACTCTCTTAACAAATACAATTTATAATTTGAAAGATCGTCAAGAAAGTCCGAGGTCGAACATAGGGAGCAAGTATTGCAATTCACGTGCTAATTAAGATAAATATGTAAATGAGCACAAGAAATCAAACATAATAATGATATTCAATGAATACTAATCTGTCACATTAAATATTCAATGAAGTTCAATGTATCGCAAGAATATGAGGACAAAAAGATAAGAGGATAAAAAATAATGGTGATTTGAATCACCACTTTATCCTCCTTAAGTTAAGCATGCATCCAACTATCAATAATATCATATAAACCAACAGAACCTTGAATGTTACAGTAATCAGACGTCTCTTTGGCAAATCAAACAACTTAAATGTCGTTGCTACAGTGCTCTATAAAGTGTCTTCTTCTTCAGAGTCTTTTCCTCTTCAGCGTCTTCGGCTTTTCTTTTCTTCTCAACGACTAAGTGTCTCAAGGTGCCTGCAAGAGTAAAACCCACCCCTTCCCCGCTCTGTCTCTCTTCCTCTTCCTCAGATAGTCGGACCTTAATCGGGTAATCGGATTTACAGAATTAGCCCCAGGGCTACGTGTGTGGTGTCACAGCCGAGGAGTGAGTAGGTATAGGTGGGTACGGGTAAGCGGGTAAGATGCTGGGGACCCGACCCCCGTGTATTGGGAGAAAAGCTATAATCAAACAAACAATTTAAGCGCGGTTATTGAGTTGGAATCCCACAATGTGGGACTATCTTTCCTACGTCCTATGCATGCGTAGCTGCAGAAGGCTTTCTCGTTCAATTGACACAGCCGCTGTGAAGATGCCTCCAATTGAGGCAGCAGGAGTGGATGGGGTCTTGAACTGACCACCTAGGAGGGTGCCTGGAATGAAGCTGCGACTCCTAAGTATAGCATTAGGTTCTTCGACGTCGGAGGAGCTCTGTCGTGGTCGGGGATGGAGGCGGTGATGGTGGTGAACCGGTGAAGACCTGGAACAAGAATACGGGCTCGAAGGCCCTAGTTAAATAGCTCCTTAGCTTTGCCGAAGTATGGCGAAGGTAACAGTGGTGTTTACGTGGAGGATGGTGGCATGTAGAGGGCGGTCGGTGACGGAGATGGTGTGTAGGTGGGTTGGTCGACGACATGTTTGGATGGATGGAATGGCGAATAAAGAGGGGTTTTGTGCGGGGATGAGTGGTGGAGGTGTAGGAAGTATTGGCGAGGTGTTTGGAGGTGTGTAACGTGTGGAGGACCTTGTCGGAGGTGCGATCGGAGTAGAGGAAGATGATGGTGATTGGCGACATCGGGGGGCTGTTTTGGGTTTTAAATAGAATGAATTAACCTAATAACCTAAGGGAACCTAACTAACCTACTTTAACGGACGAAGGGGTAGAAAGGACGTCGGGTATGGTGTGGTCGGCACCGTGGAAGGGAATATATCCGATGTGGGAGAACGACGAGGAAGGGAGGGGAAGACGGTGCCTGCTGGTACTGCGAGATGCGGAGGAGCTTGAGGAGGAGAAATCCGTCGGCTATTATCTGTGACGACCGATGAAGAAGGGAGTTGACGGAGCTTGTTGGAGCTTGCGGAGGAATTAGATGGAGAGAGAGGAGAAGAAAGGAGTACTCCGGTCTAAACCAAGCTGAGGATGGTTTGTCCTTAGGGGTCCTTATATAGGCCTCAAGGGAGCTTTCCAAGCTTGGAAACCATGCTTGGAAGCTTGAAAGCTTTGTGAAATAGGAGACCTGATCCTTTAAACGATTCGCATGAGGATTTGAGCAAGAATTAGAGCATAAGATGTGGCTCATATTGTAGGGAAATATCTCAGGAGTCTCCCTTTCAATTTTGGAAGAGATTGGCCAATCAATTAGGGAGAAATCCCTAGTTGATGGTCGCCGGAGTAGTTCCTTCGCGATAATGGCGGAGGGACCTGATTGCAAAGGTGACAAATTTAGGGACTCATTTGTAAGGAATTGAAAAAGTCAGGGGTGTGTGTAAGAAAAAGAGTCAGACTAGACTGGAATGCAAACTAGGTTAAGATGATCTCTGATTGGATCCAAATTTTAGTACAAACCTAATTTGGACCCAACGAATCTGATGATGAAGTTCGTTTTGGTTTTGACTAAGTTTGATTGGTTAATTTGCACAGAAATCTAAATTAGGGCAACTTGTTTGTCTGAAACTCTGTTTTAGGTCCAAATGGATTTCAATGGTCAAATCAAAGGTATCAAACCTTATAGAATATTTTTCTATGATTTTTAGAAGTTTTAGGTAAATTTTATCCTAACCAGAACCTCAGTTAATTAAGTAGGCCGATTTGTAGAGTTTCAGATGTCCATTAATTCTTGAAATACATGAAAACTAGTTTCTGTCTTCACGGATCCTCTTATTAGACATTTATGATAATTTGACCTTTAATTAACCCCTTGAAAATCACGTGATTGCTCTTCATTTAGGCTATGCTGTTAAAACTGCAGATTTAACCTTATTTTAATGCATTTCTCTCAGAATGAATATGCTATGAGTTATGGATCTTTGGCGGCTACGTAGGAGCATTTATCAAGGGATTATGACTAATTAAAGCTAGATATGGCAGATGGTGACGTTATCATTAGTCGCTTAATAGCAATATAAAATTGATTAGAAGTTCCCCCACTAACTGGATCTTCAACTCCTGCTCTCATTTCATTAAGCATTTCACTAATGTCATCGGTTTCAATATCCACAACAGACTCATCGAAATCTATCGGAGATCGTCTGACTTCCTCTGTAAGATTCTTTCCTTGAGCGATTCACTTAGTATAATGCTGTCACCAACCATTACAAATCGTGTGCTCGAATACAGTGTCTCTGTCATGTGAATATTCATTCAACCACCTCCTATATGGGTAAAAAATCTTGTCAAACTTGTCTCATCGTCTGAATGACTTCCTATCGTTATGAAATGCCCAATTAAGGAACTCTCTCACTTCATTCTTGTATTGGGAGTAATCCGAGTTCCTCAAATTAATCCAAGACTTGTCCATGATAATCTACTAAAATAAAATAAAACTATCAAATAAATATAATATGATTTTAATGGTGTTTTTATTTTGATTAGGGTTTTCACTTGATAGCCAATCGTTGAAGATTTGGTCACAACATTACTTGTTACATGTAATCGGTGTCTGGAGAAATTGACAACATATCCTCGCACTTCTCCAGTATACCCCCCAAGACTAACCTTAACTACATTTCCAATAACTACCATTTAAGGATGTTTTAGGAACGTAGATAAGATTAGTTGGTATATCAAGGAAGAGTGAAAAGATGCTACCGAAATTTCTTCAGACATCGATTCCATGTAATAAGTAACCCTAACTTATGATCAAATCTTCAAGGACCATCTTTAGCCTGGGATCTTCACTGAACTAAAGACGATCGACACTTATGGCATGCTATAAAGACAAAACATCGTGTATATAAGTGAGGTATACACACACTCTGCATTGTTTGTATAACATGATCATAAGTCTCGACATGCGAGTAATTTGACATGATTATCCCCTCCTAAAACTTGTAACCTAGGGGTTAGAATACCTATTGTTTGGCCTCAAGTGCATCTAAATTTGTGCAAGTATGTATATCTATAAATTCATTAAAAGAATGCATTTCATTAAAAGAATAAAATTCATTAAAAAAAATAATTTGCAAATAATTCAATAAATTATAAAAGATCTTCTCTCCCTTCCCTCCTATACCCTACCTCCCCTCCTCTCTGCTTCTTTTCGTCATTCTTTCCCTCTTCTCCCCGTCCATCCTCTCCTCTTGTTCTTCCAAAATTTTCTTTATCTATCTCTCCTCTCCTACCTCCTAATGTTTATTCTCTCTATCCTCCTCTCCTCTCCTTTCCTCTCCTACCTCCATTATTTATCCTCTACTTCATCCTCTCTTTTCCTACGTTCTTCCAAATATTTATTCTCTCCTTCCTACTATCCTTAAATCTCCTCTCCTCTCCACATTAACTCAAGATAGCAACATAGTATCAAATAGAATTAACTAAGTGGGTACACCTAACAAACATGCATTATCATTCAAAACAAAATTAGTGGTTACACCCCACAATCATGCATTAACATTGAAAACATAATTAACCAGTGGGTACACTCTACAATTATACATTCACATTAAAAATACTATTAAGTGGATACACCCAACAATCATACATTTATATTTATGTACAAATTAAAATGGATACACACATTTATACCTTGATGAAGATGTGAATCAGAGAGGACGTCTTTGATGATAAGTGTAACATACATTAAATTACACAAATAAATCATAATAAATATAAGTTTCTAATAAAAAATTAAAGAGAAATAAAGATGAAAAATTAGGGAAGGGGGCAACTACATGTGGAGGAGGAGGGGCAGGGGGTGGCCTAGGGAGGAGGAGGAAGGGGGCGGCCTGGGAAGGAGGAGGGGAGGGGGTCGATGGAGGAGGGGGAGACAGTTGAAGGAGGAGGAGGGGGGCAGCATGGGGAGAAGGAGGAGGGGGTCGGCGAAGGACGAGAGGGGGCGGTAGGTGAGGGGGGAGGACAAGGAGGAAGGAGCGACAGCCATGGGAGGAGGGCGGCTTACCGAGGATGATGAGGGCGGAGCGACTGGAGGTGGAGGAGGTGCTTACTGAAGGGGAACCACTTGAGAAGGAGACAGAAAGAAAGGGAAAGGGGTTGGGTGATCGGGCGCAACGATGCCTCATTACAGTATTTACGACAATTTTCCCCTAAATCGTCGTCTAAGGGTAAGTTAGGGCACGAAATTTGCTGCCCTTGGAAATTTCATGTATGGTATACACGATAGTTTACATGAAAACCATTGCCTTCTCAACGTATACGGTGGTGTCGAAACTAGGGGATATTCGATATAGAGGATGGTTTTACCAATAATCGTCGCTAGAAAAGTGTCGTGAATGCCCATTTTTCTAGTAGTGACTACATATATGCAAAGTATGTATAAATGCTATGCACAACCTCAGGTTATACCCCCCATGCCTAAATCTAACAATGTTCTCATTTAAAAGAAAAAAAAAAGGATAGTTCATGAGATAGAGAGTGGTCAGAGCTAAGGCTCATCTAACTTGTAGGTGTCCACAAGCTGGCCATTAGACAGAGTAACATAAGGTTTTATATGTTGGTCATTTACTTTGAAAATATCACCAAAGAAGGGAGTTTGGATCTCAACAACACCATGAGGGAATGCCTACGTGATAGTATACGACCCATCCCAATGGGACTTAAGCTTCACGATCTAGAAGATTTTAGCAATACAATAATGCATCATTATAATTCACGTGGTGGAGAATCTCCCAAAAAAAAATAGAGCCTAACCATATAAGCTAGGTTGTCTCCACAAGGAGGCTTAAGCCATTAAACTCACCAATATTTTCACCACGAAGGTTCACATAAAATTTCCATTTAAGTTCAAAATGCTATCAAAATTATTGCATGGAGTAATGATCACAAATAATGGGATTACAAACTTATATAAATAAGTGATCAAACCCACAAGAATCTTGTAAATATACCAACATATTTCTAAGTTAAATGAGAAGCTTATTACCCTAAAAAATATTCATGGCATTTGTTGAAAGAGAAGAGATGAAATAATAAAGGAATAAGTGAGAGCTAAAGAGAGATAGAGCACTGAGAGAGAGAGAGAGAGAGAGAGAGAGAGAGAGAGAGAGAGAGAGAGAGAGAGAGAGAGAGAGAGAGAGAGAGAGAGAGAGAGAGAGAGAGAGAGAGAGAGAGAGAGAGAGAGAGAGAGAGAGAGAGAGAGAGGGCATGCAAGTAAATTCCACTCAATATATCTAAATATTAAACTCAAAATATATAATTGGCAATGGCATAAGATGTAAAAAGAAATACCCTTACATTGTTGCAAAATAAGGGAATTACTTCCCACGCTCGTTGCGTACGTGGAGGGATCAAGTCGTTGACGAGCTTGGCCGGTGGACATGCACTGGAGGACGATTGCAACGGTGGTGATGGCTTGGCCCAGGATGGCTGGAGGTGGTCGACTGGAGTTGATGACCGTCGTGGGTTTTGCTGTCCGGTTAACTTGTTTGCGTTTGTTATATGTCAAGTTACAGTCGTTGTAGTAATAAGACAGCTACCAGGTTATCATTACAAAAATTTTTACTCGGAAATGGTTTTCCCGAGGTCGAACTTAGGGAGCTACTGGAATTCTAAAAATACAAAGGTTCTCTATTAGATTACAAAAATAAGGGAGAGAGAGAGAGAGAAAGAGAGAGAGAGGGAGCTTGTCTTGGCTTCTTCTTCTTCTCTTCTCCTTTTCCTTCTTCTTTCAGCTGCTCTTCTTTTCTTCTTCTTTCTCTTCTTCTCTGCTTACGGCTGTGTCTTCTCTCTTCTTTTCTTCCGCAGAGTTCTTCTTCTTCTTCTTCTGTTCTTTCTTTATTCTTCTCTTTCTTTCTTTTTCTTCTCTTCTTCTGCGGCTGTGACAATCTTCTTCTTCTTCTGACTTCTTCTTCTTCTTCCGCCTTCTTCTTCTTTCTTCTCTTGCTTTATCTCCTCTGGCCGCTACTCAACCGTCCTCTGATGCAGCGGTCAGACGACTTAACTGTAGGTTTGCTACAGTGCTTCTCTTCTTCCGATCCTTCTCTCTTGCTTCTTCTTCTTCTTCTTCTTTGCTTCTTCTTCTTCCTCTCTGCCCTGAGTGGCTAAGGCTTCGGCCGCCTTCCTTCCTTCTCCTTCTGCTCTTGCACGCTCACACAAGGATCAGAAACCAAAACCTACCCCTACCCTTCCCCGCGTCTCTCTCTTTCTCAGATTTCTCTCATAGGATCGCTCTCCCAGAGTCGGGTATTCGGGTACGGGTATCGTGCCCGGGACCAGGCCCACCGGCGTGCGGTGGTGGGCGAGGAGTGCACGGGTTAAGCTAATCGGATCCGGCCCAGACCTGCGGGGCGTGAGCGCGGGTGAGGGCGAGCGTGTGGCACGCAGCGTGCGTGAGGGACCTGACCCTTGTGTTCGAAGGCGATAAGCCTACAACACTTTTTCCATTTATTTGGCTGCGGCGCTTCCAGAACGTCGAGGTGGGACTAAATGTCCCACCCAAATTGGCGCCTGCAGCTGAGGAAGTTGCAGGCAATCGCAGCGGCATGCGAGGCCTTTGCCCCAGCTGTAAGCCTGGGATGCTTCACAGAGGCAAGCCGCGCGTCCTGGGGCGTGAGCCTGGGCGAGAGGGCACCTGCAGCTGTAGGTGAAGGAGCTTCAGAGGCTCGGTAATGGCGGTGAAGGGTCGTCGACCTGAAAACAAGAATACGGCCTCTTGGCCCAATCAGAGGATGCAGGGAGCTTCGCCGAAGTGCGGCAAAGGCAGTGCGGGTGGTGGCGAGGCGTGAGGCGGCGTATGGTGGTAGCCCTAGGTCGGACTGTGGCCGGAGAGATGGGTCTATTCGGGGGGTCGTCGGGTGGCGTCTGGCAGTGGATGGGAAGGGGGGATTTGTTGAGTGGTGTGAGGGGAAGCTTTTAGGGTAGTCGGCGAGGGGTGAGAAGGTCTGTGGAGGTGGGATGAGCTCGCTGGAGAGGGTGGTCGGAGACGGAGCAGGCGGAGGTGGAAGTCGTGAGCGGTGAGGCAAAAAGATAAATTGAGAGAGGGAAAATGTAAGGGAGGAGGAGAGGAAGCTAATTACCTAGGTTTTGGACGAAGGGGAGGGCGAAGCCACCGGCTCGTACCTGCTGGAGCTGGGGAAGAAAGGGCCCTGGAGGAGAAGTGCGGCGACGAGGAAGCAGGCGGAGGGTGCCGGCGGGTGCAGCACGGCACAGACGAGAGGGCTAGGAGAACCCTGCTGCAGGTAAGGCGGCAGAGCAATGAGGAGGAAGAGGAGGGAGTCGCCGAAAGCATCAGTCCGTCTGACGGAGGAGGGGATGAAGTGGGGGGTTGTTCTCCGTCAAAGAGAGCTTCCAGGAACCGGCAGGGGGTGCCGGTCCTTATAAAGGGGCTGGTGCAGAGGGAGGCGCGGGCTGGCGACGTGCCAGCCTCACCGGAGCGTGGCCGGAGAGGGGGCCCATACCTTCCGCGTGTTTGCACGGAAGGTATGGGGGCTGGTAGAGAGCATGGCTGGGTCCCTGCAACAGAGGACGTTGCAGGGAACCTTGCGTCTGCTTTGCAGGGTGGTCATCCCTCTCTGTGCAACGCCATGCTCCGCGCAAAGTCGCCGGAGCATGGTGTTGCGCAGAGTTTTGCAGGAGGGACCGCTCTGCAAAGAACGATGAAACATATGGGGGCCAAAACGCAAGGGTTTCGAAAGATAAGGGTCAAAAAGTAAATGAAGAGGACCAAATTGCAAAGTTGGTCAAGGAGGTCTCATCTTAGGCTCAAGTTTTTATACAAGACTAATTTGAACCTAAGGATTTTAATGGTGAATTTTATTTCTAGGTTGGTCCATGTTTGAATGGCCAATTTACGTAAAAACCCATATTAAGTCATTAATTGGGCAAGGTTCTCTTTGTAGGTCAAAATGGGTTTCTAAGGCCAAATTGAAGGTTCTAAACTCTAGAGATCATTTTTCTATGAATTTTAGAGGGTTTAGTTTATTTTTATCCTACCTCGAACCTCGTGAATTGAAGTGGATTTGTTTTAGGGTTATAGAATGTCATTTAATTTCCTAAAGTTACTATAACCCTTTTTAGATCCGACCATCCCACTTTCCTTCTTATTAGGCTTGTTTGACCTGTGTTTGGACCCTTAATTACCCTGTTTGCAAACTGCATTGGTGAAATTGCAGTTTTACCCCTTATGATTTGTTTTCTTAAACTCAGAATTCTCTGAGTTAGGCCTTTGTTTGGGTTATGTAGGAGCTTTTTCTTATATATTTGGGTTAGATTGTGCAAGTTAGGGTTTATGATGAGGTTCTCATCATACCCCCATGCTTAGCTTTTGCTAGTCCCTTAGCAAAAACTTAAGGTTTCAACCCTTGTTCTAGACCATGAAGTTCTTAATGATTTCAGACAAGTGCTTTTTCATTTGAAACCTAGATTAGGTTAGAATGCTAACCATAGGCCTAAAAGGTACTCTAGTACCAACCAAGATCCGGATCTGTCTAGCCTCATCCTCAGTCCTTAGCAAAGGTTTTTAAGGCCTACAAGAACTAACCTAAGGTTTATTGGACTTTGTGGTTAAAGCACCTGTGCTTGAAATTATTTTAGCCCTAGTTCAGTTTGCAGTGCGTTTTGTAAGAAAGAGAGATAGAAGATTTATCTATTTTCTGAGTGTTTTCTCTCTCTCTTTTTCTTTTTAATTCCAGCTTAGGATTGGCTTTTCAACACGGTCTGTATCAGATTCCTTGTCCCCATCATCAATCCTCAAGGGTTCCTGGCAGTCAATGCTTCAAGATAGCACCGCCCATGGTAACCCCCGGAACCCTGGCTATTGAGATTTCGAGATAATCCCATCCATGGTGTTCCATGGCCGAATTCAGATCCTAGCAATTGACATTTCGTGATAATGCCATCCATGGAATCTGAACCAGCAGAGTGCTTACATGCCCCGGTAGGATATGTAAATATCCTAAGAGACAAGCATCAAGGAGATGATATTTTGTTACGCATCTTCGAGGGGAATTTCACACCTCTCCACGCTGGGAACTCGTCCAAATCAAGTTGTATTGATCAGCCGCTCCTACTCTAGGTGTTATTTTCAGAATTTTGCGACGCTTCTGCGTGATTTTGATTTTTACACTTACTGAACCAGGCTATGTGTGAGGTTAGGGTGCTTAAGTTATTGAGTCCCGTAAACCAAAAGTTAGTTAATAAGGCCAAATACTTCCTAAGCCTTGGACCTAATACTTAAGCTTTTCATTTTCCTCAACCTTTTGAGGAATGTCTAGATCTTAATGGGTACTAAGAGTCTATCCAAGAATGCCTAAGGTTTGCATTCTTACTAATCTCATTGTGCACTTTTCAGTTCTTTTCTTAAATGAGGTCTAGAACTTAGGTTAATTCCTTAGTTGCTTACTAATGACTATCACTTTTCTCTCATTTTTGTACTCCTTTTTCATTTTGTTTCTTTTTCCTTCCTCCACAAAATTCCTTTCCTCCTTTTTTTTTTTTTGTTTAAAACCTTTTCTTACAAGTTTTGCACTTTCATATCCCCCCATGCCTAAGATTTTCAATGTCCTCATTGTGACTTAGGGGGTTTTTATTCAACTTAGTTCATTCCTTAGGATAGATATTTTGGTGAGTGAATGGGTTGGGATGACTGTTGCGGACGATTTCTAATCTCAGATGCAAGCACCTGAGGTGGAATCGGCTGTCTTAAAGGGTGAACCTTAAGTGCATAAAGGTGTCAAAAAAAAAGTTTCAGGTTTTCCAAGAGAATGACGGGCTACCTCCCGTTGAGCGCTGAGTTTTACACCATCGGCTAGGCGCAATAAGCTCATGGGGAATGGAAGATATAAGATGATTCAACCAAATCTGTAGAAGTTACATCAATGAACGGTTTGAGTCTCTGACCGTTCACGATGAAAGGTTCGGAATCATGGCTGAGTGGACTGATCTCGACAGCTCCATTTCCAAAAACCTGTCGGACCAAGTATGGTCCGACCCACTTGGATCGTAGCTTCCCAGGGAAATGTTTGAGTCGGGCATCAAAGAGTAAGACCTTCTGACCAGGATAAAAGATCTTTCTAGAGATATGCTTGTCATGGAAGGTTTTAACCTGCTCCTTGTAGATTCGCGAGTTCTCGTACGCATCAAGATGTAGCTCATCGATCTCGCTGATTTGAAGCTTTCTGTGGGTTCCAGCCTTCCAAAGATCTAGATTATAATTCCGTACTGCCCAATAGGCTTTGTGCTCCAGTTCGACGGGAAGGTGACACGCCTTCCCGTACACCAGTCTAAAGGGAGACATGCCTAATTAGGTTTTGTGGGCGGTCCTATAGGCCTACAAGGCTTTCGGAAGTCAGGACGACCAATCCTTCCTGTTAAGCCGAACAGTGACCTGTAGGATTTTCTTGATCTCCCGATTTGATAGCTCAGCTAGACCATTAGTCTGGGGGTGATAAGAAGTAGAGATTCGGTGAGACACCCCGTATTTGGTCATCAGTGACCTGAACTGAGCATTCATGAAATGGGTCCCCCCATCTGAGATGATAGCACGAGGAATCCCGAACCGTGAGAAGATATTGTTATGAATGAATTTGAGAACGATTTTGTGATCACAGGTTCGGGTCGATATGGCTTCGATCCATTTGGACACGTAGTGCACAGCCAGCAGAATGTATTCGAAACCCTCCGAAACAGGAAAGGGGCCCATAAAATCAATCCCCCAAACATCAAAGATTTTGCATATGAGAATCGACTGCAAAGGCATCATGTCGCGATGGCTCATGTTGCCCAAAGTTTGGCAATGACTGCATGCCTTGTAGTGACTGTATGCATCTTTGAATAGTGTGGGCCAGTAGAAGCCACACTGGAGGATTTTCGATGCGGTTTTGTGCCTAGAGAAATGGCCATTGCATGCCTGGTCATGGTAGAAGGAAAGAATATCATTGACTTCACCTTCCGGGACACATCTTCGGATGATTTGGTCAGCACCTATGCGGAAGAGGTACGGATCTTCCCAAATGTAATACTTGGCATCAGAGCGCAATTTGTCTTTCTTGGCCTTCGGCCAATCAGACGGGATCTGATGAGATGCCAAGTAGTTTACTATATCAGCAAACCATGGAAGTCTAGTACCAATAGTTAGCAGGTGCTCATCAGGGAAATGCTCCGTGATGGGTCCGGAAGGGTTGATAATCTCAGAAGGAAGGCAAGACAAATGGTCAGCTACCACATTTTGTCTTCCCACCTTGTCACGAATCTCAAGATCGAATTCTTGCAACAGCAAGATCCATCGGATTAGTCGGGGCTTCGCGTCCTTCTTGGCAAGGAGATGCCTCACAGCCGTGTGATCCGAGTAGATGATGACGTGGGAACCCAGGAGATAAGATCAAAATTTTTCAAGGGCAAATACTACGGCTAGCAGCTCTTTCTCCGTAACTGTATAGTTACGCTGAGCCTCGTCAAGTGTCTTGCTAGTGTAGTAGATGATCACGGGTTTCCCGTCAGCTTTCTGCCCCAGAACCGCTCCTACAGCGAAATCAGACGCATCGCACATGATCTCAAAGGGTTGAGACCAGTTAGGGGATTGTAAGATTGGCGCCTGGGTGAATCATTCACGAAGGATTTCAAAGGCTAGAGTGCATTCCTTGGAGATTTCAAAGGGCACATCTTAGAGAGGAGAGTCGTCAGGGGGCACGCGATTTTCGAGAAATCAGGAATGAAACGACGGTAAAAATCGACGTGCCCCAGAAAAGAATGGATGTCCCTGATCGAGCTAGGCATAGGAAGGTGAGAGATTAGATCAACCTTAGCTCGATCCACCTGGATGCCCTTCTCAGAAATCAGATGTCCTAGGACGATCCCCTCAGGCACCATAAAGTGGCTCTTTTCCCAGGAAGGAACCAAATTAACGTCGATGCAGCACCTGAGTATATGAACCAAGTGCTGGAGACAATCATCAAATGATGCCCCGAAAATTGAAAGGTCATCCATGAAGACTTCCAGATAATCACCTACCATATCAGAGAATATGGGAAGCATGCACCGCTGAAAAGTCGCAGGTGCATTGCAGAGACCGAACGGCATCCTTCGGAATGCGTACGTTCCGAAGGGGCAGGTGAACGTGGTCTTCTCTTGGTCCTCAGGATGAATAGCTACTTGGTTATAACCGGAGTACCCGTCAAGGAAGCAGAAGAATCGATTTCCCGCTAATTTCTCGAGAATCTGATCAATGAAAGGTAGTGGGAAATGATCCTTCTTCGTGGAGGAATTGAGTCGTCGGTAATCTATGCAGACTCTCCATGAGTTGGCTAATCGGGTAGGTATAACTTCTCCGATTTCAGTCGTTATGGTGGTGAGCCCTGCCTTTTTAGGCACAACTTGGATTGGGCTCACCCAACGACTATTGGAGATCGGGTAGATGATCCCTGCATCTAACCACTTGATGATCTCCTTTTTCACGACCTCCTGCAGATTGGGGTTCAAACGTCTCTGCATTTCACGACAAGGTCGTGCGCCTTCTTCGAGTAAATATGGTGTGTGCAATAAGAGGGACTTATTCCAGTCAAATCATCGAGAGTCCATCCAATGGCTCTGCGATGTTGCTGGAGAACAGCAATCAGACAGGATTCATATTCGGGATTAAGCTTGGAATTAATAATCACAGGAAGGGTTTGATTAGAACCCAGAAAGATGCATTTCAAATGATCGGGAAGGGGTTTCAGTTCAAGGATGGGGTTATCAGCAGCAATGGGTGGTTTAGGGTAAATGTGAGGTTCAAGGGTTGGAGTTATGGGTCTGTCTAAATCTGGTTTTGACTCCTCTAATTGCGGTTCAAAATCTTTTTGTGGTTGATGAGGTATAATCAGGTCATTCTCAAAATGCGTTTCATCAACCAAAGTCCTCATATCACAAATCTGTTCGATGACACTGCAATTGATTCCTTGTTGGGCCTTAAATATATCAATTTTTAGGATTTGATTTCCAAATTTGAGCTTTATTTGGCCCTCCTCATAGTTGATGTTGGCTCTAGCAGTAGCCAAGAAAGGTCTCCCGAGAATGATCGGTGTATCCCTAGGGTTTTCAGGTGCGTCCATGTCTAAGACTATAAAGTCAACAGGAAAGTAGAAATCCTGCACTCTTACAATAACATCCTCGAGAATCCCTTTTGGTGACTTTATAAATCGATCTGCTAATTGCAATGTCACCTCAGTCGATTTTAGCTCAGATTCTTCTAGGTGGTTAAGTAAGGATGTGGGTATCAGATTTATGGAAGCACCCAAGTCTAGTAATGCTCTGTCGAATTGGGTATCACCTATCTTGCAGGAAATTAGGGGAGTACCAGGATGTTTAGCCTTGGGTGGGAGTCTGCTTAGGATTACAGAGCTGACTTGCTCTGATAGTACAATTGGACTCCCACTCTTGGTTCGCGGCTTACACTGGGGTGTACACACATTCTTTAGGAATCGTGCGTAAGCCAGTACGTGGCGAATCGCATCCATCAAGGGGATGCTTATTTGGACCTGCTCAAAGAGCTTGACCAGGTCCTCCTCAGGTGCCACGGGCTTGGTGGTCTTCTTTCCCTTGGTCAAGGCCTCGGGAAACGGAACCTTGGTTAGTTCTTCTAGGATAGGTCCAGGTCTTTGATCTGGGACAGGGATAGGAACGTCCTGGATTACTGTCCTAGGGTTGGGATTACTGCCAGGCTTGGAGTGGTTTGGATATGGTGGATCTTGGGTTTCCTTACCACTACGGGTTGTTACAGAATTTAGCCCTGCCTGGTTTTGGTTGGGGTTGGGTAAGATGGGTTGCTGCTGATAGCCCGCATAGGAAGTGGAAGCCTCCATCCCGTCGGGTGAAGGAACAGAGGGGGCCTGATAAATCATGTGTGCTTGGCCCGGGTTTGGGTTCATAACGCGTCGCTAGGTCAACACGTTATTTTGGTTAGGAAGAGGTTGGGAAGGAAGTGTGCCTGGCTGGTGAGAATTTGCCAACTAGGCCAGTTGATTTCAAACCTCTGTAAGTTCGTCCTTGTGTTGCTTCTAAATAGCCGCATTCATTCTTTGAATGTCAGCCAGAGTCTGAAGGATGAGAGACATTTGGTCCTGATTTGTCCCTGATGGATAGGTAGGGTTGGGCCGAGGCTGAGGCGGCTGGTAAGGACGAGATGGTTGTGAACGGGGCTGAAAGGGTGGTCTCTGGGTTTGGAAATTTCCTGCCCACTGGAAGTTGGGATGGTTTCGCCATCCGGGGTTATAGGTGTTGGAGAATGGGTCATTCTGGATGGTGTTGAGGTCCTCGCAGGTCTGAGGGACCTCCAAAGAATCAGAGAAAGGGGGAATGGAATTCCCCGGACTGGTATAGAAAGGATCGGATGACCCTCCGATCCGAGAATCAGATGGGGGTGGATATGGATCCATCCCAGGAGAAGATCGGTGGAGAATGTTTTGCACAGTTTCCTGTGTGGAAGGAGGCTGTGTAAAGGAGCTATGCGCAGAGGTGGCTCACTGCAAGTGCTGAGTCAGCTCGTCCACCTTCTTCTCAATGATGGAGACCTTGTCAAATCGACTGGCCATTAGTTCCAGGTCGACTGATGTGGACAGGCCCTGCGTCTCGTGTGCTCCCCTAAGGTTCGTCGATGCGCGGGTATTCGTCCTGTCGAATAAGCCCATGGAGTCATTGTTGATGGAGTACTCGCACATGTTTTCGAGAATCTCCCACACGGTGTCCTCATGTTGACCCATGATATTCCCTCCGCAAGTTGCATTGACGAAAAGCCTGATATCCTCACGGAGTCCCTGGTAAAAAGACTGGACTTGTTCCTATTTAGAAACTCCGTGATGGGGGCACTTTCTCATGAGATTCTGAAAGTGATCCCATGCCTCATGGAGAGGTTCTCCCGTTTGCTGAGTGAAGTGAGTAATCTAATGGCGCAAGGCATTGGTCCGACCAACGGGAAAGAACTTCAAAAATTTGGACTAAAGTTCTTCCCAATTGTTGATCGGCCGGGTCTGAGTCTGGTACCAATGAGCGGCCTTGTCCATAAGGGAGAAGGAGAACATCTTCATGAGGGGAATGTCCTGATTTTGTTCATCTGACCCAAAAGTTTGGACCAGATGCTTCAGCTGTTTGATGTGCTGGAAGGGGTCTTCAGAATTAAGCCCATGGAATTTAGGTATAGCATGAATCATATTGGGCTTTAATTCAGAATCAGGTCCTCCAATCGGGATTCTGACTCGAGGCTCAATAGCCATCGCAGTAGGATTATAACGGTCTCGCATCATAGGACGTTGCGGTGGGTGCACAAAGTTCTGGAAGAGGTCATTGAGTCGCTGGAGTTGGTGCTCCATATTGTTTTCTTCCTCAACTGGCTGAGCCATTGTGGAAGAAGAAGGTGAGTTGGGTTCGGAGTCGAAGGAGAGGTCGATGTGTGGTGTTGTTTTCTCAAACAAGGGCACTGAGGCTCGGCCTCGAGGAGAGTGAAGTTCTAAAGGAGGTTTTAAGGACTTCCTACCAAACATACACTGTTGGAAGAGATGAGTTTAACAGGTGCTGGACCCAATTAAGGCACCCAAAATGTTTGGTGATTATAGAGGTGCGGGGCAGATGGACCCCTTGATCAAAAGATCGGCCACCTGAGAATTACCTGGGCAGCTAGAGAGGGTGAGTCCCGCGAAGACCCCTACACGGTAGAGCGTCCCCACGGGTTACAGGGTTTCCCCCACCCGACCTCTCTTGTCACTGAGATTCCAGGTAGACCAGAATGGGGATCTTGACCTCTTAAGTCTACCAATTTTAGTTTAAGATCAGGGTGCTTAAGTTTTCACTTGAACTTTTAGCTTTTTGAGTGCAAAGAGTGACCTAAGTTGAAGGTTGGTTGACCCTAAGGGGTCAACTTCACCTATTGATTCCTTTGAGGACTTATTAGGTCTTGTCTTTTAGGGTTCAAGTGTTTTTAGAGAGCCAATTGCTTAGGGTTTTTCTGAATATGTATATTCAATCAATGGCTTAGGCACACTTCTTTTGGGATTTCTCAATTCTTGATTAAGTAGTGTGTCTCTAAAACCCTAGTGTTAATTCCTATGTTGGCTCTACTTGGTCCAGTTAACTCCTTGTTGGGTAATTAGGGCTTCAGGAAAGAAGATGTTAGCCCTCAATTACCCTTAATACTGTGTGCAGGAATAGTGGTTTTGAAAACATGCAACTGTTACTAAGTATGAAAGACAGGTTATGCCTATATTATTTTTTTCCTTTTCTTCCTCTTTAGAATTAAGGGGTTAATAGTGGGAGGATAGAAGTTACCTGTCCTTGGAGTGGTTGTTGTGTGGCTGCTTCTTAATTTTTCCTGTACCTGCACACAAGAGAGAAGAGATTATTAGAAAACTCCAAAATAGAGAATTTATAGCTTCTAGAATAGCCGTTTCTTCCCAGCAACGGCGCCAAGAAATGATGACCGTCGTGGGTTTTGTTGTCTGGTTAGCTTGTTTGCGTTTGTTATATGTCAAGTTACAGTCGTTGTAGTAATAAGACAGCTACTAGGTTATCATTACAAAAATTTTTACTCGGAAATGGCTTTCCCAAGGTCGAACTCAGGGAGCTACTGGAATTCTAGAAATACAAAGGTTCTCTATTAGATTACAAAAATAAGGGAGAGAGAGAGAGAGAAAGAGAGAGAGAGGGAGCTTGTCTTGGCTTCTTCTTCTCTTCTCCTTTTCCTTCTCCTTTCAGCTGCTCTTCTTTTCTTCTTCTTTCTCTTCTTCTCTGCTCACGGCTGTGTCTTCTCTCTTCTTTTCTTCCGCAGAGTTCTTCTTCTTCTTCTGTTCTTTCTTTGTTCTTCTCTTTCTTTCTTTTTCTTCTCTTCTTCTGCAGCTGTGACAATCTTCTTCTTCTGACTTCTTCTTCTTCCGCCTTCTTCTTCTTTCTTCTCTTGCTTTATCTCCTCTGGTCACTGCTCAACCGTCGTCTGATGCAGCGGTCAGACGACTTAACTGTAGGTTTGCTACAGTGCTTCTCTTCTTCTATTCCTTCTCTCTTGCTTCTTCTTCTTCTTTGCTTCTTCTTCCTCCTCTCTGCCCTGAGCGGCTAAGGCTTCGGCCGCCTTCCTTCCTTCTCCTTCTGCTCCTGCACGCTCACACAAGGATCAGAAAGCAAAACCTACCCCTACCCTTCCCCGTGTCTCTCTCTTTCTCAGATTTCTCTCATAGGATCGCTCTCCCAGAGCCGAGTATTCGGGTACGGGTATCGCGCCTGGGACCAGGCCCACAGGCGTGCGGTGGTGGGCGAGGAGTGCGCGGGTTAAGCTAATCAGATCCGGCCCAGACCCGCGGGGCGTGAGCGCGGGCGAGGGCGAGCGCGTGGCGTGCGGCGTGCGTGAGGGACCTGACCCTTGTGTTCGAAGGCCATAAGCCTACAACACTTTTTCCATTTATTTGGCTGCGGTGCTTCCAGAACTGCCGAGGTGGGACTAAATGTCCCACCCAAATTGGCGCCTGCAGCTGAGGAAGCTGCAGGCAATCGCAGCAGCACGCGAGGCCTTCGCCCCAGCTGCAGGCTTGGGATGCTTCGCAGAGGCAAGCCGTGCATCCTGGGGCGTGAGCCTAGGCGAGAGAGCACCTGCAGCTGCAGGTGAAGGAGCTTTAGAAGCTCGGTAATGGCGGTGAAGGGTCGTCGACCTGAAAACAAGAATACGACCTCTCGGCCCAATCAGAGGATGTAGGGAGCTTCGCCGGAGTGCTGCGAAGGCAGTGCGGGTGGTGGCGAGGCGTGAGGCAGTGTATGGTGGTAGCCCTAGGTCGGACTATGGCCGGAGAGATGGGTCTGTTCGAGGGGTTGTCGGGTGGCGTCTGGCAGTGGATGGGAAGGGGGGATTTGTTGAATGGAGTGAGGGGAAGCTTTTAGGGTAGTCGGCGATGGGTGAGAAGGTCTGTGGAGGTGGGATGAGCTTGCCGGAGAGGGTGGTCGGAGACGGAGCAGGAGGAGGTGGAAGTCGTGTGCGGTGAGGCAAAAAGATAAATTGAGAGAGGGAAAATGAGGGAGGAGGAGAGGAAGCTAATTACCTAGGTTTTGGACGAAGGGGGAGGGCGAAGCCACCAGCTCGTACCTGCTGGAGCTGGGGAAGAAAGGGCCCTGGAGAAGAAGTGCCGCGACGAGGAAGCAGGCGGAGGGTGCCGGCGGGTGTAGCACGGCACATACGAGAGGGCTAGGAGAACCCTACTGCAGGTAAGGCAGCAGAGCGACGAGGAGGAAGAGGAGGGAGTCGTCGGAAGCTGTGGGCCGTCTGACGGAGGAGGAGGGGATGAAGTGGGGGGTTGTTCTCCGTCAAAGAGAGCTTCCAAGAACCGACAGGGGGTGTCGGTCCTTATAAAGGGGCTGGCGTAGAGGGAGGCGCGGGCTGGCGACGTGCCAGCCTCGCCGGAGCGTGGCCGAAGAGGGAACCCATACCTTCCGCGCATTTGCACGGAAGGTATGGGGGCTGGCAGAGAGCATGGCCGGGTCCTTGCAACAGAGGACGTTGCAGGGAACCCTGCGTCTGCTTTGCAGGGCGGTCACTCCTCTTTGTGCGGCGCCATGCTCCGCGCAAAGTTGTCGGAGCATGGTGCTGCGTAGAGTTTTGTAGGAGGGACTGCTCTGCAAAGAACGATGAAAAAGTTGGGGGCCAAAATGCAAGGGTTTCGAAATATAAGGGTCAAAAAGTAAATGAAGAGGACCAAATTGCAAAGTCGGTCAAGGAGGTCTCCTCTTACGCTCAAGTTTTTATACAAGACTAATTTGAACCTAAAGATTTTAATGGTGAATTTTATTTCTAGGTTGGACCATGTTTGACTAGCCAATTTACGTAAAAACCCAGATTAAGTCATTAATTGGGCAAAGTTCTCTTTGTAGGTCAAAATGGGTTTCTAAGGCTAAATTGAAAGTTCTAAACCCTAGAGATCATTTTTCTATGAATTTTAGAGGGTTTAATTTATTTTTATCCTGCCTCGAACCTCGTGAATTGAAGTGAATTTGTTTTAGGATTACAGAATGTCATTTAATTTCCTAAAGTTGCTATAACCCTTTTTAGATCCGACCATCCCACTTTCCTTCTTATTAGGCTTGTTTGACCTGTGTTTGGACCCTTAATTACCCTATTTACAAACTGCGTTGGTGAAATTGCAGTTTTACCCCTTATGATTTTTTTCTTCTTAAACTCAGAATTCTCTGAGTTCAGCCTTTCTTTGGGTTATGTAGGAGCTTTTTCTTACATATCTGGGTTAGATTGTGCTAGTTAGGGTTCATGATGAGGTTGTCATCCGGAGTCGAGGTGGCTAGTGGCACTACAACAAAATGTTTTTATTAACCCCATTTTAAGGACAGAACTATTTTTGATGACTAAAATGTAGTAGGTGAAAAAAATTTGTCTCAAAAGATCGATTACTATTTTTAAGACAGATATACCGTCCCTAAAGTTTGATCACCCTCCTTTTAACTTGCCTACCCAAATCCTCTGAAATTTGTCTCAGCTGTTTTCCCTCCTACGATTTTCTTTCCGTCCAAATCCCCACCTCAAAGCCCTTTCCACCGCATTTCCCAAATCTCCTTTACCCTAAACCTCAACACAGTCGCTTGCATCTACCGCATCGCCTCCCTCACCAACCTCCTCCCCTCCAAGAAGCACCCTCGATCCCCCTCCCCTCCCCCCTCTCCCTCCTCGCCCCTCGCCTCCACTGCAAAGCTTCCCCCGAAGTCCCCTCCCTCACCCCGACTAGGTCAAGGGCATTGAGATCAATCAGTACATCGCTAGGTCCAGGCGCAACAACCTCTGCACCAAGCAGATCGCCAAGGACAAAGGGGAAGGTGATGACCCGAGTCCCGCCAAGTGACAAAACTCAAGTTGCCGAGTGCTAACAACTAGCATGAACACTCAAAAGATCGCAGTCATCCAACATATAGCCATAAAACATCAATAGCCAACATTCATTCATAATGCATTAAATTAAAGAAATCTAAAGTGCAGACAATGTAATAAAAATTCACCTTAAAGCAAAAATTAAATAGTCTCGTACAATCACCAAAAAGATAAGAAGTAAAACCTAACAGTGGAAAGAAACCTACTACTACGAGCCATTGGCTCAATACGGACCGTCTCCTCAGTAGGACCTGGTTCCGCAGAAGTTTGATCGACAACAGCGCTGTACCCAACTGCGAGCAACACTTGAGTACGAAACCTGATACAAAACATCAGTGAAAACTGAGTAGAGTAGAATAACTAGGCAGGTAACCTACGTAACAAAGTATAGGAAAAGGGGCACTATGCCAAGAGTTCGTCTGTTTATAATTTATTTCATCTCTAGTTCCATTTATGTATTTTGCCCATGTTATCACTGTTCTCAATCCGTCAATCGACGTCTCGGGCACAAGATGATGTTGTGTAACTTCCTACAGTGCAAGACCGGTATAAGCAATCCTCCTGGTCGAGACAACTACTTATACCCATCGATTCGTCACACTCCACGGGTCATTGCGGAAAGAGGTGACAGCTATGTCGTGTAGCGTGAACATGTACAAACACTGTGTACGCTGAAGCACAGACAACCAATGATCCACCCACTGACCGAGAACCACTCCAAGCCTCAAGCTCTGCAATCCGCTATTCTAGTTGGTCGCTAAGCCTAACTAAAGAGTCATAGGGAGGTAGTAACTCCCTAACTTAGCCCCTAGAGCGGTCAGGAAGACCAAAGCTATAGCCAAAACCTAACGAGTAGCAGGGCTGAAACTAGTTACCTAATCCTTTTAATTCTTTACATATCCGTTGTATTGATTATATAACCAATTCCAGATAATTGTATTTCTTATTTTTGTCAATTCAGAAAATCCTTAATAATTTTCATATTACTAATTACAGGATTAACAAATATCCTCATTATCGTCCTACCTATCCATTTACAGGTAGTTTTTCAGTTCATGACAGTGGTCCCATATTATTTAGTAATTAAAGACAACAGATCTTGTTTCACGAAAAATAGAATTTGTTTCATGCATATGATAATAAGGGTACATGTGATCATTAAATCTTAATTATTCATATTATTTCTCACTAAAGTACCCACAAATCAGGGAAACCACCAGAGGGGTTCCAATTCAGCCTCGCAATGTGCGACATGCGTGCCTATGCCTTAGCCCCTCGATGCGTGACATGCATCACCAACCCGACGCTCCTAGTGCATTCGTGTGCCTATGCCTCACGCGAACATGCGTGCTACGCCGCTTTCTCCAGGTGACACACTTTGTTGATCGGGCATGTGTCGCCAGATCTGACGCTCCTTGTTTGTCGCCATCGGTGCCCTCACAAAATTTACGGTGGGAAGCCTGGGTTTTGCAGGTTCGCACCCAAGTCCCCGAGAAAAGCTTTAATTTTTGTGAAGGAAAAGCTTAAGCTTTTTCTTCTCTCTTTCTCTCTTAATTATAAGGCTTAGAGAGATGATGATGACCTAAGGACCCAAAGAGGTTCTTTTATAGGCCCAAAGTTTGTTGGGATTGGGTTTAGTGGGAGAAATTCCTGAAATACCCCTAGGGTTGGGTTCACCTTACATATAGGTTCTTGTTGACTTGTTTTGGCCATAACTAGAGCTATACACCTCGAATTCACACGAAACAAGCGTTGTTGGAAAGCTTGCGATGAGAGGAATCTAACGGTACCATATATGGCACCCTTTTGACAACTTTTGATTATGGGTTGACTCGAAATACATGTTTTCTGACAAATTAAGGAGGTGCTAATACTCGCACCGAACTGTGATTGGATTTTTGGGTTTGAATTAACCCGAACCACCTTGAAATGACTTGGACCTGGATTTTGGGATGTTACAAGGAAGGCTTGAGCTTTGTGGCACTGGAGGAGCTGTTCATGGAGGAGATGTGGCTGGAGGCCTTGGATGTGGAGCTCCAGAAGTCCTACGCTAGGAACTTGTGGAGGTTCCCGGAAAGGGTGATGCAAGGGAGAGCCACAATTTTCCCGTCATAGAATCTAATCTTCAATGTGCTCAACTTGATCCCATTTGATAATGTGAAGGCTGTGATCATTGGGCAGGTAAATGGTTGCCTGTAGGTTGGAAACCTTTTCCGTTTGAGTCCATTTTCTTCTGGTCTGTATTCCCAATGCCAGTTTAAGCTTCGTTTCATTATCCTCTACAGTGCTAATGTGTTATATGGAGAGACGATGTTGGATTTATGATCTTCGATGTAATATTCTCCATTGCAACTTTTTTCCAAGTTCTAATATGAAATGATATGGTAATCACTTCTAGGATGGCAACTATCACAACCAAATGCTTTAACTTCGTTTGTTCCACCCACAAACTTATCCTGGTACTTATTCTGCTGCCAAATGTGACCTTAGTTTTCATGTACGTTGATGGGATGTATCTCTGCATGCTTTGATGCTTCAAGGCATATTGTTTGTGCTTCTTTGTGATTCTTTCTATCCATTTTGATGTTTGAGATATTGTTTTATTGAACCATGTGGAAAGATAAGTGGTGTTGGCAAAAGGAACTTGCTTCTTTGGGGGCATTGGTGGGGCATTTAGCAATTACATTTACTCTCTGATGGTGAAAGGGGTTTTTGGAAGGAATTTGCTTGTCCACTTGCAGTTTGTTTCCTCTATTGATGTGCACTTTGATTCCTTATCTTCTTATTTCCTGTAGGTTAGAGTTCAGGTCATTTGTTGGTGTTTCATTCATTGCTGAAGCCTGAGGTTGTACACTTGTGTGGCAGTGAGACGTTTCTTGGCCCATATACATTCTTTTGTCTTGCCAGGAGAGCTGCAAAGCTGGCCATGCTTGAAGTTGTCTGCCTCATTGCCATGGAATGTCAAAAGAGTTAATGGTTGCAGGGAATTAAAGATAATACTTGAATGGGAATGCATGATTGGATTAGGATGGGCCAATAACCATTGGATATTTTTGCGTTGCTTCTTAAGTGACGTGTTGAATTGGAATGCAATCAATTTCCATAATGTAGGCTAGTTGAGTCAGGTATCATGCCTTCTTGTATAGACTTTTGTTATCTGTTTAGGTTTTCTATTAACGGTCATCATCATGTGTATGGTTGGAAACCCGTTGTGATGCGTTCATCATTGTGTATACATGGAGTATGTATTGTCGTGCCTCTAAAGACCATTGTTTTATTCGAGAAATAAGGAATTAGAATTTGGGCCCCTTTTGGGCGTTATATTCTTTCCTTTGGTTGTTCTTCTTGATCACCACCTTCTACATCCCTTCTTCATTGGTGTCTATGCTTGACCGAGCATGCTGGGTGTCTAATCGCTCACCTATCCTCACCTGGATTTTTCTTTGTGTTGTGTCAATGTGTCTTTTTTTATGTTGTTAACACAAAGTTTATTTTTGTCTTGGGCTCTTGGTGTTCCTTGGTCCATTTGATTTTGTTACACATGATATTGAGTATTTGGAAAAACCAATATATCCAGCACAATCCTTAAGGTACTATTTTTCCTTTCAACACAGTTTACATTCCATTTTTGGGTCTAAAGTCAAGAAGCAAGACTACAAAGCTTGTTTTTGTTGTGTTCCCAAATTCTAATATGTACTTGCATAAGTACGTACATATTTACGTACATGAGTATGTTTGTATCCATCCAAGAGCATGTGTCAACTAGAAGAGGTATAGCATCCACCGATGGGTCATAACATCTAAGTTTGTGGCAAGTGTTTTTTGAAATAGCAAAGGAAAGATTGTATTCCTTTTTTCTACAGGTCAACTTTTTTACTTGCCTTTATTTTATTCGCTTTCTAATCACCAAGATCTGAAAGTAGAGCATTTTATTAACAAATTGGCCAAAAGTCAATAAATCTTTTTTCCCCCTTTTTTTGGCTTCAATATTAGGATCCATATCATGGACCAAGTCAGGCTATGGGGCTTGCCTTTTTAGTTCCGGGGGGGATTAAGGTTCCATCTAGCCTAGTGAATATATTCAAGGAACTTAACGAAGATTTGGGCTATTCCATTCCATCCCATGGAAATCTGGAGAGATTGGCCGTACATGTAAAAATCATCTTCACAATTAAGTTCTAACAATGACTCTTCCAAGTCTATATTTGTATGCTTTATTATACTTGTTACCCTATATAGATTATTTTGTTCTTGACGAGGAAGGGGAAGGTAAGCACTAGTTGGAGATATATCACAACCAAATCCTTTAACTTCATTTGTTCCACCCACAAACTTATCCTGGAACTATTTCTGCTACCAAATGTGACCTTAGTTTTGGTGTACGTTGATGGGATGTAACAAACATGTAGCCTTGAAGTTCATAGGAGAGGTCATGACTCATGATGAAATCCCTTGTTCCCTCATTGGCTACACTTTTACCTTCTATTTGAATTGCAAGGATAAATTTGTCTGGTAGATTTTAGCTATCTAGACAAAGTTATTATTCAACTGTTATTCATGCAAGTTTCAATGTGTAGTATTGCATGACATACTACAGAAATGGTATGCAAGGATCCATGTTTGTGTAGATCATGTACAAGAAGGAATTTTATCAGAGGAGGCTGAGGGACGACCAACTTAAGGCAGAGGCAAAGGCTAGAGGTGAGATCATTATCATAACAGGCAGCCAGAGTGTCCAAATCCTGGTTTCGATTTTGTATGCATTCTGTCCAATTTTTCCTTATTGTGGAACATCTTTGAAATCTAGTTATTTGTATTTGTAGGAGAAGTGCTTATAAAGTTAATTGGAAGTCCTTGTTATGTCGGAGCAAAGGTACTGCAAAAGCATCACGTGGTAAGTTTGTGCTTTCATGATCCAAGTCTTATGTTATTGTTTTTTTGTTGGATATATACATTTTGTTTATTTCCCCTTTTGGCTGAAATTGCATACCACCTCCCAAATTCTGGCATCAGCAATTAATGAAACCGAGTGTTTTTTTTATTTGATATTCTTGAAAACTACTACCAATATTCAAATGGTTCTCTTAAGATGGTATCATGTCTACTAGCTGGTTCTGAATGTTTATTGGCTCATCCTTTTCATTTTCTTGCCCATTCTTCCCTGTTCCACCTGTTATTAGTGCTATATGTTGGCTCATGGGGGTTGGCTCTTTTTGAGTGGTGAAAATGTAGCTCTTTGGTTGTCTTTCTAAGGTTGTGAAGAGTTTGGTTTGTGTACAGTTACCCGACTATCATGAGATTATAGAGCATCCGATGAATTTCAGCACCATTCGGAAGAAGCTTGCTAATGGATTTTATGCTAATCTGGAATAGTTTGAGGTAGCATGCCTTCACATTCTAAATGTAAGACGATTACAACTCTTTTGCATCTCTTTTTGCTTTCCTTGATAGAAGTTAAATCATGTAGTTGCTTGTGTGCTGCAGTCTGTATGCTAAATGGGGATCGTTGGTATTTTTCAGCAGTCACTGGTCATTGATTGATCATCATGGAGTGACTAGTTTTTCCAACTTTCTTTGGCTACTTGTTCACCATCTCGCAAGGATTTTGATCTGAATTTCTGTACTCAAAGTGAATCTAAGTGCTAATTTGGCATTTTTGGCCTAGGATAATATATTTTTAAGTTTCCCTCAATTGCATTGCTTCCAAGCATCGATTTTGGGGGGTTTACTTGTGGCGGCCATTAAAGTTCGATATAGTATGACTGCGTTTGCTAAGATAATAAAATACAAGCATAGCAGATGGGTATTTGCCTACGGTATACAGTCTTCTGGGGCCATGGGGTGAAAAATTTTGAGGCAGGTTATCTCCAGAGGGAGAAACTGCAAGGATGCCAGATATTTATTCTTTAGTATCTATTCCACTTTTTGTATCAATGATTTGCCCAATGTTCATTTGCACGTTGGGTCCAAACCCTGTTCTTCAGTTGAAGTGTTCTTTCTCTTCATTTTGAATCTCTTGTCTTGTATCTGATATTGGATTTTTTTTATCTGGTCTTTTCTCATAAATGGCCTTTGAACGGTTTAAGTTCAACTTGGTTCTCTTATTACATTCTTGTGGAGAAAAGTTCAGGCTTTTTACGTTTAATTGGATAATGCATAATGCTGAAGAATCAACATTACTACTGGGCAGAAGTAATGTGCAACTATTACATCTGGTTCCACCTATGATGCAATGACAGCACATCATGTGGGAGGCCTTTTCTGGGCCAGTCTCTTCAGCAGCGATAATTATGTTTAATTAATATTTCCCTTGGATTTGTTGATTTGATTATCATCGATTCTTCTTTTGCTTCTTTTATTGAAAGGAGAATGGGATATGTTCTTATTGCTTCTCCAATGATCTCATCAGATAAATCATGCATTTCACTAGATAATAACCATGAAACATTATACACACCTAATGACCTTATGCTGTCGTGGAAACTAATTCATGTTTTATTCTATATTTACATATTTGGTAAGTGGCTACTTTTATTGTGGTGGAAGGAATAAATCAATATCTAAAATGATGTGTTTCATGAGCCCATATCCGGGACCTCAAGTGCCTAACCGTAGCGAGAATCAATTTCAGATGGCTGATCATAGATCTGGCAGAAATGAGGAATCTTCAGGTGGTTTCACTTCGTAAAAACATTGGTTTTTGTGTTTGTCCAAGAAAACAAATTTTGCAGTATGGTTATTTAAAGCAAGCTATTCCTTGTTACTTGTGACCGACAGGTTTTATGCAGAGGGAGATATCAATGAGAGTTGGAAAGAAAATTTCAATCTCTGAAGACAATTGCCGGAGTACCTATCTACAACCTCTGTCATCAACCACGGGAGCTGAGAACCCAATACTATCAACATTTCTTGGGGAGAAAAAGTAGCTTGTACCGGTGAGTATCTCAAGCTGTAACTAAACTATTCAGCCTCTTATTTTTATTCTATGCTCTGGACTTATTTTTTCAGCTATCTGTTCTGGGTTTGTGGCAAATATGTTGTTTTAAGGATTTATTTCAGTAAATATTGATTTCTAGGCTCGAGTTTCTAATTTTTTTTCTTCCCTTTTTGATGAACTTTTACCTTCATTAGTTTATTCTCTTTGTCCCTCATTAGCCCATTGCATCCTCCATCACCAGCTGCAGCAGAGTAGAAGCAGCAGTAGGCTAGCAGATGGTTCAATTCCGGTAGCAGTAGGTGAAGCTGTAGGATATGTTCAAGGGGAGTAGCAGCTCAGCCAATTTGTGCCCTCCACCCACTTGCAGTTCCTCAATTAGCAACTACAGTAGAGTAGCACAGCAGCAGCAGGGGATTAGGGGGGTTGCGCAGTGATCAGGAAAGAATTACTCAAGGTAGACACCATCGCTAAACATCGCTCGAGAAAGAGCAAATTGGAAATTTCACAGATATCTAAGCACCCCGAAGATCCCTTGTCAGAGTAATGACTTTCTTCTCAAACTTCTTCATGGTGTCAGATTGGAATAATTTTAACTTCTATTGTAAAGAGGAAAAAAAAAAAAAAAGTTGAGTGCTCTTTTGATGTATTTTTTTATATTCTTTTATGTAATTTCTTCACAACATTTTAACAAGTACTTTATATTTACATTTCAATAAAATTGATGTCCTTTGTCAAAGGTCACTTTTGTCAAGCTATCCATGTTATATGTATTACTATGATTAAGAATGTTTTGATGTTTTTATTTAATTAACATTCACAATTACATAATCTTTAAAAGAATATGAAGGGTACATTTTTGTTCCTAAAATTTGTAGAGACAAAGTAATCCATCCTTAAAAAAATTAAATACCAAGTCATTACTTTCTTTCGTGTCTAATCTATTGTGACCAATTTTTTGTCACAATAGTTTTGAGGATGGAAAATCTGTCCCCAAAATTTTTAGTGACCCTAATTTGGGGGACGGATTTTCCGTTACCTGTCCTAAAATCTGTCCCCATAGCCTTCAATTCTATCCCCAAAGATCGTCATTACAAGTGTATTTTGTTGTAGTGCATTGATGAGTCACATTGGCAGCGATGGAGCCGTTGGCGAGCAGTGTGGATGTCGGTGGAGGTGTAGTGGAGCATGGCCTTCGTGTTGGTGGTGTTGGTGGAGAGAACGATGGCCGTCAGTGAAGGTTTAAGGTGGTGGCGAGGTGGTGTTGATGGGTTCTTCGTGGAGGGGAAGCAAAGGAAGAAGAAGAAGGTGAAGAAGATGAAGGGGAAGGAAAAGGGAAAAGAAGATGAATGTTGGTGGAGGGCGTGGTCGTGGAGTTTGTGCAATCAGAGAGGGATAGGATGGTGGGTCGTCGTGGTGAGGCCAAGGTTGGTGCTGCCACCACCGACCTTTGGAGGTGGCGCAGTTGTGAGCGCGGTGAGGGTTGGTGGAGTGGGCACGGTGAGGTGAGTGGTAAGGTGGGGGTAGAGGTCCTCACGATGGGTGATGGAGCCGTGATGAGTCAATCGCTTTTCCTCCTTGGCCTGTAGTTAGTCGTGTTGTAAACCCATGAGAGGCATGCATTGAGATAGGAGAGCGTTGAGCAGATCCACTATTCGAACGACCATCAATGCACCGCAGAGGCATTGCATCTTCCAGCCGTTGTGCACGCATGTAGTAGTCGACGAGGAAACGGCTACTTCGCACGTGAGCTTCTCCTGCAATGGTAGCTTGGAGTGGCACATAGTCGGTGGAGGTTGAGGCTTGAGTCTGGTGGGACACCGTGGCTAGGCTCGATGCTCGAGGCTTAGAGGTCGAGGTTGGTAGGGCGATTGCCGTTACTATGGTTGTGAGTCGGAGTGCGGAGGTTGTGGCATGATTGACGGTTGCGGATGGTGGTGGTTTGTTGTTGTGTGGGTTGTTTCATTTTGTTGGTGTTGTATGGCTTTCTTTTTCTTTTTGTTTTTTTTAGTGTAGTTTGTTGTGGTTGGAGATCACGTGTGACCCCATACTTTTCACGGTCAAGTTTCTTGATGTGAGTTAGGGGTCGATTTTGTTGGTTTCTCGTTGCGTGATCTTTGAGATTTTTATCTCGTTAGCGCTTTGCCGTTTTACGAGCGTCAGGTTGATCTCCTTCGAGAGATCATTGATTCTTGGTCTTGGGATGCTTTTGTTTCTTTCTCCTTTATTTCTTGTCTTGTTTTTTATGTTTTGGCATTCCCCGATTTCTACGGGGTGTATTCTCTCCCTCTTTTGAGGGTAGGCTCCTCTTTCTCTCCCTTTCCCTGTAGGGTGCGTCCTTTGTATCAGGTTCTTCCCATTTTTTTTAATGGAATATTCTTTTCCCCCAATAGGGAAGGACTTGCAAAAAAAAAAAAGATGAGAGAGAAAAATATGTAATAATGCATGATATCCATCAGTCTAAATTAAATCTAAATGATGCATGCGATGTTAGTTTACATGTATGGGGAATGCCAAAATGCAACTTTATAAAGTAATTCATTTACATCCTGATGCATTTATATACTAATTAGTATTAATCCAATGTTTAGACATTAAGATACAAATTTGTCCACTAAAGTGGACTCATCACTTCCTAGGGAATAACTTGAGTCTGGAATTGAAAAGCCAGACCCATTGGTTGAGCTCAAAGGACTTCCTAAGGTTGTGCTTATCATGAATGACCTTGGTGCGCTCTTTGTAGGCTTTAGAAGTCTCATAGGCTTCAATCCTCAACTCCTCCAATTCAGTGAGTTCTAATAAGTATGTCTTGCCTGCTTTCTCAAGGTCCATATTGACATTGTTAACAGCCCAAGAAGCCTTGTGCTTTATCTCTATAGGCAAATGGCATGCTTTGCCATACACTATCCGAAAAGGAGACATGTCGAGGGAGGTCTTATATGTAGTTCTGTAAGCCTACAATGCATCGTTAGTTTCTTTGGCTAATCTTTTCTATTGGGTCTTACAGTTTTTTCAAGAATTCTTTTGATCTCCTTGTTGAACACTTCCACTTGTCCACTTATCTACAGATGGTAAGGGGTTTCCACTTTATGGGTGACACTTAGACTTCTAAGTAGACGGGTGAAGTGGGCATTCCGAAAATGAGGTCCCCCATCACTAATGATCATCCTTGGGTAGCCATATCGGTAAATGATATTGGCCTTGACAAAATCCAAGACGATAGAGTGATCGTTGGTCCTAGTCGGAATGATCTCTATCCATTTTGACACATAATCAACTGGCATGACAATATATTCATAGCCATGAGATGATGAGAAGGGGCCCATAAAATCTATGCCCCAAACATCAAACATCTCGACAGGAAGAATAGGCTCTGGGGCATCTCATCCCGCTTTTTGATCATTCCAATCTATTGAAACCAAAGACATGCCACCACATAACTATGAGTATCCTTGAATAGTGAGGGCCACAAAAAATCAGGTCTTCTTAGTGTTGAACTGTCCTCCACAATACAATGTGTGGCGAAAATTCAAGACACTCAGTTACTGATCCTCCAGGACACACCTATGAAAGACCTAGTCATGGCCTATTCTAAATAGTTCGAGGTTTGTTGTAGTGCTTCTACTAGGTTTTAGAAAATAGATACGTTGTAGTATAGATGATAAAAGCATAATGACATTTAAATTTGTAAAGGTCAAAAAATCGTAAGTGTCGTTCGCAAGGAGTAAGTGTAGCAATTTATTTCACCAATTACAACAATAAAAAATAATGATGCAATGAATATTCAAACACAAATAGAATAATCAATTAATGCTCAAAAAATTGTATATCAGAGTAAAAATAAAGAGAATAAAATGGTGATTGAAACCATCAAATATCACCAACAGTAGGCACGAATCCCAATCTCAATTTCTCAACAGTACTCAAATCAGTATCAATTCAGATGTTGAACCAAGGCCTCAGACACTTTAACTGTTGAGCCCAAGTACCCTCAGAATTTGCCTAAGAGTTAGGCACAAAACCTAAGAATCTACAGTGCAAAAACCCTCCCTTTCCTCTCAGAAATTCTTTCTCTTTCTCTCAATTAGAATCGGGTTAGGGTAATCAGGTAAACGAGTCTAGGCCCACCGTCGTGCAGTGGCGGGCGAGGGTGTGTAGAGGCGTGATTGGGACCTCATCTTATGATCAGACGTGATAAGCTATCGCAACAAAAACTATATGAATCCATTTCAGATTTAAATGCCCACGATGTGGGACTAAATCCTAGCCTTCCTTCACTGCCTTTGCGTATGCGCTGCTGAGGGAATGTTCTTCAAATCCAGCTGTTGTGGTCGTTGCCCTGGCTAATTGGAGACCTGGAAGTCTTTTTGATATCCGTCCACGGCTATTGACGGTGGTGACGAGGTGGTTGGTTGCCGGAGAGCGATGGTCGGAGGCAGAGTTGTCGGCGACAGTGAGGAGCACTTGAAACACAAGATACGACCTTGTGGCCCAATTAAAAGGCTCAGAATGATCACCGAAGCACGGTGGACATGATGGTGGCAGTGGTTTAGTGTTTCGTGAGTTGTGGAGGACGACCAAGGTTGGAGACAACTGTGGGTGGGTGTGTTTGGTGAGGTGAAGGAGAGACCAATAGCCCTAATTTTGTTGGGGCTTTTGGTCGTGAGCTCATGACGGTGGTGGCGCTATGTTTGGTGTAGTGTGGCGTTGGTGCAAGCTCGCCAAAGCTCGCACTGGAGACAGAGAAGATGAGGGGTAAAGAGTGGTGAGAGTCTAGAGAGGGAGAGGAAACCTAGCTCTAAGGGTGTAGTGAGAGTCTAGAGAGGGAGAGGAAGAGTTAGGGGTCTTAGGGAGGAGAGAGAGAGTATGGCAAAGGATAATGGCGACAACGAGGGCTGAAGGAGCTCCCGCTGTGGCTAGTGAGTAGTGGAAGAGAGAGAGGACGAAGGCGGACCATCCAAGTTGGCAATTGGAAGGCCGAAGAAGGAGGAGGTGCGGTCATCGGAGCTGAAGATGAGGATGGTCGGAGGAGGAGGTGGAAGATGTTTTTCAGTCAATTCTTGGCTGAGAAGTATACTGGGAAATCCTAGGACTTATATAGGTGAGGATTTGGGATTCAAATGCCTAGAAATCACGAATTGGAGTTGTACTTTTGGAAACAAGAGTCCCTGATTTTTTTGGAGCTCGCCGGAGCTCTGTGCTCCATGTAGGAGCTTGAGATTAGGTTCACATGGTAGAGGATCTCCTTGGGATTCATCCTTCAAAGTTTGGAAGGATTTAGTCGTGGATTGAAGGAGAAATCAGAGATTGAAGTTGGCTACCATGGGTTTGAAGATGTTGTTTACACTTCAATGGTGGCAGGGGTATTTCTGAAAAGAAGATGATAAAGTTAGGAGCCTATATTCAATAAATTTGAATCCTAGGGCTCTGAATGTGAAGGACAGAAATTTTAAGGACTAAAATACAAACTAGATCAAGATGGACTTTGATTGAGCTCAAATTTTGGTGTTAACCTAATTTTGACTCAAGAAATATGATGGTGAACTTGGATTTAAGTTTGACCATGTTTGACAGGGTAAATTGTATAGGAGCTGAAATCAGGGTAAATTCGTGTTTGAAACTTTGTTTTTAGTCAAAATGGGTTTAGATGGTTAAAGTGAAGGTACCAAACCTCTTAGAATATTTTTCAATGAATTTTAGGAGGTTTAGATTAATTTTATCTCAACAAAAAACCTTTCAATTTAAGTAGGGCTGATAATTAGGGGTTTGTCCTGTTTTAGTCCTCGAACTGCGTGAAACCCTGATTCAGTTAATGTGAGTCCACTTTTTAGTCTTTTATGTTCATTTACCTTTAATTAACCCCCTGATCAACTCAGTTAATTTGCATTTGTGGATGGATGTTAAAATGACAAAATTAACCTAATTTTTTTATCTTCTCCTCAAACAGTTTAGCATGGAATTGTGACCCTCAGATTATCATTTAGAAGCATTTATCATTTGAAGTTGACTAATTTTGGCTATTTAGGGCCCATGATGGTGTTACCATCAGGATCCACCCAGTGATAATGCTTAGAGTTGGCGAGGAATTTGTCTTCTACTTATCTCATGTACTGGGAGTCTCACCTGCGACCAAGTAGTTTACAACATCAACAAACCAAGGGGTCGTCAGTTGTACCGCCGTTACAGTTTCATCAGGAAAGGTCTCACGAATGTCTCCTGACAGGGTTGAAGCCTCAATCGTGATCTTGGATAAATGGTTTGCTAGTACATTCTCGACTCCTTCCGTGTCACGGATCTCAAGGTCGAACTCCTATAGTAGTAGAATCCATCTAATAAGCCTAGGTTTGGTGTCTTTCTTAGCAACCAAGTGTTTCAAGGAAGAATGGCCAGTATACACCACAACCTTAGATCCCAAGAGATAACTCCTAAACTTTTCCAAAGTAAAAACTATAGCTAGAAGTTTCTTTTCTATCACAGTGTAGTTTTGTTGTGGACCAATGACGGTCTTGGTAGGTAATAAAGGACATAAGAGTTTTTATCAACCCTCTAACCAAGAACCGCTCCCACGGCAAAATCCGATGCATTGCGAACTAACAATTCAACTCTAGGTATGAGTTTGATCCTCAAGACTAACTCAATGAAATCCTTACGGTCATGTTGCTAATTGATTTTAAATTAGTGCTTGGGATCTGCTGTGCACTTGGAAGATGATATGCATTAAGGGTTGTGATTGCCCTTAATGTCTAATTTTTAGAAGTGTGTGCAAGCAACACAAACAAGGGCTTACGATCAAAATTTTTCTCTTAATGGATTTTAGAGTTTAGCCTTGTCTATCCACTTTTATGGTTCCTATTGTTACATAGATTCAACCAAGGTTCTTTTTTGTTTGCACTCAAGCAATGGTTGCACAAACATAGATGAGGATAGATTTCCTTTTGAACAATGTCGAGTGTTAACTAACGAGAAGGCTCCCTAAGGTGAATCCTTAAAACAAGCAACTCCTACAGTTATAAATAGATTTTAATTGAAAATGGGCGAGATGGCTCAAGCAATTGAAACCAAAGCTTCTCAAATCTCACCTAAACAGTAAGGAATTCAATCAAGAATTTTCAGGAATTTAATGGAGCCAATGAGTATTTACTAGGGAATTTTCTTTGGTTAGGTATCTAAAATCCAGAACAGACACTTGACCAATGATTGGTCCTGCTTCTTGATCATGGAAAATTGTTGTGATTTTTTTTTGGAGATTCAAAATTTTACCAAGATTCCATAAAGCAAATTTCATTCGGTTTGGAGTTGTAGAAAAATCACAAAAATTTTGCAAAGGTAGTTCTGGGTTACTACCCAAGTCACCCTTACTCCAAGAATTTTAGAAAATAAACTACTGAGAGTCAGAAACTGAAGTTTTGTGGGTGTGCTCCAAACTTCAAGAGATGCCTCTCAACTAGGTTTCAAAATTTGTGGACACCTTTAAGTGTTTGAAAATGATTTTTGTTTCCAAATTGAGTTTTAGAAATTCTGTTCCTAGTAACGTTTGAAGGAAGTGGTGGTGTCAAATCCTTTTTCAAACAAACAACCAACCAACCCATTTTAGGACACCGCTACCATTTTTTTTGTATTATATATATGTATAGGGGAAGGATCTAGAGAGTATAGTGCTTACAAAATGGGTGACGAGCACGTAATACAGTCCATTAGATTAAGATCGGATGAACATGGTAAATACCACTCATGCCAACAAAAGTGGTATTGCAATAGCTCCGAGATTGAAGGTGCTTAACATAAATGTAATTCACGTGCATTTATAATTATTAAGTTATCTAAAATGTAGGACACGATAATAACTAATCATATCTACATATTCTAAAAGTAGATGTGTAGATTGATTGTAATACAACAACAAAATATTCAAAATCATAAATATCCATATTAAATACATAAGAATCCGAAAAGGTAAGACCAACCAAATAAATCCAACTGTTCAGTGCTTAAAATTAGAGAAGACTCTATGTTATTATCTGTAAAATTATTGAAACAAAATAGGATGTTTGTAACGATAAGTGTGTACAGTTGTAACAGCTTTATGGGTAAGTTATAACAAATAAATGGGTTCTTGTAACAAGCCAAATAAAATGTTGTAACAACTGATTTGTGAAACTTTTTGAATATTACGTGCAATGTGTCGTAGATACTTTACAATACATAATATATTGCATCTAATATGTATATAACATATGATCAATTGCATCTCCATAAGATTTCATTTAATTAAAAATATTTTTTTTGTAATGCATGCATGATTTGTTCCTAATACAATAAATATGGAGACACACATGTAAGGTATTATTATAATATGTTGTGTTCAGACATCTCTTAGTAGTGAATAGTTGTAACGTTCAATACAAGATATTGTAATACATTGTAGTTGCTTTGTAATACGTTGCTTTTATTGAATATAAGTTTTGTGTTACAAAGAGATTGAGTAACAAGGACGTTGGGAGTTGAATTGTAATACAAGCCAACAATGCATAAAATAATAGAAAATCAGTTGTAATACAAGTAAACAACACAAAATAATGGATAGTTGAGTTGCAATACAAGGTATCAACACATAAAATAATAAATAGTCGAGTTGTAATATAAGCCGACAACACATAATTAATTATAATATAAGCAATTGACGTTATTATGGAAGATAATCAATATGAAATTTGTGGGATTCAATATTGTTATATTCTATATATAATAAGATAATCATGATTGGTTATTTCTAAAATTAATCGGTGGTTTTTGTGGGTTGGTTAAAACTATTTACGGTATAGTGAAGTGGTTTCATCAAATGCTTATGGAATCCGATAGTCACCATTTTAGGCTTTTTAGAGAATTTGTGTAACGACCCGATTCCCAAGTCCCTACGAGACACGAGAACCGGACCGACTCGACTAATCCCAAGACCTAGTCGTCCAACGAGGATGTAACCAAAAGAGCAGTAAACTAAACCACATTCAGCATGAATATAACTAACAGTAAGGAAATACAGCAGTAAGGAAAGAAACTACTACAGTATATACCACTACAACAGTAGAACAACATTCATAACATAATATGAACTGCAGGTAAAGAAAAGTACAGCGGAAACAAGAACTACTCACTATAACGGAACAAAAAGAGGTACAAGAGAACAGTGGTAACTCTACTGGACCCTACTCGGCCCAGCGTCCTCTGCAGTCGCTGACCCTGGCTGCTCAACATCTAGTCCTGAAAGGTAATGAGTGTAACACGTCAGCAAAACGCTGAGTAGAGTGGCAGCTAAACTAAAGAAACAGTAAAGTGTACAGTAGCTGTTTAATTTTCTTTCTTCCTTTATTTACGTCTTTCTATTGTTTCACAATTTATCTATTTCTCAGATCCTTCACTTGATCTCGAATGTTCCTCGTGGGAACGATCTTGATTGCAGTCTTTTCCGAACAGTAGAAGTAGCACGTGGTGCTCTCCTGGATGGGAGAGTCCCCCGTGGTGATCCTACTCTCAGTCAACCACCCCAAGGTCACTGATAGACGTAAAGGTGACTACGGCACGCGCGGTAAACACACGGGTAGCTAACCCGCACTGGCACGCGGTCAGTCGTTTCCATTAACGGGTGCGCCCAAAGCACAGCACGAAACCAGTACAGGGCAGAGCCCTCTCAGTAACAGGGGTCCAACCCCTCCACAGTAACCAAATAGGGGCCTTTCCCCTCCACAGGCCGCGCACCCTCGCCTGACTACCGTGGTTTGCCCCAGTGGGCCTAACAAGTCGGTGTGGGGGGCTAGCAGAACCCCGGGGCCCGTGGGGTAGCTAGTACCTCCCTACACTAGTAGCTCTCCTTGGTACTACATACACGAGGGCCAGCAAGTCGGTACAGAGTGGCCAGTCCTAACCCCGGGTTCCTGGGGCGGCTGGCTCCGCTCTGCACTAAACAGGGGGGACAATCGCTCTCCTTGGTACTCCGTACTCAAGGGCCAGCTCACTTCCCCAATTCTATTCCATTCACTTTCCAGGAGTTCTACTCCTAATTCCCCGTAGGGTTCCAGCTCTTTAACTCAGAACATTCCAGTTTCACCATTCCAGTTTCACGTTCATACATCCCATATTCTTAATCATGTTCATTGATTCATAACAGGCAGCTGTTAATTCAATTCACAGGCAGCTATTATTTCCTTTCCACATTTTCCAAGACTGCAGTATTCATACATTCCACTAGTTTTCCCGTCCTAGGATTCATGCCATATCCTAGGATCTATCATACAATCTAGTTTTCCAGCCCTATGATTCATGCAACACCCTAGGATCTACCATTCCATCTATTTCTCATTCCTAGGATTCATGCAATGTCCTAGGTTCTATTTTTGGTTTCATAATTTAACAGATTATACTTAAAGCCACTCTACCGGTTACAACAGGCGAACTGGAGGCGTGGTCGGGAATCCCGCGTGCCTCCGCAACCCCCGAGACTACAACGGAATGGGGTCCTATCACAAGGATCAAACACAAGGAACTTCTCAAAATAGTATACAGCTACTGTAGACAGGTAGATGATGTAATTCCGAAAAGAACGCAACTCGAAACGCGGAAAATGGAGCCCGAACGGGCCCGAAACGGGTCGAAAACGACGAAACAGTGCTGGAAGAAGTTCCAGACGTCTTAAAAAGTGGATCAGAGAATTACCTCACTCTGCGTAGGCTCTCAGATGTCCAGAAGCCTGCGGGGGCGTCTGGCCTAGTTCCCAGATGTCCGATGGTCACCTAGGACGTCTGGAAGTCGTTCCCGCCGTCTGGCACTGCAGCCAGATGTCTGATTCGCGTTGGATGCGAATCTGCGACCCTGCGCGTACCCATTTCCTCTCTCTCTTAGTACGGTCAATCGAAGGGAAGGAAGAAGAGGGAAAAGTCACCTTTCAGACGTCTGGAAAGTCTTCCAGACGTCGTTCCCGTCGTCTGGCTAGAAGCACAGACGTCTGATTCTGGAAAATTTTCCAGAACCAGGGCGCCACTCGCCCTCTGCTCGCGACGCCCGGCCGCGCTGCGAGTGCTTCGCCTGCTGCTCGAGCCGCAGCAGTCCTCCCACGTCGCTCCACGCCCGCTGCGCCCCCCGCCGGCCGGCCCTAGTAGCCCTGGCGAGCTCGCCCTCACGGCCGAGCGCCTCTCCCACGCGCAGCACCTCCTCCCATGCTCACCGCGGCTGTCGCTGCCGCTGCACCCTCGCACTCGCTCTTGCGCTCGCTCTCACGCACTGGCTGAAGGAGAAGAGGAAGGAGGCGAAGGTGACGGGAGTGAGGGAGAGGCGTGGCCCTTTTAAGGCTGCGCGAGGAGGAGAGAGAGAACGCGACAGAGGCATCTGTGGTCGCAGGAGAGAGGGAAAAAGAGGGAGAGAGAGAAAACGCAGGTTTGCGCGCTCAGGCGCGCAGACGAACAGTAGCGTGCCAAAATAATCGATTTCCATACGTCTAGAAATGATCCCAGACGTCTGGTCCGACGTCTGTAAGTGATTCCAGACGTCTGGTATGACGTCTGGGCCACCTCCCAGACATCTTAAAATACGTCTGGAGCACCCGTTCGTAACAATTTGTGAGCATAGTGCTCAATGGATACTTTATATATATGTATATATGTAAGTATATGATATGTATCTAGAGAACATTGTGCTCATAAAGGTCCTAATGAGCACCAAATCTCATTCATTGGATCGTAAACGTCATTGATGAAACCACTTTTCAAATCCTCAAATGATTTTTAGTCGAAGGTAAGTTGTATTAATTTGTTATGTTATTTTTGAAAATGAATTTTATTACCACACGCAAATATCGGATGTTTTGTAATAGATGTATATTATATCCTAACGTATTATAAAATATGTGGGTAGGGAGCATATTATAATTTGTAAAAGCGTTATATTCGATTACTATTCCGTGTAAAATATGTGTAGGGTGTACATCAGATGGATATACATATTATATAGTGATATAGTCCCATGTAATTTATATGTGCTACAATCCATTTGCATTATAATTTTATATATTATTATAGTATTTTTACACGTAATACTTCATTAATTACAACATGTAATTAATAATAACACTTTTACAAATTGTATTTTTATTCGTTACAACTTATGTTATTTACATTACATTGCTAAACGTGTTTGGTTATAATTAAATACATATCTTATTGCAACGGGTACTCATAGGCATTACAAAGTTTTGTTACTTTTAATAGTTAACCTACGTGAATTACATCGAATAGATTACATAATCTTTCAAGACCCCTCTAACCGTAATTGTTTCCATGGTTTTATTATAATTTGTAATACAAGCCTAAATTATCATTTTAAGTCATATATGCTTAACAGTTTAATGAATAGCATAATGGACTACAACATGCATAAGTAGTTGTTGTACTATACGTCTTCTACACTATAACGTTAAAGCTTCGTTGTTACAAACAATTTCATGTAATATAACAAAATATCTTCTAATTTGTTATAATGTTTTCTGTTAAGTTATATAGATTCTCGCTAATAAAAATCTTCTTGATTTGGGTTGATTTGTTACCATTTTGTTATTTAAATTACGTGGATAGTTGTAATTACATTATAATTATAACATATAATAATAATGTATTTGATTGATTGTCTTTATAGGGAAAGCTTTGTTGAGATCGATGTTTCCTTGCTAATCCCATAATTTTCACATTTTTTACAAAACCACCAATGTTCCTTTCGGTGGTTTTAATCTCATGCATGGAATCCAAATCCAATGGATAACATTTGGTACTCATTGTGACTTTTATGAGCACAATACTCTCTAGATAGGCTCTGTATATATATAATATCTCTTTTTAGGCGTGGAGGAAAGAGGGTGAGAGGGGCCTACCTTTAATCGAATGCTGAGTTCTGCTCTCTCATTTGCTCCCTTTCGCTCCTTAGCTCCCCCGCCCCACTTCTCTTCTTCCCCTCTCCCTCTCCTCTCCCCCTCTTTTCCATATGGATTAGGGTTTCGTCTCTTCCAGGCTGGTGTGGCCTTCTGGCCTTTCCCCTTGGTGGGGGGCCTTTGTGTCCCTCGCCTCTTCGATGGCTCCTCTTGGAGCTTGGAAGAGCGCAACCCTAGTCCCCTTTTTTTTAGTTTTTTGTTTCCGTCGATGTTTTGCATGATCTTTTTCGTTAGTTTTCGATTTTGGTGCTAATCTCCATTTCTCTGGTTTCATCCGATCGGTTGTTTGCTTTTTACTTGCTCTGGGCTTGTTGGTTTTTTGGGGTGTTCTTTGTTTCTTGCTTTCTGTGCCTCCTGGGAGGCTCGCATGGTATGGAGGCTCGTCCCTCCTCTCGATCCCCTTGCTCTCCTTCTCGTGAGGAGGATGCTTCTCTCCCCAAGCGATCTTTCGCTTCGGTGGTTGTGGGCTTTGGTTCTTCGGAACCCTCCTTCGTTGAGCTTGCCTTGAAGGTTCACCGTCAGAAGTTGCGAGATGGGGTCCTCGCCACGTCTTTTTCCTCGGATGAGGTTTCTGAGCTGTCTGTGGGTTTTTCTACATCTACTGTGGTTTGAGCTTGGGGCCCTAAACCCTCAGTACTTAGGCTTAAAGAATGTCTGGCAAATCGATTTAATTTGAGATCGACTTTCACCTTGATCTCTCTTGATGTGCGTCACTGGCTTCTTTGGTGTGATACTCATCTCGACTTTTGCAGTATCTACACTTCTAGATCTATTGTTATTGGTTGCATGCGATGTCAGTTCATTCGTTGGACTTCGACTTTCTGTACTGACGCGAATATTTCTGTCGTCCTTGTGTGGGTTGGGTTTCTTGGGCTAAACTTGCACCTTCTCCACCCAAATGCCCTTCTTTCAATTGCGTACCAACTTGGATCCCCCGTCTGTGTGGATCCCCGTATGGTCCAAGGCTTGAGACCTGGTTACCCAAGGGTCTATTGGGAGGTGGACCTGTTAGCCCCTCGTGCGGATTCTGTTTTTATTTTTAATGGAGATGCTCAAATCGCTCAATAGGTTGTTTTTGAAAGAATTCCTTTGTTTTGCCCTAGCTGCATGAAGCTTGGCCATGAGATTCCCAGATGCCCTAAATTTTCTATGCAAGCTGTTGTTAAAGGCGATTTGTTGATCCCTTCCTGTTTGACTGCTGCTTGTGGCTCGGAATCTTCCTTGCCTCTTTCTCCTCGGGCTACTATGGGATCTAACAGCAAGCAGGTTGAGCCTTGCTTGACGTTGGCTCTCCATTTATAGAATCCTTCGACTTTGGTAGAAGGGGAGGGTTTTAGTTCTTCTTGTAACTCAGCATGTATAACTTCTATCCCACATTCTTCTGGGGGGCTTTCCTTTGCTGCTTTGACGTGTACTATTCTGTTGGAGAAGATGGGGAGATAGGGCACAAAGCTGCTCTGGCGTGTGAAGCGTGCTCCGCATCCGTCGGCTTCTCGGGGGAAGGAGGTTGTTGGGGCTGGCCCTCGACCTTCCTTCCCTCCAAAGGTGAAAAGTTCCTTTTAAGCCTCTACTCCGCTTTCAACTTTTGACTCTACTTTGGTTGATTGTGATGTGCCAGTTTCTCGTCGCAAGGTTTCGTGTTTTCCTGCTGGGGTTGCTTAATCTCAAAAGATTCTCAATAATATTTCCTCTGATCCTAATCGTTCCCAAAAGAAATTTTTCTCTACGTTGAACACGAATAATGAAAATCTACTTGTCCTTTAGGATTTCCCTAATCGGCACTACTTTTCTATGGATAAAAATTATTTTGGAGAGATTATTGAGGATAATGACGAAGTTCAAGTACAAATGTTAAATGTGGCCCTTCAAATGATTCGATTGGTTTATTCGAGGGTATTTATCTTCCTTTACCTTCCCCTCCTCCAGTCCAAATCCTCCTTTCATTTATGAGGTTAGGGGGTTTGAAGAGGGTATGAGCAATGATGCTAATTCTGTTGACATTATATCAGATGTTGAGTCTCAAGGTTTGATGGATTTTTTTTGATGAGGAACCTCTATTCCTTCAGGATAAGGCACATAAGGCACACTCCCCAATGTTGGCTGGAGGAGTCCGTGGGGGTCAAGTCCTGGAGGAGGCGAGGAGGATTACTGGAAGTCAATCTAAATCACTTCAAAAAACTCTTTCCCTATGAACTATTTGTTTTGGAACTGTAGGGGTATTCTTAATACACCTACTTTGTCTCGCCTTAAAGATCTTATCCATACCCTCAGTCTGAAGCTCATCTTTTTGTTTGAGCCTTTTGCAGATCTTATTTCTATCGACTCCATTATGAGGGAGATTTCGTTTAATCATAATATGGTTGTTCCTAGGGCCCCAAAGATATGGTGCTTATGGAGGGACTCTCTTACTGTGAACCTCCTTGCGTTTTGCAATCAAGCCTTGACGGTCCATTGCTCCTCTGGTAATATTGAGATTAAGATTTCTGGTATTTATGCTTCCTGTGAGGCTTTGTAGCATGTGGATCTTTGCGATTTTCTTTCTAGCACTTCATCTCTTTTGCCGAACCCTTGGGTCATCGGTGGTGACATTAACTGCACTACCATTTGTCTGAAAAATTTGGAGGTATCCCATACTCCCAAATGCATGCTGATCCTTTCCTTTCTATTATTCGTAGTTTGGCTTTACTGGAAATGCCTCTAGCTGGCTCTCAGTTCTCCTGGTGCAATGGTCGCCATGGTAGTTCCCAGATTTACCAAAAACTTGATAGGATTCTCCTTAACTTGGAAGCCTTACCGTTCTTCTCCTCAGGTCTATATGCCTCTAGGACCAATTCGGACCATGCTTCTATGATTCTTCTTTCGTCTGTCCATGCCTCTCTTCGTCCTCACCCTTTCCGTTTTCAAAATATGTGGTTCAGTGATTCTTCCTGTAGACATCTTGTTGAGAAGGTGTGGACTGAGGTCTAGGTTGATCCAACCTTGGACCCTATTTCCAAATTGGCAAGGAAAATCTTAAAACTTGGAATATATCGACTTTTGGGGATATCTAAGAGGTGGTTAAAGACCTTGAGGCTTGCTTTGATGATGTTGATTCTAGGTTGCATCCCATTGGGCTGATAACCTTGTTGCTGAGCTCAATGGTATCCATACCCAACTCAACGATGCCCTCATTAAACTCAATGATTTTCTTCTTCAAAAAGCAAAAATTGAATGGATCAAGGAGAGGGAGAGAAATACTAAGTTTTTCTATTCTACTATTGGGAAAAGATTTGCTCAGTAGAATCGGGTCTCTCTCTCTAACATTGTTGGTAGTGGTAATTGGGATAAGGCTTCCTCCATTGCTATAGATTTCTTTAAGAATCTTCTTAAATCTGAGGGCCCCCGGAACCCTTCCGTCTGCTTGAGGTTATTCCTTCCATTATTTATGATGAGGACTCTTCCCTTCTTATTTGACCCCTGGATTTTGTGGAGATTTTTAACATTTTATCTAGGATGCCTTCCAACCGCACCCCAGGTCATGATGGTTTCAATGTTGAGTTTTATTCTACATTTTGGGATCTTATCAAGGATGATTTGATTTTTGCTATCTCATATTTCTTCACTTACAACCGTGCTCCACGGTCTCTCAATAACACCCTTATTTCCATGATCCCCAAGAAAGCTGTTGCCCATGAAATCTCTGATTTTCATCCAATAAGACTGTTTCTGGAATCGTTTCCAATAGACTTTCCTCCCTTTTACCTAAAATTATATCCCCTAAATAGGTCAGATTTATCAAAGGGAGATCTATTTTTGATCATATTGCTACTGCTTTTGAGCTCACTCAAAGTATCGATCGGAAAGTTTTTGGTTCCAACATCATCATCCAACTGGATTTATAGAAAGCTTACAATCTGGTAGAGTGGAAGATCCCATATCAGATTATGCATAAATTTGGTTTCTCCACCTCGGTTGTGGACCTGATCAAGTCTTTTGCGGAGCATGACGACTCCTCTATTCTTGTTGATGGTATTTCGGGTCCTTTCTTTGGGGTCTCTTGTGGCCTTCACCAGGGTGATCCTATCTCTCCGTTGCTCTTTGATATCTACATGGAACCGTTTATCCACAATATTAAAGAGCTGGCCTTCAATGGTGAAATCATTCCTTTCTCTATTAAACAAGGAGTCCTTCCCCCTCTTGGACTGCTGTATGTTGATGACATTGTCCTTTTCTTGAATGGGAATCTCCATACCATCACTAATCTCTCCAATTTTCTTCGGACCTTTCAAGAATTCACCAGTCAGTGCATCAGTCATACAAAAAGTCATTTTTTTGTTAGGAAGCATTTCCCCTCTGGTAGAATTTTGCGAATCCATAACCTATTGAACATCCAACTGGGCTCTTTCCCTTTTCAATACTTGGGTTGTCCCATTTTCCCTGGAAGAGCAAAATCGGTTTATTTTTATGAAATTATTGATAAAATTCAATCCAAGTTGGCTAGGTGGAAGGCAAACCTTCTCTCCTTCACCTTTAGACTCTTGCTCATCAAACCTGTTTTGACTTCCATTCCTATCCATATCATATCTGTCCTTGATGTTCCTAAAGCTATTATATGTAAGTTGGCATTTATTTTTGCATCCTTCTTTTGGGGGGACTCGGATGTAGATAAACATCACCATTGAGTCTCTCGGAAGCAGATTGCCAAACCGTTGTGCCGTGGAGGTCTTAGGGTTCATGATCTTAATATGTTTGTCTCTACTATTAGAATGAAGTGCGTCTGGAAAATTCTTTTCTCTCACTCTCCCTATGCTACTCTTATGATTCAACTTTATGGCAAATTTCCCCTCACGTCCAGTCTCCTACTGGCGAGGATCAAAATCCTCGATGATACTTACCTTCTTATGAAGCCTTTGATTCGTTGGGATGTCCATGAAGGCCAAATTGACTTCTGGATGGATCTTTGGGTTGGGAACTCTACCCTTAAGGACTTCCTTAACCACCCCTTGATTGGTCATCTTCCTAATCATATTACTGCCAAGATTGCTATGACCGTCTTGGATGACAGCAGAGACAATCCCATTTGGACTCCAAATCAGAGTGGTGATTTTACTATTGTGTTGGGTTATCTTAATTTCGTCAGTCACAACCTAGCTGAACCTTTTCTCAAAGACCTATGGAACCTCAAGATTCCCTTAAGAATGGCTTTTCTTACTTGGAGAATTCTGCTGGCTAAACTTCCCACAGATGATAATTTGAGTAAACTTGGTATTCACGCCCCCTCCAAATGTTCCTGCTGCCCTGATCACCCTCATATCGAAACAATTTTGCACCTTTTCTCTTCCATCCAACTTGTGCACCTGGTTGGTAATTGGACCTTCTCCAAGATTGCTTCCTACCAAACCTTTCCTAGCCATTTTTTTCGTTGTATGCATACCTGATGAGAACCTCATCATGAGCCATAACTAGCTCATTTTGACCCAATACAAAGGATAAAAGCTCCTATATATCTCAAGGAAAGGCTTAACTCAGAGAATTCTGAGTTTGAGAAGAAAACCAGTCACAAGGGGTAAAAGTGCAATTTTACCAGTATAATCTGCATACAGGGTAATTCTGGGCCCAAACACAGGTCAAAACAGCTTAATAAGAATAAAAGTGGGATGAGATGATCTAGCAAGGGCTACAGCACTTCCAAGGAACCAAATGATAATCTGTAACCCTAAAACAACCCACTTCAATTCACAAGGTTCGAGGCAAAGTAAAAATAGAATAAACCCTCTAAAATTCATAGAAAAATAATCTCTAGGGTTTAGAACCTTCAATTTGGCCTTTAGAACCCATTTTGACCTACATTGAGAACCATGCCCAATTAATAACTTAATTTGGGTTTTTGCGCAAATTGACCGGTCAAACAAGGTTTAATATGAAAATAAAATTCACCATCAGATTCCTTAGGTCCTAATTAGTCATGTATAAAAACTTGAGCCTAAGAAGAAACCTCCTTGACCGAATTTACACTTTGGTCCTCATATATTTACTCTTTGGCCCTCAACTTTTGAACCCTCGCATTTAGGCCCCTAACTCTCCTTCGTTCTTTGCAAACAGGTCCCTCCTGCAAAACCCTGCCAGCACCATGCTCCGGCGACCTTGCGCGGAGCATGGCGCCGCGCAGGGTGAGGTGGAGGACCTGGCAAGTGTACCGGGGGTGCCCTGCGTCGTCAGCCGTCGCAGGAGCACCCCCATGGTCACTGTAGCCCCCCATACCGGCCGTGCGAACGCACGGACGGTATGGGTTCGAATTCCGACCATGCTCCGGCGAGGGAGACACGTCGTCTCCCTCCGCCTTCCTCCCTGCTACAACCCTATAAATACCCCCCGCCGCTCCACCGACCAAGGCAGCCTGGATCTGACGGAGAAAACCCCCAGCTTTCGTCTCTTCTTTCTCCGGCAGACGCTCACCAGCTCCGGCGACTTCCTCTCCCTCCACCTCTTCGCTCTGCCGCACTACCAGCAGCAGAAACCTCCTCCCCTGCTCTTCCCGCGCCACGCCGCACCCAGCTGGCGCCTCTCCAGCCTTCTGCTCGCCGCCGCCCCTCTCCCTGAGCATCATCTTCTCCGGCGACAGTCGATACGACTGTCGCCCTGTTCCTCCCCCTTCGTCCCTGCAGTTAAGTTAGACTTACTCCCCTTCTCCTCCTCTTTCTTTCCCCGCTTTCGATTTAGTCAATTAAGCCCTCTACCGACCCTGTTCACCCTCATCCTCTCCGCCTCCGACCACCCTCCGGCGAGCCGCTCCCATCACCTCAGCGACCCACACGGCTCGCCGACCACCGCAGAACTTCCGCCTCCTCACCCTGATCCTCTTCCGCCCCTCCACTTCCCACCAAACACCCTCTGCAGACCCACCGAACACACCCACTCCCTCGCTCACAGTATGACCTAGGACGACCTAACAGCTCCATCACACCCCCTGCAGACCCCCTGACCACCTTCGCCGTGCCACGGCGAAGGTCCTCCGCCTGTCTGATTTGGCCGAGAGGCCGTGCCATTGGTTTCAGGTTCCAGGCCTTGGCCGCCATTGGCGAGGAAGCTCGAAGCCTGCTCGAGGTTGCTCCAAGCCGAGATATCCCAGATTGAATAGCCACGGCCAGCGCGGAAGAGTCTCACGCACACACCCTGGCCCTCGATTGGAGCTGTACGCCTCAACAGCCGATGCAATTGGGAGCACCATCCCTGCTGCAGGCGTAAGAAAATTGGGGTGGGACATTTAGTCCCACCTCGGAATCTCTCAAAGGCGCGCGGACACATAAATTGAAAAACTGCCGTATGCTGTTTGCCTCAGTTACCACGGGGTGAGGTCCCTCTCACCCGACCCGACCCGACTCGGCCTCGTCCGTGACCACGCCCCGCGGACCTGGCCCGACCCGATTAGACTGACCTGCACTCCTCGCCCACCACGCACGCCGGTGGGCCTGGACCCGGGCCTGATCCGAACCCGATTACCCGATAGCGCTCTGGGAGAGCTTCCGAAGAGTGATTTCAGAGAGAGAGAGATACGCGGGGGAAGGGGGTAGAGTAGGTTTTTGCCTTCTGATGAACTCTTGAGCGTGCAGGCACAGGTGAAGGACTGCGGAAGAAGAAGCAGCTGCACTGTAGCAACTGCTCAGTTAAGTCGTCGAAGCACCGGGCCAGACGACGGACAGCCAGCAGCCAGAGCAACACAGAAGGCAGGCTGAAGAAGAAGGAAGGGAGACTTAGTAGCCGAAGGCAGAAGCACCACGATTGCAGAAGAAGAAATGAAAAGAAGCAAGAAGCAAGAAAAGAAGAAGACGATCTGAAGAAAAAGAAAGAAAGGAAACAAGGAAGAACAGAAGAAGAAGAGCACGAGGGGAAAATCTGAAGAAAGCAGAAGAAAAAGAAGAAGAAGAAGAAGAACAGGAAGAACCAAAAAGAAAGAGGAAGATCTGAAGAAAGCAGAAGAAAAAGAAGAAGAAGAAGAAGAACAGGAAGAACCAAAGACAAAGAGGAAGAAAGAAGAAAAGAAGCAGAAGCCAATTTTTCATCTCTCTCTCTCTCTCTTTATTTTTGTAATAGAATTTGTATATCTCTAGAATACAACTTGCTCCCTGAGTTCGACCTCGGGAACTCTTTTATTTTTCCGAGTAAAAAATTTTTATATGAAACGTTGGTAACAACCGGCTTTACTACAACGAATTAACAACGAAAACCGACGTTCCATCATTTTGGCGCCGTTGCCGGGGAGCAACGGCTATTCTAGAGGTAAACATTCCTGTATCTTTTAATTTCTGATAATCTCCTCTCTTTTATGCAGCTACAGGAACTCAAGAAGACAAGCAACCACACGACAACCACTCCGAAGACAGGTAAATCTTTTCTCTCACTATTAACCCCTACACTCTAAAGAGAAAGAAAAGAAAAGAACAAGCAATATAGGGCTAACCTGTCTTCCATATTTAGTAACCATAAAAGTTGCATGTTTTCAACTCATTATTTCTGCACACTATCAAGGGTATTTAAGGGCTAACACATTCTTGCTTGAGCCCTAATTACCCAACAAAGAATTAACTGGACCAAGTAGAGCCAACCTAGGATCCAACACTAGGGATTTAGAGACACACTACTTAACTCAAGAATTGAGAAAACCAAATGAAGTGTGCCCAAGCCCTTGTCTGAAAATACCTATACAAGAAAAATCCTAAACAATTGGCTCTCTCTAAACACTTGAACCCTAAAAGACAGGACCTAAAAGCTCTTAAAGAAAACAATAGGTAAAGTTGACCCCTTGGGTTAACCAACCTTAAATTAGGTCACTCTTTGCACCTAAAAAGACTAAAGTTCAAGTGAAACCTTAAACACCCTGATCTTAAAATTGGTAGACTTAAGAGGTCAAGATCCCCATTCTGGTCTACCTGGAACCGCAGTGACAAGAGAGGTCGGGTGGGGGAAACCCTGTAACCCGTGGGGACGCTCTACCGTGTAGGGGTCTTCGCGGGACTCTCCCTCTCTGGCTGCCCAGGTAATTCTCAGGTGGACGATCTTTCTGATCAAGGGGTCCATCTGCCCCGCACCTCTATAGTCACCCAACACATTTTTGGGTGTCTTGATTGGGTCCATCACCTTCTAAACTTACCTCTCCCAACTGTGCATGTACGGAAGGAGGTCTCTAAGACCACCCTTAAGACCTCCTTTAGAAATTCACTCTCGTCAAGGCCAAGCCTCGACGCCCGTGTTTGTGCAGCAACACCCTCACATTATTCTCTCTTCTGATTCAGAACCAAGTTCTTCTTCTTCCCCCATCATGGCTCAGCCAGTTGAGGAAGAAAATAATCTGGAACACCAGCTCCAGCGACTCAATGACCTCTTCCAAAACTTCGTGCACCCACCACAGCGTCCTATGATGCGGAACCACTACAATCCTGCTGCGGTGGCAATTGAGCCTCGAGTTAGAATCCCGATTGGAGGACCTGATTCCGAACTAAAGCCCAACATGATTCACGCTATACCTAAATTCCATGGGCTTAATTCTGAAGATCCCTTCCAGCACATCAAACAGCTTAAGCATCTGGCCCACACTTTTGGATCAGATGCGCAAAATCGGGATATTCTTCTCATGAAGATGTTCTCCTTTTCTCTTATGGACAAGGCCGCCCATTGGTATCAAACTCAGACCCGGCCGATCAACACTTGGGAAGAACTTCAATCCGAGTTTTTGAAAAAGTTCTTTCCCGTTGGTCGGACCAACGCCTTGCGCCATCAGATTACACACTTCACTCAACAATCAGGAGAACCTCTCCATGAGGCATGGGATCGTTTTCAGGATCTCATGAGGAAGTGCCCCCATCACGGAGTTCCTAAATGGGAACAAGTCCAATCTTTTTACCAGGGACTCCGTGAGGACATCCGCCTTTTCGTCAATGCAACCTGCGGAGGAAACATCATGGGTCAACATGAAGACACCGTATGGGAGATTCTCGAAAACATGTGCGAGAACTCCATCAACAATGACTCCATGGGATTATTCGACAGGACGAATACCCGCGCAGCGACGAATCTTAAGGGAGCACATGAGACGCAGGGCCTGTCCGCATCGGTCGACCTGGAATTAATGGCCAGTCGATTGGACAAGGTCTCAATTATTGAAAAGAAGGTGGATGAGCTGACTCAGCACTTGCAGCGAGCCACCTCTGCGCGTAACTCCTTTGCACAACCTCCTTCCACACAGGAGACTGTGCAAAACATCCTGCACCGATCCTCCCCTGGGATGGATCCATATCCGTCCCCATCTGATTCTTGGACTGGAAGATCATCCGATCCTTTCTTCACCAGCCGGGGGAACTCCATTCCCCCTTTCCCTGATTCTCAGGAGGTTCCTCAGACCTGCGAGAACCTCAACGCCATCCAGAACGACCCATTCTCCAACACTTACAACCCTGGATGGCGAAACCATCCAAATTTTCAGTGGGCGGGAAATTCTCAAACCCAAAGACCACCTTTTCAGTCCCGCCCACAGCCCTCTCATCACTACCAGCCACCTCAGCCTCGGCCCAACCCTACTTATCCATCAGGGCCAAATCAAGATCAAATGTCCTTAATCCTTCAGACTCTGGCTGACATTCAAAAATCGAATGCGGCCATTCAAAAACAGCACAAGGACGAGCTTACTGAAGTTAAAACTCAGCTGGCCCAGTTGGCAAATTCTCGCCAGCCAGGCACACTCCCTTCCCAACCCCTTCCTAACCCAAATAACGTGCCAACCCAGAAGCGCGTTATGAATCCAAATTTAGGCCACGCTCAATGGATTTATCAGGCCCCTACTGCCCCATCTCCAGACGAGATGGAAGCCTCTACTTCTCGTACGGGATTTCAGCAGCAGCCACCCCTCCTCCCAAATCCAAACCAAAATCAGGCCGGATTAAATTCTGTAACAACACGTAGTGGTAAGACAACTCAGGACCCGCGTTATCCAAACCACTCCCAGCCTGATAATCATGACCCTAGGATAGTTATCCAAGGTACCGCTGTTCCAGACCCACAACCAGGACCTATCCTAGAGGAACCAACCAAGATCCCGTTTCCCGAGGCCCTGACCAAGGGAAAGAAGACCACCAAACCCGTGGCCCCTGAGGAGGACCTGGTCAAGCTCTTTGAGCAGGTCCACATAAACATCCCCTTGATGGATGCAATCCACCACGTACCAGCTTACGCACGATTTCTAAAGAATATATGTACACCCCAGCGTAAGCCGCGAACCAAGGGAGGGAGCCCAATTGTTCTGTCAGAGCAAGCCAGCTCTGTAATCCTTAGTAGACTCCCACCCAAGGCAAAAGATCCTGGAACTCCCCTGATCTCCTGTAAGATAGGTGGTACCCAATTTGACAGAGCATTGTTAGACTTAGGTGCATCTATAAATCTGATACCCACATCCTTACTTGACCATCTGGAAGAATCTGAGCTGAAACCAACTGAGGTGACATTACAGTTAGCAGATCGATCTATAAAGTCACCAAAGGGGATTCTCGAGGATGTTATCGTAAGAGTGCGGGATTTCTATTTTCCAGTGGACTTTATAGTCTTAGACATGGATGCACCTGAGAACCCTAGGGATACACCAATCATTCTAGGGAGACCTTTCTTGGCTACTGCTAGAGCCAACATCAGCTGTGAGGAGGGCCAAATAGAGCTTAAGTTTGGAGATCAAACACTGAAAATTGATATATTTAAGGCCCAACAAGGAATTAATTGCGGCGTCATCGAGCAAATTTGTGACATCAAGACTTTGGTTGATGAACCACACCTCCAGAATGACTTGAGTATTCCTCATCAACCACAGAAGGATCTTGACCCGCAAATAGAGGAGTCAAATCCAGATGTGAACAACCCAATAACTCCCACCCTTGAACCTCACATCTATACTGAACCACCCGCTGCTGCTGAAAACCCCATCCTCGAACTGAAACCCCTTCCTGCTCATTTGAAATACATCTTTTTGGGTTCTAATCAGACCCTTCCTGTGATCATCAATTCCAACCTTAGTCCTGAACAGGAATCCCGTCTGATTGTTGTCCTCCAGCAACATCGCAGAGCCATCGGATGGACCCTCGATGATTTGACTGGAATAAGTCCCTCTTATTGTACTCATCATATCTATTCAGAAGAGGGCACACGACCTTCTCGTGAAATGCAGAGACGCTTAAATCCCAATCTGCAGGAGGTCGTGAAAAAGGAGATCATCAAGTGGTTAGATGCCGGGATCATCTACCCGATCTCCGATAGTCGTTGGGTGAGCCCAATTCAGGTCGTGCCTAAGAAGGCAGGACTCACCACTATAACGACTGAGACCGGAGAAATCATTCCTACCCGATTAGCCAACTCGTGGAGAGTCTGTATAGATTACCGTCGACTCAATTCCTCCACGAAGAAGGATCATTTCCCACTACCCTTCATTGATCAAATTCTCGAAAAACTAGCGGGAAATAGGTTCTTCTGCTTTCTTGACGGGTACTCCGGTTATAACCAGGTGGCAATCCATCCTGAGGACCAAGAAAAGACCACATTCACCTGCCCCTTCGGAACATACGCTTTCCGAAGGATGCCTTTCGGTCTTTGCAATGCACCCGCTACTTTTCAGCGATGCATGCTTGCCATATTCTCAGATATGGTAGGTGATTATCTGGAAGTCTTCATGGATGACTTTTCAGTTTTCGGAGCATCATTCGACGATTGCCTCCAGCACTTGGTCCAGATACTCAGGCGGTGCATCGACGTGAATTTGGTTCTTTCCTGGGAAAAGAGCCATTTCATGGTGCCTGAGGGAATTGTCCTGGGACACTCAATTTCGGAGAAAGGTATCCAAGTGGATCGAGCTAAGGTTAATCTGATTTCTCGCCTTCCTATGCCTAGCTCGATCAGGGACATCCGATCCTTTTTAGGGCATGTCGGTTTTTATCGACGATTTATCCCTGATTTTTCAAAAATCGCACGCCCCCTGACCACTCTTCTCTCCAAGGATGTTCCCTTCGAAATCTCCAGGGAATGCACTCAAGCATTTGAAATCCTGCGTGACCGAGTCACCCAAGCCCCGATCCTACAGTCCCCTGATTGGTCTCAACCCTTTGAGATCATGTGTGATGCATCCGACTTCGCTGTAGGAGCGGTTTTGGGGCAGAAAAATGACAAGAAACCTGTGGTCATTTACTACGCCAGCAAAACACTCGATGAGGCTCAGCGTAACTATACAGTTACTGAGAAAGAGCTGCTAGCTGTAGTATTTGCCCTAGAGAAATTCAGATCATACCTTCTGGGTTCCCATGTCATCATATACTCGGATCACACGGCTGTGAGGCATCTCCTTGCAAAGAAGGACGCGAAGCCTCGATTGATCCGATGGATCTTGCTGTTGCAAGAATTTGACCTCGAGATTCGCGATAAAGCGGGAAAACAAAACGTGGTAGCTGATCACTTGTCCCGTCTTCCTTCTGAAATGATAGACCCTTCCGGACCCATCACTGAGCATTTTCCCGATGAGCACCTGCTGACTATTGGTACTAGCCTTCCATGGTTTGCTAATATTGTAAATTACTTGGCATCTCATCAGACCCCGTCCGATTGGCCGAAGGCCAAGAAAGACAAATTACGCTCCGATGCCAAGTATTACATTTGGGAAGACCCGTACCTCTTCCGCATAGGTGCCGATCAGATCATCCGGAGATGTATCCCGGAAGGGGAAGTCAACAATATCCTCTCTTTCTGCCATGACCAGGCATGCGGTGGCCATTTTGCCGGGCATAAAACCGCATCAAAAGTCCTCCAGTGCGGCTTTTACTGGCCCACACTGTTCAAAGACGCATACAGTCATTACAAGGCATGCAGTCGTTGCCAGACTTTGGGCAACATGAGCCATCGCGACATGATGCCTATGCAACCGATTCTAGTATGCGAAATCTTTGATGTTTGGGGGATTGATTTTATGGGCCCCTTTCCTGTTTCGGATGGTTTCGAATACATTCTGTTGGCTGTGGACTACGTGTCCAAATGGATCGAAGCCATACCGACCCGAACCTGTGATCACAAAATCGTTCTCAAATTCATTCATCAACACATTTTCTCAAGGTTCGGGATTCCTCGTGCAATAATCTCTGATGGGGGGACCCATTTCACAAATGCTCAGTTTAGGTCACTGATGACCAAATACGGGGTGTCTCACCGAATCTCTACTCCTTACCACCCCCAAACTAATGGTCTAGCTGAGCTGTCGAATCGGGAGATCAAGAAAATCCTACAGGTCACTGTTCGACCTGACAGGAAGGACTGGTCGTCCCGACTTCCGGAAGCATTGTGGGCCTATAGGACCGCCCACAAGACCCAATTGGGCATGTCTCCCTTTAGATTGGTGTACGGAAAGGCATGCCACCTTCCCGTCGAACTGGAGCATAAAGCCTATTGGGCAGTACGGAACTGTAATCTAGATCTTTCTAAGGCTGGGACCCACAGAAAACTCCAAATCAGCGAGATCGATGAATTACGCACAGACGCGTACGAGAACTCGCAAATCTACAAGGAGCGGGTTAAAGCCTTCCACGACAAACACATCTCAAGAAAGATCTTCCATCCTGGTCAAAAGGTCCTACTCTTTGATGCCCGACTCAAACTCTTCCCAGGAAAACTGAGATCTAAGTGGGTCGGACCATATTTGGTCCGACAGGTTTTTGGAAATGGAGCAATCGAAATCAGTCCACTCAGCCACGATTCTGAACCTTTCATCGTGAATGGTCAAAGACTCAAGCCGTTCATTGATGTAACTTCTACTGATTTGGCTGAGGCATCTCATATCCTCCTTTCCCCTTGAGCTTATTGCGCCCAGCCGATGGCATAAAACTCAGCGCTTAACGGGAGGCAGCCCGTCATTCTCTTTGAAAACCTGAAACTTGTTCTGACACCTTTCAGCACTCGAAGTTCACCCTGAACTAACACCCCCTAGGTTACAATGAGGACATTGCAAATCTTAGGCATGGGGGGGTAGGAAAGTGCAAAAACTTGTAAGAAAAGGTTTCAAGCAAAAAAAATTCACATATGCCAAAAAAACCATAAAAATTAAAAAAAAAAAAAAAAAAAAAAAAAAAAAAAAAATTTCAAAAAAGAATAAGAGGAAAAGAGGAAAAGGAAAATTTTGTGAAGGAGAAAAGAAACAAAATGAAAAAGGAGCACAAAATTATAAGAAAAGTTGATAGTCATTAGTAAGGAACTAAGGAATTAACCTAAGTTCTAGACCTCATTCAAGAAAATAACTGAAAAGTGCACAATGAGATTAGTAAGAATGCAAACCTTAGGCATTCTTGAATAGACTCTTAGTACTCATTAAGATCTGGACACTCCTCAAGAGGTTGAGGAAAATGAAAAGCTGAAGTATTAGGTCTAAGGCTTAGGGAGTATTCGGCCTCGTTAACTAATTTTTGGTTTACGGGACTCAGTAACCTAAGCACCCTAATCTCACACACAGCCTGGTTCAGTAAGCGTAAAAATCAGAATCACGCAGAAGCGTCGCAAAAATCTGAAAAGAACACCTAGAATAGGAGCGGCCGATCAACACAAGTTGATTTGGACGAGTTCCCAGCGCGGAGAGGCGGGAAATCCCCTCGAAGATGCGTAACAAAATATCATCTCCTCGGTGCTTGTCTCTTAGGATATTTACATATCCTACGGGGGGCATGTAAGCACTCTGCTGGTTCAGATTCCATGGATGGCATTATCTCGAAATGTCAATTGCCAGGGTCTGGATTCGGCCACGGAATACCATGGATGGGATTATCTCGAAATCTCAATAGCCAGGGTTCCGGGGGTTGCCATGGGCGGTGCTATCTCGAAGCATCGATCGCCAGGAACCCTTGAGGATTGATGATGGGAGCAAGGAATCTGATACAGACCGTGTTGAAAAGCCAATCCTAGACTAGAACTAAAAAGAAAAAGAGAGAGAAAACTCTCCAAACAGAAAAAAACTTTCTATCTCTCTCTCTTACAAAACGCACTGCGAACTGAGCCAGGGCTAAAATCATTTCAAGCACGGGTGCTTTAACCACGAAGTCCAATAAACCTTAGGTTAGTTCTTGTGGGCCTTAAAAACCTTTGCTAAAAGACTGAGGCTAAGGCTAGACAGATTTGGATCTTGATTGGTACTAGAGTATCTTTTAGGCCTATGGTCAGCATTCTAACCTAATCTATGCTCAAATAAAAAAGCACTTATCTAAGACCATTGAAAACTTCATGGTCTAGAACAAGGGTTGAAACCTTAAGTTTTTTTTTTGCTAAGGGACTAGCAAAAGCTAGGCATGGGGGTATGATGAGAACCTCATCATGAGCCATAACTAGCTCATTTTGACCCAATACAAAGGATAAAAGCTCCTATATATCTCAAGGAAAGGCTTAACTCAGAGAATTCTGAGTTTGAGAAGAAAACCAGTCACAAGGGGTAAAAGTGCAATTTTACCAGTATAATCTGCATACAGGGTAATTCTGGGCCCAAACACAGGTCAAAACAGCTTAATAAGAATAAAAGTGGGATGAGATGATCTAGCAAGGGCTACAGCACTTCCAAGGAACCAAATGATAATCTGTAACCCTAAAACAACCCACTTCAATTCACAAGGTTCGAGGCAAAGTAAAAATAGAATAAACCCTCTAAAATTCATAGAAAAATAATCTCTAGGGTTTAGAACCTTCAATTTGGCCTTTAGAACCCATTTTGACCTACATTGAGAACCATGCCCAATTAATAACTTAATTTGGGTTTTTGCGCAAATTGACCGGTCAAACAAGGTTTAATATGAAAATAAAATTCACCATCAGATTCCTTAGGTCCTAATTAGTCATGTATAAAAACTTGAGCCTAAGAAGAAACCTCCTTGACCGAATTTACACTTTGGTCCTCATATATTTACTCTTTGGCCCTCAACTTTTGAACCCTCGCATTTAGGCCCCTAACTCTCCTTCGTTCTTTGCAAACAGGTCCCTCCTGCAAAACCCTGCCAGCACCATGCTCCGGCGACCTTGCGCGGAGCATGGCGCCGCGCAGGGTGAGGTGGAGGACCTGGCAAGTGTACCGGGGGTGCCCTGCGTCGTCAGCCGTCGCAGGAGCACCCCCATGGTCACTGTAGCCCCCCATACCGGCCGTGCGAACGCACGGACGGTATGGGTTCGAATTCCGACCATGCTCCGGCGAGGGAGACACGTCGTCTCCCTCCGCCTTCCTCCCTGCTACAACCCTATAAATACCCCCCGCCGCTCCACCGACCAAGGCAGCCTGGATCTGACGGAGAAAACCCCCAGCTTTCGTCTCTTCTTTCTCCGGCAGACGCTCACCAGCTCCGGCGACTTCCTCTCCCTCCACCTCTTCGCTCTGCCGCACTACCAGCAGCAGAAACCTCCTCCCCTGCTCTTCCCGCGCCACGCCGCACCCAGCTGGCGCCTCTCCAGCCTTCTGCTCGCCGCCGCCCCTCTCCCTGAGCATCATCTTCTCCGGCGACAGTCGATACGACTGTCGCCCTGTTCCTCCCCCTTCGTCCCTGCAGTTAAGTTAGACTTACTCCCCTTCTCCTCCTCTTTCTTTCCCCGCTTTCGATTTAGTCAATTAAGCCCTCTACCGACCCTGTTCACCCTCATCCTCTCCGCCTCCGACCACCCTCCGGCGAGCCGCTCCCATCACCTCAGCGACCCACACGGCTCGCCGACCACCGCAGAACTTCCGCCTCCTCACCCTGATCCTCTTCCGCCCCTCCACTTCCCACCAAACACCCTCTGCAGACCCACCGAACACACCCACTCCCTCGCTCACAGTCTGACCTAGGACGACCTAACAGCTCCATCACACCCCCTGCAGACCCCCTGACCACCTTCGCCGTGCCACGGCGAAGGTCCTCCGCCTGTCTGATTTGGCCGAGAGGCCGTGCCATTGGTTTCAGGTTCCAGGCCTTGGCCGCCATTGGCGAGGAAGCTCGAAGCCTGCTCGAGGTTGCTCCAAGCCGAGATATCCCAGATTGAATAGCCACGGCCAGCGCGGAAGAGTCTCACGCACACACCCTGGCCCTCGATTGGAGCTGTACGCCTCAACAGCCGATGCAATTGGGAGCACCATCCCTGCTGCAGGCGTAAGAAAATTGGGGTGGGACATTTAGTCCCACCTCGGAATCTCTCAAAGGCGCGCGGACACATAAATTGAAAAACTGCCGTATGCTGTTTGCCTCAGTTACCACGGGGTGAGGTCCCTCTCACCCGACCCGACCCGACTCGGCCTCGTCCGTGACCACGCCCCGCGGACCTGGCCCGACCCGATTAGACTGACCTGCACTCCTCGCCCACCACGCACGCCGGTGGGCCTGGACCCGGGCCTGATCCGAACCCGATTACCCGATAGCGCTCTGGGAGAGCTTCCGAAGAGTGATTTCAGAGAGAGAGAGATACGCGGGGGAAGGGGGTAGAGTAGGTTTTTGCCTTCTGATGAACTCTTGAGCGTGCAGGCACAGGTGAAGGACTGCGGAAGAAGAAGCAGCTGCACTGTAGCAACTGCTCAGTTAAGTCGTCGAAGCACCGGGCCAGACGACGGACAGCCAGCAGCCAGAGCAACACAGAAGGCAGGCTGAAGAAGAAGGAAGGGAGACTTAGTAGCCGAAGGCAGAAGCACCACGATTGCAGAAGAAGAAATGAAAAGAAGCAAGAAGCAAGAAAAGAAGAAGACGATCTGAAGAAAAAGAAAGAAAGGAAACAAGGAAGAACAGAAGAAGAAGAGCACGAGGGGAAAATCTGAAGAAAGCAGAAGAAAAAGAAGAAGAAGAAGAAGAACAGGAAGAACCAAAAAGAAAGAGGAAGATCTGAAGAAAGCAGAAGAAAAAGAAGAAGAAGAAGAAGAACAGGAAGAACCAAAGACAAAGAGGAAGAAAGAAGAAAAGAAGCAGAAGCCAATTTTTCATCTCTCTCTCTCTCTCTTTATTTTTGTAATAGAATTTGTATATCTCTAGAATACAACTTGCTCCCTGAGTTCGACCTCGGGAACTCTTTTATTTTTCCGAGTAAAAAATTTTTATATGAAACGTTGGTAACAACCGGCTTTACTACAACGAATTAACAACGAAAACCGACGTTCCATCAATACCCCTGCTTCCACTAGCAAGGATCATATTGTTAAGGGCCTTATTTCCTATAATTGGTCCAATGTGTGGTACATCAGGAATAAACTTAGGAGAGATCAGATTAATTTTCCAATATTAAGCATCTCTTACTCAAAAGCTGGCTTAAGTTTGACATTGCTATTTGGCTAAAGAATATGCGTCCTAGGACTATTATAGTCAATTGGATTTGTCCCTCTCACGATCTTAAAATTAATGTTGTAGTTATCTCTTGTGGGCCATCCTCCAAGATGGGCTAGGTTATGAGGGACCTAAATGGAGAATTCGTTAAAGCTGCTGCTGGAGCTATCCCCTTGATTTTTAAAGAGAAAGCTATCATTCTTTCCTTCATCCATGTGCTCAGGAATGTTGAAGATTCTTCTATGATGCACTTGGAATCGGATTCTACTTTGTTGGAATTTTGGTGGACAGGAAAGATGGCCCTTCCCTGGATTCTTAGGTAGGATTTTAGTTCTATTCAGATTTGCAGGAATCGAATCGATGCTATCCGTTACATATCCCTTGCTGTGAATACCCTTGCCTCCTATTTTGCAACCTCTGCCATTAGAGGATGGACGATCATCACCAACTATTATCAGCTCTCCATCAAGGCTAAGGGGCTGATTAGGCTTGACAAGCTATAATTTTCATATGTTTACTCTTCTCTCTGATTCTTGTCAGGCTTTTGTTTTGCTTTTAATTTTATTTTGTAGTGTTACGTAATAGGTCACAAGTCGTGGCCCTCTTTTCCTTGTACCTGGCAGGTTGAGGTTTGGTTCCCCTACCTTTTTATTGCCTCTAGGGAGTGGAGATGAATAAAATCGACTCCTATTTAGGAAAAAAAAAACCAAATGCTGAGTTGACATTTACCACTCCTGCGGCTAGCTCCTTGTGTAGTGCTTACAAAATCAAACACAAGTAAACACAAGCAATTTATTTTTCATATGAGATAAACTAAAGAAAGGTGGAAAATGTGAGATGGTAATCATTGACTTCTCGGCAACGATGCCAAAAAATGACATGCTTGGCTTGATAAATATAAAAAAAAAGTTGTTGTAGCTTGAATTTCATGCAATAACTTTTAAAAATATTGAACTCGTAAATAATTAAATCAATGTTGAGTCTGAGTTGAACACTGGGAGGCTTAGATGTTCACTTGCTTACCCGGTCTTTCTCTCAATGGTTCATCTCTTCTTGCCTGCCCCCACCCCCACCCCCCCCATTTTTTTTGGTTTTTAGAATAATACAAATTTTTTTTGTTTTTTAGATGACGGTTCAAACAATTAGTTTGCAATAATGGAAATAACAAGTAATACTAGCTCAAAATGAAGACCATGGAGTGAGCTCACAAGGGACAATGAGGATCCCAGTGTAATCACACCAAAGTCAAGAGAATGCAAATCGACAAATAATTAACTAGAGAACATCAAATGATATAAAGATGCATCTAATTCCATAGAGTCTCACAGCTACAAGCTCACTACAACAAAAGAGTTGCTACTCATTGTAAAGTTTTGAACCCCTAGGCACCTGTTAGGCGTAAATTAAGTTTGTATGCTTCGAAAATTGAAAAATTTTTATTTTTAATCAAATTGTGTCAACCCTCGAAAAATATACCTTATATCATTGTGTTCTTTTCATATCAAGTTCTCCAATAGACTAATTGAATAAAAATTGGAGGTCGATTGTATTAAAACAAAAGAATGACGTTGTATCAAACGTAGGTTGATTAACATGTTATCCTCTCAATTTATTTTAACTTATTATCCTTTCGTTCGTTTCTTTTGGCTCACTTTAAATCCCGGTCATTTCTTTTGTATTCTCTGTGTATATATACATACCCCCATCGAACCCCGAAAACAAACTCATAAGCAGACGCAATCCCGTTCCCTTCACCAAGAGAGGAAGGAAAGAGCGAGAACGGGAGGAAGAGAAGACGAGGAGAAGAGGGTAGACCGCCGCCACCTCCCTTCTTGCTTCATCTCCAACAATGGACTCTGGTCGCGAAACCGATCCCACTCGCCATAGACGGGGAGAGCGAGCGACAAGGTAAGGAACGTTCCTTGTTCCTCGTTTCTTTCTTGTTCCTGCTGCTAAAGAATTCACGAAGGAAACAAACTGATCGAAGGGGAGAGTGGTGGTACGGATCTGTCTCGCAAGACCGGCTAGAGTCCTGATCGAACTTGCCAGATGATTGGCGCTGGAACGACTGGCCATCATGGCTAGTGGACGTGCATGCATGCGTCCTTCTCATGGCATGCACGTCGAGGAGAAGAGGAAGGGGAAGGCGGAGTCGTCGGCTGCCGCTGGCGGTCATTGGAGACCGGCGTGATGGCGGCAAGGTGAGCGGCGCCCAACGGGGGTGGATCGCCGGTGGGTGGATGACTGTGCATGGCCCCTCGAATCCGCACGTGAACAGTGCGAGAAGAAGACCGAAGGTGAGGGAGGTCTCCGGCGACCGGTGCGCCTCCGGCCAGGCCGCCGGACGTGGCTGGCGTCAGCAGCGGAGGCAAGGCTGGCAAGGACGTCGGCCGTGTGCTTGCATGAGGGGCTGTATCCCCGTGAACAGTGCACGCAGGGGAGGAATCGAAGGGAAGAAGACGGGAGGAAGAAGAGCAGGACGGCTTTGGTTTTGAAAATATTACGATTTTTGAATTTTAAGTTTTTAATATTGCGTTTGGGTCGCTGATAGCTGTCCTCTTTGTTTGATTAAATTAGGGAGTAATGGAAGCCCGTTTCTGACAAACCACACGCCATTGGGACCGTATTGAGATGTATTTTGACAAAATAAGTTTCGAATTCTCATCAGAAGTGTCAAATTATAATTTTACCCCTAAAATTCTACTATCTACATTTTTAACACATCCTCTCGTATCTAATTTGAAGATGAACGCACGAGGTGAGTGCATGATATGAGAAATCCCCAATGTACATCTCAGAGTCACCTCGACTCCCTGATAGAGTAATTTACATTTTCTTTCCCTAGCGAGTTGCATAAGTTCCATCTTTCTTGTCAACGCTGCTATTTTATATGAAATTCCTATCATTCCTGAGTCTCGGAGTCCTTGAATATTAGAATGTCGAATTAATTATCCCATGTGGGTTAGAATGATGCAAATAGAATGAAGAGATTAATGCACCTTGAAGAGGAGGGATTAATTGAAATTTACTGCATATGGATTTTCATTTGGAATAATCAGGTTGAAATTCTATGAGTAAAATGCTTTTATTGTAGGAATGATTTGATAATTCTCTGTACTGCATCTTAATATAAAGGTGAAATAAATATTTGAGGAATGATTTATGCATGAGAATTATTACACAACGATTATCTCTGTGATAAGTGAAAGTTTGAATATGATGAAATCAGGATTGAATATGCATGGTCAAACATAGTTGTTGGATTAGGGAGTGCACTAGCCTCCATGCATCTTTGTGATAGGCCTATTGGCTAACCAGGTAGCAAGGTAGGGGTACGCAGGTAAAATATAAAAATATTAATATGGTGATTAGTTGGATACATACCTAGACGGTGGACAGAGCTATCTACGAGCCTGGGTAGGTTGCGTCTATGCGTATGGCTCGTGATATGCAACCAACACACTATCTACACCAGGATCTTGAGGTGATGGAACGAGATCTAGGGTGAGTACACAGTTCCCTCTAGGCTAAGAGGGCACTACGTAATTGTCCTATCTCTCGGGAAATCGCGGTGAGATTTTCTTGTATTTTCCAAGAAATTTGAAAAAGAAGTAAATAAAGCCTGAACCCTTGAGAAAACGATTAAAGAATAAAAAGGGAATTAACAAGTGGTACCCTCTTTTCTTGCATACTTTATTTTGTCACTTTTCTTTATCTACACTACTCTACTCAGCATTACTGACGACTACTTTTGGACTCAGGTATCGTGGAGCAGTCAGGAGTGGCTGTACACGGGGCAATAGGAGCAAGACCGAGTTCAGCTCTCATTGATGGTCTGTGATGTCTAGGGGCTCTTTTCAGTGTAGCCTTTTCTATTTTCTTGGTCTTGTAGCAGATAGCTTTCCCATACCTTTTTCTTTCTACTTTTAGATTATGGTTATGATTACTGCGGATGAAATCGCTTATCCTTTTTTGCTTTATTTTCCTATCACAGTGCATTATGATTGCGTTGTTTGGCTATGTTGATATTTTATGATATGTGTTGGGTGACTGCGATCCTATTTTGGTTGACTTGGTGACTTGCATTTCACCATTCTGAATTGCATAGTAGGGTTCGGGTCCTTACAATAATGGCCAAAAGGTGAGTGATTGCCATGAAATCACAGTCGTAAAAATACAATCGTTGTAGTTGAAATCGTAAAGATACTATTAAATTTATAATACCAAACTTAGAAAATCATGCAATTTAAAAATGAATTTTGGGTCATCTCTGGGAGGCAACTGGTGTTTTTCACTTCCTAAAAGGGATAATTTTTTTTTGTATTTTATTTTTTATAGTTTTTTGTATTTTTTTTATAAGGAACAAGTTAGAAGAAAATTAAACTAAACTAACAACTAAGAAAGCAAATGCGAGGAAACTAAGCTACTAGCTACAAAAATAAATGCGAGAGACATAAAGACATGTAAAGGAAAGTTTCACTAAAGATTGAAAGAGTTCTAATACATCAAAGTAAAAATACAATAATGAATACTACAACTAGAACAGCTATAATAAGAAAAAGCATAAGTAGAGGCGGTGATGGCCATGAAGGCATAGCCCAGAGAGATGTGGAGACGAAGTGGACATGAAGGCGCACCCAACAGAGAGAGTGGTTGGCATAGAGTTCCTTGAAGGTGTGGAAAGGCCCACGTCCAAGGAAGGTGGGAGATGATGGTGGAAGATGAATATGGTGGTGGAATACTAAGGGATCTAATGGTGCACCAAAGAACTAATGGAACTAAATTGCAAGCTAAGGACAGGAAGAGACCTGAGAAAACTTGATGGCCACCAAGGGAGGATGTTCAAGGGTTTAAATAGATGAGGTGGGCGTCCAAGGTGGCTTGGGAGGCAAGGTTTGTGTTTAGGTTTTTGAAAATTAGGTTTAGGTTTAGGGTTTATCTAAATAGGAAAGTAGGATCTAATTGCCTTCAATTTTCAACCACTTTATAATTCGAATTTCAAGTTGTACATAAAAGAAAAGTTATAGCCCTTGAATTAAATTTTTTTCAAAGCAACTTTAATCACTCAATTTGAAGTTAAATTAAGAAAATTGTGACCAAAATACTAAAGATGTGTCAGGCTGTCCCAAATTTCGGGATTGGGATCTTGATTAGAGAAATTTAAGGGATTTATTTAGAGACCTAATTGCATACAATCAAGGCCACTTATTACTAATTGATTTTAAAAATATTTAAGGCATTTTTGTGTAGAAGAATTAAGTGGCACATGTCAATAATGTGTAGGGCTCCATGGGATGGAATTAGGATTAGGACTAGGATTAGAATTAGGATGAGGTAGTGTCACTAGGTGAGTAAGCTAGGTTTTAGGACTAGGTTTAGGAGTGATCCTAGGGTTGAGGAAAATGTTTAGGGAGATAAGTGGAGCTATTTTAGGGTTAAGATTAGGTATTAAGATTAGGTTTTGGGTGAGGGCTAAAATGGGCAAGTGGGGCTAGGGTTAGGGTTTTGGATTTAAGTAGTCAGAAATGAATTCTCTTCCTCTTGCTTGCACCTTTGGAGCTCAGTTTTCCTGCTTCCTTTCCTCTTGAGCTTGACTATCAGATTTCTTCATAGTGTAAAGCACAAAATTAGGCTCAAAATTATCATTTTACCCCTAGCATGCAAATATGCAATTATGTATAATATGACCTAAATCTAACGCAACTAATACCCAAAACCAATAAAATTAAGCAGGTTATTATATAAATTAGCTCACTCATCAGTGAGCTCACAAAAAGGAAACAGAATGTCCCTCTTGTAATCACCTAGGGTTTATTACAAGAAAACAAAAAAATGGAAATGAAATAATTATAGAAAATGCAACATAGAGCGACACTCGTGTATGGATTTACACGCTTCAAATGCAACCACTTGAAGCCTTCATGGAGTAGATGATGAAAGTGTTGATGGTGGTAGCGTGGAGGTAAGGGTGGTGGGTATGGTTGCGTAGGGATCCATGGAGGTCGAGATGGTGAGGCGTGGAGAGTAAGGGAGGGGGTGATGGTGGCATTGGGCGAGTGAAGAGGAGGAGAGGGGGTGGGGGGCTACCCTAATGTGTGTTGCAATGGAGAGGAGATGGGTTTATGTGTTGCAATGGAAAGGAGAGGAGACGAGAATAGAGGAGAGGGTGTTGGAATGGGGAGGGAGTGGGCTTATATAGAAGTGGTGGGGTGGTTTATAGGAGGGGCTAGGGTTTTAGTGGGGTGGAAGATGAGGTGGAGGGTGAGGTGGAGAGGGGTGGTGAGGTGGAATGGTGACTAGAATGATGACGTGGCAGAGATCTTAAGTGAAATTTTAGGTGAAGGTAGGGGGTGTCTCATGGGGTAATTTAGTATGGGTTTGGGTTTAATGGGCTATGGTTATTTTGGGTTTCAAGATAGCTCCTTGTATCTTGAAGGACATCTCCCTCATTCTTTATTAAGCACAGACTTTTTCTTCTCCTCAAGCTAAGTTAATCATGCATAGGAAATCATTTATTAAGCTCAAAATAGCATGTATTCGGTTCATAAGTGTAGATATGCTAATATGCATGAATATGTGCTATGTACAATATATTAATGCATGAGAATCAACAAAATCAGGCATGCTACATGTATGAATTATGCATTTATCAATGCTCTTACCCTTTGGTCATGATTTTGGAACCACGACAAAATGTAACCCATGGTCATGGTTCCACTAAAAATCATGAGTAAAAGGAGTAAGGAGCACTGGACTTTTTGTCACAATTCCAAAATCGTGACCAAAAGTTAAAATAATAATAATAATTTCCCTCCCCTTTCCCTTCGCATGCCATCCCCAATCCCAACCTAAACCTATCCTCGCCCTCTCTTATCCCTGCGAAACCCTCTACTGAACATGAGCCTCCTCCCTCCTCCTTGCAACGCCATGAAGCCCATCCCCATCATAGTAAACACGAGCCTCCTCCCCATCGTCCTCCTCACCCTCACATCCCCACGTTGTTTCCCCTTATCCTCCTCGCCCTCACCTTCCTCCGCCCACAACCTCTATCGCTACTACATCTCTACCACCTCCATTAATGCTATACCACCAATTCATCTCTCCTTGTCTCAGTCAAGTGGGCAAGATGAAGTTTGTGGGCTTGGATCAAAGCTTAATGCCTTCCAGATGGACAAAAGTGATAGTATGTTATGAATGCGGCCTCAAGATGGGTTTTTAAGATGTCTGGGAAGTGACCCAGACGTCTGACCAGACGTTTGGAACCCTTTCCAGACGTCTGGTATTAAATTTTTGCAGCGTACGGGTTGCGTCTGTGCGCATGCGCGCGCAGACCTGCACCCGCCCCTCTCTTCCCTCTTTTTCCCTCTCTCCTCCTGTAGGGCGCAGCGCTTCTCTCTCTCTCTCCCCGCGCGGCCTTATAAGGCCCCTCGCCCTCTCCCTCACCCTCATCTCCTCTGCGTCCTTCATCTTCTTCTCCCAGCCGGTGTGAGAGCGCGAGCGAGCGAGTGGCGGCAGCAGTTGCCTCAGCGAGTGTGCGGGAGGAGGTGTTGTGCGACGGAGGAGACGCTTGACAGTGAGGGCTCGAGCTTGCCGGGGCAGCTAGAGCTGACCGACGAGGGGGAGCAGCAGGCGTGGAGTGTCGTAGAGGGACTCCTGCAGCTCGAGCAGCAGGCGGACGGGGCGCGGCGAGGCCGTGCGTTGCGGGTGGAGAGCCAGTTGAGCTCTGGTTCTGGAAATTTTTCCAGAATCAGACGTCTGGGCTTACGACCAGAAGACGGTGAAGACGTCTGGAGGACTATCCAGACGTCTGTCAGGTAAGATATTTCGGTCTTCTTCCTTTTCGCCCGTACGGCCATGCAGCCGTTCGCCGCGCCTTCATCTGCGACCCGTCGTACTGAGAGCAGGTATGGGTGCATGCAGGTTCTGCTCGGAAGGGCACGAGGGCTCGCCATCCCACGTGAATTGGACGTCTGGCCGCAGTGCCAGACGACGGGAAGGACTTCCAAACGTCCGGGGTGAGCATCGGACGTCTGGGAACTAAGCCAGACGCCCCCGCAGGCTTCTGGACGTCTGAGGGACTACACAGAACGAAGGTACGCTCTGACCCACATTTTAAGACGTCTAGAAGAGGTTCCAGACGTCTGATTTTGGGCAGTTTCGTCGTTTTCGACCCGTTTAGGGCCCGTTCGGAGTCCGTTTTCTGCGTTTCGAGTTGGGTTCTTTCCAGAATAAAATCCTCTACCCGTTTACAGTAATTATATACCATTCTGAGAAACTCCTTGTGTTTGATCCTTATGTTAGGACCCCGTTCCATTGCAGTCTTGGGGGTTGCGGAGGCGCGCGGGATTTTCGACCACGCCCCCAATACTCCCGTTGTAGCTGGTAGAGTGGCTTTTAATTTATTTAGCATAATTTGTTACAATTGTAGAACAATTAATAGAGTCTAGGGTATTGCATGAACCCTAGGACTGAGAAACTAGATTGAATGATAGATCCTAGGGTATTGCATGAATCCTAGGACTGGAAAACTAGATTGAATGATAGATCCTAGGGTACGGCATGAATCCTAGGACTGGAAAACTAGTGGAATATATATATATATATATATATATATATATATATATTGCAGTCTTGGAAAAGTGGAAAGGAATTAATAGCTGCATGTAAGTTAATAGCTGCCTGTTATGAATGAATAAATATGATTAAGAGTATGGGTTGCATGAACGTAAGACTGGAACAGTCAAACCTACAATGGCCAAACAAAAAGAATATGAACCCTACGGGGAATTAGGAGTAGAACTCTTGAAAAGAGAATAGAATGGAACTGAGAAAGTGAAACGTGGAAGTGTGTTGTCTCTTGGGTACGTGGTACCAAAGAGAGCACACATTACCTCTTAGTGTAGAGGGGAGCTTGCCGCCCTCAGGTTGAGATTGAGGTGGGTTTGGCCACTGTACACCGACTTGCTGGCCCTCGCGTACACAGTACCGAGGAGAGCTACTAGTGTAGGGAGAGCACTAGCTACCCCACGGGCCCCGGGGTTCTGCTAGCCTCCTACACCGACTTGTTAGGCCCACTGGGCAAATCAGGGTAGTTAGGCGAGGGTGCGCGGACTGTGGAGGGGTTGGACCCCTGTTACTGAGAGGGCTCTGCCCTATACTGGTTCCGTGCTGTGTTTTGAGCGCACCCGTTAACGGAAACGACTGACCGCGTGCCAGTGCGAGGTAGCTACCTGTGCGCTTATCGCACGTGCCGTAGTCACCGTTACGTCTGTCAGCGACCTTGGGGTGGTTGACTGAGGGTAGGACCACCACAGGAGACTCTCCCGGCCAGGAGAGCACCACGTGTTACTTCTACTTTTCGGAAAAGACTGCAATCAAGATCATTCCCACGAGGAACATTCAAGATCAAGTGAAGGATCTGAGAAATAAATAAATCGTGTAATAATAGAAGGACGTAAATAAAGAAAGTAAAATATAACAGCTACTGTACACTCTACTGCTTCCTTAGTTTTTAGCTGCCACTCTACTCAGCGTTTCGCTGACGTGTTACACTCGTTACTTTTCAGGATCAGGTGTTGAGCAGCCAAGGGTCAGCGGCTGCAGAGGACGCTGGGCCGAGTAGGGTCCAGTAGCGTTACCCGCAGTTTTTTTTGTACTTTCTGCCACTGTAGTGAGTAGTTTCCTTGTTACTCCTTGTACATCTTTATTGTAAACTTCATGTTATGTACATATTTGTTGTTCTACTGTTGTGGTAGTGTATACTGTAGTAATTCCTTTTCTTACTGTTGTATTTTGTTACTGCTAGTTATATTCATGCTGAATGTGGTTTATTTTACTGCTCTTTTGGTTACTTCCTCGTTGGACGACTAGGTCTTGGGATTAGTCGAGTCGGTCCGATTCTCGTGTCTCGTAGGGACTCGGGAATCGGGTCGTTACATAGTAGGTGAGATTTCTAGGAACTTTTAGATTCTTGATATGAAGCTTTCCCCTTTTATAGTTGATGGACGTTTAAATTTTCTTCAACACCCAACAACCTCATATAATTACCACATTTACATGTCTTAGTTGTTCCTAGTAGAGCATTTAATTGAAACTTTCGAAACATGGCTTTAACAAACATAAATAATTCAATAATAACAAAGAATATCATGCTACTCCATCACATTTCATGCACGATTTATGATTGAACCTTTTAGAATAGAGTACTCGACTTGAGCACAATCACACAGAAAAAAAGAGAGATTGGTGACCCAGTTCCACCTTAACTAGTGTACGTCTAGGGAGAGTGTGAGACTCTCAGAATTTACTATTGGTTTTTGTGGATACAAAATACAAGGAAGTTCTCTCTGTCCTTTTCTCTCAGATTGTGTCACTCCATGCATTCAAGCAACCTTGGTTTATATAGGTCACGTGAGCCTTGAACAAGGAGATTGTGGTCAATTAAGTAGATGATCGTGGGTCTGAAACCACGATCCCATGATCTCCTTCAATAATGAGGAAGTGCCCCTAAAATAACCATCGCATTCATCTACCTTTCGGGTAGTAAGAGTGAGCCGACCTACCAGGTTTTCAAATGAAGAACTACCTCCAAGTAGTTGGAACTAGTCGAGCTACCAGGCGGGCAAATGAAGATCCACCTCTGAGTAGTTGAACTTAGCTGGGTTACTGAGCCAGGTAATCGAACCTAGCTGGGCTACTGGGCAGGCAGGTTGTTGGACTAGGTCCATACGGGTATTCTGAAAAGATCATATTCCTTTAATGGGCCTTCTTAGCAAGGCCCAATTGAGAGGATTTTTCTTCCCTCATCAGTTGCCCCTACTTTCTTTGTCGGCTTAAACAATAAAGAAAGTAATGGAATAAATTCATCAAATGGAAATAAGTTCATGCCAATGATGTCATCGAGGATTGGTCGACTATATATTAAGCAACTCAATCAGCTTAGAAAAGGGCAAGGGAAAATGATGTTTGCAATTGTCGGCAATTGAAGCCTGGATTATTATTCATGATGGCAGGCAGGTAGCCATGCATCAGAAAAAAGATGGGCATATTGTTCTCACGTTTTGTGCGGGTTTAAAGTATATCACGTTGTAGTATAACCGACAAAATGTTTAAACAAATATAAGGAATTTTATTACTCGAAAAACTAAAGTATCCGAGGTCAAACACAGGGAGCAAGCTCAGTACTTTTTAAAACCAAAGAATACAACTGTTAAATGAAAAGGATTGATTCAAAGAGAGAATTTTAAAAAGGATTTGTGAAATAAAAATAGAATTGGACATCTGATTTCTGTATCAGACGTCTTAAATGTAATCTCCTTTCTCTCTTCTTCTTCATTGCTCTTCTCTCTTTCTGCCTTTGCTTCTTGTCTTGTGCAGGCTTCTTCTTCCTGCCTTTGTTTCTTTTCTCTTATTTCTTCTTCTGCCTTGCCTTTCTTCTTCTTCACTTGGCCTCTCTTCATTCTTCTCTCTCTTCTGCCTTGTCTTCCTTCTTCCTTCTTCTTCTCTGCGAAAACTTCTCCTTTCACTGCTACACAGCCTCTTCTTTCTTCTCTTCCTGTTCTGCAGCTGCTAAGTGTTCGCTACCTCTTTCGCTTCTTCCTTCCTGCACACACCACAGTCAAAGCAAAACCTACACCCATCCCTCTACCCAACCGTCTCTCTCTCAAGCAATTCACTCAACGACGCTCTCCCAGAGCCACACGGGTAGTCGGGTCGGATTCGCACCCGGGACCAGGCGCACCGGCAGGTGGCGATGCGCGAGGAGTGCATAGGTTTAGGTCGGGTCGGATCTCGCCAGATCCGCGAGGTCAAGCCGCTGACGAGGCGGGTGTGAGGGCAGGTGAGGGACCTCACCCCTGTGCTTACGGAGGCAATGGGCTTAAAACACAAAAATAATTTATATGATACCTGTGTTTTGCAATCCCACGATGTGGGACTATCTGGTCGGTCCTGCTTTCGCGCCTGCAGAGCTTTCGTCGCGCGATTGCTCCTAGCTGCTGGCCTCTCTGTGCGACTAGCTGGCCTCACTCACTTTGCGACACTCGCGTGAGTCTGCTGCACCTGTAGCCTGGGAGTCCTGGTACCTGAAGCTGCTGCAAGCTCCTTGCTGCTTCGGCTGATAATGGCGGCCGAAGCTTAAACCTGTCACACAAAAGAACGGCCTATTGGCTCAATCAGATTGGCTAGAAACCTTCGCCGTGGCACGGCGAAGGCGGTGCTGCAGGCTGCAGGTCGGCCTAGGCATGCGTGCCTAGGTCAACCTATTGCCGGAGTTGTGGGGTTGGTCGGGGGGTTATTGTGGAGGTCTAGAGTGGCAGTGGAGGGGTGGAATGAGTTCCTGGTGGTGAGGCGAAGCTCACGAGGGGGTTGGCGAGCCGTGTGGAGGGGCGGAGTGGTGTGGGCGGCTCGCTGGAGGTTGGTCGGAGGCGAGGAAGATGGAGGTGTTCAGGCACTGTCGGCGGTAAGTAGATAAAATAGCAAGGGAAAAAGAGAGAGGGGAATGTGGAGAAGGTATTTGGCCTAACTACAGGGATGAAGGGGGACGGAGATGAGAACAGCAGTACCTGCTGTCGCCGGAGAAGATGCTGCCCAGTGGGGGAGAACGGCGGTGACGACGGGGTTGAGGCGGCGTGCGCGGGTGCTGCGCGACGCGGAGGAGAGTCAGGAAGATAACTCTGCCAATGGTTTTGTGGCAGAGCGAAGAGGGAGGGGAGGGGGGTTCGCCGGAGCTTGCTGGGAATTTTGGCCGGGCAGGAGGAGATGAATTGGAGGTGGAAACTTGGCCAAATCAAGCTGAAGATGAGCGGCCGGAGGTGTGGGTTCTTATATAGGCACTGGGCCAGTCGTTCAAGGCATGGAAGGCACGCAATCGTCTAAGGTCAGTCGCTGGAGATGGAAAGAGTTTAGATACCCAAATCCCTCGTGTGTTCGCACGAGAGATTGGGTTCACACCAGGGATCAAGATTGGCCTCAGATGGAAGGGAATTCCTCAGAGAATCTCCTTTCCATTTCTGGGAGGGGATCTCTGAGGAATCAGAGAGGATTCCCTCTCAAATCCTCGCTGGAGCAGGATTCTGCCGTAATAATGGCGGCAAGACCTGATTGGAAAGGTGGCGAGGAAGTTAGGGGGCTTTCTGTTATGCTTTTCAAAAGATAGGGACCAAATTGTGATTTGGGAGTACTAAATTGCAAAGTAGGTCAAGATGACCTCCCCTTAGGTCCAAATTTTGGTACAAACCTAATTTTGACCTAAGGAATCCAATGGTGAAGTTGGATTTTAGGTTTGACCTCATTTAACTGGATATTTTACGTAAAAACCCAAATTAGGTTAATTGATGAACTAGGACCTTAATCTAGGTTAAACTAGGTTCCAAAGGCCAACTTAAGTGTTCTAAACCCTAGGGGATATTTTTCCATGATTTTTAGAGGGTTTAATTGATTTTTATTCTGACCGGAACCTTATTAATTTATGCGGGTCTGTTTTAGGGTTACCAAGTATCATTTAATTCTTAGATTGCACATAAACCCATTTCTGATTGACTCAACCCACTTTTTATCTCATTTAGACCATTTGACCTATGTTTTGCCTCTGAGAAATCCCTTTTATGTACTGCAATGGTAAAATTACAGTTTTAACCTTTATTTCATGTTTTCTTCTCAGAGCACTTGTTCCTTTAGTTAAGCCTTCTTCTAGGTTATGTAGGAGCTTTTATCTTCTTTATTGAGTCAAAATGAGCTAGTTATGGCTCATGATGAGGCTCTCATCATACCCCCATGCCTGGCTTTTGCTAGTCCCTTAGCAAAATTTCAAAGTTTTAACTTCCACTCTAGACCCTAAGTGTCTGTCAACAATGATAAGTGCTTCTCCTTTTGTGATTAGGTAGGAATGCCGACAATAGGCCTAGAGGTACTCAAGTACCAACCAAAATCCGGACCTGTTCCACTTTAGCCTCAATCCTCCGCAAAGGTTTCTCCGGCCCACAAAAACTAACCTAGGGTTTGTTGGACTCCGCAGTTAAAGCTCCCGAGCTTGAGACATTTTTAGCCTAAGTTCAGTTTGCAGTGCGTTTTTTGTAAGAGCGAGATAGAAGATTTATTTGTTTGGAGAGTTTTTCTCTATCTTTTCTTTTTGTTTCTAGCTTCGGATTAGCTTCTCAACACAGTCTGTATCGGATTCCTCGTCCCCGTCATCAATCCTCAAGGGTTCCTGGCTTTTGAGATTTTGAGATAATCCCGCCCATGGCAACCCCCAGAACCCTGGCTTTCGAGATTTCGAGATAATCTCGCCCATGGCGTTTCGTGGCCGAATTCAGCCCCTGGCGATCGACATTTCGTGATAATGACGCCCATGGTATCTGAACCAGCAGAGTGCTTACCTGCCCCCAGTAGGATATTTAAATATCCTAAGAGACAAGCACCGAGGAGACGATATGTTGTTACGCATCTTCGAGGGGAATTTCCTGCCTCTCCGCGCTGGGAACTCGTCCAAATCAACTTGTGTTGATTGGCCGCTCCTAATCTAGGTGACTTTTGTAGAACATTAAACGCTCTTGTGTGATTTGGATGTTTATGCGCACTGAACCAGACTGTGTGTGAATTTAGGGTGCTTAGGTTACCGAATCCCGCAAACCGGAGGTCAGTTAGCGAGGCCGAATACTTCCTAAGCCTTAGACCTAATACTTAAGCTTCGCATTTTCCTCAACCTCTTGAGGATTATCCAGATTTTAACGGATACGTGAACTTTTAAGCTAAAGATACTAGCCCAAAAGGCCTAAGACCAGCGTTCCCGCTAATCTCTTGCTATATCTCCATAGCACTTTTCTTTTCTTTTTCTTGATTCGGTCTAGAACTTCAGTTAATTCCTTAATCTTTTACTAATGACTATTTCTTTTTCTTTTCCTTTTGTGCTCCTTTCTTCATGTTTGCTCTTTTTCTCCTCCTTATGCTTATATGGCTCACAAAATTTCCTCCCTCCCCCCATTTTTTGTTCTTTTTCTTAATTTTTTTCAATTTTTTTTGTGTTTTTGACATATGCAAATTTTTTGTGTGTGAGACTCCTGATTTTTTTTCTTGGTTCTGTATGTATGCACTTTATCACCCCCCCATGCCTAATTTTTGCAATGTCCTCATTGTAAACAGAGGGTGTGAATTAGTGTTGAGGTCAGGGACTTAGAACAGGATACATCGGATGGGTGAGTGGGTCGAAAATGACTGATGCAGATGATTTTAAGCTCTAATACGTGTACCAGAGGTGGGATCAACTGTCTAAGGCTGGACTCAAGGTGCAATAAACGTGGAGTACAAATGGATAATCAGACGGGTCTCTGTTTTTGGGAATGACGGGTTGCCTCCCGTTAAGCGCTAAATTTAATGCCTTTAGCCGAGCGGAAAATGGGGTGGAGAGGGAGTGGTCAAATCAATGGAATTTTGGAAAACAAGCACCTTAATTAAGAGCCTGGTTGGTCCAACCAGGTGCTTGTTAAGATCAGCGGGCTGATGATGCAGCCCGAACCCAATAAGTCTGGTAGGTTGATAGATGTAGATCAGCAGATGCGGAACCCACCATATGCAGTGAAGTTCTGATGGATATGGAAGTGAAAACTCGGGTTCAGGCTGAGTCGAATCAGCCTGGTCAAAGTAGGGTTCCGAAAAATTATCCGTGTAAGGTGTGGAATCCCTACAGGGGTGATCAAAGGATGGAGGCTCCTGATTTGTGGTCTGATCAGTACCCGATACCTGGTCTAGATATGGAGTTGAATCATCTGCAAACGGCTCAGTGAGAGGTGAATCGGAATAGAAATTGAGTCCGGTTGCGAGTTGGGGTGGGGAACGGGTTTTGATTGGTTCTGTATATGTGGAGCAGGTGGCTTCAAAGAAGATTGACATGTTATAATCAGGAGGCAGATTTTCTCCGATGTTATGGTCAGATTTGAGATCGTCGGAGAGTTTGCGAAAATCAAAATTTGAATGAGATTCTAGATCATGAGTTCCACCATAGAATAAATCATATGTTGTATATTCAGCAGCCTGACTGGGATCTAGCCTAAATGTTAATTCTGAGCTTAAAAGGGTATCCTTATCTGGTAGAGGCTCAGATTCTAAGCTAGGAGGGTAGACCCAATTGAAACCCTGCTCGTCCAACTCCTCGATTTCTGTGTCGTAGATTGACATGACTTCCGCAAAATCGATTCGTTCCTCTGAGGAGGTTGACGAGGGATATTCATCAAATCGAGGCCCAAAATCATATTCTTCATTAAAAGATTGATCTTCTTCATCTGGGGCCTTGAAATCTTCAAAATATGTTTCAGATCTAGGTTCTAGGCTTAGGATGTGGGTTGGATTACTAGAATTTAGGTCTGAATAACCTTCGAGGGTCACCTTATCAGAATAAGGGACGGAATTTACACCCTCGAGAGGTTCAGTTCTACTCTCATACTTGCAGGGGTCTTGGGATTCTAAAATGGGCTCATCATGGTCTTTTCCTGCATTTGGAGCTTCCCAACCTTCTTCAATATCAGGTGCATTATACTCCATCTGGGTTGGGAATCCACAACCATTTTGTGCCTCAACCCCGAGATCAGATTTATCCTCGATGTTGTCCCAAGATAGTTCATCCTCTGTTGGTGGTATGTATGGGTATTTCTGATCAATCACTTGTTTTATTAATCTCATTATCTCTTCCTGTTTTTCAAGACTATCTTGGTGTTGCTTCCAAAGTCGAGGATTTGTCATACATTGAAGGTATTCACTATTGTGCAATTTTTCTATCTCAATGTATGCAGTAATGAGCAAGTCACGGGTTGATCCTTTGTTGGCTTCTGCTAATAGTACTTGGGCACAAGTTATGACAAAGGTTGTGGTTGTTGGGACATCAACCTGAATGTTTCCTACTGTTGTTGAGGTTTCTTCATTTTCATAGACTCATGGCATCCTCAATCATTTTATCTCTCATGGATCTCTGATATTCAGGTTTCTTGAATGGTAGTCCTAGGTGGTTTGGCTGCATATTTGGATCAGGTGGTGGAATCAAGATCAGAGTTTGACTCAAGATGTGTTATGAAGCGATCAGATCTGAATAATGAGTCCCACTAAAAACGTATATGTGTGCTCTAAAGAGAAAAGATGAGGAACTGGAGATGTTCTTGACCCAATCAAGACACCCAAAAGATGTTTGGATGACTATGGAGGTTTGGGGCGGATGGACCCCTGGATCTGAAGATCGTCCACCTGAGAATTACCTGGGCAGCCAGAGAGGGAGAGTCCCGCAAAGACCCTTACACGGTAGAGCGTCCCTACGGGTTACAGGGTTTCCCCCACCCGACCTCTCTTGTCACTGAGATTCCAGGTAGACCAGAATGGGGACCTTGACCTCTTAAGTCTATCACTTTTTATTTCAAAGGTGCTTTTAGGGTTCTCACTTGAACTTTAGATGTTTTTGGTATTGTGACCTAATTTAGAGGTTGGTTGACCCAAGGGGTCAACTTCACCTGACCTGTCCTATAGATGGCAGAATGATTCTAAGTTTGGAGCCTAGAGATCCCCCTGATTTGACTCCCAGGTTATTAGGTCCAAAAATTTTAAGATTCAAGTGATTTTAGAGCTCAATTTTAGGGTTTGTCTTATTTAGCTCTCTTCAATCAAGGGCTTGGGTAGCACACTGATGCGGGAGGGTTTATTTCCTTTTATACAGGCATGTGTGACTAGCGCTTCAAGACCCTAATGTGGAAACCCTAATTTGGTTCTATTTCCAATCCTCTTTTTCTTTTTCAAAAGTTCTCTTTGGACTTCTAAACAAGAAGTGTGTGGTCCGCCGAGATTAAGCGTTATTTCAATTAGGCACAAGAATTTGTGGGATGGAATCTAAAAAAAATCACTCCAACTTCAAGAATATTTGCAGAAATTTTTGCAAAATCAGGAAATGTTTTGCCTTAGAGAAGGTGATTACTATATAAAGAAGGCAATTGATTCCTAAACTGATTTTCTTCCTTTTGTCTTTCAAAGATTAGGGGATGATTAAGGAAGAAAAGAAATTACTTGCCCTGGAGTGGTTGACTTGCGGGAGAGATTTTCTCATGAAGTACCTGCAAGATCACATCAAAGCAAAGTAGGGCAAGTTAGTGTTCAATATGATAAAAAGAATGTAGAGACTAGTGGTAAATTGCGCATTGCTCCCCGGCAACGGCGCCAAAATGTTCTCACGTTTTGTGCGGGTTTAAAGTATATCACGTTGTAGTATAACTGACAAAACGTTTAAACAAATATAAGGAATTTTATTACTCGAAAAACTAAAGTATCCGAGGTCGAACACAGGGAGCAAGCTCAGTACTTTTTAAAACCAAAGAATACAATTGTTAAATGAAAAGGATTGATTCAAAGAGAGAATTTTAAAAAGGATTTGTGAAATAAAAATAGAATTGGACGTCTGATTTCTGTATCAGACGTCTTAAATGTAATCTCCTTTCTCTCTTCTTCTTCGTTGCTCTTCTCTCTTTCTGCCTTTGCTTCTTACCTTGTGCAGGCTTCTTCTTCCTGCCTTTGTTTCTTTTCTCTTATTTCTTCTTCTGCCTTGCCTTCTTCTTCACTTGGCCTCTCTTCATTCTTCTCTCTCTTCTGCCTTGTCTTCCTTCTTCCTTCTTCTTCTCTGCGAAAACTTCTCCTTTCACTGCTACACAGCCTCTTCTTTCTTCTCTTCCTGTTCTGCAGCTGCCAAGTGTTCGCTGCCTCTTTCGCTTCTTCCTTCCTGCACACACCACAGTCAAAGCAAAACCTACACCCGTCCCTCTACCCAAGCGTCTCTCTCTCTCTCAAGTAATTCACTCAACGACGCTCTCCCAGAGCCACACGGGTAGTCGGGTCGGATTCGCACCCGGGACCAGGCGCACCGGCAGGTGGCGATGCACGAGGAGTGCATAGGTTTAGGTCGGGTCGGATCCCGCCAGATCCGCGAGGTCAAGCCGCGGACGAGGCGGGTGTGAGGGCAGGTGAGGGACCTCACCCCTGTGCTTACGGAGGCAATGAGCTTAAAACACAAAAATAATTTATATGATACCTGTGTTTTGCAATCCCACGATGTGGGACTATCTGGTCGGTCCTGCTTTCGCGCCCGCAGAGCTTTCGTCGCGCGATTGCTCCTAGCTGCTGGCCTCTCTGTGCGACTAGCTAGCCTCACTCACTTTGCGACACTCGCGTGAGTCTGCTGCACCTGTAGCCTGGGAGTCTTGGTACCTGAAGCTGCTGCAAGCTCCTTGCTGCTTCGGATGATAATGGCGGCCGGAGCTTAAACCTGTCACACACAAGAACGGCCTATTGGCCCAATCACATTGGCTAGAAACCTTCGCCGTGGCACGGCGAAGGCAGTGTTGCAGGCTACAGGTCGGCCTAGGCGTGCGTGCCTAGGTCAACCTGTGGCCGGAGTTGTGGGGTTGGTCGGGGGGTTATTGTGGAGGTCTGGAGTGGCAGTGGAGGGATGGAATGAGTTCCTGGTGGTGAGGCGGAGCTCACGAGGGGGTTGGCGAGCCGTGTGGAGGGGCGGAGTGGTGTGGGCGGCTCGCCGGAGGTCAGTCGGAGGCGAGGAAGATGGAGGTGTTCAGGCACTGTCGGGGGGTAAGTAGATAAAATAGCAAGGGAAAAAGAGAGAGGGGAATGTGGAGAAGGTATTTGGCCTAACTACAGGGATGAAGGGGGACGGAGAGGCGAACAGCAGTACCTGCTGTCGTCGGAGAAGATGCTGCCCAGTGGAGGAGAACGGCGGCGACGACGGGGCTGAGGCGGCGTGCGCGGGTGCTGCGCGACGCGGAGGAGAGTCAGGAAGATAACTCTGCCACTGGTTTTGTGGCAGAGCGAAGAGGGAGGGGAGGGGGGCTCGCCGGAGCTTGCTGGGAATTTTGGCCGGGCAGGAGGAGATGAATTGGAGGTGGAAACTCGGCCAAATCAAGCTGAAGACGAGCGGCCGGAGGTGTGGGTTCTTATATAGGCACTGGGCCAGTCGTTCAAGGCGTGGAAGGCACGCAATCGTCTGAGGTCGGTCGCCAGAGATGGAAAGAGTTTAGATACCCAAATCCCTCGTGCGTTCGCACGAGAGATTGGGTTCACACTAGGGATCAAGATTAGCCTCAGATGGAAGGGAATTCCTCAGAGAATCTCCCTTCCATTTCTGGGAGGGGATCTCTGAGGAATCAGAGAGGATTCCCTCTCAAATCCTCGCCGGAGCAGGATTTTGCCCTAATAATGGCGGCAGGACCTGATTGTAAAGGTGGCGAGGAAGTTAGGGGGCTTTCTGTTATGCTTTTCAAAAGATAGGGACCAAATTGTGATTTGGGAGTACTAAATTGCAAAGTAGGTCAAGATGACCTCCCCTTAGGTCCAAATTTTGGTACAAACCTAATTTTGACCTAAGGAATCCAATGGTGAAGTTGGATTTTAGGTTTGACCTCGTTTGACTGGACATTTTACGTAAAAACCTAAATTAGGTTAATTGATGAACTAGGACCCTAATCTAGGTCAAACTAGGTTCCAAAGGCCAACTTAAGTGTTCTAAGCCCTAGGGGATATTTGTCCACGATTTTTAGAGGGTTTAATTGATTTTTATTCTGACCGGAACCTTGTTAATTTATGCGGGTCTGTTTTAGGGTTACCAAGTATCATTTAATTCTTAGATTGCACATAAACCCATTTCTGATTGACTCAACCCACTTTTTATCTCATTTAGACCATTTGACCTATGTTTTGCCTCTGAGAAATCCCTTTTATGTACTGCAATGGTAAAATTACAGTTTTAACCTTTATTTCATGTTTCTTCTCAGAGCACTTGTTCCTTCAGTTAAGCCTTCTTCTAGGTTATGTAGGAGCTTTTATCTTCTTTATTGGGTCAAAATGAGCTAGTTATGGCTCATGATGAGGCTCTCATCACATATCATCACCCATGTATAGGGAAAAGCAGGCATATCACCGCATGAATTCCCTAGCAAGCTTTAAAGCCTCTACCTTGGGATTTAATTTCGTATGGTGTAAGAAGTAGTTACTATGAGTGATGGCCAATCATCGTAAAGGAATGTTTGTCATTTGGGAACGGTAAGACATGCATTAATTGTCGTTATGATGAGAAACCACAATGCGGTAATCCGAGTAGAATATGCAATTTTAAAGAGAGGCATATCTCAAGGCAATGATTCTCCTATAAGGGCATCAACTGCCCATCATGATGGAGGGAATAAAAAATTTTGAATGCCACGCAGAGCAAGGCTATAAATATGGGTGGGGAGTTTAGTAAATGCCCCCATACCCCTACAACAAGAACTTGAGAAATCTAAAGAGATCATTCGCTGAGACGATAGGAGTGCTTTATCGAAAGAAGGCACTGTTCATCTTCATCTTCGAGAAGATGTCGAGAATCGTAGGAAAAGTTGACTCCACCTTATCCTCAACTCAATTGTCAGGCAGGATGTTAACATTATACATTGATGGAAACACTATCATAGGAACTAACTGGCCACTTTTAGTCAGGTTTGATGGATAAATTCTCCTAAATAATCATCTGAGGTTCATAATTCCATAATATTCTGATTCGAGAAGAAAATAGGAAATCAGGGTTAATTCTGCAATTTTAATAGCATATCATGAACACAGAATAACCATGGGATTTGTCAAGGGTAAATTGAAGGTCAAATGAGCATTAAAGTCTAATAAGTGGGTCCATACAGACAGGAACGAGGTTTTATATATTTCGAGAATCGAATCATAACATAAAACCCTAATTAACTCCTTGGGTTTCTAAATATTTACATTTAGCCCCCTAACTTCTCTCCATTATCATCAAAAAGGTCCCTTCCACCATTAACGGTGTGAATCCAAAGCATCCGACCCTCCATTTGGGATTTCTCCCTAATTTCTTGACCAAATCCCTCCAAAATTTAAGGGATTGATCTTGAGAGAGCCCTCTATCCCTTGAACCAAATCTGGGACCTTGATTCGCACCATAGAGCTCGTGCGAACTCCATGAATTCAGGGATCTTCTTCCATGAAACTTTGAGCTCTCAAAGCTTCTTCCCTTGTTTAGAGCTTGCCCCAAGGCCTTTAAAAGGTTCCCCCTCACAAGGCCTTGCTCCTTAGTGAGCTTTTGGCCTAGAAAACCCCTTCTTCCTCTACCTTCGGCTAGCTTCGAACTTGTCTCTGACAACCCTCTTCCTCTGGCTTCCTCGCCAAGTACAATAGGCAGTGGGAGACACTTCCTCTCTTCATTCCGCGCCTTGCCATACCTGCGAGGAGCTCTTCAGCCACTTCCTCGTTGCCGTCCTCATCTTCGGAGTGTCTACGTCTCCAATGCAGGCCAATCATGGTCTGTGTCGCCTCCGCTCTCTCTTCGTCTGCCACTACCCCCCTTCGACTCCTCTCCTTCTCTTGACTCTCTTTACGCCCTTAGACTTTAGGTTCGCTCACCCATACGCCCGCTCCACCGTCGCCTTCCCCAGTGCCAACATACCTCCAGCGATCACACACGCCTGCTCCACTACGTCAACCGCCTCGCAACCGCTCCTAGAAGCATCACCACAACCTCTCAATCAGAAACCCTAACAAAATTAGGGCTATTGATCGCTCCACGCCCTTGCTGAACACCCTCACCTTCACGCACCATCTCCGCCCTCGCCATACACGCACATGCCTCCTCACAGCATGCAACACCCACTAGCATGTTAGCCTCTTCCAGGCAATCCTCCTGAACTGTTTTGACAGGATCGAGAGGTTGTACTTTGTGTTTCAGGTGTACACTGCAGCTTCGTCGCCACCACCTCCTTCTCCTGTTTCGTCCACCATCACCCAACCGTGTTCTTCATCGCTACGACTCCCGGTGTCGCGGAACATCCCCAGGAGTCTTCCCAGGCCCTCAATTGCAGCTGTAGGGGTCGTCTTCTACCCCAATCAGAGGCAACACCGATTGCTGCTGTGCGAAGAGAAGAAGTGGGACTTTAGTCCCACATCATGGAATCAGTACCCTGCGATCGAGTATAAGAGGATTTTGTGCTCTGGGCTTATCGCCTCTGAGAGCACAGAGGTGAGGTCCCTTCATGCCCCTACTCACCAGCGCTCACACGCGCTTGTCCAAGCCCTCTCTCATGCTTATGCCTCGCGGGTCTGGGCGGTGGATTTGACTACCCAAGTTTGGTCTGAGGAAAGAGAAAGAGAATCAGAGAGAGAGGGGGCAGGTTTTGCTCTGCCTTAGGATTCATGCCCTCCCTCAACACTTGGCTTTTGAGGCCTTTGCACCTCTATTGGTGATCTACTGCTGTGCTTCTATTGGTTCTCTGAAGGTTTGAGTTAAGGCGTTTGAGGCCTTATACTGACGTTTGATCCTTGTTAGTGCTTGGTTCTGATTTGCTGTGGAAATATTTAACTGTGATAAGTGGTTGAGAATACTGTTCATTTATTTGGTGATTCAAATCACCATTTTAACCCCATTTGTTTTGCACTGACTCTCTATTCTTTATTAGAATATTATTTTTAGATTCTCATTGGTTTCAATTGCATATTACTTTTGCTATTGTGATTAGTGAATTGAAATGGCCATCTTTGCTCCCTGCGAATGACCTTGGACTCCAATTTGATTCTGAGCTTTATAAATTTAAGTGTTTTGTGTAATTTTGTCAACTATACTATGATGCATTTTCTAAACAACGACAATTTTGCGTAAACATACACCTTCAGTTCTGATTTTCGTAGCCAGTCGGCTATAAAAGATTTTTTAGGAGAACATGGACTTGGAGAAGTCCGATTTCCTGCAGCCGACCACAACACCCGCCTTTGCTTATTGTTCAGGGATGATTTCTTTATAATGTGTAAATATGCTGTAGGGCACGAGCTAAAGGTGTCGTTAAACCCTTTTATTTTCTCCTTCCTTGCATATTACAAACTTGCTCCCTCCCAACTGAGCCTAAACTGTTGGCCAGTTTTGAATGCTTTTACTGTTATATGCTTCCACTTGGGAATTCATCCCTAAATGGGGCTGTTCAGCCTTCTTTTTGACTTAATGCCATTAAAAGTGAAGAAGGGAAACCTGCCATCCAGTAACTATACCCTTTATAGCTAGAGAACCAAGTATAGAATAACGAACTTGCCTGACAACTTAAAGGCGCAAGACCATCATTTCATTTTTATCCATAATGGGGAGTGATTAGAGATCCCCAATACCTGGCGGCATCTGGCAGAGAGTGACCTTTTGCCAACCTCGCTCAAGCTTGAGCTTGATGCTTAAGTGGACGCGGAGAGAATATAGACTTTGGGGCAATTGCCCAAGCTGATTTAAGGCATCCTGCCATCTAGAAGGTGCTTTCATGGGTGGCGGATTCATACCCCACACCAAGTAAGTTAGGTGTATGAGCATTTAATCATTCAGTATTTAAGAATGATTAAACAAATAATTTTTTTGTGATGGTAGCTGTTAAGAAATTCTCCTGACTTGAGCCATCGAGGAAACGACATCAGGTGATAGGCAACTCCTCTCGTGGTGGTGCTTGCCATGGGGAAGCAGAAGAAGCACCACTGATTGGTTATCAATTTGATTTTTATTTATTACTCGAAATTAAAAATGTTCCGAGGTCGAACTCAGGGAGCAAATTCGATTTTTAGAAGCATAAAAATCACAATTCACAATAATGTACTGTTTTACAAAAAATGTAGACAATAAAAGTAGAATGTGTCTTCTCTTTTTCTTCTTTTCTCTCCTTCTTTGCTCTCTCTCTCTCTTTTCTTTGTCTTCAGACGTCTGATTCTGGGAATCAGACGCCTCAAGTGGCAACTTGCTACAGTGCACGTCTTCTTCTTCTTCTTCCTTTCTTCTTCTGATGCTACTGTTGCTGCTTCTTCTTCTTCCTTTCTTCTTCTGATGCTGCTGTTGCTGCTTCTTCTTCTCCTTGGCTTTCTCTTCATCTCTTCTTCTTTGGCTCTTTCTTCCTCTTCAGCTCCTCCTTCTGCCTTCTTTTTCTTCCTTTCCTTCTGCACTGTGCCTTCTTCTTCTTCAGCTCCTGCTCCTTCCTTGGCGCAGCTAAGGCGTAAGCTTCTTCCTCTTCTCTTCTTCTTCTGCTTCCTCTTCCTCCTTCTTCTTCCCTGCACAGGCACAAGGCACGATTATGCAAAACCTAACCCTACCCTCCCCGCATCTCTCTCTCTCTCTATTTCTCTCTCAGGTCACAGCTCTCCCTGAGCCAGCTGGGTTATCAGGTCGGGTCACGCACCTGGGACCAGGCCCACCGACGTGCGGTGGTAGGCGAGGTGTGCACGGGTATCAGGTCAGGTCAGCCAGATCTGCAGAGGAGTGAGCGCGGACGAGGCAGTGAGTGGGCGAGGGGACCTCACCCTGTGTCAGGAGGCGATAAGCCCTTGACACTTTTTCAATTTAAGTGTCCGCGCCCGCTCAAAAACTTACGAGGTGGGACTAAAGTCCCACCCGCTTCTGCCTCCACACCCACAGTAGATGGCGCGAGCAAATGCAACTGCAGCTAAGGCCTTCGAGGCCAATTAGCTACCTGGAGCTGTGCGCAGACGTATTCTGCATGACCTGGGCTTGTTTCTTGGGGCTGTGGAGGTCTGGAGCTGCTTGCAAGCTTGCTCTAAGCTCGACGTCAATGGCGGCGACCCTCAGAACCTGAAATCACGCAAACGGCCTCATGCCACGTCAGAATGCTCAGGAGGCTTCACCGAAGCACAACGAGTGTACTGCGAGGGTCGACGTGGCTTGGAACAGCCTAGGCGTGCGTGCCTAGGTCAGTCTGAGTCTATGTGAGTGGGTTTGCTTGGGGGAAGTTTAGGGAGGTTATGGTGGTTGATGGCTGGGCGAAAGGTGATCAGTGGACTGTGGCGGAGATGGTGAGGTATCTGGCGAGGTGTGTGGAGGTGTGGAGCGGTGGAGGCATCTCACTGGTGGGTAGCCGGAGATGGAGAAGATGGCAGTGGTCAGTGGCTGTGAGGGGTCAAAAGTTGAAATAGAAAGAGGGGAAATGAAGAGGGGAGTAAAGGTAACTTATCTGGTAGGTTAGGAGTGAACGGGGGAGGTGGAGATGGCGAGCGGCTAGTACTGCTGTCGTCGGAGACAAAGGCACCCAGGGGGAAGAGATGGCGACGAGGAAGAGGGGTTGGAGGGTGCCCGCTGGTATGGCGTGGCTCGGCGGAGGACGGCGGAGGTAGCTCTGCCATTGGTATGTGGCAGAGCGACGAGAGAGGAGAGGGAGAGTCGCTGGAAGCTCTGGGTGAATGGCCGGAGTTGGGAGGAGACGAATTGGAGGGGGATCTCAGGCCAAAATGAGCTTGAAGGATGCGGCGTGGAGTGCCGCTCCTTAAATAGGTGAAGGCCGGCCGGGAGGCGTGCGAGAGAGGCAGGGAGGGCACGCCGGAGGTAAGACAGATCGGAGACCCATACCTCTCGCGTGTTCGCACGAGAGGTATGGCGGTCTTCAGGGCATGGGGAGTAGCCCATGCGGTAGGGGGCTTCGTAGGGAGCTCCCCTTTCAAATCTGGGGCCGGCTCCCCATGCAGATCAGGTGCCATCCTCCGCGCAAAGTCGTTGGAGGTATGGCCTGCTACTGCCGGTGGCAGAAGGACCGAAGTGAAAAAAATGACAAGAAAGCTAGGGGGCATTTGCAAGAGTTTCAAAAAGTTGAGGGTCTGAAAGTAATTTTGAGGACCAAATTGCAAAGTGGGTCAAGACGACCTTCCCTTAAGTCTAAATTTTGGTATAAACTTAATTTGGATCTAAGGAATCCAATGGTGAAGTTGGATTTTGGGTTTGACCACGTTTGACTGGACATTTTGCATAAAAACCCAAATTAGGTCAAAAATTGGGTATGGACCTCAATCTAGGTCAAAACAGGTTCCAAAGGCCAAATTGAAGGTTCTAAATCCTAGGGGATATTTTTCCATGAATTTTAAAGGGTTTAGTTAATTTTTATCTTTCCTAGAACTTCATGAATTAAAGTGGTTTTGTTATAAGGTTGTAGAATGTCATTTAATTCTTAGATTTTGCCATAACCCTTTTCAGACCAAACCATCCCATTTTTTATCTTATTAAGTCCACTTGACCTATGTATAGACCCTTAGAAATCCCGTTGCTACACTGCAATGGTAAAATTACAGTTTTAAACCTTGTGTCATGTTTTCTTCTCAAATTAGTACTTCCCTGAATTAGGCCTTCCTTTAGGTTATGTAGGAGCTTGTGTTCATTTTATTAAGTCAAAAAGTGCTAGTTAGGGTTCATGATGAGGTTCTCATCAACCACCAAGGCAGCAAGCCAGGGGGAGTGAAAAGAGTGTGCCTCCACATCCTCGAGAGGAAAAGAGAAAAGAGGTGGCTGAAGAAAACATCTCACCAACATTTTACCAACTCAAGTTCTATTGAAAGAGCTAGAGCTGAAGGGGAGAGCATTACGTCCACCATGTCAAGCTGGCAGCCAGGCATTGAAATTCTATCCACCAAAGCCACCAGCTTTGGGAGTGCCTCAGGTAGTAATAAAGACATCTTAGACTTGCCTCCATATGTCCCGGGAGCGCCAAGAACCTCTGCACGTGTAGGTTGCAATAGACTGGGGGGACATTTTGGCAGCTTCCCAACGTAAGAGCCATATATAAGGTAGAGCTCTACTGGTCAGTGGGTGCCGATTGACTTGAGTGGCTGGGGAGGCTTTAGTGTCATAGGGTAGACCTTTGGGAGCATCCAAGGATCCATCCTAGAAGAAGCGGGAGAAGAGGAGAAAGAAGGATTGAGACTCATACGACCCCTTGACTATCGACGATCGGTTTGCACTAAAAAGGGGTTTTAAATATGTCATTTTGTAGTATATGTCACAAATACAAACAGATGTTGCATCAATTTTATTAATATACTTAATTTTTATTAGTTTATTCCAGGTCATTCACTGGGAGGCAGTTATTGATATACATCACTCTCTAAGTTCAAACATATACATAAAGAATATTGATATAAAATGTTGATTTTATTTACAAAAATGAATGAATCAATCAATGAATAAAAGAATTTGATTAATCATGTAGAAAAGAATGAACTATGCTTGAAAACAAATGTACACAAACAAGCATAAAAAATTATATACAACTACTCTATGTTAATTATTTACAATTAATATAGTTAATACTTAGGTATAGGTACAAAAATAGTTAATAATACTTACTATACTAAATCTTTATAACATATTAATACATATAGTAACATATATAATATATACAATAACATATATAAGTGTCACTAAAACCTTAGTAAAATTATATACATAACATAAGTAAAATATTGTCTATACTAACATATAATCCTATGTATAGTGACATACATAAACGTCAGTGTAGCCTTAGTAACATTTACACTACCTAAGGCAAAAACTACTTATACTAACATACACATATATATACAATGATAGATGTACTCGTCACTAAAGCTCCAGTGATATATATACATACAAGAGCTCAAATTGCCTATTTTATATACACATATATCTACACATTATAGTATATTTAATTTATTTATTTACATATTTATATACATATACATTATATACTATATACTTTACATGTATATATACATACGCACACATAACACGCACAACACATATAACTCATGCACACACACACACAAGGCATAGGGGGGATGGTTCAACACTTAATCGCATTTTCAGCCTCGCTCTCCTCTCTTCTCAACCGGTTCACTCTAGTTCGGCTCAAGTTTTTAACCCAAAAATTGGTTTAGTTGGCAGGCGGCCTTTTTGAGGGATACGTAGCACCCATTACTGGGTGGGACTAGACCTCTACTAGGGCCACCCTAGTTGTTATTAGGCGTATTAATTTCAGTTTAATGCTCGTTATTGGGCCCACACAGGCCCACGCATAGTGTACGCCCCCGACCAAGTGCATTGCCCCCAAATGCTCATGCCATATGCTCAGATCGAGAGATAGAGAAGATGGTAATGTTCTGCGCCCGGCGCATGTCGACTGGGAAGGTAAGGAGATGAATTCCTAATAAGGCACTGTGGAGGCTCTAGAGTTACCAATGTGGCGCTATCCTTGCACCTTCATGGGTGCTACATCTGCGCGCAACTGCTGTCTGATTTGTGATTTTTGGCCCTTGATTTGAGGGTCATAATTTATTTTAAATTAAAAATAAATTATAGGATTTCAATGCCCTTACATAGGGCTACATAATTATGTAATTACTTTACAAAAATAAGTTAGTTTATTATATAATTGAATTAGGTAAAGTTTACCGTTTATAGAAGTTAAATTAGAGTTAAATTTGCTAATTACAATATAAATTAGTTAATTAATTGTCAAATTGACTTAGTACAGTATTAATATTATAGTATTTATTACAGATTTTTATTATATTTTAGAAACTTTATTTTAATTTATCTACAATTAAATACATGTTTTAGATTGTTTATCATATAAATAAGCTATATATACTATAATACAATATAAATATGATATTAATAAGTTGAAAATACTTAGTTAAATATATTACAAGTATACACTATAAATTCTAAGTAGATCCTAGGGCCTCCAATAGAATAGGGTCCCATGATCTTCAGAGGTAGTACATGGTATCACCCTCGAAGGTTTTATCGATCTTAAAGGGTATTTCAGCAGTATAACAGAAAGAAAAATCGAACTAGAGACTTTCTTACAAGAAAGCGCAAAAGCCTTCATCTAAAAACATAGCCTGGTGGGGAGAATTACTAAGTCTGCAGAGTACTCCTGGCCCGTGATCTCCCCGGTAATACCTTTTTGGTCCTTTCTTAGTTTTGTCTACACCACTCTAGCCTCCACAATCCTCCATTCCAAAATCAACAAGGAAAAGCAAGCAAAGATCATAATTGAAATATGTTGGAGGGGTCAGAATTAATAGGAGCCGAAGTTGCTACCATTGCTTTAGCAGGTGTTGTCGTCGGCATTGGAAATGTCTTCAGCTCATTGATTCATTCCGTAACCAAAAATCCTTCATTGGCTAAATAATTATTTGGTTATGCAATTTTGGGCTTTGCTTTAATCGAAGCCATTACATTGTTTGCCTTAGTGATGACATTTTTAATCTCATTCATCTTCTAAAGCTAAAAAAAGATCTAAAGTAAAGAAAGCAAATTCATGGGTTAGGTACGATTGAAGAAATTCGTGGAAAAGGGAGGCTCTGTTCCATTGCTGAAACAGGGGAAGGGGAGTGGTGAGGTGGGCCCCTTCAAACAAATATGAGGCCTCTTGCACTTTGACATTCCGTAAGCAACTCCGTGCTCCAGACAGGGGAAATGAAAGCATAATTCGTTATTGGAGTTAAGCTCGTCGACTACCAAGACATACGACTCGCACCTCCCACATGTTTAATCTTTTTTTAGTGGTTTCCCCAGATATCTTTCTCATTAACGCAACCTTGATTTTGCTCATTCATGGAGTTGTATTTAATACCTCTAAGAAAGATGTTTATCCACCATTAGTAATGTGGGTTGGCTGGGATTACTTAGTGTTCTAGTCACCTTGCTTCTGCTTGCCACTGGTGCACCTCTCATAACTATTGCCCCTTTCTTTTGGAATCATTTTTTTAGGAGGGATAATTTTACATATTCCTGCCAAATTCTTCTATTATTAAGTACAGCTGGTACCATTTCGATGTGTTTTGATTTATTTGAAAAAGAGAGGTTTGATGCTTTTGAATTCATTGTATTAATTCTACTTTCTACTTGCGGTATGCTCTTTATGATCTCAGCTTATGATTTCATTGCCATGTATTTAGGTATTGAGCTTTAAAGTTTATGTTTTTATGTGATTGTAGCATCAAAAAGAAAGTCAGAATTTTCCATGGAAGCCTACTTGAAATATTTGATCTTAGGTGCATTTTCCTTTGGAATATTATTGTTCGGGTACGACTGAACCCCCTCCAAAAAATCTCGATCTTCAAAACTATTCCAAATGGCAATTGTGGAGACCCTCCCCTCCATGGGGGAGTTGGTATAGGGTGATCGATCTACTTACCCTCTCTATCTCCTACGTGCGAAAGATGAGGGAGATGGGATGGCCTGTCGATTCCCCTTGGTCTAATTCCACGATGGAGTGTCGGTGTGGCATCAAGTTAAGATTGGGGTGGTAGAGCGAAATCCCCAGGGTATTCCAAAGGTGTAACTTGGGCAATGAAAGAAGGGCCCGATACTTGACCCAGAGGAGCGACCAGTTGGTTGACCAAACCCCGAACCAGCGTCACACATTCTCTAGGTTCGAAGGGATCTAGTGCCCCCTAGACTCCTTCTGGAATGGATTCCTCAGAGCCGAGCCAGGAATGGCCGTTAGTGGACCACCTACCACTATCGAAGTGGTTAGAGAGGCCCTCTTTAAGACCTCCAAAAAAGATGTTCACAGGGGCCAGCAAGACTCGGTCATAGGAGGATTAGACCACCTACGCATTGGTCAACGAAAGATACTCGACCAGATCTATTGAACGAATCAAGTTAGGCTAAAGACTCCACACTCCAAAAGGGTATTTCCACCAGCTTTCCCCAAACAAAGGGGGGATCCACTGGTTACTGCTCACGGTACAACCTATACTTTACTCGACATCATTCGCCTATCTTTTTGATCTCCTTCTTTTGGGGTCGTAGGGAGTATGGGGGGTGGTTGGTCTTGCGACAGAAATGAATGAGGACATATCACATCGATCAACCAAAATCTTGATTTCCACAGAGGTATAGGTCAATTCGATGGGCCAAAGATTTGATGAGGACTCAGGTAGACTTTATAATAGGTATATGAATCCAACTCCGCAATCATCACCTTCTGAGTCAGTCAAGTTGCTTGCCCAGTCACTCGGTTGTAATGCAATAAAAAAATGAGGTTTCATTTTTGAGTAGCTCTAGTGGTGGTCATTATTCAATGATCTCTGGCATTCAGGATCATGAGAAAAGGATGTCCTTTATCCCTCGGGGATCTACTCCAAAAAAAAAGGAGCAGAGTCTTGGAGAAAGAAAGAACCCACATTGTATTGGGTATATATTGGCCTGTAGAGAAAGGGAGAGTGAGAGTTGATTGAGAGCCTTCTTCTGTGAAATCAATCAACATTGGAATATCTTTCTTCCTAGATAGAGCGATATTATAAGTAGATCACAAAGAAGATCCCCCTCGATTTTGCGTGTATAAATCAAGACAAGAGAAAGGTTTAGGAAAAAGAAAGATATTACCTTAACACTACCTCTCAAATATAGTTGGAGTAGCTCGTACCTTTCCGAGCTTGACAAGAATCCCCATTTTCCGAGCTTGCAAGATGGAAGTGAGATAGATAAGCGGGGGGCTCTCAAGGAAAACTTAGGGGCTGCAGGATCGAAAGATCTTCGGAGGAGCACAGGAAATATTAGCGAGACCATTGGTGGGCAAATCCCCACTTTTGGGAAATGAGGGAGATGAGTGAACCTAGGGGCCAAAAAGGACAGCATGATGTGAGGGGAGCTCTGTCACTATGGCTGAACTTAGTGATCGTACGTGTTTCGCGTGTTTGAAACTGAGGTTAAGAGTAACTCGTCGTTGTAGTTGCAAAACTCATTTATGAAATAAAATTTTACCAAAACTCCAAGGGAGTCCTGTGTCGAACACAGGGAGGTGACGTTTACTTAATTCGAAAATCGCACTTCGTTTTGTTTGTTTTTGGTGTTTTAGTTTTGTTATTTTCTGTTTGTTTTTATAAAGCAAGAAAACAATATGGATCACGATGGAGATTGAAGAAAATGTGATATATATTGCACAAATGTTTATTACAATAATCTAGAAAGGATAAAAGAGAGAAGTGAGAAAGAAGCTCCCGAAGTGGCTATTTAGTGAGACGACGACGCCTGGCAGAAGCTTAGAAGAAGGAGTTGGGAAGCAGGACGACAGAGGTGAGATGCGGGAGGACTTCGGGTAGAGGAAAGCTTCAGCATGGCTCTGGAATGGAGGTGAGGAGGCGGAGATGATTTGCTACTGGAATGGAGGTGGGAGGACGGCTCCAAGGCGACCTATGAATGGTGATGGGAAGATGGAGGAATATTTAGTGGGGCAGAGATTCGTTACACTAATAGGAACCTTGGGAGCTTGAGAGTAAGCTCTAACAGAGCGTTGGTAGGCTTGCTAGAGCTTAGGAGTAGGTGGGAGTAGAGTAGGTAGAGATGAAGAGGAATGGGGGGTGTAGGGGTGTTTATATAGTGATGGGAGGAAGAGTATCTCGTGCACAGACATTCAGCGATAGCTACAAGTGTCACTAAAGGCCGCTCAAGCTGTTGCCAAAAGATCCATGCCTCTTCAATGCCTTTGCTGGCGCATGCACTGCGCAGGCCATTTAGTGACAATTGCAAGTGTCACTAAAGGCCCGCTCTTCTGTCGCTGCAAATCCTGCGCCCACCGCTTATGCCCGCCTGCTGGCATTGTGCTCACGTGCCCACCATTCGATCTTTAATCAACGGTCAAGATCGCAAGAAGGCAACACGCTCAGATCGCGCACTCAATCCGCGTCAGATCGGGCGTCGGCTGGCATGTGATCGTGCGTGTGCAGATCTGCTCGCTGCCGCTGTGCCACGTGGTGAGATTTGTGCCGCTCGATGAAGATCACGTGGCCCTATTTGGTGCTTGCCCTCACACTGTTGATTGCACGCGCCCGCGGGGATTCGACCGCGCATCCGTGGCTTGAGAATGCCTGTCGCGGCTACTGCGCCATCACGTTGGATTGTCGAGCAAAGCGATCAGATGGCTTGAGCTCTCAACCATTGGATGGAAATCCAACGGTCGGGATTCAAAGTTGGTGGTCTCGTTAGATGAAGCGGGCGATGTGGAGCATTTGCAATCGTTGGATTTGAATCCAACGGTCGGGACCTCGTAGATGCAGCTTTGGAGGAGGGGCTGTGGCTAGGCTGGAGGGCTACAATGGTGCCACGTGGCAGTCCACATTCTTCTTCTTGTAGAGGGTGCTATAGAGCTCTAATCAGGGTGATTCTCGTGTTGACAGACTGCAATCGTCGCTCTGAATCCATCCGTACGGTCGGATTCTTCATCTAAAGCCCGTAAAGATGTCGCACTGTCTTCTGGCCATGTAAAATGATGGAATTATTGTACATAATATACAATTATCCTAAATGCAATGCAATGGGTGTTTATGCAATATTTATATCATGATATGCAATGTTAAGCCTAGGAACATGCATGAATAGGCATTTTACCCTCAATAATTGTGTCTGCATCACTTAGTATTTCAAGCTGAACCAGAAGATAAAAAGAAGGGGCATTCGTCAATTGCGTAAAAGTGATCATCATTCGAACACGCCACGTTTGATTGGGAAGGATCAAACCATGGGAATGAATTTACTAGGGTTTCGATGGCTTTAGAGAACGTTTTTTTTCTCAGTCAGGTTGTAGCCTGCATCGGGGATTAGAAGAGCTGGAAGAATAAAGTTCGAGATGGGGATCAAGCTCCCAAGAGAGGTATGTCATCTTTATATGATCTCCACAATATCTATTCTTAAGTGCTTTTTTTTCCTCCAATGACTATAACTATACGGTAGAGCAAAATAGACATTTTAGACAAGGGAGATATGGCTAGAGAATGAAAAGCAAGATCAATGTCAAGTTGTTCCTGCACTAGAGACATCATGGAGTGAAGAAGAGCTCCTATAATGAGTTTGGTCCTTCCCAGGGGGAGACTAAGGGTAGTCATATTTTCCCAGAGTCTGGAGGACAAGGATGAGTGTCCCACGAAGGGAAGTAATAGTACTTCCTTACACGTTGACCCACTTATCGGATGGGTAGTAAGGATGGAGGCACAAGAATGGTAGTGTTGGCCTTTTAGGGCTACTCTAGTGGACGAATCGAGAGCAAGAAAACCAAGAGGGACTGAAACAGGCTCATTTTGAACAGGGGTTGATACAATTGATAGGCTCCTAACCCAACGTGAGCCAGAGAGGAGAAAAAAGCTTCTATCAAAGCAGCTCTCTGAGCCTACTCAAAGCAAAGGGAGTTAGTTTATCCTCAATGAAGGTATCCTACCCTATTTGTAATTTCATCCCTCTCTTCATCTTTTTTAGTAGTAGTCAACAAAATATCTTAACTATAAAAGTAATGCCGGGAAATGCTCAAACCTGGAGCTGGGAAGAGATCAGGCCTCCATCTGAAAGAGGTCACTCACAGAACCAATTGATTTTTGACTGGCTTTTACTTGCATCCTTAGCTTTCTCTTTCATCTTGCTTTTCCTTTCTCGCTGATCATTGACGGTTCTAGAATGGCTAAGCCTACGTCACATGCTATAGTACCTAGAATGACTACTGGAAAAAGATATAAAAGGTCATTGGGAAATGCCATGCGGGTTCCTCGTAATAATGATGTCCCATTCCTCAAAAAAGCATCGCAAATTTAGCTCTTAATACAGGATCATTCAAATAAGGTTTCTTTGTTATTGGGATAGGTGAATTCTTATGTATGCATCCCCCGAGGGTCATGATAATTTTTCATCATCCGAAACCACAAAACCAAAATCAAAAGAATGACAGAAATGGATCCATATAAAAAATGATTTCATCCATATTCACATGGGTAGAATGACTCTATGTTAGAAAAGATTGGCTGGATTCATTCTATGAAAAAATCGGCCAGAGTTCGTACTATTCATTGGGAATTCCATTCTTACAAGGAAATGCTCAACACCTAAGTGGGCTTGCAAATTGTATCATGATCCAATGCTTTTTGGGTTTCCTCATGGTTTGTAATTTGTATCTATCCACACAATATCTCGATTCTTTTTACATACAAAAAACTTACTTGTTACTAATATAGTCTAGCCTCTATTCTTCCTTAGATCCCTGATTTAGCTCCGATAGTATCATAGATCTGGATCAATGCAAAGGAAATGAATGCATTTCCATACTATAAATCAATGGAATAGACATAACCTAATTTGGATGATGTTGAATCGTTTATTCTATGGGATCTTACGGAGCCTATTCATGCATTACATGGATTTAGGTATAATCATGGACCCAATTCTCCTTAAGCAAACCAGCCTATCCTCTACTACATATACGTAGGAAGACTTACATGTTGATTGGACGTAGAGGCACATTTCATTGTGATTTCCAATGTGGCAGATCCAATCCTATATCCGCATGGCCCCATCAATAGTTCAAGTCACACACTCCCATAATCCATTTTCTCTTTGGAAAATCAACTTCAACTATTTGTATCAAAGTATCCAATCTAAAAGACATTAGGGTTGAATCATATATGCGTATATAAGAGGAAACCTTGTAATACTCAATACATATATGCATATATTAGATCTAACCCGATGGGTCGGAGGGATGAATCTCTTAGGTGAACTCCACCTTTACTTGTCTTTCAATCCGACACGCTCGACTCGGCTCTCTTTTGACTTCCAGGAATCCCAGAATCAGGGTCATCGTCTTCTACTGAGTAGGTAGGCTCTTTATTTAGTCAGACTTTCCCTAATAGTTTGAGCTCTCTCCCTCATATACTCCAAACTCGCATCTTCCTACCTACTTCTCCTTGTCTTCAACCCTGCTCTCATCTCTTTCGTTGGTCTCTCCCTCATCGGATCGCATCTCCACTTTGAGGCTCGAACCAACCCCTAGGGTAAGCTTGCTGGCTACTTGTTGGCTCACTGGAATTTGGTTCGGATGAGGCCCCCAATCGATCTGGTGGAAAGACCTGCTAAGAATAGAGTGAATAACAACACAGAAAAGGTAGTGTTCTCATTCTTCTTTTCTCGACAGCCAGCGACAAAAAGAAAGAAGAAAGGAGAAAGAGGCAAAGTCACCACTTCCGTGAGTCCTAACCTGAGGGTGGCTTCATTCCATGCTCATACCCGCTGCATCCAGGATAGATAAGACAGGTATAGTCACACGAGAAATATTGCCAGTAGGGAAGATAGGAAGTTTGGAGTTAGTAGTTGCTGCTTTTAGTAAGGGCAGCATGGTGGCTGGGAGTATTCTTGAGTTGACTGTGAACACATGGATGGTTAGCTCTTCCAAAGAAGAATAGCTGCTTCTTCCTCAAGACTGCAAACAAGGAGAGGAGATAGATTGAATGAACATTTGTTTGCTTGCTTTCTTTCCCAGTGGTTGTCACTATCAGAAAGAAAGCAGTCAATGAGCTTGCGTCTTCTCTTCTCTGGCTCACTCGAAGTCGAGGTCAAAGTTGGAAATCACTAAGCTCAGAAAGAATGTATGCTGCCAGTGAGTTGTACTCTTATTAGTGGATTCCGGAGGTAGTTCTGTCATTAATTTGTGAGGAGCGAGTCTTTGGACTACCAGGTGAAGAATAAAGATGAGCTAGCTTTAGCTTCGCTCCGTTCCACTTCTCTTGCACCCATACGACCGACCTACCTTAGTAGTTGCGTACAGATGGTCACCATTGCGGTCACCTCACGTAGCCTAGGTTTCCCTCCTTCCTTGCCCACGCTTACGAGTGGACTCACGGTTTCCGAGTCAAATAGCTAGACTGCCATAAAATCAGCGTCAATTGATTTCCATTGTGACTATTACTATACTGAAACTCTTGGAGCTACAAAGATAGTTACGGTCACTCTAACGAATCTATAAGAGGGTCTCTATTTTGCTGATTGAAGAAGGTAGTCAACTTCCTTTCACTTGGTAAGCAAGTTGGATCTCTACTGAGTATCCCCCTCATGGTTTGACTGAGGGTCTTGATCTATTGAAAGTCATTCTCACTTCACTTGTCCCTGGAGGTGAAGAAAAGAAAGAAGCACACTAGCTCTGACTTGAAGTAGAGGAATGAGAATTGCTCGGCTTCCCTTCTGACCTACCCAATCTATTACTACAGATTCTCCAACCCTTAAGTGATAAGTTCGTTCAGTTTAGGGGAGAAATCACCCAATTAGGCTGGATTGGGGAACATCGACAAGTGAACTGACTATTACCCCGCCCCAAGATCGGGATTGGGGACAAAGAACTACCATTACATTAGCAAGTAGGGGGTTGCTTACTTCCTAATTACAGACGACTAATCACATCACAAAACGGGAGCCTAATATTAGTTGCAGGGCAGAGTTGGGAGTTTCAGAGTGAACAAGCAACCTGGAGTTAATGGGGTCGAGTATTTGGTAAATTCGGGGAGTTTATTAATGACAATATTACTTTATTTCTATTTTTTACAATCAAAACTATTCAATAGATTATTAATATATTATTACTTCATTGACTTATGAATTATAAGCTTATAATAAGAACAATCAAAACTATTCAATATCTTATTAACATATTCTTACTGAATTGACTTAGTAATTAGTGGTGAAATGACCTGTATCGGGTCCGGCAAAATCTAGCATCATCTATCAGGTATTTTCCGATGACACCGTGGTTCATAGCCACACGCTCTAATCCTCTGAGCTACATGCCCTACCTCGTCTCCATTGCATTCTTTCTTTTGCCTATTTTCATTCCAAGTCCAATAAGAGGTATGTGTCAAGCTTTGTTTTTATCATTCTGGCATCGAGCTATTTTTCCCCAGGACCTCCCCTACAGTATCATCACTGCAGTAGAGTTTCACCACCAAATTCTGACATGATGGATGGGTGTTGTTCCTCTATGCCTAGGACACCAGAATCTCGAAGCATGAATGAAGAAAGGCATGAGAGAAAAGCATCTTCTATTTTCTAATGATTGTGAGGCCTCGATTCTTGACTGCAAGGGGCACCAAAGGTCTTTGCCCTCCCTCGCTCTCTACCAAGGAACTCTACCAAGGGATGGAACTCTACCATGGGCATGATGGAAGGGCAGAACATTTTTTGGTTTTTTCATGTTATCAAACTGTGGAACAATCCAAATAGATGGCGAGTGCCTGATCAAATGGATCAGGTCATGTTGGCTAAGAACAAGGTGAAAATCTCTCGGTCTGTTAGGATGCCTTAGCTGCATACATCACTGCACTTCCACTTTACACCTATCGTAATGATAAACGTCTTGTCTCGCCATCCTTATTGGATTCTCAATACTTCTGTCGCTCCATCCCCATGGGGGCAAATAACTCGTCGTTGTCTCGGTTGTGCTATCGGAGGTTCCAAGGAAGTTGGAATAGGAGAGCACTCATCTTGGGGTGGGCTTACTACTTAGCTGCTTTCAGTAGTTATCCGCTTCGCAGTTGGCTACCCAACGTTTACCGTGGGCACGATAACTGGTACACCAGAGGTTCATCCTTCCCAGTCCTCTTGTACTAGAGAAAGGTCCTCTCAATGCTCTAACGCCCACACCGGATATGAATCGAACTGTCTCATGACGTTTTGAACCTAGCTCATGTACCGCTTTCATGGGCGAACAGCCCAACCCTTGGAACAACCTACAACCCTAGGTGGCAAAGAGCTGACATTGGGGTGCCAAACCTTCCCGTCGATGGGGACTCTTAGGGAAGATCAGCTTGTTATCCCGAGAGTAACTTTTATCCATTAGACGACCCTTCCACTCGGCACCATCGGGTCACTAAGGCTGACTTTCGTCCCTGCTTGATGGGTGGGTCTTGCAGTCAAGCTCCCTTCTGCCTTTGCACTCGAGGGCCAATCTCCGCCCGACTTGAGGAAACCTTTGCACGCCTCCGTTACCTTTTGGGAGGCCTACGCCGCATAGAAACTATGTACTTGAGACTATCCCTTGGCTCGTAGGTCCTGGCACAAGGTTAGAATTCTAGCTCTTCTAGAGTGGTATCTCACTAATGGCATAGGCCCCCCCGGAAGGAGGCCTTCTTTGCCTTCCACCTAAGCTGCGCAGGAATGGCCCAAAGCCAATCCCAGGGAAAAGTGAGAAGCTTCATTGGGTCTTTTTGTCCAGGTGCAGGTAGTCCGCATCCTCACAGACATGTCTATTTCATCGAGCCTCTCTCTGAGATAGTGCCCAGATCGTTACGCCTTTCGTGCAGGTTGGAACTTACCTGACAAGGAGTTTCGCTACCTTAGGACTATTATAGTTACGACTGCCATTTACCAGGAACTTCGGTCACTAGCTCCCCTGTCATCAGGTCACCAACTTTTTTCGCTGCCCAACACTGGGCTGACGTCAGCCCCCATACATGGTCTTACGACTTCATGGGGACTTGTGTTTTTGGTAAACAGTCGCCCGGGCCCGGTCACTTCGACCCCCTTTCTTTGTGAGGAGGCATGATATGAGTTTTTGTGCGATTTATAATTAGAGTTTTTAATATCATTGTAGCACACAAAAATCGAGTCACTTTTAAAATTTCTAACCTAGATAGGGAAGTATCTAGGGTCATCTAAGGAGGCCAAATTGTTTGCAAATCAAATCCCTTGCTTGGAAATGGAAATCAACTTTCTTTTTGGTCTTTTTCAACATATAATTTTTATGTTTTGAAATAATGAAGGTGAAATGTGAATTGTTGATGGAAAAGAAGCTAACACCTACAATGACTAAGTTAAAACCTAAGTGACAAATAATTCCTCTCCCTAAGCTCACCCTAGGCATGTGGAGGCCTTGAGTAATTAGGGAGGGGGAGTGAAGAGTGCTAGAGACAAAGAGAACAATTGCAACAAAAATTCAAAAGAAGACAACTTGATTAATGCAAAAGTGTTTTACACAAAGCCCTAGTAGAGGAATGCTTCTACTACTGGCAACAAAAATACAAATAAATAAAACACTAATCCTAATGATGTTGGTGAAGAAGAGGAGCTTCTTGCTCCAAGCCTACTAGTTCCTTGACTTGAAAAGAAGCTCCTTCTCCTCCTTCCTTGCTATGCTCCTCCAAGATGGTGTCCTCCAAGGCAAGCCCTAGAGGGGGGTGTGCCTTGGCTCCTCCGAGGGTGGGTGTCCACTCTAGAATCTCCTCCAATGCTTGACCATCCTCCAAGATAAGAATTTGATCCTCCTCTTGGCATGGCACAAGGAGAAGAGAGAGGGGGAAGAAGGCACCAATGGGGTAGGTAGGATGCCCCCTTAATCTTCTTCTCTCCTCCTTCTTGGCCGTGAGTTAGGGTGGATATAAGGTGGAATTAAACTAATGGAGGATGAGATTTATGTGGTGGTAGGGTAGGGTATTTATAGGATGGGAAATGGTGGTTGGCGTGACCTTTGGATGGATGGCTAGGATTGGATGATGAGGGTAGTTAGGTGGTCCAAGGGGAGAGGTAAGTTGGCATCACCTAAAGGGAATGATGGGTGGTGGTTATGGTGGCCAAAGGGCACCTAAAAGTGGTGCCAACCATGGAAGGGTGCCATGGGTTGGCGCCAACTTGAAGGCTTCTAGAAGGAAGGTGAGGTGGATGGTGGAGATGGATTTAATGGGAGATATGTGGTGGAGATGAAGGGGATTTTGTAGGGAAAAAGTGGCTCCAATTGGGAGGTGGTTATGGGTGGTTTTGCTGCCACTTTATGGTGGCTTTGGGAGGTAGTGGGTAGGCTAGGTTGGCGCCAAGGTGAAGTGGACTTAGGGTTAGCTTATGTGGAGCTTAGGTAGACTTGGAGTGGAAGGTCATGTAGGTGGAGTTGGAGTTAGGTTTTTGGTGCCATGGAGGTGGATTTAGCCAAGCTTAGCTAGCTTAGCTAGTTGTGGAGTAGAGGAGTAGAGGAGGAGGAATAAGGAAGCTAGGGTTTGAGGAGAGGAGCTGGACAGAGGAAGTCTGGAGCTGAACCGGAGCTGGCAGCTACTGAAGAGGGTGGTATAGAGATACTTTAGCTGGCTTAGCTTGCTAGTTCTTTGCTAGGTGCTAAGCCAAGCTAAAATAACCTGGCTTCTACCACAAGGAGCTAAGGTGAGCTGGGTCTGGTGCTCTCGGGGAGGATCAAGCTGGTTGAGGCAGCTAAGGTAGCTTAGCTCAACTTAGTTGAGCTAAGTTGAGTTGAGTGAACTCCATTCATCTTCAGCTTCCTGAGCTGAAATGAAGTCATCTTCAGCTGGATGGAGTTGAGTGGAGATAGATGTAGCTAGACCTGAGCTGAGGTGAACTCCAGTCAACTTAGCTGAGCTAGCTAGAGCTCCCAGTGAACTAATTGATGGGAGCTGAGATGAGCTAAACTCAGCTAAGTTGAGTTGGATCTGAGCTAACTTGAGCTAAAGTGAGCTAAGATGAGCTCTCTTGAGCTGCCATTTAGATGAGATGAGCTGAATGGAGCTGGGATGAGCTAACCCTAGTTCAAGTGAGCTGGATCAAGCTGAGTTCCAGCTGGTTTGAGCTTCTCCTTCACCAACTGCCTTCCTGAGTGCTAGGGTTTTGGGGATCTGACTCTTTGTCTATTCCTAACACTCACAAAAACACATCAAAAAGGCAATAAAAAGTAAAATGTATGCCTATCCTAATTTATGCCTAAATGCAGCCCAAAACCCATTTGCGGGGCAAAATCCTAAGAGCTAGGTTTGTTTTAATGCATAAGAATTATGATAAACTGGCGTTTATCAAGGCACCCCTTCTCTTGCAGTGACGGGGCTATTTTGCCAAGTTCCCTAGAGTGAGTTTTCTTATGCCCTAGGTATTCTCTACCTACCCACCTGTGTCGATTTTGGGTACAAGTACCCCTTTGTTGAAGGTTGTTCGAGCTTTTCCTAGGAGTATGGCATGGGTTACTTCACTTCAGGAAATGGCGAGGTGCAAACGAGGAAAGACTTATGGTGGATGCCTAGGCACCCAGAGATGAGGAAGGGTGTAGTTAGTGAAGAAATGCTTCGAGGAGTTGAAAAGAAGCATAGATCCGAAGATTCCCGAAGGTGGAAAAGTAGGTCAACCTTTCAAACTACTGCTGAATCCATGGGTAGGAAAGAGACAACCTAGAGAACTAAAACATCTTAGTAGCTAGAGGAAAAGAAAGCAAAAGTGATTCCCTCTTCAGTAGTAGCGACGAGCGAAATGGGAGCAGCCTAAACCGTGAAAATGGGGTTGTGGGAGAGCAATACAAGCGTCGTGCTGCTAGGTGAAGCGGTGGAATGCTGCACCCTAGATGGTGAGAGTCTTGTAGCCGAAAGCATCACTAGTTTATACTCTGACCCTAGTAGCATACGGCACATGGAATCCTGTGTGAATCAGCAAGGACCACCTTGCAAGGAGCCCAGACTCCTGGGAATAGCATTTTCTAATTCAGTTTAGTAATGTAATGCTCGAGAATTGGATTCCCCAGGCTGACGCTCCAATCAAAGAGGAAGCAGGTGGTAGGGGAATAAGCATAACTCACTCCTCACCTGAGAAGTCAAAGTGTGTAACGACCCGGTTCCCGAGTCCCTACGAGACACGAGAACCGGACCGACTCGACTAATCCCAAGACCCAGTCGTCCAACGAGGAAGTAACCAAAAGACAGTAAAATAAACCACATTCAGCATGAATATAACTAACAGTAAAAAGTACAGCAGTAAGGAAAGAAACTACTACAGTAGGTACCGCCACAACAGTAAAGCAACATTTATCATATAACAAAAACTGCAGGTAAAGAAGGTACAGCGGAAACAAAACTACTCACTAGAACAGAAACAAAAGAAGGTACAAAGCTGTGGCAACTCTACTGGACCCTACTCGGCCCAGCGTCCTCTTCAGCCGCCGACCCTGGCTGCTCAACACCTGGTCCTGAAAAAGGTAACGAGTGTAACACGTCAGCAAAACGCTGAGTAGAGTGGCAAACTAACTAAAGGCAACAGTAGAGTGTACAGTAGCTGTTATGTTCTATTACTTCCTTTATTTACATCTTTCAATTTTTCTCACTATTTCATTTACTTCTCAGATCCTTTACTTGATCTCGAATGTCCTCGTGGGACGATCTTGATTGCAGTCTTTTCCAACAGTAGAAGTAGCACGTGGTGCTCTCCTGGCCGGGAGAGTCCCCCGTGGTGATCCTACCCTCAGTCAACCACCCCAAGGTCACTGACAGACGTAACGGTGACTACGGCACGCGCGATAAACGCACAGGTAGCTAGCCCGTACTGGCACGCGGTCAGTCGTTTCCGTTAACGGGTGCGCCCAAAGCACAGCACGGAACCAGGGCAGAGCCCTCTCAGTAACAGGGGTCCAACCCCTCCACAGTAACCAAACCGGGGCCTTGCCCCTCCACAGTCCGCGCACCCTCGCCTGACTACCCTGGTTTGCCCTAGTGGGCCTAACAAGTCGGTGAAGGAGGCTAGCAGAACCCCGGGGCCCGTGGGGTAGCTAGTACTCTCCTAACACTACTAGCTCTCCTCGGTACTACGTACACGAGGGCCAACAAGTCGGTACAGAGCGGCCAAGCCTAACCCCGGGTCCCTGGGGCGGCTGGCCCCACTCTGCACTAAAACAGGTACAGGTACTTCCCTTGGTACTGCGTACCCAAGAGACAGTACAACTATATCTCAGTTCCATTCCTTTTCTTTCCAGGAGTTCCACTCCTAATTCCCCGTAGGGTTCCAGCTCTTTATCTCAGAACATCATAGGTTTCACTTTCCAGATTCACGTTCTCACATTCCATGATCTCAACATGTTTCCTTGTTCATAACAGGCAGCTGTTAATTAATTTCACAGGCAGCTTATATATTCCTTTCCATTTTTCCAAGACTGCAGTAATATACATTCCACTAGTTTTTCCCATCCTAGGATTCATGCCATATCCTAGGATCTATCATACAATCTAGTTTTCCGGCCCTAGGATTCATGCAACACCTAGGAGCTATCATTCCATACATTTCTCATTCCTAGGGTTCATGCAATGCCCTAGGTTCTAGTTATGGTTCCATACTTTAACAGATTTTATTAATGCTTAAAACCACTCTACCAGGTACAACGGAAGTAATGGGGGCGTGGTCGGGAATCCCGCGTGCCTCCGCGATTCTCAAGACGGCAATCGAACGAGGTCCTATCACAAGGATCAAACACAAGGAGTGTCTCAAAACAGTGTATAGCTACTGTAGGCGGGTAGAGGAATAAATTCTGAATCGAACGCAACTCGAATCGCGGACAACGGAGCCCAAACGGGCCCTAAACGGGTCGAGAAAGACAATACTGTGCAAAATCAGACGTCTGGAAGTCTGTGGCGACGTCTCTCCTAGATCCCAGACGTCCGATGGTCTCTCCGGACGTCTGGAGGTCACTCCCGCCGTCTGGTACAACTTCCAGACGTCGGATTCGCAAAGGATGACGAATCCGAACACCTGCGCACAGCCAACCCTCCTCCTTCAGTACGGTCAGTCGACAAAAGAAGAAGGAGAAAGCGGAACTCACCTTTCAGACGTCTGTATGATCACACAGACGTCGACCTTGCCGTCTGGATATCAGTCCAGACGTCTGATTCTGGAGATTTTTCCAGAATCAGAACCTCGCTCGGCCTCCGCTCGCGACGCCGCCCGCGTCGCACCTCGCGCGTCCGCTGCTCCGCCCGCAGCAGGTCCCTCTTCGCGACGCTCTGCGCCCCCTGCGCCCTCCGCCGGCCGGCCAAGCCGCTCCCGGCGAGCTCGCCCTCACGGCAGAGCTCCGCCCTCGCACGCCGCAGCTCCTCCGCGCCTTCTGCTGCGCCGCTGCCGCTGCGCCCTTGCGTCCGCTCGCTCCGCCCGCAGCAGGAGAGGAGGAAGATGGTGGAGACGGGAGGGGAGGCGCGCCCCCTCCCCCTTTTAACGCCGCGCGGAGAGGAGGAGAGAGACGGCCGCAGTCGCCTGCAGCCGCAGAGAAGATGCGGATCGCAGGTCTGCGCGCACAGGCGCGCAGACGAATATCCCGTGCGAGTATAACTGTTCGTCAGACGTCTGTAAACTATCCCGGACGTCTGGTCAGACGTCTGGATGTGATCCCAGACGTCTTTACAGACGTCTGGGCCACCTCCCAGACGTCTTAAAAGACGTCTGGGGTACGCGCTCGTTACAATATAACAAACTCAAAGGAAGTTTCGTCCCCGAAACTTGCGCCAACTAGGGTGCGGAAAAAGGATGTCCAAAAAACCATAACAAACTCAAAGAGGACTGAAGCCGGTCCGAAAAGACGTACCCGCGAAAAGCTCTGGGTACCGCTCCCGCATTGCCGCCTCAGGCTCCCAGGTAGCCTCCTCGTACCGCTGGCTCCTCCACAAAACCTTTACCAGGGGTACTTGCTTTCGTCTCAACCTGCGGACGGCTCGGTCTAGGATCTGCACTGGCCGCTCGGGGTAGGTCAGGTCGTCGCTCACCTCGACGCTCTCGTGACTCAATACGTGGCTGGGATCGGCTACGTACTTCCTGAGGTTGGACACGTGGAACACGTCGTGCACACCAGAAAGCTGCGGGGGAAGGGCAAGTCTGTAAGCAACGGGTCCAACCCGCTCCAGGACCTCGAAGGGCCCCACGAACCTCGGCGCGAGCTTCCCTCTCACCCCAAACCGCTGTAAGCCCTTCATGGGCGAAACACGAAGAAAGACGTGGTCCCCAACCTCGAACTGCACCTCTCTGCGTCTGCGATCTGCGTAGCTCTTCTGTCTGCTCCTGACAGTGCGGAGTCGTCTGTGGATCTGTTCAACTACCTCCTGACTCTGCCGGATCAACCTGGGGCCAACCTCCCACTTGGTCCCCACCTCAACCCAACTCAAGGGTGCCGTGCATTTCCGTCCGTACAGAGCCTCGTAGGGAGCCATGCCGATGCTCGAGTGATAACTGTTGTTGTATGCAAACTCTGCCAGGGGCAGGTGTTCCTCCCAAGAGCCCCTCCAGTCTAGTACACAGGCACGCAAAAGATCCTCAAGTGTCTGTATCGTGCGTTCCGACTGTCCGTCCGTCTGGGGGTGGTAAGCCGTGCTAAACCTCAACCTCGTCCCCAAAGCCTGCTGAAACTCAGCCCAAAACTGGGACGTAAAGCGGGTATCCCGGTCGGATACGATCTCCCGCGGAACTCCGTGTAGTCGCACCACATCACGGATATACCTCTCTGCCAACTGTGCTGGTCCCAAAGTGACTCGGATCGGCAAGAATCGTGCCGTCTTCGTCAACCTATCCACTATTACCCAGACCGCGTCGTGTCCTCGCTGGGTAACAGGTAAACCCACCACCAAGTCCATGGTGATGCTCTCCCACTTCCACTCTGGCACTGGAAGCGGCTGAAGCGGCCCTGCAGGCCTCTGATGCTCGGCTTTCACCTGCTGGCACACTAAGCACTGCTGCACGAACTCACCCACATCCCGCTTCATCCCTCTCCACCAGAACTCGCGTCTCAAGTCATGGTACATTTTCGTGTTTCCGGGATGTATGGTGAATCTGGAACCGTGTGCCTCAGTCAGGAGCTCTCTCAACAGCTCCTCGTCTCTGGGGACGCACAGCCGTCCCCTCAAGCGTAACACCTGGTCTGTGAAAGAGAAGTCCCCTGGGTCCCCTGACAGTACTCTGTCGTGCAAAGACTGCAAGTACGGATCGGCCATCTGTCCCGTGATGATGCGGTCTATCAACTCTGGTCTGGTCTGCCGTGTCACCGTCACTGCCCCACAGTATCCTCGTAACTCTAGAGGTCGCCAACTGCCCACCTCCTCCAAAAGGCTCCAACTCTGTAACTGTAGACTGGCCAAGCGTGCGGGCGCCTTACGGCTCAAGGCGTCAGCCACCACATTGGCCTTTCCCGGGTGGTAGGAGATGCTGCAGTCGTAGTCCTTCAGGAGCTCCAACCAACGTCTCTGTCTCATGTTGAGCTCCTTCTGGTCAAAAAGATATCTGAGGCTCTTGTGATCTGTAAAAATCTCGAAGGTCTCACCGTACAAGTAGTGCCTCCATGTCTTCAGCGCGAAGACAACAGCTGCCAACTCTAGGTCATGGGTAGGGTAGGTATGCTCATGGGGCTTCAGTTGCCGCGAAGCGTAAGCGACCACGTGACCCCTCTGCATGAGCACACCTCCTAACCCCTGCAAGGAAGCGTCCGTGTACACGACGAACCCGCCACTACTGTCAGGAATGGTGAGCACGGGAGCCGAGGTCAACCTCTCCTTCAGCTCCAGAAAACACGCCTCACAGGCGTCTGTCCAAGTGAAAGGCACATCCTTCCGAGTCAACTGTGTCATAGGACGTGCAATCTGCGAAAACCCTCTGATGAACCGTCTGTAGTAACCTGCCAGTCCCAGGAAACTGCGAATCTCAGTGACTGAACGCGGTCTCTCCCACCTGAGCACTGCCTCGACCTTGGCGGGATCCACCGCCAGGCCGTCTCCAGAGATCACATGACCCAAAAAGGTCACCTCCCTCAACCAGAACTCGCACTTGCTGTATTTGGCGTACAGCCTGCGTCGTCTCAGAGTGTCCAGAACCATCCGCAAGTGCTGTCCGTGCTGCGTCCGATCTCTAGAATAGATGAGTACATCATCTATGAAAACCACCACAAACTGGTCCAAGTACGGTCTGAACACCCGGTTCATCAGGTCCATGAAAGCAGCGGGGGCATTGGTCAGCCCAAACGGCATGACCAAAAACTCGTAGTGTCCGTACCGGGTGCGGAAAGCTGTCTTGGAGACGTCGGTCTCCCTGATCCTCAACTGGTGGTATCCAGACCTCAAGTCGATCTTGGAAAACACCGTGGCACCCCGCAACTGGTCAAACAAATCGTCAATCCTCGGCAGCGGATATCGGTTCTTGATGGTGACCCTATTCAGCTGTCTGTAGTCCACACAAAGGCGTAGGGTCCCATCCTTCTTCTTCACAAACAGTACCGGGGCTCCCCAGGGAGACGCACTGGGCCTCACGAAACCCTTCTCCAAAAGGTCCTGCAACTGAGACTTGAGCTCTCGCAGCTCAAGCGGTGCCATCCTGTATGGCGCGGTGGAGATGGGGTTGGTCCCTGGTACTAGTGAGATCTCAAACTCGATCTCACGCTCGGGCGGTAGTCCTGGTAACTCGTCTGGAAACACGTCGGGGTACTCTCTGACCACCGGGATGCTCTGGAAGTCTGCCACGGGGCTGTGCTCTGCCACCACACAAGCTAAGAAGCCCTCACACCCCTGGCTCAAAAGTCTCGCCGCCCGAAGTGCCGAAATGCACCTGAAACCTCCGTCCACTGGCTGCCCGTGAAACTCGAAGGAAGGCAACTCCGGAATGGAGAAGACAATCTTCCTCTCAAAGCAGTCTACCAATGCGTGGTAAGCGGACAGCCAATCCATCCCCAGGATCACCCCAAAGTCCTCCATCTGTATCATAATCAGGTCAGCTGGCAGGCTGTGTCCCCCGATGCTGACCCCGCAACCCGTGTACACCTCCTCAGCTACAAACAGCTGACCACTCGGACCTCTGATTACGAACGGGTTCTCTAACAATGAATAATCCTGGTCCAAACTAACTGCGAAACTGTCTGCGACAAACGAGTGCGTAGCGCCGGAATCGAAAAGCGTGTAAACGAGTCTGCCAGAAACTGAAACCATACCTGCTACCACCGATCCCGAAGCTCTGGCGTCCCTGTGTGTTAGGGCGTTGATACGCCCCTCAGCTCTAGGTGCGGACGAAGCAGCCACGCTCTGCGTCGGACGGGTAGGTGCTGGCCGGTACCCTCCTCGCGACTGCGGTCCTCCTCCTCGCGCCTGGAAACCGCGGCCTCCTGCGCGCCCTCCAGTGCTCTGCGCGGGAAGTATCTGCTGACCTCCTGCCCTAGATGGGCAGTCCCTCCTGACGTGGCCCGGCTGGCCACACTGGTAGCAGAGGGGAACCCGGCTCCCGCCCTCAGTGAGTCCCTGCTGTCGGCTAGGCGGGGGTCCGGTGCTGGCGACTGGCCCCTGTCGAGGGCCCCCAAAGGCCAGTGATGGCCCTGCACAACGTGACGGCTCTCCTGCGGACGCCACGTGTCTCCGTTCTCGCCGGCCCTGTGAGAAGTCTGGCTGAAAGGGCCTCTTCCGCCCGCCGTCGGTCTCTCGCGCGGACGGGTTGGTCTCCTCGAAAGTCATGGCTGCCTCTACCACCCTCGAAAACGTCGGCAGCTTCAGGGGTTTGACATACCCCCGGATCGCAGGCCGGAGCCCCTCGGTGAACCTCCAAAGGCGCTCCTCCTCAGTGGCTACCGCTGTCGCTGCAAAGCGGGACAGCTCCAAGAAACGCGTGCGGTACGCGCTCACGGTCATCGTCCCTTGGCGGAGAGTGTGGAACTCCCGCCTCCTCTGGTCCTGCCACGTCTGGGGAAAGTAATGCTCGCAGAAGAGGGTGACGAACTGGTCCCACGTCGGCTCGTCCCTCTCCTGTCCCCGGACCGCCCTCCACCACCGGTGTGCCGCACTCTCCAGCTGGTACGTGGCAAAGGCCACGCGGCACTCCACCGGGGGGCGAAGGGTGTCGAAGATCTTCTCCAGCTGCTCAAGCCAGTCCTCTGCCTCGGTCGGGTCCTCATCCCCCTTGAAGGAGGGGGGCTTCAGCTTCCGGAACTGTCCGAAAAGCTCGAAGTGGTGCTGTAGGGGAGGTGCTGGTGCACCTCCAGGCGAAGGTGCCTCGTGTACAGAAGTGTCGGAGGAAGGTGGGGGCGGCAGGGGCCCATCCCCTCCCTCGTGTCCGGCGCTGCGTCCGTCGCGTGGTCCCACAGAGGACTCCCCCTCTGCAACCCCAGGAGGAGGTGCTCGGGGCGGTGGGTGGAGCTCCTCTCGTACAATATCCCGTATCAGTCTGGCGAGGTCCTGGGCCTGGATGCCAGGGAGTGGTGGCTGGTCCACCGAGACGTCAACGACAGCACGTCCACCTCGCCGTCCTCGCCCTCGGCCGCGCCCGCGGCCAGTCTCGCCAGTCCCACGACGAGGCATCTCCTGCAAGGAGACGCGAAACAAAACGGAAACGTCAAACAGACGGTACCTAACAACACTTCTAAGAGCTCATGTCAAGAGATATGTTGTGGTGGCTACTCTAGCTATAAACATGTGAATTGGTTATTTTCCAGTCAGTTGATTCACTTCTCGGGACGACCTTGCTCTGATACCATCTTGTAACGACCCGGTTCCCGAGTCCCTACGAGACACGAGAACCGGACCGATTCGACTAATCCCAAGACCCAGTCGTCCAACGAGGAAGTAACCAAAAGACAGTAAAATAAACCACATTCAGCATGAATATAACTAACAGTAAAAAGTACAGCAGTAAGGAAAGAAACTACTACAGTAGGTACCGCCACAACAGTAAAGCAACATTTATCATATAACAAAAACTGCAGGTAAAGAAGGTACAGCGGAAACAAAACTACTCACTACAACAGAAACAAAAGAAGGTACAAAGCTGTGGCAACTCTACTGGACCCTACTCGGCCCAGCGTCCTCTTCAGCCGCCGACCCTGGCTGCTCAACACCTGGTCCTGAAAAAGGTAACGAGTGTAACACGTCAGCAAAACGCTGAGTAGAGTGGCAAACTAACTAAAGGCAACAGTAGAGTGTACAGTAGCTGTTATGTTCTATTACTTCCTTTATTTACATCTTTCAATTTTTCTCACTATTTCATTTACTTCTCAGATCCTTTACTTGATCTCGAATGTCCTCGTGGGACGATCTTGATTGCAGTCTTTTCCAACAGTAGAAGTAGCACGTGGTGCTCTCCTGGCCGGGAGAGTCCCCCGTGGTGATCCTACCCTCAGTCAACCACCCCAAGGTCACTGACAGACGTAACGGTGACTACGGCACGCGCGATAAACGCACAGGTAGCTAGCCCGTACTGGCACGCGGTCAGTCGTTTCCGTTAACGGGTGCGCCCAAAGCACAGCACGGAACCAGGGCAGAGCCCTCTCAGTAACAGGGGTCCAACCCCTCCACAGTAACCAAACCGGGGCCTTGCCCCTCCACAGTCCGCGCACCCTCGCCTGACTACCCTGGTTTGCCCTAGTGGGCCTAACAAGTCGGTGAAGGAGGCTAGCAGAACCCCGGGGCCCGTGGGGTAGCTAGTACTCTCCTAACACTACTAGCTCTCCTCGGTACTACGTACACGAGGGCCAACAAGTCGGTACAGAGCGGCCAAGCCTAACCCCGGGTCCCTGGGGCGGCTGGCCCCACTCTGCACTAAAACAGGTACAGGTACTTCCCTTGGTACTGCGTACCCAAGAGACAGTACAACTATATCTCAGTTCCATTCCTTTTCTTTCCAGGAGTTCCACTCCTAATTCCCCGTAGGGTTCCAGCTCTTTATCTCAGAACATCATAGGTTTCACTTTCCAGATTCACGTTCTCACATTCCATGATCTCAACATGTTTCCTTGTTCATAACAGGCAGCTGTTAATTAATTTCACAGGCAGCTTATATATTCCTTTCCATTTTTCCAAGACTGCAGTAATATACATTCCACTAGTTTTTCCCATCCTAGGATTCATGCCATATCCTAGGATCTATCATACAATCTAGTTTTCCGGCCCTAGGATTCATGCAACACCTAGGAGCTATCATTCCATACATTTCTCATTCCTAGGGTTCATGCAATGCCCTAGGTTCTAGTTATGGTTCCATACTTTAACAGATTTTATTAATGCTTAAAACCACTCTACCAGGTACAACGGAAGTAATGGGGGCGTGGTCGGGAATCCCGCGTGCCTCCGCGATTCTCAAGACGGCAATCGAACGAGATCCTATCACAAGGATCAAACACAAGGAGTGTCTCAAAACAGTGTATAGCTACTGTAGGCGGGTAGAGGAATAAATTCTGAATCGAACGCAACTCGAATCGCGGACAACGGAGCCCAAACGGGCCCTAAACGGGTCGAGAAAGACAATACTGTGCAAAATCAGACGTCTGGAACTCCTTCCAGACGTCTTAAACGGTGGATCAGAGAATTACCTGTTCGGCTTGGTTCCCCGGACGTCCAGAAGTCTGTGGCGACGTCTCTCCTAGATCCCAGACGTCCGATGGTCTCTCCGGACGTCTGGAGGTCACTCCCGCCGTCTGGTACAACTTCCAGACGTCGGATTCGCAAAGGATGACGAATCCGAACACCTGCGCACAGCCAACCCTCCTCCTTCAGTACGGTCAGTCGACAAAAGAAGAAGGAGAAAGCGGAACTCACCTTTCAGACGTCTGTATGATCACACAGACGTCGACCTTGCCGTCTGGATATCAGTCCAGACGTCTGATTCTGGAGATTTTTCCAGAATCAGAACCTCGCTCGGCCTCCGCTCGCGACGCCGCCCGCGTCGCACCTCGCGCGTCCGCTGCTCCGCCCGCAGCAGGTCCCTCTTCGCGACGCTCTGCACCCCCTGCGCCCTCCGCCGGCCAGCCAAGCCGCTCCCGGCGAGCTCGCCCTCACGGCAGAGCTCCGCCCTCGCACGCCGCAGCTCCTCCGCGCCTTCTGCTGCGCCGCTGCCGCTGCGCCCTTGCGTCCGCTCGCTCCGCCCGCAGCAGGAGAGGAGGAAGATGGTGGAGACGGGAGGGGAGGCGCGCCCCCTCCCCCTTTTAACGCCGCGCGGAGAGGAGGAGAGAGACGGCCGCAGTCGCCTGCAGCCGCAGAGAAGATGCGGATCGCAGGTCTGCGCGCACAGGCGCGCAGACGAATATCCCGTGCGAGTATAACTGTTCGTCAGACGTCTGTAAACTATCCCGGACGTCTGGTCAGACGTCTGGATGTGATCCCAGACGTCTTTACAGACGTCTGGGCCACCTCCCAGACGTCTTAAAAGACGTCTGGGGTACGCACTCGTTACAAAGTGTGATTCCGTGGGGTAAGTGAGAATTGTCAGACTCTTTACTTTCCTTGACTAAACTATTAAAGTATAATAACCCACACCTTGTTGTAGTAGGAAGTCTTCTTAGGAGAGGCCATTCCCTCGCTTCTCAAAAGTAAAGAGAGCATTCTACCCTTTTGAGTTGAGCAGGGGTTGGGTGTCTAGACGAGGTGGGTTTGAAGGGAAGGGATTGGGCCGGACGGGTGAGATCTAATATATGCATATATGACTCCTAGCTCTACCCATCACGCATGAAAAGCTTCATGTTGAGATTGGTGGATATATGCATATCTTAGATCTAAACATGCATTAATGAGTTATGAGTCTATATTAGATGAGCGAAGTGAAACGGAGGGAACCGGAGTGCAATGAGCGAACAAGCTTGTCTATGCCTTGATGTAGACTCGCACCAACGCGTATCTGACTCCCAGCTTAATTCGGTTGGAATGAATGCATGATACATCTATGTAAGTTGACCACAACCCCCATATATGATTCAAAGCTTGGGCACTTTGATGACTGGAACTATAGGCCTAGTAATCTTCTCATTCGAATGCCTAGGGGTTTTGAATAGTCATCTTATATAAGCACATAACTCATTAATGCGCTATGGAAGCTAATTATATACGCATATATTATTCAACCAACTGGGTTGTGACAAAATGGACTCTTTCTTTCCCCTCTCTTTTGATGATAATAGTAGGGTGACACTGCAGGCCTCTGGTCACGACTGCCAAGCTAACTACGATCGCTAGATTGGCCAACAGATCCGCAGGTTGATCATAAATGCCTTTCTTCTTCTAGTGAGATATTGCGAGTCGAGTAGACTCGCACCGACTACCATGAAGCTCTGTCATGCGTCGATTGCTTCTCCCTGCCGTCGACCCACTCTCTCTCTATATAGGTTAATCTCACTATCAAGATGTTGCCCCTAAGCTTCGAAGTGGTCAGCACATCGAGCTTATAGCCGCAGATGATGATACAGTAGACCCATAGCATGATTTTCTGACCCTCCCTTTACTTTACTTTACTGTACTTTACTTTACTTGAAAGTCAGGAGATTGCAATAGCCTTTACCAGTAGTAGTAATGAAGGGAACTCCACTCAGAGGAAAAAGAAGCGGTAGGAAGGGAAGCAACTATAAAGGAGAAGAGGTGTGAAAGAAGTAGTTCTGGGATAGAGGCCACTAGATCTCTTCCCCGCTGCGGGGCTCTATTAAAGAAGATCTCAGTAGAGGTATGGGAATTGAAGGATGATGAAGTCTAATGCCTCACCCACCTCCTTCACTCATATCTGGTTCACACACAGGCATGGAAGAGGACTTTCAGCAAGCTCTCTATTGATTCTTTCCCAAGGTCAATCGACAAGGTACAAGGGCTAGAGGTGACTATGAGCTTCCTCCGCTCTTTCCAGAGTGGTAAAGTAGGCACAAGGAGAGGCCCCGCCTTTACTTGACTTGAAAAACCAAAAAAGTATCATTATACATCAACACCACCACCTCATTAGAATGTGTTGAATAATGATTCCCAAGAGAAAATTGGGGAAAACACACTGCCTGTTGAAAATAGCTCCCTGAACCACCTCGACCCCAATAGGGGACAAAAACAAGGAACCCCTACTACCACCAATAGGGGAGAACATAAAAAGCATATTGATATTGTCCTTCAAAAAGCACTCCATCCCTAAGTAACAGCCTACGAGATCACCCCAACCTTCGGCATCCAGGGGTCGTAGACTAATTCTACCATAGACCTTGTTCCATTTCCATAAGTGGAATGCATTAGCTATCTGCTCTCCAATTGGACAGTCAGGGTCGTCTTATGTTGTAGTGAAATCCCTCGTTCTGAAAACCAAAATCGGCATTCTGAAAACAAAACCAAAGAGTCGGGTAGAAATAGGGTTCCGGAAATCCCCCTTTTTCCCCATTATCCTTTTTGCTTTGTTCTATTTTCTATTATTCTCTTTTCTATTTGACGTAGACGATTGTAGATGAATTCTAGTTATAGTTGTAAGGGAATTCAGAAGATGATTCAGATAAGAAGGTAAAGGAAGGGTTTCTGAAAATAGATTCTAATACATATTCATGCATAAAAACAGTAAGTACAAGGAATGTAGAATTCCTCTTAGGAACTGCTTCATCTTATTTATATTCATCTTATTTATAATATATATACTTATCATAGGATATCTTTCTTTATAGGAAATCGAGGCATCTCTTCTATGAAGGATCTGAACTTACCCTCTCTTTTTGTGCCTTTAGTAGGCCTAGTATTTTCGGCAATTGTAATGGTATTTCTTCCTTATCTGTTTGTGTTCAAACAAATTAGATTATCTAGATATGATGAGGGGCTAGATCTCATCAATTCCTCTCCACACTGGATCTGAATACGGGGTATTCATTATGTGGAATATTGTACGATTTGTGCTTTCCTTTGAACACAAATGAGATAACTTTGATTCATACAGATACATGAGATTTGGGTAAATATATATCTGTAGCTATATACGGATATAGCTAGTCAAAAAGGAATCCATCTATTCCATATTCCAAAAAAGAGAATGTCAATGTATCTAACCAATTCTTCCTAACGGTTCACAACAAAGTAGCGCTAGTGGATGAGAATGATTTTGGGTGGGAGCAAGAAAAGACAAATCGAATGCATTTGGGTTCTTCTCGGAATTCCAATCGAATACAATTGGATCTGGTATAATATGAACTGGCAATCAGAACAGATATGGATAGAACTGATAAGGGGATCTAGAAAAAGAAGTCATTAGGGTTTGCTGGGATTTTGAGTGGTTGGGACGTCAAGTTATCTTGGTAGGAATCTAATATCCGTATTCCTCGATCATCAAATCATTTTTTTTCCACTTTTTTAGAATTGTAATGCCTTTCCATGGGATTGCGAGTCTATTTATTAGCTCCTATTTGTGGTGCACAATTTCATGGAATATAGGTAGTGGTTATGATCGATTCGATAGAAAAGAAGGAATAGTATGTATTTGTCGTTGGGGATTCCCTGGAAAAAACCATTGCATCCTTCTTCTCTTCTTTATGAAAGATATCCAGTCAATCAAAATGGAGGTGAAAGAGGGTCGGTATTTTCGTCCTGTTCTTTATATGGAAATCCAAGGTCAGGGAGTCATTCCCTTGACTCGTACTGATGAGAATTGGACTCCACAAGAAATGGAACGAAAAGTTGCATTGCGGAATTGGCCTATTTCTTGGGTGTACCAATGGAAGTCTTTTGAAATGATGAATGAAAATACTTTCTCAGGATAAGTGAAGGAACTTTGTGACATCCCTTTCTTTTATTTTGAATGTCATGGAAGTTTCTTTCACTCAAATGCTCATTAGAATGTTCCTTCAAGCAAGACGTGGTAGATTGGATTTCCTCGTTCTGTTGGTGGGTACGTGCTCCATAAACAAAAACAAGGGGGCATATATGCAAGAAAACAACTCCACTATAACAAAAAGAATACCATTCCCATTTCTTTCTCATTTTTCTATCTATTTCGGAATTCATTATCAATCTTCTTTATCCATATTCCTCTTTACTGCAGTGAGATGTGGTTAGACAAGGAAAGATTTCGAAAGAATTGTTCTGGGCACCGGAGGGATTCTTTTGTCTTTCAATCCGAATCTAGCGACACAGAGCTTGTGGAGTGGAGCAAGTCAAAGACACTTCAAGTCACTTTTTCGAACATTAAAAAAAAAGACAAAATCAGGTCAAAAAAAAGTAAAAAAAACATGAGTATTTGCTTAGGATTCTTATTTGTTCATCCAAAGTCCTATTCTATTTCGATATTGATTTTAGATTTCGAAATGAAATAATTACACAAAAATCGGGAATAGATCTATAGGTTCGTTACATATCTTATTCTATTATTGAACTCATGCTTCAAAGAAATATTCGATAGAGTTGACGCTAGAGTAGGTGTAAACTCATTAACAATTCACAGAGGAAAAGTGAAAAAAAAGAAAAAAAAGAAAGCACTGACTTCTCTTCCTTATCTTGCATCTATAGTCTTTTTGCCCTGGTGGATCTCTTTATCATTTCATCAATGTTTGGAACCTTGGATTATGAATTGGTGGAATACTCGGCAATCCGAAACCTTCTTGAATGATATTAAAGAGAAGAAGGTTCTAGAAAGATTCATAGAATTCGAAGAACTCTTCGTGTTGGACAAAATAATCAAGGAGTCCCCGGGGACACATATACAAAAGCTTCCTATAGGAATTCACAAAGAAACAATGCAATTGGTGAAAACACACAATGAATGTTATTTACATATTCTCTTGCATTTCTTGACAAATCTAATATGTTTCGCCATTCTAAGTGGTTATTATATTCTGCGTAATGAAGAACTTGTCATTTTGAATTCTTGGGTTCAGGAATTCCTTTCTAACTTAAGTGACACAATCAAAGCTTTTTCCATTCTTTTAGTTATTGATTTATGGATCTGATTTCACTCGCCCCATGGTTGGGAACTCATTATTGGTTCAGTCTACAGTGATTTTGGATTAGCTCATAATGATCAAATTATATTCGGTCTTGTTTGCACTTTTCTAGTCATTCTAGATACAATTGTGAAATATTGGATTTTCCATTATTGAAATTGTGTATCTCCTTCCCTTGTAGTGATTTATCATTCAATGAATGAATAACTCATTGGATCTCCCTACTGATATCAAACAGCTCTAAATGTTTCTTTGTGCATACATTACATAAAGAAAGTATTTCCATCTGATTGACTCTTTCGACTTCTACCTCTTCAAGCAAAGTATTCTATCCTATTTCCCATTCTTTTATTCCAATGGCAGACTCATGGATAGGGAACTAACTATACTAGCTAACTACCTAATTTATTGTAGAAATTCCGGGATCAATGATTGGACCATGCAAAATAGAAAGACTCTTTTTGGGTTTTTTAAAGGCACAGTGACTCCATCTATTTCCGTATCGATCATGATATATATCATCAGTCAGACATCTATTTCAAACACATATCCCATTTTTGCGTAGTAGGCTTATGAAAATCCATGTGAAGCAACTGGATGAATTGTATGTGCTAATTGCCATTTAGCTAATAAACTTGTGGATATTGAAGTTTTGCAAGCTATACTTCCTGATGCTGTATTTGAAGCAGTTGTGAAAATCCCTTATGATATGCACTTAAACAAGTTCTTGCTAATGGGGAAAGGGGTCTTTGGGGGCGGTTCTGATTTTACCTGAAGGATTCGAATTAACTCCTCTCGATCGTATTTCCTCTGAGATGAAAGAAAAGATCGGAAATCTATCTTTTCAGAGTTATCGTCCCACTCAACAAAATATTCTTGTAATAGGTCCTGAAGATAAAAACCAAAATATAGTGAAATTGTCTTTCCTATTCTTTCTCCAGACCCTAACATTCATTTTTGGAAATATCCCATATATGTAGGTGGGAACAGGGGAAGGGGGCAGATTTATCTCGATGGGAGAAAAAGTAACAATGTAGTCTATAACGCTTCATCGGCAGGAACTCAAATAGTACGTAAAGAAAAGGGCTGATATGAAATAACCATAGTTGATCCATCAGATGGGCGTCAAGTGGTTGATATCATACCTCCAGGACATGAACTTCTTATTTCAGAGAGTGAATCTATCAAGCTTGATCAACCATTAACAAGTAATCCCAATGTGGGAGGCTTTGGTCAGGGGGATGTTGAAATAGTGCTTCAAGATCCATTACATGTCCAAGGTCTTTTGTTCTTTGCATATGTGATTTTGAAATCTGTTTGGTTCTTAAAAAGAAATAGTTTGAAAAGGTTCAATTGTACGAAATGAATTTCTAAACCTAGGACTGTCATCAAGTTGGTCAAAAGGAAAGGGTGGAATTGAGTTTCTCCTTTTTGTTGATCCATACAAGATGTATGATCATCCAAACAATTCTGTAAAGTGTTTTGTTTGCTTTGTTTATATATTGTTTTTTGCGTGATGTCTAAAAGTGGTATAATTCCTTGTATCCCATTCCTAGTAATGGAGAATAGTTGAGAGACAAATAGAATCCGATGCAAAGGAAAGGATAAATGAAGGGAAGAAACCAATGCTTCTCAGAGGGGATTGCCAGTCTTTTGAATCTTTTATTCGACATGAGAAAAGGGTTCAAATCCCCTTTTTTTGTGTTGAAAGGAAATCCAAATGGTTCTTGCTCCTATTCGTCAAAGATGTCTATTCCTATTTTTGTATGGTCTACCCAGACTTATTTAGATTCAGATTCCTAAGAATAATAAGTAATATATATATAGTGAACAAACAAAACAAACAAAAAGTCGTGTGTGTTAGCAATTCATTAAGCAAATCAAACTTCTTTCCTTATTCCATTCACTTCAAAAAAAGCAACAAAGACTTTGATTGGAATGTTCTCATAGAAAGCATATTTTTTTTTACACATATTCCAATCTGGATTGATTATCTCATCACAGTGGAAATTGGGATTATCTCATCACAATGGAAATTGGATAGGGTAAGATTCCATTCATTACTATAAAAATGCTTTGCAGAATCTCTCATCTATCAAAATCCATGGAATATGAGATTGTCTATGGGTCTACCTATAGATTCTATTCCTAAAAAACAAAGGGCATTAGAAAGAAAGGAATGGAGTAGTTTGAAATATCAGATCAGAGCAAAGGATTCACTTTTTCGTTTTGTTTGTGCTATGGGAAGGATCAAAGCCTCATCCTATAAGACCTTAGCGTCCCCTCGAATGATACTAAAGGGGTCAGGTCAAACCATCGAGGAGTGCTTCCAATCGAGCTATCTTGGAATAATAAATAACCATTCTACGGATGGGTAATAAACATGAGTTCTATATCTACTAGCATCAGCTAGGTGACCCATGTGCATAGCAGTGGATTCCATTCATAAATGACCCTCATTAATCAATCCATTCCCGTACCCCTCCACCTCACTCACTCATTCCAGGGTGGAGTGCCAACTTATAGACTACTACTCACATTGGTGAAACACAAAAATGCTCTTCACTCTCAGTCTCTACTTAGAATATATTTGTGAAATTACCTGCCCATTCCTAAAATCCTCAATCCCCGCTCCCCGAACTAAATTAAAAGGTGCGGATTTTAAGGCAATCAATGAATCCTGTGAACCAGGCCAAGAAATACCTAGGTGGAGAAAAATCATGACTTCAGATAAGACAGGGTGATACCATTCACTCTTTGACATGTGGTTAGGTCTTCTTTCAGTTAGGGTAGTTGGGCATTCATTCATTTCCCAGTCTTCCCTAGAAGTAAAATCTGTTGGTGTTTCGGGTAAGCATGCATCGCAGCACTTGATTTGTCACCTAGGGGAAGTTCAGAGTACAATCAGTGTGGGTATTCATAGCTCCATTGCCAGCTTTTTCTAGTCAGAGCAAAGAACCGGGGTTTCAGGAGTTCCCATGGGTTGGAGTTGGAATTGGGGTTTTTCGGGCTGGGGAAGAGTGGTGTTTATAAAAGGGATGGATTCATTCACTTCCTCCTTGACCCGGGGATTTTTCTGGGAACAGATCAACAGGGAGATTGAGGGGAACAACTTATTTTTTCAATTAGTAGTGAACCCCATGCATTCCCTGGCATATGCTTATCTCAGATCAAACCCATGAGTTCATAGCATTGTTTAGGATTAGGATGAATCCTTTCTTTATATAAAGAGGGATGAACTCTCTTTCTTTGAAATGCGTTCTCTGAATTCCAATTATGACACTTTCCACACACAATACTTCATGGATGGATGGTGGTGAAATTAAGGGATCTACTCTACTTGTTTCTTTGAGATTTGAGACTAAATAATCAAAGTTCTCCAAGTTATCGTAATCTGCACATGGCATCAGAGCGAGCGACTCGGATTGAAAGACAAGTAAAGGTGGAGTTCACCTAAGAGATTCATCCCTCCGGTCTGCCGGGTTAGATCTAATATACGCATATATGAATCCTAGCTCAACCCCCTATTGGTTGTTGTTACTTAGTTATTACTTACTTTACCTAATGCTCCTATTTCAAATGCAACTTTTGATTTTCCAACTCACTATCAGTATTCCTCCGTTTGCTCCACCAGCCCGGTACTATGCAAAAACCTAGGAGTCTACCTTACTGCCAGCTATAAAACTTGATGGGTTTGATTTTGCTTCTATATACATGACTAAGCACATACATCCCAAATCCCCACCCCCGGAGCTTGAATTGGAGTGAACAACTCGCTCTGATTGCGCCCGTTGGTTCACCAGAAGTTGCAGTAAAGGTAACCCTCAATGATTTCTTTATCTTTCCTTAGCCTTAGTCGGAAGAAGCCTATCCCTTCAGTAAGCAACCTCTCTAGAACTTGTTTTCGGGAGTTCCTACAAAATATCATTGGAAAGTCCCAAGAAAGCTCTATGTGATGCTCACCCACCTAGCCTTCTTCACTGACAGACAAGCACGGTGTTCAGTCAACTGGGAAGTCAATTGAATAGCTGTCCCATTCACAATCTTAAGAATCGGCAAGATGGACGAACTGTTCGATCGATTCGATCCTGCATGCAGTAAGGTGTAGTATGGTGCTATTTGGGTAGTTCTCTGTCTTGATACTCTCCTTCTCCCATAGACTCATACCCCTTTGAGCTAAAGCCTGGTTAAAGCTTGAGGGCGAATCTCACTCACTAAATTCACTAAGAAATACCCTGACGGTGCATAGCCTACCCGATCTACCATGCCAAAGCGTCAACACCTGCTTGCGCGAGAACTTACCTTATGAAGACAGAGCTGATTCCCGCTTCTCGTCAGCTTCTGTTGTTTATTCTTTAATGGGTAGGTTTTTGCCCTCGTGTGATGATTGATAGGTTGAGAAACATCATGATTTAAGACTCTAAGATCAGACATGCCCATTCGCGGAGAACCCAATCCCAAGAATTCACTCAACTCCCCTTAAAACCCGGATCGGTCATAGATGGGATTCATTCTTCTGTGCTACCTACCCAGGAATTCACTTGATCTCTTGTATGGGACCCACCACCACCTCTTTTCGTCCTGGGGTAAACTGGGGAATCTCAATCTATAACTAAATCAACACCTTGACTTCAGCTTGCGAACAAAAGAATCTCCCCTTCCGATATTACTTGAAGTTCTCCTCCGATTATTCTCGGGATTGTTGTGAATTGGGATCCATGAGACTAGTGTTAACATATTCGGATTCCACTGATGCTGATGCCTAGCCTGTGAAAGAAGATTCATTTGACTTCGTTTCAACCCCTCCTCACATCCTAACCTGCGAACTGGACTCAAAGCTGAACTGCCTAGTTGCTGGAATCAACCCTTCCCCACGAAATGGTTTAATAGAATAGCTCCGCTGTTCTTAAGCTTCACTTTGGGTTAGGACTGCTTCACTATAACTCACGGAATCATAATAAACTACATCTTCTGCCCAAAAATCCGAGCTAACCTTACTTGTGGACTTTGGCTAACCTGTGGAATTAGTGACACCCCCTATGCTACTTTAGTGAATTTGGGTTGGACATTAGATCATACTCTGCCAGATAATTGCCTGCTGCTCATAGCCTGACCACAAATCGGGCCGAAACACTCATTATACTTTGACATGCACATTCCTACTATCATTGACTTCCACAGGCTGTATAAACATACACTGAATATTACCTGATTGGGCAACTAGACATTGAATTTGACCTGGCATTTCCTTCCCTGCGAACTCCTGGATTCCAACCCTAAATCTCCACTCCAATGACACTCCCTGTCTCTGACTCCCTCCTTGGATCCTCAACCTCTTCCCGTTGGTCAACTAACCCCATTTTTTTTTCAAGTTAACTAAAGCAATCGTTTCATTACCCTTGCTTGTAAGCCACCTTTACCACCTTTATGAAACCTCTTTTACTCCCTAGGCTTGCGACCCTTGCTGTGAAACCCTTGCTTGCGTACCCCAACTGAGGACTTATAACCCCCTTGCGAAAGAAATACCCTTGCTTCCTTCGCTGGTGAACTCTCAACATCTGAAGTTACCATACCAGGAGCAGTTGCATAACCTGAATAAAAGAATCTCACTTCTCTGGGAACACGAACTCGAAGGGTCAGAATCAAAGCTCTTTTCAGCATCCTCCGCTTGACTTTACCCTCACTCATTAGTGGATGGCCTAAACCTTGGCTCAAACCTGGTTATTTCACAATGGGTATCCTTCTCCCATCTTGGGGTGTCTTGTAGGGGCTTTTTCCCCCAAATTATAGGTAAGGCTATCTTACTTATGAAATAATGAATCACACACTTCCTAGGTCGTGGAATCGACATAGTCAGCTTTTTATTGAAAAATCCTCCTTGATTTCTGTATTGTAATACATATATGATTGTATGCTGTAGTGAAAGATCGCTTCTATTTTTGTTTCCGCAAATATACTCTACTAGTAGATGAGATTTGATTGTCCTTAAACAAACCAAAAAAAAGATGACAAACTCTTTTCTCCTTAGCATTGCCGATAAAGATTGATTTTGGTTTTATTAGGTTGGAAGTGTATATATTATATTAGACCAACTTGAAAGAAGAAAGGAAATGTAAAGAAAATGTCTTTTTGGGTAGTATGGATAAATAATATTTATGGATAAAGAAGAAAAGAATGATGTGGAAAACAAAACAGGCCTTTTGTACAATGGGACTATACAATAATGGAAAAAAGGGATGTACGTAGCTTGGTAGCACATTTGTTTTGGGTACAAAATGTCACAGGTTCCAATCCTGTCATCCCTACCTATTACTTCTCCTATGGATCCCCTAGTAACAAGGGATTCCTGAATCAGAATTTAGATAATTGAGATCGATGAAAGTTAGGCATCCTTTTTCATTGGATCATACTATATTCATGCAAGATATATTGTTTAGGGTACAAAAAGAATATTTGTCTTTACAGTTGTGTCTTCTGTCATAAAAAAAAGAAAGCACTCTTAGAAATACAAAATCAGTAGAATGCGGGTCTCCAAAATCCGATGTCGTAGGACCTATAGAGCGTGATCTTATTCTTTCTTGTGCTAAATTGCAAGAAAATCACTTAAAAAAATGGAATTACAACTCGAATTTGACCTCCTCTCTGTAGGTTCAAACAAAATGTGACTCAATTAAAGATCCAACTGATCACCACGTTTGTATTGTCAATATGTAGTTACGAATAATCCTGCCAAAGTAATAGGAATTAGACCTAACACGATTCCAAATAGAAAAACTTCAATCATTTCGATGTTGTTGAGGAAATCAAAATAGAGATAAGATCTATTCCTAAATATGAATCTGAATTATCGCTGAATCTCAATGACCAAATGGGTATGGCAATTCACATGAATTTTGGATTCCATAGAATACTTAGAATCTTGGAAAATAGCTATTTATAGGAATTGCTTATTCATTCCATGAATTTCAAAGAAGTCGTATTTTGTTTAAACTAATGAATAGAGCTGAAGTGATAATTGAAGCAGCTTTACCAATAGAAAATTGAAATAACTAGTTATAATAAGCATAAAAAAGGTACCAAAATGAGATATATTTTTTTTTCTACATATGCTGATCAAACACTTACTTAACTTTCCATTTCTCGAGATAGGATTGTAATAGACTCAAAAGTACCAATTGACACAGAATTCGTTCCAACTGAAAGTGATTGATGGATTTGTCATTATACACAACACTAACAAAGATAAAATGGACAGAAAAGAAAAAAAGGAATTGATCCACTATGACACTGACCGGTTCAGCGATTCGAAATCATAGATGAATTGTGTAACTTGTGAATCTAAAGTAGTCGATATCACTTTATTAACAGGGAAAGAGTCCTATAAGATATTGAATAAAGAAAACCTTGCCATACTTTATGTTGATTTATTTCATCAGGCCCAACTTGCTTGCTTCGGAGACTAGCAACTCTCATTATTCCTCACTTTAAATAGAAGTAAGTCACACCTTACCATGTCTTTCCATATCATGAAATTATTGATGGTTCAGTCAACAAAAATATGGAACCCTTGCTTTGGATTTCATGGAACAAAGGTTCCATCATGAATATGGATTGTTCCCATTTTTTTTGTTCTCTTTCTTTCATCAAATATTATTTACTATTGTATTATAGTACACTCATTGGACTATACGGCCAATCCATTACTTGAAATGAAAGAGAGAATTAGAGCAAACTCATTTGGAACCACGGAAAGCAACGAAGTTTATGGATTTTGCATGGAATGAAATTGTATGAATATGATACAAATTCGTTAGGAATTTTTATATTCTATTCGTATGTCTATTATTTGTATGTCTATTAGTAGGAATTGTTCTATTATAATAATAGAATAGGGCTCATCAATCATACTTTCCAAAACTCATTCCTTTCTATTATGAAGTTAGTAATGGAAACCTTAGACTAATGAATTACAGAAATCAAACATCATCGTAGAGAGAGAAGGAGAATGAGAATGAAGTGGATGCTTTGTTCGAAAAAGATGTATAATCCAGATTGGATTCTTGTGTTCGAAGACAAAAATGGGGGAAGAATAAAGAAATCATTTTTGAATTGAAATATTCTCTTTCATTTCTACTACTTCTCTGAAAAGAAACAATTCCGAATTTGGATTCTATCTCTATCTTCCCGGAGTTCATTCTCGGGTGGGAGGGAATTTTTTTTCCATCATTCCCATACTGTATATTCTATTTCTGACTTGATAAGAGAATATCTTTGATTTGTGGATTTAGAATGTTCTTAGAATTCGACAAAATGGAAAGCATTACATAGTGGATTGGATATGGCTATTTGCGCAAATTTTTGACGATTCATAAGTGCCTCTCATATAGATCATGTATGGATCTACCATAACTATAGGATAGTTCATTCTCACGAGTTATTACATTTATCCGAGTAATCCACAAACAATGAAAATATCTCTTTTTTCTGCCTCTATCTTTATGAGTGGAAACCAAGGCTTTCCTTTTTTGTTGAGTAATAGTTTGAGTCAGTCTCGAATGAGCCCCTTGAAAGTTTGATGCAAGTGAATGCATTTTGTTTTGACGTCTTTGAGCTATATATCCTCGTTTCACTCTAATCATGGAATCCAATGACACTTTTATGAATAAGGAATGGATTTCCATTCTTTTATTCAGTCATTCTTGCTTGTTCTTTTTCCCTATTGATTCTTACTTAACAAGCTGATCAAGATACCTTTTAGGCTTCTCTGGGGCCAGTAGGAGACAACTTCTTCCTAACCTCCGGAAGAGCAAGGCAAGCTAGGCAAGGCATGGAGAATCAGGGAAGAGAGAAGGTAAGAAAAGTATACGGAGTTCACCGCTTGAATCCAGCATACCTTGTATATACGGAGTGACCTTGTTAACCAGATATACCCCAGTGTATACGGAGTGAACCGCTTTGAGCCAACCCCCAACTCTAGATTCAAACTCCAACCTTAAATCTCCATCCAGTTGGATTCCCCTGCACGCGACTGAAATAGGTTGCTCCTCCCGACCAAATCCTCCCTCATTCCTCCCCAAGGTCTCTCTATGGGTTTCCCCGATTGATAACTAATACATATACTCCTGTTTCCCCTGGGGTTGTGTGGGGCTTTTTCGGAGAATAATCAGTTTAAAGTGGAATGAGTAAAGTAAAGTAAAGTAAAGTAAAGATGAGTCGAGAAGCCTGCCTGTGGGGATTGTGTGGATCTTGCCCCCTCATCCCTATGGTAAGCTTAGGGGTAGGCTCGCTTCTCAACTGGTAGGGTGAGAATTCGAGGGGTTAAGGTAAAACCATTTAAGTGGGAGATGTGTTATAGCCCTCTCGAACTCCGTAGGACAGTGGAGCTCTTCGGATTGATTGATTAACTAGGCAAACAAGTGGTATGACACTCATATCTTTTCTTTCATGTAGCTTGGCAAGGAAATTGTTAGTCATGGAGGACCCTTTACATGCCAGACCAATTGCTCATGCAATTTTGGCCCCTTTTTTTTTGTTGAAGTAAATAGATGGAAGTGAAGGGCCTTGGTCCACATTTTGTCATGTATTAAAAATGGGTCGGAGGTCAGATTTGCATTTTCAACCTTTCCGATACTTGTATTTGACGTACTGCACGAATTAGGAATAGAGAATCTCTATCAAGTCAAGGCCTGACTGTTGGAATCAGAATAATGGTATCCATTGTTATTGGATTTGATACTTATTGTAGTAGGTCGGTCACGTTGGCGAATTAGATGGATGAGGGTACATAAATGGAAAGAGAGGGATTTGAAACCTTGGTAAACAAAAGCCTACATACATAGCGGTTCCAATGCTACACCTTACTTCCCTTCCAACCACTTGGCCATCTTTCCGGCATAATTTGAGTATTTACTAGAAATCGCTTGTAGTAAAGTAAACAGTGAGTCATTCCTATTCTTACAGTATAGGTGCAACCGATCAATCCATTTGAATCGAAATAAAAAATGGAAATCTTCAAATAAAAAAGGAAAAAGAGGGGTGTCATTGTTGTTTCACAAAAAAAGGATATCCATTCATGTTTGTCAAGATCGACGGAACATCTTTGTTTGTTCTGACATTTATACTGAATCCAATCAATGGCTTGGAATAAATCCACTGAATAATCCATACTTTATACTACGATTTCATTTAGACAATGGTTCTCTAGGAATAAAAATGGATGAAATTATCCGAACTTTTCTATAGGCAAATAAAGTTCTTCATTCTTTAACTTAGATCAAATAGTCAGACTTCTATTCATTGGTATACTACTGAAATTGGATCCAATCCAATGAAATCAAAAAATTTTTGATCTCTTCCTCCTAAAAGCCATTTTAGTATCAAGTTTACTAAAAAAAGTTTGAGAATGAATTCGCTTTTATGCTATTTTGTACTCTAGAATGAATTACTACCCGTTGTTTGTGAGATCATTTTCCCTATGGGGGGAAATTAGAAGAATTATAGAATGGATTGTGAATTATGCCTAGATCTTAGAGAAATGGAAATTGGATTGATCAAAAATACCTTTTTGCTTTAAGTCAATGACAATATCTTATTACGAATAATTCAGACAACTACAGGAGAAAAAGAGGCATTTACCTATAAAAAGCCAAGAAAGAGATGGAGATTTTGATTTGGTTTTTTTAGAAATACCCTTAGCCTTACGAGAAAGAGACATGATTCAAGATAGAAAGAAAAGATTATGGAAATAAACCTACGCTTGTCGAAGGTGAAGTTCGGAGATGGAACAATTCCTTCTGTCGTGTATCCTCGATTGATGTAGCCTCAGATGCTTCAATTGTCGATTTGAGTATTGAGCAAAAGGTTCATACATATGGGTTCTGTATTGTGGGGTAAATCCCACTTAACTAGTACTAATAGGCCGCATAGGGAAGAAGCATTACACTCAGGAATCCACTGTTAATTAGTGGAACACTTTGTTCTAAATGACCTCCCCTTCGTCATCGGTATCAGGACGAACATGGATGGTTGGGACAACAACCATCCATCTCGTTTGTACTTTGTTTGGATACCCGTATAGCCAAGATCGTTGAAGTGATGAATTCTTGGAAATCAGAGGCGTTGAGGACAAAGAAATGGTTGGAGTTACTAATTAATAGGATTGGTATTAATCAAAGACAAAAGCTCTTGCAGGAAGGCTGGCTAGAAATGGATTGTACAAATACTAGCCCCTTTCAGTTCATAATGAGAAGATGGAAATTTGGATTTCCTAGATTATTCACCTTAGAGTACTATGCACAGAAGGGAGGAGCTGTATGAGATGAAAATATCACGTACGATTCTGGAATGGAGATTCTTTGAATAGAATAGAATGAATGTAAGTAAAGTAGTCACGGATGTCAGCTAAATCCGAAGGAAATTAGAAGCTTTACAGAATGATTATGAAGCTACACGACTAGAAATGGATCCCTATGATTGAAGCTATATACTCTATAACATAGGACTTCTACACACAAGCAACAGAGAACATACAAAGGCTTTGGAATATGATTTTCGGGCACTAGAACGAAACCCGTTTTGACCACAAGCTTTTCATAATATGGCCATGATCTGTCATTACGTGCGACTATCTCCATTATAGAAAAAAGGAAAAAAGATCAAATGGACTAGTAAATACTAGACAAAAATAGGCTTCAGGTTGCTAGTCTATGTCAGCATGTAGACAAGCTTGTTCACTCGTTGCACTCCGGTTCCCTCTGTTTCACTTCACACATCTAATAGAAGCTTATAACGCCTGGGTGGGTGGTTCGGGTAATAGTAGAACAACTAATATCAGCTTATCACACACTACTATTAGGGTAGTGTTAGACCCCTTGTTTGACTTCTTCAAACTTGACTCTGGAACTTCGCTATTCTAAAAACCCACTGGTGAACTAGTAGAAACCACATCTTCCTTTGAACTTACCATACTGGGCCAGGGGAATTCGCTATTTACTTAAAACTTGAATCCATTACCCAGCTGGATTGATTTATCTTCCCTTGGCCTTAACAGTGGATGACTTGAATGAACCCTCCTCCTCGGAACTCACTGAAGACCTTGGGGTGGTTTATTATTGTGCCAACCCTCAATTACCTAACTCATTCCTCTCCTCCTGTTCCTGAGACCAGGAAATCAGATTCTACTTTAAAGGACTTTGGCCTCGATTCTACAAAAACCCAGCTTCTGCGTACTACTTTAGAGTAATGGAAAGTTGTTTAAGTACTCTCTTCAAAGCTACGATGAGCGGCTTTCTTGAGAATTTGATTATATATCCGTGCACCCTGTTTATTTTAGTTACCCCACCGAAGAAGCACATGCCCCACGAACAACCTCATCTCCTACAAGTGGAGTGGAATAGCATGAAGCTAGTTCATCTCCTTAACATATGATTCATACACACTGACCCGACGGAACTCCTTGACACAGACCATTCCTCCAGTTTTCAAGGGAATCTTTAGCTTGAGTGGAGTTCTTCCCTTCGCTTGCTAATGGAAAGTAGTCTTCCCCTCACTTGGGTAATCTTCGATTTTTTAGAACTTTAACCCGATCAAATCATGATACTTGAATCTTTTGTCTGTCTCACATTAGTGACAGACTACGAATCTTTACTTGACCAATCCAGAACCCTTTGAACAAACCCATTCCCTTCCGGCCGGATGTTCAAAGTAATGACAATGATCTTCTCCCCATGAAGAACTCATCCAATTCCTCACCCGACCCCTTGGAGCTGAGGAGAGCTTCCCTCGCGGATTCTAGGTTGTGGTCCACACTTGCTTTCCTATTCGGGAATATATTTGGCCTTAGATAATCAGCTGGGAGGTTGAGCTTGTATAATGAATTTACTTGTTTACTGGGATTCGGGTAAGCATCAAAGAAAGCTATGTGAGGTGCGAGTCGAAGGTGGGAGTCTTTGGTGCAAGTCAGATGTTTTGGTAGTCGACGCGTAGAGCATAACTCAACTTGTTCCTCTATCGCTGCACTTCATTCAAAGGCGAGCTACTCATTACGTTCCACTTCACTTCGCTCGAGCTTAACTCAACTCACTCGTTCTTGTAATGCGAGTCGTATGAGCGAGTCATAGGATACGGAGACAAGCATAACTCATTCCGCTATCGCTTCACTTCATAGGAGACTCACTCGTTATGTTCCACTGCACTTCATATCATAGGGAATTGCGTGATTTAGCCTAGTTCAGAGCTACCAATAGGTTCCCAAGAACGTTCTTTCTTGAAGTAGGAGTTTGAGTATTATTTATTATAGGCTGGCAATGGAGGGTGTAATCATTACTATCTTCTTGATTGACTTGATTACTTCCCTGGGTAACTAGACACTTTTTCTTACCTGCATTTCATTAAGACCCTACAGTTGATTGAAAGAACCCTATTATCCATGCATATCACATTACTGATTCCAGTCCTGGTAGTTGAACTCACTTCACTGATTATTATCCCTTCGCGGAGACCCCAATGCATATATTAGTTCAGCCCCCATCCCATTTTCTTTCTTTTCGTATGTTCGTCGCAATTGCTGTGTGCTATCCTGTATGTATTCGGCTTTATTTTGGGCCAAGCATTGAGACCTTACTGGTAGTTTTTCTTGCCAATCACTCGATCTCTTAGGCATGGGACGTCCCAATCTCGTATAATCCGGAACAACCAGTGTCCACCTTCTCGTTCATACTCGGATTCGTTCTTTTGTTAGTCAACCCTTTTGAACACTATATAGGATATTAGGAACAACATGAAACTACAGTCTTCCTTCCCTCCTTTCTTTCTGATACTAGACCAAACCAGCAAGTGAGTGATCCCTGTGTGGGGAGCATGAATGTATGAGGCTTCGCCGATTGAGAATAAAGAAAGTGGGGCCGTCTATTAGTGGTTTAGTAGTGAGGTATGTATGTTAGTAGTTTGGTGTCTAGTAGAAGGTGTGTAGTTGTTAGATAGGAATAGGAGAAGTAGTAGGTAGAGGGAATCGACGACCTCCTTCCGTATTGCATGATATAGTTTGTTTCCCACTATTCCTAGAAGGAAAGAAAGAAATCCATTCACTCTACCATACTCCCCTCTCGCTATTGATTTGACCATTGAGGATAGAGGAGAAGGGGAAGTAGCCAGTCAGAGAGATGGTACTCGTAAATGGCCTGAGGATTTTACTACTAAAAAACCAGGGGGTTCTGAGGTTTGATATGATTATAAATAGTTCTAAAATCATCTTCTTCAATGCAATGATTTGTTGACTGAACAAATTATCAAAGAATTGGGAAAAAGTCTCTTCATCAATAAGGTTATCATAGATTAGTTTGTTGACATGATAGAGAGGGCCTAACATATTTATCAAGCTATCGGTATATAAAGAGGCTTTTTGCATTGATTGCGTTAGTGATAAAGTGGTGGTGAATAGTGTATATAGGAATCTGATTCAAAACACATCTCATGACTACATTGCATGCAATCTCAGCATCCTTCTGGTGAATGAAATTGGCTAATATTAGGTAAGGTGGCTTTCATGCTCTTTCTTTGATCCCTAGTGGTAGAATGGTGGGCAGTGTGAGTCATTTTTCTCCACTTTTGTTTCAACCTATCATAAAGCCATACATATATTGGTTTCTTCACCATATAATTTTGTATGGTTGTCAAGAACCGATTTCTATAAATGACAGGTTTATTTACGGAAGCTGCCAACCACCCTATCTCGTTGATTAAAGACATCAAATTGTAAATGGAGGGGAACATTTTCACCCAAAATTGGATCAATGCCTTGGCAATCTTCAAGCTTTCATTGGCTTTGATTATCAAACTTAGAGATTCCTTAATATCTAAAGCTGAGCTATGCAATGACTTTCCATACACAAATGGCATATAGAGTGTTTTCACTAGATTACGAGTCAGGAAATCACGAACAATCTTAGCAATTTTAAGTTCCAATAATTGATCGCTCTCATTTTGGATTTGATCTAACATAAATAGGTACAGATCTTGAATCTTATCATCATCAGATTGGATCAAATTGGTCTGTTTTGCCAAGTCAATATTGAAAAGGAAGTAACTCATTATCTGATATGCTGATGAGGAAGCATCTTGAGTGATAGGAATGGTGTGAAATGCATCATCTAATCTGGTTAGATCAATACTAGTGAGATTTGCAATGAACTGAAAAGGTAGTGGTGTTTTGCTTCCGATGCTAGCTTAATTAGATTCTCAGCTCTGCTCTTCAATGCCATGTATGTATTGAAAACAATGAGTTTTTAACCATTCTAAAGCTTCTAGATCTCTTTTCAATGATTGATAATGGTTGGCTATTGAGCAATATAGCAAATTCAGCAATTCTAAAAAAACATTTTCAGTAGTTTCATTAGTTTGTTGAGGAGAGGAGAAAAGTATCAGACTTCTAGCAAAATCCCTTTCGTGAAAATGTAAGATACCAGTTCGGTAAATCCTTCCTCTAAAATCTATAAAAGCTGGTAAGTCAAACTTGTGTCCTTTGTAGGTTGAAGCAAGTCTGATAATAAACTGCTCATAGCGAGCTCTTTGTATTTGTTTGTCCATCATATCCACTAAATGGGCATGAAAAATGGAACTTCTTCCTTTCAGCTCTTCTTTGAGTTTCCCACATACAAGATGTGGATTCACGCTTGCAAGAAAAGGAGGCATTAGAAGGCCCAAAGATGGTAAGACTTCCTGATGTGACTTCAGAAAATGTAACATCTGACTGTTTATCTGGAAAGGCTGATTTGAAAAGTAAGGTATTAATGATCTGACAAAAATGGGAGAAATTCTCTTTAGAAATGAATTTGACATAAAAGTGTTTGTAGTTACTTGTTAATAATCTATAGCGATGAAACAAATATCCTGTTGGTTGGGATAAGTAACCACCAATCAAATAAGAGAAGATGGGCTCTCTTTCAGCATCTTCTGAAAGTTCCCAAGCTAATGGTAGAGTGGACAGATCTACCCATTCGTAAGTTCATCTTGATAGGTAAGAGTTTGAAATCAAAGACGATTTCTACATATAGTTTCTTCACTTTAGCATAACCCCCTTTCTGAATCTTCAGAGTGTCTAACAGTGTTCAATGAATCTCATCAGTGGGTTTGATTAAACCTCGTTCCAAAAGAAATTCCACCACGTAACAAGCAATGATGTGGTAAATGCTAATATAATTTTTTGTTTTCTTAATTGGAGAGTCATCCTTTTTTACGGTGGATTCATTCACCGTGTGCTTTTGATTCATAGCTAATAGCGATTCAATGATTGAATGGTGAAAGTGAACAAAATGATTGAGTTGATCTATCAAAGTAGATGCTCTGACAACTATGGACTCTTCCATTTCGTTAAATAGTAATGCTAGTACATGGATACATATTCCTTCTAACACATGCTTTCAGATACCACTTCACCACTTTGATTATTTCTTCACTCAAGATTGGGTCTCTATGCCAGGTGTTATGCCGGTTCAGGAGGTATTCATGTTTGGCATATGCCTACCTTGACCAAGATCTTTGGAACTGTACTACCGCAATGACAGTTTGACGAAGGAACTTTGGGACACCCTTGGGGTCTTCGTGCAGTAGCTAATAGGGTGGCTTTATAAGCATGTGTACAAGCTCATAATGAAGGGCATGATCTAGCTAGTGAAGGTAATGAAATGATCTGTGAAGCTTGCAAATGGAGCCCTTAACTTGCTGCTTCTTGTTAATTGTGGAAGGAAAGATAGTTCGAATTCAAATTGTAGGCTGGATACCTAAGCCTGCATAATTTAGTAATTCCTATTTGTTTTCCTAAGTGTAATTCAATAAACTTGGCTCAATCTTTGACAGACCCACACATCATCGAAAACTCTCTTCTCCTTACTGTCCCCATACCAGATAGAAAACCACAACTGTCAAGTCATCTATTGATTGAGGAATCAAAATAAAAAATGTTGAACCATGTCTGTCAATGGTGAAAGATAGCCGTACCCTAAAGTGAGGGTCCCAGAGATAGGATTTCTCAACTGTTGATCGACGTGACAATCATGTCTGCTTGACAAAGCCTTTTTACTAACAGTCTCCCAATAAACAAAAAAGGATTGCTGGTGACACGAAAGCTATGCTCGATGCTCTCTTTCCTATTCCACTGCGCTAAGTGGTCTTTCCCTTGCTGCTTTCTATGATTTAGAAAATTTCCTACATGAAAGAAAATATGAGACAAAATGGCAAGAGAAAGACATTGTATATAAATAGCGGAAAGGAAGATGTGGAAAACAAGATAGAGAATCTCTCTAATGACACTGTCAAAAAGAAAGGGATATAGCACAGCTTGGTAGCGCATTTGGTCTAGGTCAAAAATGTCACGGTACCTTTCCTTTCATCCCTACGAGGGGCGGGGAAAAGGGATCAATTGAGATCGATGAAAATGGGACAGGAGAAGGGGTATGCCTGGTAGGACAAAAAGGATCTTTTCCTGACATACCTTAAGTAAAGAAAGCGCTCTTAGTTCAGTTTGGTAGAACGTGGGTCTCCAAAACCCGATGTCATAGGTTCAAATCCTACAGAGCGTGAGTGGTTGACCTTATCTTGTGTGACCCAAAAAAAACTTGCAAGGCAACCCTCTGATTCCACTTTCTAATTCGCACTGTCCCCATTCCATTTGAAACTACAATGCATACCCTGACTCAATATTCTGGGGCAATCTTTCTTCTAAAAACAAAACAGCATGATGTTATCATTTGGTTGTATGAACAATTTCCCCCTAATTATAATCTTCATTTTCTGACAAATTCTAAGAAGCATCATCATTATACTGAGAGAAAAAGTGATAGAACCACATGCAGGTTTGCTGATTGCATCAGGTTATTATCATTTACCTAATACTTTCAAAGTAAGGTGATATCAGAAGTGTCTTTTAGACTGCTAGCAAGTTATTGATTAAGAATGTGATTCTTGCTATTGAAGGATATGCAAAAATGACTTTGAGTTATACTCTGCATAAGTCAATTTCATCTAGTGATTTGGTCTTCACAATAGGTGAATCTATACCATTAACAAATGATAAAGGAAATTTGTTGAGTCTTTACCAAATCTATTGTAATTTGTATCACATGATGTCAAGAAGACCTGTGTCCAAGGACTCATCTAATGTCCATATATCACAAATGACTACGAGAGTGTATATGGTGAAAAAGAAGGTTGAGAGGGTTTGATGAGGAAGTGGAAAAGAGGTATCTGATAAACGCCAATTTATCATCATTCTTATGCATTAAAACAAACCTAGCTCTTAGGATTTTGCTCTGCAAACGGGCTTTTGGGTTGCATTTAGGCATTAATTAGGTTATGCATGCATTACACTTTTTGTTGTCATTTTAATGTGTTTTTATGAGTGTTAGGGATATATAGATTGCCAGATCCCTAGAACCTTAGCACTCAAGAAGGCAACTGGTGAAGGAAAAGCTCTCACCAGCTAGAACTCAGCTTGATCCAGCTCACCATAGTTGGAATCCAGCTCACCTGAACTAGGGTTAGCTCATCCTAGCTCCATTCAGCTCATCTTAGCTCACCCTAGCTTAGGTCAACTCAGATCCAGCTCAACTTAGCTGAGCCTAGCTCATCTCAGCTCCCATTAGTTCACAGGGAGCTCTAGCTAGCTCAGCTGAGTTGACTAGAGTTCACCTCAGCTCGGGACCAGCTACATCCAGCTCCACTCAACTCCAGCCAGCTGAAGATGACTTCATTTCAGCTCAAGAAGCTCAAGTCCAGCTCTCAGGGACTCAGCTGAGCTCAACTCAGTTGAGCTAAGCTACCTTAGCTGCCTTAACCAGCTTGATCATCCCCGAAAGCACCAGATCCTGCTCACCTCAGCTCATTATGGTAGAAGCCAACTTACTTTAGCTTGGCTTAGCAGCTAGCAAAGAACTAGCAAGCTAAGCCAACTAGAGTAGCTCCATGCCACCCTCTTCAGCAACTGCCAGCTCCATTTCAGCTTAGACTTCTTTTGTCCAGCTCCTCTCTTCAAACCCTAGCTCCCATTGCCTCCTCCTCTACTCCATTACTAGCTAAGCTAGCTTAGCTTAGCTAGACTCGAGCTCCCTTGGCCATTCACCACCTACAACTTAACCCTAGCTAGCTCCACCAACTAAACCCTACCTAAGCTAGCTCTACCCTACCCCAAGTTGGCGCCACCTCCTTCACCACCTTTCACCCCTCAACCACCACCAACGGGCACCAACAAGGTGGCGCCAAAACCACCATAACCACCTCCATGTTGGCGCCACCTTTTCCCTCCAAAATCCCCTTCATCTCCACCATACACATCTCCCTAAAATCATCTCCACCATCCACCTCACCTACCTTCTAGATGCCCCATAATTGGCACCAACCATAGGTGCCTCTTCATGGCCATAACCACCCCATGGCACCTCCTTGGTTGGCGCCAACTAACCTTAGCCCTAGGATCAACCTAACTACCCATAACCACCACCTAAACACACCCTAGCCATCCACCTAACCCACGCCTACTACCCCCCTCTCCACCTCTATAAATATGCACCATATTCCACAAAAAAAAATCACCCTTGGCTACAATTTTTCTACCCATATTTCCACCTACATAGAAGGTCAAGAGAAGAAGAAGAAGAAGAAGAAGAAGAAGAAGAAGAAGATTAAGGGGATACTCTATCCCCTTGGTGCCTTCCCCTCTTCTCTTCTCTCTTGTGCCCACGCCAGCCAAGGAAGGAAGCCAGGCATTGGAGGACAACCTAGGGTACATGCCTACCCTAGGAAGTGGAGGATTTGAGGGTGGTACACTATCACCCTTGGAGGAGGAATCAAAGGTGGTCCACGCCACCTTAGGGGAAGCCTTTGAAGGTGGAATTCCATCCACCTTGGAGGAGTCAAGCACCCCCCCCCCCCTCCTTGGGCTTGCTAGGAGGAGTTCATCAACTTGGAGAAACTTTGCAAGAAGAAGGAGCTCTTTTTGATTGTGGGAGCAGAAGCAATTGGAGCAAGAGCCTTGCCATCTTCACCATCATTTTAGAGGATAAATATTTTTATTTTATTTTTGCACTTTTAATTCTAGTACTTGAAGCATTCCTCTACTAGGTTTTGTGTAAAACAATTCCTCATTTTTATGAAAGTTGCCTTCTTTGTAATTTTGTCACATTTGATTACTTCTGTTCTAGCACTTTTCACTCCCTTTCCCTAATTACTCTAGGCCTCCACGTGCCTAGAGTGAGCTTAGGGAGAGGCTCTACTTGTCACCTTAGTAGTAGTATAGTGGATTAAGAGTTAGTTGTTTCCAAATTTCTCCAAAATTCGTATGCTGTTATTTCAAAAATCCATAAAAATTATATATTTAAAAAGAATAAAAAGAAAGTTGAGTTTCATTTCAGAGCAAGAGACTTGAATTTCGAAAAATATTGCCTCCTTGGATGATCTTAGATACTCCCCTGTCTAGGTTACAAATTTTAAAAGTGAACGGATTTACTCATTGCAGCGATTTAAAACCCTAATATTAAAAATCGCATAATTTTTCTATCAGTATCACTCCATATTTATTGATGAACTTACACCAATTCTATCAATACCCATATTACCAATCCTCCATAGAACCAGGTATTGTACTCGTAAAGAATTCATAAGCAAGATCCAATCTAATATAAATCAAAAGAGAGATCCCTTCTTAGTTGCTGATATTGAAATAGTACTTAATGAGAATGAAGAGCATATGAACCACCTTACCTTAAGCTGCTGGAGTGTTTAAAGTGAATCCAGTGCAAGCATTGCCTGACAAAAGCAAGGTTTATTGTTGGTATAGTGAGGATTCTTTTCTATTTCATACCTTTGTAGAAAGAAGTGAGAAGGTTTTGTACCAATTGATTTGAAAAGTGATTTAGCTTGCTAAAAATGATGAGAGATGAAAAGTGATTTACGAAAGAAATACTCAGGAGGCCAAAGGCCATCATCAAGGCCCAACCACCACCACAAGATTCTTTGGAGGTGGAAATGTTGGAAAAGTCAAGTGCAAGACTTTGGTGTGAGTCGTAGCAGACGAAGACGAGCTTTATTCCAGCTATTCACTCCAGGCTCATCACTTCAATTATTGGGCTGGTTAAGTTAGTTTAAGAGATACCCTATATACATAAGCATATATTAGTATATCCTACCCCAAGCCCCTTGTGAGGAGCTTGTCGAGCTAATGTGAAAAAAAGCCGACGATGAATAACTAAGCTCCACCAACCGACCACCCTCTTCCACCCACTTCTCAACAAGCATCAGATTGATCTCATGGGGTGCTCATGAGACTAACCATGCTCTCTTTTCCTCCCTCACTCGAGCTATCTCTCGATCCCTGGGGTAGGCTCTACTCTCTCCCTGGGGTATGCTCCTACCTCACTCGATCCCTGACCTACTCCACTCCCGACGTTTCGGTCCATTAGATCCACCATTTGAGCATTATGTATTACCATTAGGGTATTACCTTTAGAGCTATTTCAGGGTTGTTCAGGTTGATCTAAGTATCCATACCTCTACCTTCAGTTGTACAACATCATGACACTCAGCTTTCTTCCGACTGTAATTCCAGAAAAAAGGTTATTGTTGAGTTGCTAGAATATATCGAAGTCCATGCATCTTGAAAGGTACAAGAGTCAATTCACTGCTGATTTCTTTTGCGAAAAGAGCGTAAACATTCTTCTTAATGATACTTTCCCCGATACCATCAACAGATGAAAGTGGAGGAGAGTAGTATTATGATTATTATTCACTAGATTAGATCTAATATACGCTGGGGTAAAAATGTATTCACTACGAGCTCATAACACGCTACTTAACCACTATGCGGATAAGTAGTAATATTAGGGTTAGGTCTGATATATGCGTACTTGATTCATCCCTCTGGGTTCAGCACTTACACCACTCTATACCCATATATGATCGTCAGCTTCACTTCGTACCTCCCCCGCTGCCTCGCTTCGCTTTGGTGGATCGAAGTCTTCGATGAGGTTCAGTGGTAGAACCTAGTGAAAGAGGCATACTACTCCAAGGGAGACTGTGTTTTGTTCTAAAAAAAGAAAGGCACTTATATACATCACTTTGCATGTTGAGGGATTCTCCATTGTGTGGGAATGGTTTGGTATGAGGCTATACATCCCTGCATTCATAAACACGGACCACGTCGCATCTCATCTTAGATTTGCTCTTTATGCAAAAGAGACCTACGGCTATGTCAGTACATGTAGAACCTGCAGCCCCCCTTTAACTCCCCACCCTCAAAGATCCAATCTTCTCTTTATTTTTTCCTCCTTCAAAAGAGAGTCCATCCTGTCCTCCGCCCCATGAAGAGATAAAATGTCCCATGGTTTCCAGAATACATCTTTTTTTTTTGCTCAAGACAGCTTTGGTTGATACGTTCCCGATGCCCCCCTACTCAGAGACTCTATCAGTGAGGGTTCCGAGGGAGCAGTTTGCAATTATGTCTCCTCTGCCCCAGCAACCAGTCCTTTTGTTGAGGGTAGGAGGAAAAATAGTCACTCTTTCCAAAAATACTTACAAGTCGATGAAGCGAGGAGAACCAGAACAAGAGGAAAGATCAGCATATGGGGAGGAGGGGGTGCTTTGAGGATAGAGTAACATCACGTGACGATCAGGCTCCGAGTAGGGGGTGTTTAAGGGGGGATGCTCGAACGTGATGAATTTTGAAAGCCTACTTCATTGCATGCGGACTGATGGAATAGAATCCAAATACATACTCAACCCACCCCGATTGAGTAATACATGCATATATCAGATCTCACCCTGGATTAGGTGAGTTAGTATATGGAGTGAATAGCGTTTTTGAGTTATTATAATAAATTGACGGTCTTGTCTCTACCCAACTCACTTGAGGGTTCAATTTGGAATCATAAAGGAAACTGGAGAAAGTGGAGGGCCTACCCGGATGTTCCCAAGCAAGCACTCACTTTCATCTCCACCTTTTCCCCCGTTGCAGTGGGAGGCTTTGCTGGGTGGTCTTGTCATTTCCAGGCAGCAGCTTTCTACTCACTCCAGCTTTGCTTGACCTCTTCCACTAGATCAACCATTGGTGCTTCCCCTGCTTCTGGTGCTGAATGAATAAGAAGGATGGATACTAGGTTCCGGGATCTTGGTTTTTCAGAAGATGGATCCGATCCCACGCAAGCACAAGTAAGAGGCAGCCTCAGCGAAACACAATACCTTTATTAAGCTCCACACCCTTCACTCAACTCCATTACGTGGGCTCCATGTCGCACCTTCGCTTGCCCTCGTGCTTCTTTACTACACGGCCATTTTTGTAGAATCCGACTTTGATGTAGACTTTGTTTTTGTCTACCACTGGTATCGTCAGGCAGAACTGTTCTATGTTAGTCATCCTGAACCTACCCACTCACAGATTTCTCTCCTCCCCAGTAGAGCACGAGTAGGACAAGATCACAGGACAGCTTTCTTTGCAGAGTTGACGGGAGCGGATCCACTTTCGATGCATATCATATGCTCCATCATCCACCAATTCCAAGTTGAGACTACTCATACTTCAACGCTTGTAGTAAGGAAGAGTAGAACTAACTTTTGTTTCGATTCCACACTTTGGCATCTCTGGAACGCCACAACAAATCTTTCGTTCGAAATTGCCCGTGATTCCTAATAAGTTGTGGGACTTTGATTCCAGATGGTTTTGGGTAGTGGGCCACCCCTACCCCACAACGGTGTCGTTTGACCAGGCTTGGCACTTGGATATCTCAGTACATCAGCAAAAGCGAATCAATCGCCTGCCCTGTGCTGGAACTCCCCACTCCATGTTCCTTCCTCAATTCTCGTCCATTCGACCTGAAAGATAGGGAAGGCATTGACACCCCCTGAACAGGTTAATCATGTCGGCTGTGAAAGACCCTCTTTTTCTTCGGCATGATCCTCACATGCTCCCTGTATAGCAAACAAGAGCTTCTTAGCAACTACTTCAAAGCCCCTTGACCTTCTGGTAGCTGATCTTCATTGCTCTTGTTAGATTTGAAGCTCTGCTCTCAACTACCCTTTTGATAAACGATCAGATGACTACCTATCTGATGCCTTTAGAAGGTATATAGTGATTTCTACTGCTTTCTGATTCTTCTCTTTGAAGACACTTGCCACTGTACGTAGAAGAATGATAGCTATCTACAATAATTATCTCCCTTGATGCTCCATCACTAGAGTCAATAGCAGCTTCAACTGTCCCCTCGATCACACACCAACTTAGGCACTACCTTGAGCTACGAAGCTAGCTAATTCATTTCGTGGAGCGGGCTTTGAAGTGTGTGAAGCGGAGTGTTTGAATAGCGGAGAATTACCATCAAAACTTTGCACCTTTTCCATCTTTTGCTTTTTATTCTTCCATAGTCAGAAATACCAATATGTGGCTTTGCTTAATATCTTATGTCTAAAAAATAGCTCACCTGGGTAGTTCTTTGGCTGGTTGATCTGCGGGGTTGGTCGTCGAGAGGGAGTCGATTCATTCTTGAGGGTCAAAGAAAAGTAGCTGGGCACTCTATTCCCCAATGCTTTTCCCTCATTTTGACAGTAAGGGACCTTGTTGATCTCTCTCACTTTCCTAGCATACAAAGATTTGCTTCTCCCCTCATGTGGAATGGGACGGTTTGGTCTCTTTGTGATAAATGTTCTGAAGCGCAAAAGCTGAATCTCATCTGGAGCGGGAAAAGAAAGCAAGGTTTTCATTGGACCTTACCCACCGTTTCTGGAGCGAGGGAAATACCCTTTCACTGCTCCCCTCCGATGCCTCCCCGAACCCCCCTGTCGAGTTTGATCTTCGAATAACACCACAATATTTGGTTTGGGGTGGAGGCTATCATTGGTGAATCGATCATTCTCCCTCCCTTTTTTTTTGAGAGAATGGAATGGAAGAAAAGTAATGAAACCTGCAATTGCTACTGAGTAACCTCCTTTAAGTTTATCAAGGATTAAGCCTTTGACCTTACCACACCGGTTCGTTCGCCAAATCTTCTTTAGTTCCATCCAAGCATGGAACAATATGAATTTTTGTGGAAGAAGAAGTGGTTCACCAGCCACTACATCAAGGGATCCAAAAAAAGAATGAAATCTGGTGGCTGTTTGCTCTTTGATCAGTGATTTACCATCCCCTACATTCAGGGATCCCACCTGATTCTCAAACCTGATGGCTCGGTGGATTGGCACTCCTTCCAAAGTAGGCTCATCTTGCATACAAATTCTGGGAGTACCAAGTTCTGCATCCACCAAGAACATTTTTTTCCTTCCGCATAAGTGTAAAATAGAAGATAAAAAGGCCTTTCCATTACAGGAGAGGAAACTGGAATTAGATCTTGGAGATGATCAACGAAAGCTATTCGTGACGCTTTTTTTCCTCCTATTCTTAACTATTGATCAGAAGCATCCAACCGTTCTACTACCAGCCGTTATGTTGTTATTTGATTTCTTTGAACTACCCTTTGCTCCTTTGATCTCCTCCTCTTCACTCTCGTGCAGCACTCCAAGAAAAGTAGTCACGATTTGACCTACTTTTACCACCTGAAGTGATGCATTTCATAGAGGAGCAAATCAATAGTACTAATAAACAAACTCGGGAAGTTCTGACATCAGAGGGGCTAGGGAGATTCACCCGGTGGATTCAACATGTTAGCATGCATGTTCGGTTCGGATTCAGGGAAGCCAGAAGTAAGGATAGTGACATTCAATAGTTCTATTGCTGGTGCTGATAATGTGAGTTTATGAGTGAGGGTCCCAGGCACAAGGGCACATAGGAATAGGCTGATTCCAGGCAAAGTAGGTCAGTCCAAGGTATGCCCCAAACAAGCACTAAAACAAGAGATTAGTTAGTTAGATGGGTCAACGTTTGAATGCTTGGATCCCTAGAAAGCTATCCTTTAAGCCAACCTTGGGATGGGACCTATTCACTACCCAACCTACCCCGTTGTGGTAAAGTAAAGGGTGCGAAGCTACGAGCCGGATAATCAAAGGGTACGAAGTGAAGCTTTTTTGTAGTAGAACGAGTGAGTTATGCTCATCGACTACCAACACATACGACTCGCTGCTCCACGAGGCGACTTTACCAAACATCCGATCCAACTAGCTGCTCCGCGAAGAAGTGAGATTGATGGAAACAATTGAATGGATAATACCAGTTATCCCATTAGCTGTTTCTCAGCCTCGTATGAAAGTTGGTTATACTATAATACAATGTGAATCTAGTAAGTAAACCCTGGAAACCCAATCTAGGGTTACAAAGTGAAGCTGATTATAAGAATAATGGAATTCATATTCAAATAAATCAAACATGCTTCAAGAATTAGATATATAAGTGAATGAGGGTTAGAATTACATTAGGCTAAAGAAGATCCCATCTTAGATTCAGGGAGTTAGGAATTAGATATATAAGTGAGTGAAGTTCCGGTATTCCCCTGCCGCCTTGACCTCTTGGATTGGAGCTAAAGAACTACCTTTCTATATGATGCATTAGGGGGATCAACCTACCTCTTAGTAATCACACTCACTTTAGAAGGGAACCACCTACTAACTGATCAATCATCAAGCACGGTGCTGGGAATGAAAGCATGTTTCATTAAGCTGGCCTTACTACCCCTGAATATTTGAAGGCTCCTCTTCATCTACCCTTGAAATCCTCCCTTCTCTCTTTCCCAGCCTTGGGGAAGAATCAAAGTGCTTGACTGATGCCTAACCCCAGTATTACTTGTGAGTTAGGCTTTATATACACATATATTATCCTTGGCTTGCGAACTGGCAACTAAATAAGAAGGGTCTGGTCAAATCATTATAGGCTTTGTTCCTCACCTCCGGAAGATACCTAGCTTTCTCCTCCAATTCCTCACACTCACCGGTATTATCTTAGCCTAGAATTACTCGAACTTCCAACCCAACTTTCATGGGACCTCCACTGTGGGGCTCTGACTTAGCTTAGGTGAAAGACTTTCAATAAACTATGTCATTCGGGTCATCATTTCGGGAATCCATTATTGTATAATCCAGATCCAGGTTGGACTTCCCTAGGTAACAAGCCACTTCCTCTTACCTGACGGGGGCAGCATTTTAGTCTCATTATCAATCAACACAACAACTCCCCTACTACACTAACCAATTGTATAAGAACGCTCTTCACTAACTAATCTCACTTATGAGTGAGGTCTGATTGAAGCGTATCCATGCGGAAAGAAGATACAATCGTAGGACAGGGGATTGGGTACTTGACTTGACTTGCAATACTTTATGATGGTCTGGTATCCTTGCTTAGTGATGAAAGAAGAATCCTGGGATTGATGAGTCGAGAAGATGAGAAGCAAGAAAGCAAAAGGTGAATAATTAATTCCCCTGTTCCTACCTATTTTTTAGAATAGAGCCGAAGGAACGACATGTAGTTTGTCCGGCAAAGTAGAAGGGGCCCTTTACTTCTACACCCTCCTTAATCCTCTCTATCCTTTCCATACTTGCTACCTTTCAAAACCTAGGGGAATGAAGTTGGGTCAAGAGCTCGAGGTAGGAAGGATAGACATGAATCTGAACCTCCAAGGCGTCACTCTCAGAATGGGTCTTCTTTTCTGACTTCTCCCTTGGATTTCCCCACATACCTGGCTGCTTCTTCATATGTTTGTTCAATTACCCGAGACACTCGGGCAGAGAACTTCTGAACTTGTTCCCCGGACCCGGCTTATTAATTAGTGGTAAAATTACTTGTTTATGAAATAGATTCTTAATAAATTATTACTTCATTTACTTACTAATTCAAATATATAATCAATATCAATAGATTTTAACCTATTTTTTATGAAAATCAAATCCAATAATAATAGCTCCATTACTTTACTACCCGGGGATTGGTTTCTCTTTCCTTATCATCCTACTCCTACGACTCACTTCCTTGTGGAGCTATTCAAACCCTGATTCTCCATGCCTTGCCTAGCTTGCTATTCCAGGGATGAACCTTATTATTGCTTTCAAGCCTGGGTTCTTACTTATTTTCGGTCAACCTATCCTAGCATACCCATGTTGTGGTATTGTAGTTCTCAGTCTTCTATCTTCGAAAAAGTTCCCCTATCAAGAAAGTGTAAGCACTAAAGTGGAATACATCCTAGGAATTTTCGGTAGTGAGCTTCTTTTGCTTTCTGTCTACCTGCAAATAGGTAGGATATGGTAAGAAAGCCATGCCCTCATGCCCTTACTATGCTACATGGGCACCTCTCGTGAACTACTATTTCTTTCTTTCATTCATTGGTTTTCATGTTGGATACAATGAGATGCTGTTAGATACAATACGACACAATCTTCCATTCCATTCCATTCGAAACATATCATATACAAGAACCAAATCCATATATATAGAGCATCTTTCTTATGATTCAGGAACTAGTGTCTAATTCTTTCTCGTAATAAAAAAAGATTAGTATAAATAGGGGAATCTCTACAATTTGAGATGTACGAGTTATTATTAGTTTAAGCAAGCCGCCATGGTTCAATTGGTAGACATGCTGCTCTTAGGAAGCAGTGCCAGAGCATCTCGGTTCGAATCTGAGTGGTGGTAGGCATGCTCTAATATCAAATAGAAAAAGGACACAATCAATCCTATAATGTATTCTAGATTCCATTCCTTATTTGAATTTTGTAAGTAATGAAACTATCTTTTTCTTTATGATATTTGTTACTCTAGAACATATATTTACTCATATCTCTTTTTTACCATCAAAACTATTTTCATATTCATTCCATTCTTATTATAAGTGAATTAGAAGAATCACAGCTAACTACCTCTATTCCATCTTCTCCCTAAACTCCATCCATCCATGTGTAGAACTCCTCAATCCCCCCATGAATCGATCTTTCGACGTAGACTCTCACCCTCTACTCTACTCCCTGTCTCCTTTTGTTCTCTCTCTTCTCTCCTCTCTCTCTCAGTGTTGGGATGGGTTCTTGTCTTTCAGTTCATTTCCTAGTTTCTCCTTGGTTCTGTTCTTTATTGGTGTCACCTATCTATTTATGGTCTATATGGAAACACTGATTTCATTATATAATATACACTTCCCGGCCTCGTATGAAAGTTGGTTATACTATAATACAATGTGAGTTTGGTAAGTCAACCCTGGAAACACACTCCCCTGCACCCCGTGAACACTCTCTCCATGCCAATTCATCATCAGTTGATCAATCACGCTATTCCCTTACTGCCTGAAACTACTTCTTGCTTGAACCACTGCAGGAGTTTATCAATCCAAGAGATTCCCATTCGATGAGAAATACCTTTTACTCTTGTACTACCTCCTTGGTCATCAAGTGTAAACTAAAACTCCCTATAGGTTACTATTTTGGAGTATTCCCTTACCCATCGGGTAAGCTTGGTGAATGGCCCCTTCCACAGCTGTTGAGCAAGGCGAGCAAGTATACGGATACGAAGACGCGTAGCTCATTCCCTTACCTGCACTTCGCATGTGCAGTATGGTTCGTTTCGTTACCTTCACTTTGCACCTTGAAGCTAGCTCGCTGGCTTGGAAGTAATTGCTCCTCCTCACCCTTTTGCTCAATGGTAAAGTAAAGTTGTCAAAGACTCTTGGATTGCCATTGGTAGATACCTAATTGCCAAAAAAGGAAAATGCTCGCTTTCTCTCTCAATTGTTTGCTAGCTTGCAACTGCTGTGATGGATGTGATGGACACTGAAACTCACTCGGCTGTCCCAGCAGAAGTGAAGTACAAAAGGTTACTCGCGAATAAAGCGAAAGCTAAAGGGAAGGAATTATATTAACAATAGCTTCATTAGCTTACACAGACTCAGGAATGAAAAAGGCAGAAAAAAGCACTTCTACTGTCAAAAAAATCAAGGACTGGTCGGCTCTCATCCTAAACCCCTGTGTCATTCCTGCCTGCCCTCGAACAGAAGATATTCTAAGATTTATCATTAAAAAAAAAAGGGAAATGAAGTAATAAAATAGATAATATATATTACCGGTATTTTCATATGAATTCCATTATTCTTATATTTAGCTTCACTTTGTAACCCTAGATTGGGTTTCTGGTGTTTGGGAAGTGAGGGGTTCGTGAATAGGTCTTTCCTTAGGGGGAATGGGGAATTTGTTGTGTGGCTCTCCAGAATGGCTTGGTAAGTAGTCCATGAAGCAAGCTCTGAGTATAATTTTGATTACAAGTCCAATTCCAGGTATGCGTCCACAAGTCAGGGGCTCAACTGCAAGGAAGTGTCATTTGAGTTGGGCTAGTTCCTCGGGATAGTTCAGTCAAACCCTAAGCTGAGTAGTAATTGTAAATAGGTTAATCAATATCCAATTTCTTTCCCTGCTGAGTCATAATTTGATGGGGAGTCTTCTGGAATAGCAGTAGCTAAATCCACAGACGACTTTCCATTACTCTAAAGTAGTATGTAGGTGCCGGTTCGGTTGATTCCACAGGTATGCGTTTGCAAAAGCCATGGCATTATATGATGTGGATTTCTTCCCTAGTGAGTTCGTTTGCAGTGGTGGCTTTTTCAGCGGGGTGGGAGGATTATCTTACACTTTCTTAACAGTTTGCATGCTAGAAGAGGTTGATCATGATTAGGTATTAACCAAGTCAGAGTCACCCAGGTCAGAAGTGGGAAGAAGCAAGTTATGCGGCAGTCGATTATGCTGAGTTTGATCTTTCCAGGTCAAGCAAGAGAGAGAGAGTGGACACTGCACTAGAAACCTCATGTCGATCAGGGTTTTGGATGTGAACTCTGAAATTCGCAACCCCTACTACATCTGCCTTGATGGTATTGACTCAATTTAGTACCTTTCGGGTAGTAGAGGGCACGTCCCCTCTTTTTTTCTCTATATGAGGTCCACACCTTGACACTTAAGATTCCGTGATGAGTAGATACTAGAGCGAGAGCATAATTGATTTTCTATTCTAATACATTACGAGATGTTTTTCCATACTTTCCGCATTCCGTTCAGGATATTTCCGCACCTTCTAATCGACCTGAACAACAAATACATATCCCCTCCACCCCTACTACATCTACCTTGACTATGTTACTCAAAATGGAATGAAATGAGATTCTTTTGTTCCTTGGTTGGAAAGAGATGTCTTGAGCAATCGGAGAAGCACTTTGATAAACAGATTGGATCTTTACCGACTCAATGGAGGTCTCCATCTTTGTTCTCTCAGATAGAAAAGATCGCATTTGTTTCACTTAGTTAAAATCAGAGTTGTACCCATATGGAATTTTACGATTTCTCAATATGATCTCTATCAGAATCTCTATTCCCTTTATCAATTCTCTAGTACTACCTAGTTCCCTACATTTCTCTATCAATTCCATGACCTTATCCTGACCCATGATGTTCCAACATTTTTTACTTAATTGACTCCAGAGTGGTTCCTGACCCTTTAGGGTAGATCCAACCCCATCCCTGGGAAAGAAAAAGGTAGTACCGAATAAAGTATAGAGCGAGATGGTTGTTTTTGTTGTTCCCGTGATTTTTGGCCTATTTTGGGCTTGGGCCAAACACTGTTTCTCGTTGGTCGAGCTTTCTACAAAAAAGTGATGCGAGAGCATATTTGGTGCTTGACCCCCCGCTTCGCTCCTCAAATCCTAGATGGTTCAGACATGCCCAGTGCCACGAAATGATTTAGAATGTAGACGGGGTTGAAATGCAATTTGTTCTTTGTATTCCTCCAGTATTGCATGACTGAATAATTCAAGGAGGGGCACACAGTGAGGAGGGTTCTATTTAGCAGATGACTCCTCGGGCCATCAGAGCGGGACTTATTTGGTAAAAATAATGGGAAGAACTTCATTTTTTTAAGGGAGTCATCATTTTCTATCAAAAAGTCCCTGTAATTGAAAAGGCCGAAGTCTTTTGGATGCATGGATGTCCCTTGAAGTGATTTATAAGGATTCTTCTTTCTTGATGGAATATGGTATCCATAGCATTGCATTTGTTTTGTCTCATTTTTCTTCTCCCTTCGTAACCCCCCATTCTGCCCCCCCAAAAGCGCCCTGGCCTCTTACATCGATTCGTTCTTCCTCTATACCCTTGCTTGAATGAAGACACCCGATCAGCCCGACTTTCCCAAATGCCCACGCTAGAATTACCCTTATCCTTTTTGAGTCTTGATTCGTCAAGTCCTTTCAGTCGTAGTGGTCCATGGGGCAGAAAGAAATGAATGAATGTCCCTTTATAGAAGTAGAAGGTCCCAGATGAAAGGCAAAGATTGAGATCGTAGGTGGGCATATCGAACCGAAATCAGATCTTAGATTTACATCTTGATACACTAATTTACCATAATAATAATCACTGAACCAACTTGAATCTGCACTACGATTTTGAGAAAGTCTGACTGAAATCAGATAGCCACAAATTCGTGTGGCACCATATGAACTACTGGGAATTTGTCCCCTTTCTTCCCTGTCCAATATTGGTTCTCACTTCTTCAGTCCCCTATAACCATTTCCCCCCTTCCCCAGTCAGATTCCACCGGTAGATCACAAGCTGCCCGGCATGTCCTTTATTTAGAAGGGGATGGCTAGGCCCTGCAGGGTCTTTCTCCGTCTTCTGTGTTTTAGGAGTAGTACGGATGGACAAGAATTGAGGGGGACTTTTCCAAGGGGGGTCTCGTGGGGCACCTCCTCTTGTTTTTCGATTGAGCCACTCTCACTCATTCTACTAGTCCAACCCTCTTCACGAACTTGTACAATCAATGCCACATATACCGCCAACTGGATGATCCAAAAAATCAGGAAAGAGGTGACAATTTGGTACCAGATATCCGGAGGTGTGGAAAGAGCAGCTGTGAAAAGCTAAAAAACCATAAAAAAAGGATGATTGTTCATGACCACGGAAATACCCCCTGGTTCTAGCAAACAGATCACAGACAGGTACCTGGGACCATACCGATGAAATGAACAAAATATGAAGAGTAAACATAGTATAGTCATAGATCTTAGGTTGTAACTTGATCATAAGCGACTCCATTGATGTTGCACCCACGAAGTATAGAAAGTGCCAAACATTGGGAACTGCCCAGGAAAAAGTGAGGAACAGGAACAAGAAGAAGCAAAAACCATTGAAATGGAGGAGTCGATTGAATTTCATCCTTTGTTCCCTATAGCAATTGGGGATCAAAAAGCACCAAATTTGATAACTTATGAAGGGAAAGATGAAGTAAAAGCATGCTATTAGGGACGTTGCAACATATGTTGAGAAGGCCTTCGTTAATTATGTACAAACAAAATACGAGTCCAAAGGTAGGGTCAGAAAAGGTTTAGCTAATAGAAAAATGAACTCTTCCGAAAACCAATAACACGTAAACCATGTCAAACCAAGACCAATCAATATCCAAACTCCATGGATTCTCACTTCTCCAAAATAGTTTCCAGTGTTCAATTTCATTCTATGAGTAAGTAATTCAAAGGATAAAAGGATAGGATTCGATCTACAAGAGTAAGAGCAAGTTGAGTAATAAACAAAAAAAATAGACATTTAACCTGGAATAGATGATTTATCGAGTACTTCTATTCACACCGACGTCGAAGAGAAAGTGAGAGTGAATGTCATTATCCTCCCAGACTAGAGGATACTTAGTGCTCGAAGAACTTTGAAATCAAGGATCTTACACTACCTAGGATGACCGGCTCGGGTAGGTCTCGCACAAAGATATGTCCCTATGTTCCCAGCTCCTTGGTATTTCTCCGGTAGCTTATCAATCCAAGATTTCAATCCAGACACTACATTCAACCATTACAATACGCAATTACAAGTGAGACCATTATATTATGGAGTGGAGAAAATCCACTAAGGGTTATGCCTCATCTTGCAGGATGTGATCGAGTCTTCTTCTTGTTGCATTTCATTCCACTCGCACCTTTCCCTAGTGACTGAACACGGCACTAGATGGTGATAGCTAGGGAGTAATCAATCTCTGAATGAAGGTCTAGGTCTGACTACTTTCCTTATCGCAGCTCCATTCCGTTATTGAGCTCCGCTTCGTTCCTCTACGCTTAGTATCATGTCGTACCTTTCTTTTCTTTCCTACGTCAAAGCCAAGGAATGAACCTACGGACCTATGAATTAAGGCCAGTCAGAGGAAGAAAGTCGAAGAACTTGAAGTCCGCACTCATAGCTAACAACTCAACGCAGGCCTCGCTCTTTTCTCAATCAGCTAATCTACTTAGCTTGAATACAAACTCGAACAATTTAGAGTGAGCAATGAATCCCCAACTATTTTCTTAGCTCTATCCTACGAACCGAGGCATTTTCAGGGAGTAGCCCCTTTCTTCAGACACTTCTTGGCACATACATTAAGGGAGCCATCGAAAGGTGACCGAAACACCAGAAACGGGGACTACCCGAGCTAATGATAGAGGCAATAACACTTTCCGACCAAGTCCCATTAATTGATCATAACGATATCGTGGAAATGTTGCGCAGACCAATATATATAGGAAAAGAAAGAGAAGAACCTTGATACTAAACCAGATCGAGCCCGGGATCTTATTTGAAATTGGAAGATCTAGGATGGGTGGCCAACGTCCTAGAAAGAACAATGAGCATAGACCAGGTGAGTCAGGATGCAGCTCCGTGGATCATTCGTTTGGCCTAATAGGTGGCGATCTCACACACTTGTCAAAGGAACCGTATGTGACACTCTCACGTCATACGGCTCCATCCTGGAATTAGGATCCCCCTTTCCCTTGACCAATGGGTCCTCAAACCTCCTATCTGAGTGCTTCTAAATCATTAGCGAGGGTGCTTTGGAAAAATCCTGAAGCCGATACCAACTTCAGTAGAGAAAGACCCCCAGTATGATAAAAGAACAACTACTTTGGAAGGGGGAAAGTGTGAAGAAATACAAAATCGGATCGTCGACCGGGTCCGAGCTTGCCATGCTCTATGCTGTTTGGGAACTCTGCAAGGGTCTGACCACCTTCTTGATTGACTATATTTGAGTCTTTGGAGTACTTTGGGATTATATTTCACACTGAGCATTTGTGCTTGTGGGCTTGGGTGAAGAGGGAAGATCAGCGGATCTGGTGGTTGACAATCCTTCGGACTTGGTAAAGGTTGTCGCAGCTCCTATGGTAGGAAAGAGGACTGATAGCGATGCCCGTGGACCAATTTACAATGTCTCCATCACTGACGTTCGTCAAGCAGGCCACATGAATTGGTTAGAGTCTTCTTCGACTAATGAGACCTCGATCTCGAAGCCTTTGGAGTATCTTTTTCACTGGTGCCTCTATCTGTATGGGGAATTCGCTGTGGAAAGATTCTGCCTAGTGTCCCCCTCCTCCCGCTACCTTCTGACCCGTGGGAATATAGAATTCAAACCTTCAGGCACTCACGCCCGATCGTGAGACTACCTCTTTCACGTCCAATAGCATGTTGCTCCGACCTAATCCTTGCCAGATCTGCTTAATGATCCCCCAGGAGATGAAACTTGGGGACTTCTGACTCCAGCTATTTTTTGAGTAGATGTCTTTGAAAGTGGAACCGCATCCACTAGACTCCCTATTCTGCTCATCCCATGCGTTAGCTCTTTGATTGGGATACCCTCACCCAGGTCCCCCCACTTTGAATAGATGGTGGAGCATAGGTAGCAAGCAGTTATATATACCCGGTGCTTTACCGGTAGATGCTTCTCCAACTCTCGTAAGAATGGGATGGGAGTCATCCTCGGAGGTTCCATGTCTTCAGTAGTACAACCCATTTAGAGGGTATACTATACATTGTAGTACTCTGAGGTAGAACCAATAGTATCACTCTCCTCTGTTATGTACTTTGGCTTATATAAGATATATAGAGAATACAAAGGGTAATAATTAGATTGAATGAATGTTTCACTCGTTTCGTTATCTTCACTTGTCCGACTACGACTCACCATAGCTCAAAGAGTGAAGAGCTAAGGGAGCACGAGAAATCTGATGTACTACTTTCACGGTCCAGTCTTGGCCCTAGACTCTGCCCCAGTCTTGTGAATCAAACATGCTTCAAGAATCAGATATATAAGTGAGTGAGGATTGGAATTCGGGAGTTTGCAGGTTCAGGTAATATGTCTCGAGTGACCCAGTGGAAGTCAAGTTCAAGTAAAGAGGTGTGGGTTATGATAGATACTTGACTCAGAAATATACCCTTCTGGTATTACTTTACCATTCCCAAAGTTGGTCATCCCCTTTTGTATAATAAATCTGACTTTGGTTCCTAAACTAGGGTAATAGATCCAAACTCGGTAAAAAGCTCTGATCTAGGGGAGTTTGCTCCAAGTGCTGAGTGAATCTTCAATCTAAAGTGACCCAGGAATATCTATATTTGAACCTATTTTTTAGAATCAAAACTATTCAATGTCTTCTTAATATATTATTACTTCATTTACCTGGGAACCCTTTCTCTTATGCAAGGTAGTTCGGGTGGGTTCAAATGTAACTAAGGAAAGGCTAGGACTGAGTATTACTCATATTCATGGTTTGATTTACTTGAATGAAAGACAGAGTTGGGGAACTCTCTCTGAGAGAGAGACTACTCACATTGGTGATTCTTGGTAGGTTTACTCTTCTCCACGTAATCCTGCGATTCCCTTCTTTCAAGGCGGGACTGGCAAAGGTGATAGGTCAAGGTTTGCATTCAGTCTTTCAGGCGTGGAATGGCAATTAGAATATTGTATCTTCAAGGTAATGATGCCAAGATGAAGATGATGATGATAGAGGGTACAAATAATATGGGGAGGGATACAAACAGTATGGGGAGGAAAAGAGAGGAGGATGATGTTTGACATAGGTAGTCCCATGGTGAGACAAAGGGTAGTAGGGCACATGTAAATTTTGGGCATGTGCATGTAGCTTATCAGTCTCATTCTTCATATCATTGGCCTATTCTAATGTACACACTCTGATTGGTTTTAGGTTTCTTGACCCATATTCCAAGGCATTGGTTGCTTTTATTGAGTTCTTCCCTAACTTATAGGCATCCTTCTCATTAAGTTCAATCAGGAGAAGGGTTGCACCAATGCGCCTGGGGTCCAGGAACTTGAGTGCAACAACCCACCGTTCAAAGCCCCAGCCAAAAACCTTACACCAATAGAGGACAAAACAAGGAGAGCCAACCTACCCACACCCTACACCCCAAGTCTTCACTCACTGAATCCGGGTGCGAGTTGTGTGTGAAGGAAACAAGCTTCACTCGTGAAGCTATTCAAAGCTTCACTTCATAGGATTTCAAGTCAGGATAATTCATCAGTCATCCATGGGGAATGAGTTAGGGATGCCAATCAGGGTTAATACCTGCTACTCCTCGTTGAGTCCCGGGTTTTGAAGTTCATAACGGAATCAGTCCCCAACGGGCACGATCAGAGCTATTTACCGGCTCTGGGTTTGTCACAGGTTGAGTATATCCTCCAGTTCTTAACCACCCAGTTGGCTTCAAAAGTTTAATTCACTTTACTGGGCAAGAGGAGTGGGTTGTTTAGTTGGAGTGAAGTAAATAAGGGAATAGCGTAGTGAATCAGTGAGGAAGTTCAGAGTGAAAAGAACCTGAGTCGGATGCCAAGGAAGAGTACCCAATGGAGGCTAGAGTGAGACACAGGTGAAAGCTTTTCCCAGGTTTGCATGAGAGTCGTGGTTTCCCTAATTTAGCAGGGGATTGAAAGGGGGATTTCACCGAGGCAGGGTTTCCAAATCCTCATATCGATCCAATGAGGAGTGAAGCAAGCGGGATTTGAGAGGAGTTTTTAGTTATTTGAATTAGGTTGTGAGGTCTGGGTTGGATGTAATCCAATCAAATGAGTACTTGACTTCCCAGCTAGTTGTATTAGCGAGTCATCGTAGGATTAGGATGCACGAGGAAAGAAGTAATAGACCGACGGTATACTCTAAACCCAGGAATTGCCACCAAAATGAGTTCGAACAAGGCTCGTCTCCTTGCTTTTCACCGGGAAACCAAATGAGGGATTTAAATAAATAGTGAAAGCTTGACGAGGGTCCCAGGACGGTCAGGTAAATAAGTTAGTTAATATACGGACCTAGTAATACTCTACTAGTGGGCATGAAGTTCCGGATGAAAGTTGTGAAGCAAGTAGCTATACAAAGTTTAGGTCTGAGGAGTTTAGGTCAAAGGCGGATCAGTAAACATACACATAATCGACAGTGTACTCAGTTGAAGAGTGAGGGACTACTTCACCTACCAGGTTAGGTTCAATAGTGGCTACTTCTAGGCAGGCTCTTTTTCGGGCGAACTTAGACCCTATTAGTGTAGTTACTTTGACTGAGTGACCGCATGGGGGAGTAAGGAAGCGTGGTTTGGCAAAGCCTAAAGTGAAACTAAAGTCAGAATGAAGAGTGTGCCGACCGTTGTGGTAAGTTCAGTTAAGTAAGGAGAGTTCGTTCCCTAGCTCCAGATATGGAGTATTCCAGGTCATCTCATTGGGGTCGAGTGTATGGAGTTCCCCCTGTGAGTGATTCTCATTAGGGACATGATTTCGATTTCCCTCATGAGTTACCTAGCTCGAGATATATCTGATTAATGATATTCCCCAATAAGGTAAGGTAAGGGAAGGGAAGGGAAGGGAAGTACAGGTATGTTCCTAGCAATACCCTTGGATTTATTGGGAATTAGAGACATGATTGGACCGGTATTTGAGGTCAGATTCAGCGTCTAGTTCCCTAGCTCCATAAGTCTAGAAACCTTACAAAAGCAGGTCAGATTCAACAATTGAGAGTTCCCCCGATGTGGTAAGTTCAGAGGAAGTGGATTCTAGTTAGTGAAGTGACCCAACTCTTGAATTCAAGGAAAGTCAATCCAATCATTCTAGTCTTTATTCCCCTTAGCTGACCACTTCCAATCATAATCACTACAATTAGCAAGGGCCCGACTCAGCGTATTTTTGGGGTTGACGAAAAGTGCCTGACTTACTTTACTTGTAATACTTTCAGGATGCATTGGAGGGAGTTGGAGCAAAGAAGTGGGGGAGGGGAGTTTGGGCTTTCATTCCCTAGGTTATGAAGCTGCAAGAAATTATTGAGCAACAGAGAGGGAAGCATATATATATAAAGAAGAAAGGTGTCTCCCGGTCTGTTCAGCTACTTATGCTTGCACAGAGTCTTCCTCTTTCCCCATGGGGAGCTACTAAGCTTACGCTTTCCACTCAGGGATCTGCTTTCTTTCACGCACAATCGAGTTTAGGTATCCTGTTAGGAACTACTGTAGTAGGGTTGCTTGCTCCATTTCCCAAGGGGGGTAGGGATTGAGTAATGAGTCAAGAGTTCCGGAGTTCGGGTTTCCATGACTCTACCAACCACCACCAACCACCTAGCAAGCTAGGTAACAACGGGAGATATGAGGCACTGGAACCGTGTGTGTTTTCCCGTTGGGAGTGGGGGGGTGACAAGGCCCGCTTCCATCCTTGTCCATTCGATCTGCTTCTAGGGTTAACATTGGGCCTACTAGCCAACCTCGCCGCTACCTACTTCTGTGAGTCTTCACCCCAGACTGATGAAAGTCATCTTTTCATCTCTCTCCCTATCAGTCGACCTCTTTGCCCCTCAACCGCTCACTCAATAAATCACACAGCTATTATCGTATTGCAAGCGTGCTAATCCAATCGAAGATTGAGAGATTCCTTCGAAGCTACCAAGGTAATTCAGGCATGGAAGGTGGTGCGAGTCTTTGGATGTTAAGGACAAAGGTGAGTGAAGTTTTGGGACTCGTAAGACAAACAAAAATGAACTTGTTCACTTATTCCACTTGTTTAAGAATACCTTCACTTTGCAGCTGTGAACGTAGGTAATAGCTACGAACATAGGCATTGAAGTGAGATTAGGCGATAGCCGTATCGAGCTGGGGTAGAGGATTGGGGATGAGACTCCCCTTTCCTGACTTAACTACCAATGGCACTACTACTGCAGGAGAGCTGATTGAACTACCAATGGCACTACTGCTGGAGACTACAATGGGGCACTACTACTGCATTGCATGCAGGTGATGAGAGCCTCATCATGAGCCATAACTAGCTCATTTTGACCCATTAAAGAAGATAAAAGCTCCTACATAACCTGGAAGAAGGCCTAACTGAAGGAACAAGTGCTTTGAGAAGAAAACATGAAATAAAGGTTAAAACTGCAATTTTACCATTGCAGTACATAAACGAGATTTCTCAGAGGCAAAACATAGGTCAAATGGTCTAAATGAGATAAAAAGTGGGTTGAGTCAATCAGAAATGGGTTCATGTGCAATCTAAGAACTAAATGACACTTGGTAACCCTAAAACAGACCCGCTTAAATTAACAAGGTTCCGATCAGAACAAAAAGCAAGTAAACCCTCTACAAATCATGGAAAAACATACTCTAGGGTTTAGAACACTTAATTTGGCCTTTGGAACCTAGTTTGACCTAGATTAGGGTCCTAGCTCTTCAATTAACCTAATTTGGGTTTTTACGCAAAATGTCCAGTCAAACGAGGTCAAACCTAAAATCCAACTTCACCATTGGATTCCTTAGGTCCAAATTAGGTTTGTACCAAAATTTGGACCTAAGGAGAGGTCATCTTGACCTACTTTGCAATTTAGTACACCCAAATCACAAATTGGTCCCTATCTTTTGAATACCGTTGCAGAGAACCCCCTAGGTTCTTCGCCTCCTTTGCAAACCGGTCCTGCCGCCATTGCTAGGGCAGAACCGAGCTCCGGCGAGGTTCGGAGAGGGATTGCTCTCTAATCCCTCAGAGATTCCCTCCCAGAAATGGAAGGAGGATTCTTTGAGGAATTCCCTTCCTTATAAAGTCAATTACAATCGCTGGTGTGAACTCAATCTCTCGTGCGAACGCACGAGAGATTTGGGTATCCTAACTCCTTTCCATCTCCGGCGACCAACCTCAGGCAATTACGTGCCCTTCACGCCCTGCACACCCAGTCCAGCGCCTATATAAGAACCCACAACTCCGATCGAAGAGGCTAAGCTTGATTTTGACGGAGATCCCTTCCAAATTCCTCCCTCTCCCATCTTCGGCCAAACGACCCACAAGCTCCGGCGACCTCCTTCCCTCCTTCTCGTCGCTCTGCTGCCATACCAGCAGCAGAGTCCTCTCCGCCGCTTCCTCCCGCGTCGCGCTGTACCCCGCGCACGCGCTTCTGACCTCGTCTTCGTCGCCGCTTCCTCCCTCAGGGTCTTTCTTCCCCGACGACGGCAGTTACGAGCCGTCCTCTCCGCCGCCTCCCTTCCCTCCAGACAACCCCAGATACGTTCTCCACCCTCTCCTCTCTCTTTTCCCCCACCTATTTTACTTGATTACCCCTCGACCGACGCTGACCACCCTCATCTTCCACATCACCGACCGACCTCCGACGAGCCGCTTCCACCATTCCAGCACTCCACACGGCTCGCCAACCACCTCGGGAGCTCCGCCTCACCACCAGGAACTCGCTCCACCCCACAACTGCCACTCCAGACCTCCATAACCACCCCCCGAACAACCCACCATCTCCGGCCACAGGTTGACCTAGGCACGCACGCCTAGGCCGACCGGCAACCTGCAGCATCACCCACCGCCTTCGCCGTGCTACGGCGAAGGTTTCGAGCTATTCTGATCGGGCCAATAGGCCGTTCTGTGGAATCTCAGGTGAACGCCCCGGCCGCCATTAACAGCCGAAGCAGCAGGAAGCTTGGAGCAGCAGCAGGCGTCAGGCTTCCCAGGCGGCAGGTGTAGCAGACTCTCGCAAGTATCGCGAGGTGACTGAGTTCAGCGAGGAGCACCAGCAGGGCCTTCAGCGTGGGCAATTGCACATGAGAGTCTGCGGGCGCGCGCAAAGGAAGGGCGGAACGTTTAGTCCCACATCGTGGAATCTCAAGGCACAGGTATGGTATAAAGAGTTTTTGTGATATAGCTTTACTGCCTCGAAAGCACAGGGGTGAGGTCCCTCACTGACCCCACACCCGCCTCGTCCTCGACCTGACCACGCGGACTTGGCGGATCCTACCTGACCTAGACCTACGCACTCCTCGCGCATCACACCACCTTCAGGTGCGCCTGGTCCCAGGTACGATCCGACCCGATTAATGCCTGTGGCTTTGGGAGAGCAGCTCTGAGTGAATTGCTTGAGAGAGAGAGACGCGCGGGTAGAGGGAGAAGGGTTAGGTTTTGCTCCTGTGCAGGCAGGCTGAACGTAGGAGAAGGACTTGGCCGCTACAGAAGAAGAAGAAGGAAAGGCAAGGCGAAGAAGAGAAGAAAGAAGGAGCAAGACAGAGAAGAAGAAGAAAGAAGCCTTCGCAGGAGAAGAAGGAAAGCAGAAAGATTAGAAGTCTTCGCAGAGAAGAAGAAGAAGGACAAGGAAGATTGCAAAGAAATCAGAAAGACAAAGCAGAAGAAGGAAAAATATAGAAGCAGAAAGGAGAAGAAGGAAGAGAGAAAGATCACATTTAAGACGTCTGATACATAAATCAGACGTCTAATTCTATTTTTTTTTAAAAACTCCTTGAATCAATTATATTTGCATTTAACAGTTGTATTCTTGGGTTTTCCAAAGTACTGAGATTGCTCCCTGTGTTCGACCTCGGATACTCCGATTTTCAAGTAATAAAAATCTTTATTTGTTTTGAACGCTTTCGCGGCTATACTACAACGCGATATTATCTTTTAACAAACCGCACAAAAGCGCGACAAACAGCAGGAGAGGAGGATCGGTCAAGCAAGCTTAGGGTACGAAGTGAACAAAGTCAACTCCTGACCCAACGCGAAGTGGAGAGGCTACCCGAACCCTGCTGAATCAGAGCTTATCCCTTCGACTATGCTACATTGGCGTGGCATGGCATGGTAAGTTCGAGCCTCTTCAGAACCTCTCCCAGGGTCTTGAATCAACCTCCCATCGTCTTACTATTGCACTACTACATACAACTGCGCCAGGTAATTGTATTACAAAGCGCTCCACACTTTTTTTATAGTAGAACTCGACCTATATATAGTTCTTTTGGAAGGACAAAAATGAACTTGTTCGCTTGTTCCACTGAGTTAAGAAATCGTTTCACTTAACTTGCAGGGTATGGCTTTTGCTTTGACCTACCACTTCCCACTAAGTCAAAGAAACCTGTAGTTGTCAGCTTCCATCCAACCTTGAGTCTTGGTGCCTGAAGCTCAGGCCTATGGGTAGAATCCTGGAGATTATGCAACTCCTTCATCCCCCTGTGTTGTGGAAAGGTTGAGATCCTGTAGGTACCCTTTTTCGAGTGAAGCTAGAGAGAAGAGGCGGAAAGTTAGGGAGTAAGCAATTCAACTACTTTTACTTCACTTAAAAAGATGTATTGGAGTGTGCTGGTTTGCTAAGTGTGTTTAGCTATGTTATTGAGTGGGATAGGGGTGACCTTTCCACTTAGGCTCGTCTCTCCTTGGACATAGGACTTGCAGTTTGGGAAAGCTTGTAGCTGGGAGCCGAGTTCAAGTTCAGATAATTTCGTAAATCTAGTGCAATAGTTGGATTCACACGTACAACTCCAATCGCGGAGCTCTAGCCTGAAGGGTAGTTAAGATCTACTTCCTTTATTAACTTGCAGTTGATTCACTCACTTCAATCGAACTGTGTATAAGAAGCTCTCATAGAGGTCGAATCACCCAACCAGCAACTCTTGTCCCTGCACTCCAGCCTATGTTTACTCCTCGCTCACAGACTGCCAGAAGGGGAACAGAATGATCCATGACTGACATTCCATCAAACAATTAAAGATAGCTTTCTCCTTACTACAAGCATCCCTAAATGCGCTAGTACTTTTCTCAAGTCAATCGACCTTACTTCACTTCCCAGCACCGGGCCTCGGCTTCTCTCTCCTTGTCTCGGCTAGGGAAGAGCATACCTTTCTCTCGCCGACCCAAGCGACGCTCTTCGACCCTCGTTGGTATGAGCCCAACTTCCATGAGAAAAATAGATGGAAGAATGATTTGACTTGAATCAGGCTTGCAGAGGAAATACCCTAGGGGCCTTCCCACCACTCGACTCGCTCAAAAAGAGGCTAGCAGATCCAAGCTGAGGGAAGCAAACTTCAAGTCATAAAGGGTAGAAGGTACCAAGGTGATGACCTGACAGGTTCTCAGTCATAGACTTCCGAAGGTTAGGGCTAGGATTCGGCAGCAGTAGGTGAGCTCCTACAGCAATTGAGTTTTTTCAGCAAAAATCGAGTACTACTTAGTACAGGTAAATAGCTGGACCAAGCGGAGATATATATAGTTATTCTTAGCTGGGGTGGGTATGGAGAGTAACGCCAGATAAGTCGACAAGTAGCTGCTAGCTGCACGGTATGCTACACTGTGACGGTGGCTCCATACGGGGTTAGGGGGATCAAATCTGAGTTGGCTCACATTTCGGGTAGATTCCTTGCAACTTTAGCTGCTTTATCCGCACAAAACAAAGAAAGAAACCACTTTACCGACCATTACAGATTTCTTGTTTGGATAGTTCAGAAGAGTTCTCCCAATATCCTGGTCTTGTATCAAGTTCGCTATCTTTCCAAATACAAACAGAAAAGAGAGAACAGGTTCATTCCATGAAAACAGATATATATATGGGCATGCCCATCAATTCTATTTCCAAAATAATGGAGAGTGAGAGCCCAATTTTGAGATCAAAAGATTCATGTTTGGTTCGGGAGGAGATAATGTAAGTTGTGAAATTCATGGTAAGAAAATCTACTTTCATTAATGGATTTATTAGATAATCGAAAACAGAGGATCTTAAGTACTATTTGAGATTCAAAAGAATTACGTAGAGGCACCATTGAGCAGCTCGAAAAAGCTTGAGACCGCTTACATAAAGTGGAAAGAGAAGTAGATGAGTATCAAGTAAATGGATATTCTGAGATAGAACAAAAAAGAGCGAATTGGATTCATGCTACTTCGAATAGTTTGGAAGGATTCGAAAATGATAAAAATGAAACCCTTTGTTTTGAACAACAAAAAGCCATTCATCAGGTCCGACAATGAGTTTTTCAACAAGCTTTAGAAGAGGCTCTGGGGACTCTAAATCATTGTTGGAATAGTGAATTACTAAAAAATGGCACTACTATCAGTGCTAATATTGGCATTCTAGGGACCATGGAAAAAAGAACAAATTAGTTCCCCTCTTCTACTTTCGTTTCGAGTTCAGGTATGATTTTTTCCTATGCTTCCTAATTTGTAAAGAGTTCAGAGACACTAGTGGCAACAATCAATGAAATTCATAAGATTCTTCGTGAACGTATTGAATAATATAATAGAAAAGTCAAAGTCGTGAATACTGGTATCGTATATCAAGTAGGTGATGGCATTGCTCATATTCATGGTCTTAAGGAAGTAATGGTAGGTGAATTAGTACAATTGGAAGGGGGTACATGGGGTATTGCTCTGTATTTGGAATCCAGTAATGTTGGTGTTGTATTAATGGGTGATGGTTTGATGATACAGGAAGTTCTGTAAAAGCAACAGGAAAAATGTCTCAGATACCAGTGAGTGAGGCTTATTTGGGCCGTGTTGTAAATGCTTTTGCTAAACCCATTGATGGTAGAGGTGAATTTCCAACTTCTAAATCTTGCTTAATGGGTAAAAGGTCTTGCCTCAGGTATTATTTCGAGACGTTCCGTATATGAACCTCTTCAAACGGGTCTTATTGCTATTGACTCGATGATCCCTATAGGGACGGTCAACGAGAATTCATTAATGGGGACAGACAGACAGGTCAAACAGTAGTAGCCACATATACGATTCTCAATAAAAAAGGTATGCCCAAATGAAACACATATGTTTTTATGTAGCTATTGGTCAAAGAGCATCCTCTATAGCTCAGGTAGTGACCACTTTGCAGAAAGGGGGGGCTATGGAATGCACTATTGTGGTAGCCTAAATGGTAGAGCAGATTCGCCTACTGCATTACAATATCTAGTGCCTTACTTTTACAGGAGCAGCTCTGGTTGAATATTTGATGTACGGGGGATGACATACTTTAATCATCTATGATGATCTATCCAAACAAGCACAAGCTTATCGTCAAATGTCTCTTCTATTAATAATACCCCCTGGGTGTGAGGCTTATCCGGGAGATGTTTTTTATTTGCATTCACGACTTATTGTTTAGAAAGAGCTACAAAATGAAGTTCTAAGATAGGTGAAGGAAGTATGACCATGTTACCAATTGTTGAAACTCAATCCGAAGACGTTTTAGCTTATATTCTTACCAATGTGATTTCCATTACAGATGGACAAATATTCCTATCTATCGATCTATTCAATGCCGGAATACGGCCTGCTATTAGTGTGGGTATTTCTGTCTCCAGAGTGGGATCCGTGGCTCAAATTAAAGCCATGAAACAAGTAGCCGACAAATAAAAATTGAAATTATCTCAATGCACGGAGTTAGAAGCCTTTGCACAGTTCTCTTCTCATCTTGATAAATCTACTAAGAATAAATTGGCAAGAGGTCAACGATTACTTGAGTTGCTTAAATGATCCCAAGAAATCCTCTGACGATCGATGAAAAAATAGCTACTCTTTTTTTTATAAAATACCAGAACGTTCTTGATTTCTTAGAAATTGGATGGGTCAAGAAATTGATTGTTAAGTTATGTACTTACTTAAAAGCGAATAAACCTTAGTTCCAAGAAATCATATCTTCTACCAAAACATTCACCGCGGAAGCAGAAGCCCCATAAAAAGTGGCCGTAAGGAAGTGATTCCAAAACAAATGGAACTGTTTCTACTTCAAGGACAAACATCAATTTATCATTCGTATTGGATTACTCTTTCTCCATTTCTTTTGAGTCAAATCCAAGAAGGATTGTTGATGAATGTCTTTATTCCACAAAATCCATAATGCATTTTGAATCTATAGAATCCATTGATAACCAATAGAATCAGTGATATGGAGCGGGCAGCGGGAATCGAACCCACATCGTTAGCTTGGAAGGCTAGAGGTTATAGTCAACATTGCTTGATCATTTTTCACGTCTCTAATTCAAAATCAAACATGAAATTTGGGTTTCATTTGGCAACTACCCTTTATGGATATGGAATGGAAAATCGATGTATTTTTGTATCTAAGCATAAAAACAGATAATGGTTATGCTCTAGAAAAAAGGAAGTCATCGTAAATCTGAAAAAAGATTGAGATCCATAACATCTATGTTAGCTTTTCTTATTTGCTTTCTAGATGATCCCTATAGAAAGAGAGAATCCTATCAATCCAATTTTTCTAGTTACTTCATTCCCTATTTCTAGTTTTGGAATCTTGAGGAAAAGAACTACTTTCTCCCGAGCTGAAATAATATGTTGATAACTCTAGTAAACCAAAGTTATCTTTTTCTAGTTATTTGGCTTCCATTTCTTTGTTTTAGAACACACAAATGGAAGATTTAGTTATGATTAGAAAGAAGCTTTTGTATCTTCAACCTTGGATCCTTTACTCATACTTATTCCATGATTCGAATGGAATCCACTTCCAAAAATTATGCTTCACGATTTGAGAATCCAATTTTTTTTTTGAACGAATTGAACCTTGGATACAAATCCCAAAAATCCATATTTTTCCTCCAATGTGGCAAGGAAAGGAAGTAAAAGTATAAGATCCTTTTAAGCAATAAAGAAAGCATTTGATCAAAATAGGAACAAAACGGAAAGACCCCTTAACTATGGAAGTGAAGTTGTTACTAAAACGAATCACACTTTTACCACTACACTATACCTGCTACAATTTCATTCTTGTATATGAATGAGCCTTTTGTCGAACAAAGGAATAAGACATAATCAAGATAGCACCAGAATTAGGAAAATTTCTATGTTGATGCCTATTCTCCATCACAGGTTACTTGATTCAATCTAATAGTGAAAGAAAGTTTCTTTCAATAACATCAAAAATAGCATCCAAGTTATGCTTTTCCTTTGCTATGAAGTCATTACTCACAGTTCTGGCTTGAAAGAGTCATGGAATGGAAGTTGGACCATAAAAATGAGTTCAGAATACAGTCTTTTTTTTCAACTGCTAAATGTTATGACTTCCAATTCATTTGATCTCAAGTGTTCAAACAAAAAAAACTTGCCCTTGAATGGAACAAGTAAATGAATTCCATGACCATTATGATAATGATCAAAGGAATTCTATAGATTTCTGTTCAGTTCTATAGATTTATTATCTATTCTAAATGGATGATTTTCTTATTTGGATTCTTTGATTTGACTAAGATGGAGTATTTTGGATTATGGATTTCCTTTTTCTTTGGATTGCAGTTCGATTCCTTATTGTAGTCCTGTTCAGTAAGGAAATGAATAGAAAGAAGAATCCAAAATCACACTTATCGGAATCCAAATGGGTTTTGTTGTTGCTTCCATAACAAGTATTGTTTATTTAAAATCCTATAAATCCTTTGGTTTAGGAATGATTCATTGGAACAAAAAAAGTAATGGCTCGGCTAGTGTCTAGCCAACCAGGCTGGGGGAATAAAAAAAAGAACCCTTCGTCGTACAAAATCAAAGACGTCAGATGCTTTTTCTATTTGGATTGCTATATTTGGTTCGAATCATTATTGTTATCAAAATGGAATTGCTAATCCAATTCGTATCTATCATTTCGATAATGATAGATCCTTTATGTTGTGCCCTTAGAATCGAATTCATAAACGAATAGAATCTTATTCAGAAATGAAGGCAAGGGGTTTTTATCCAATCCAAACAAATAGATGGAAATCCATTACGTCCAATAGGATTTGAACCTATACCAAAGGTTTAGATGACCTCTGTCCTATCCATTAGACAATGCTTTTCATACTAGTTTTCTTCTTTGATATTCTTCTTTTTGATTTCTTTGATGGATTTGGTTGCAGGGGTAGATCTTCATACTGGATTACATGACTTTCATCCGGGATATACTTCTTCAGGTTGGAGACGTGAAACAGATCATGGATTTCCATCAATCGAGGTGGTAGGGCAAGTCGGTAAGCTACTGGCCCCACTCGTTGCAATATCTCAGAGGGTCCAATGTAGAAGGGTTTAAGCTAACCCTATACTACGAACCAACCTTGGATTGGTGATACTTTCACAAATACTTGCTCTCCATCCTAGAATGAGAGCTTCCTTCTCCGATTGTCACTGTAACTCTTTTGTCTATTTGGGTGGCTTTCAGCTTCCTTCGAACTTTTGCTATGACCGTCGTTGTCTAGGTCCCCGCAACGGTCCTTCTCCTACTTCCGCCCAACAGAGTGGGGAGGTACACTTGCATCCATATAATGCACCCTTCAAAAGGTGTCGTGTCTATGTTGGCTTGGTAGCTATTATTGTAGGTAAACTCTATTAACTGTCACTCTTCATCCTCCCTTATAGTACAGGACGCAAGATCTAAGCAGATCTTCAAGTGTCTATATAGTCCTTTCAGTTTGCCCGTTAGTCTGGGGATGGTAGGCTGTACTTATATTCCACTTGGTCCCCATAGCCTGTTGCAAGCTAGGCCAGAACCTTGAGGAGGAATCTTTATCTGATATCATTTCCTTCGGTACCTCGTGCAGTCGTACTATGCCACTCTCGATTGTATAGTCTGGCTAGCAGGGGTAGGACTTGTAGGGGAAGAACCAACCTTTCAGGTTACGAGAAGTCCTATCGAGCAACTGCATGAAAGCGAGTAGAAGAAAGTCAAAAACCTACCAACCCTCCTGTGAAGAATAGTGAATGTAGATCGGATAGGAAAAAGACTATTTACCTAACTTGACTTGACATGACTTTACTTTACTTCCCTTGTGTACTGGTTTTCTCTCTACTTCTCCGTTTAGGATCAACCTTTTTTTCAGTCTTTGGCTTACTTTCCGATGACTGTGACGAACACGAGCAGATGATGGCGCTGAATAAGTGGGAGCCAGACAATTCAGTCAACAAGGGGAAGAAGTGGACCCTTGAGGTTGAAGCATGATTCTCACTTGAAATGAGCGAGGGAAAAATAATACAGTCCCCTTCATCTCGGTTCGAAAGCCTCGACTCAATCAATGAATTCCCCTCAGGCATGATTGGAAAGCAAGAACCTTGGTATATGTGTGATGTTTGCCCTCATGAGCTCTATGGAGGCTCGAGCTCTCCACCGCTTTTGTTCTTTTCCAAAACCCGATTAGCTATGAAAAAAAACGTAAAAACGCATGGTGCGAAGTGAGCCCCCCCTAGGCATTATTGAGATACTAAGCTATTCAAACCTGGAGTTCAGAGCATTTTTTGGTGGGCCCCCTCCACATTTTCTTATGTTTCACTTTGATGAATTCGGACTGATCTTGGAGGTTGGTTGGCTTTTGTATGAATCTTCGTGTCAGGATGAAAAAAAGTTGGTTATCGAAAGCTCCTTCTTACTGTGACATTTTGAGCTATATTGGGAAATTGGAGGGGGATAAAAAAGAATTATCAAGAAGTTGGTCAACTTTCGCATGATCTCCGGCACAGTAAAAGGAGAGTTCGTGCCATTTTTTATGACACTTTTCATCGCCTAGCTCGAAGTGAAGGCGATGTCATCTTTCTTCTAGTGAAGGCAGTAGAGAATATCAAGCCCCTTTCGAAGTAGAAAAAGTCAAAATAGCAAGTACGACTTATGATGTGCCCTCAATTGTTGTCAAGGATCGTCAACAAGGCTTAGCTATTCGTTGGATCCTGGTCATTAGTCGTAGAGGAAGGACGTATAAACAAGAGTACCATCTTAGAGAAATCTTCATTTGAGGTGAGTAAATAGTAGATGCTTACCGACAGAAGGGAATTGCACAAATGAAAAGGAAGAATCTTCATAGATTGGCTTCGATATAGTGAAGGTTCACGCATTTCAGATGGCCTACCCACATTTTTGGCTTTGCTCGATTTAGAAATAGTTCCCTCATTGGCCCTGACTACTAATCTGATCTCCTCCTACATGCACAAGACTGGGGAGGTAGTACTGACTAGAGAAAGGTAGGCTGGGGTGGTGGTTGTGTCTGGCCCTCATTTTGAGGGCACCCGTAGATCCACCAATCAACCAATGGGTGTACACCGATCCATGGCTAGGGGTAGTAAAGATGAGACATATAATAAAGGAAGAGTAGTCCAGTCAGTGTCCTTACTTCCCTTCCCTTTTGAACCCAGCTCTTCCCTGAAAGATGATGGGAAGTGGTGTAAGGGTATAAGGTACGAGCATAGGCCACAAGCCGGAGCAAGATGTAGCAAGCAATGAGAACTGCCATCATTCCCCCTCCCTCGCATCAAGTAAAAAAGATAAGGATTTGCCAAGTTTGTCTGATCGCCCTACCTGTTTGTCTCTCTCTCTCCTCAAAACAAAGAGGTTGTCGAATTCTCAGAATCGAGAATCTTAGGATGCAACGACTTGTAGCGAAGCGAAGAGATTCTCTATGAGTCGCTCTTTGCTCCACTTCACAAGCTACGTGTCGCTTCTTAGCTCCACTTCATTCCTCTACATGTCGCACTGTGTGGTAGGGTATTCGAACTGATTGGAAAATGTAGGAGGGTTGAAGAGCGTCGACTGGTTTAGTAAGGGACTGGAGAGGAGTGTGTATGGAATGAAGTCTAGGTTGGTTGGAGAGGGGAGGTGTCGACCTGCACCATAGAGCATGGTTGAAAGGCACGGATCCCACCCGAGACCCTATATACAAGATTGATTATTTTGAAATATGATTGGAAACTCTATCAGAGCAAAGGCTAGTGAAAATCCAAATGGGCTTGGGAGCGCCTGGGGGGTTAGGAAGGAATGAAGTATTTCTGCAGATTTGCACATATATCCCACCCCCGCTTCGTGGAGGATCTGATTCGTCGAACTCTAGAAGATAGATCTCTCTGTTGTATCAGCTTTACTTTGAAACTGGCATTCTAACTCTCTGATACGAAGTCAGGATTTCATATCTGTGATGACTTAGCAATCTACAAGCTGACCCCACGAGTACTCTAAAAACAAGGAGGCCTACAAGCATCTATGAGCCATCCATACAATAAGAGAATACTAAAGAGGTGTTGCACTCTCCGATAATATAGTATCCTGGTCTATCCTAAGCTTAGCAATCCATGAAGAAGCCTGACCTCCTCTGATCGCGTAGTTTGACCCTCATGTGTGGAGGAAGGTGTGGACACTGACGCAGACCACTCAACATAGTCTTCGTGGGTAGTTCGGTCAAATGCATCTCGAAGATCAGCATTGAAGTGGCTAATCCAATCTTTGAAAGTGTCTAGTAAGCTATATATAGTAGCTCCACCCGTCTGCGATGCATGGAAATACGTTCCTGGTATTTGAAGATTTGAGGGTTCCCTTCACACTACCTTTATGATACTTTTAGGCCAGTGCTATACCCCTTCTTTCTATTTGTAGAAGTGCAGCTATAAAGACAAACCAGCGCATCGTAGGTTACCACAAAGGCCAAGTATCAAAAGGCCCATCCCATATTCTCAGAGTGCTAGTGCCCAATGATCCAGTTATATGAAGCTCCTCTAGTTTGACGTGCTAAGAAAACCTATTTCCATTGTAGGAGCAGTCTGAAGCCCTAGTCCTACTGTCACCTACTTGTTTCAAATCTTGGAAGTTAGATTCTAAGCCAGTGTGAAGAAAGATCCATGGCGATCCTAAGTGCTTTCTAAGACCTGTAAGCTATCGAGTATGAGAAAGCCAATGATATCATAGAGTGAGTGCGCTTCAATGGAGGAAGAGTCTAATAGGGGGTGTGACCGTCAATATGCTTTTGAGCACTCTTCTCATATGTTTTTGGAGGATAAGATGACGAGAATAGAAAGAAAATCGGCCTTACTTCCCTTCCCTTCCTAGCATACTCGAAAGACTATTTTTGTTAGGACAAGGTCAAAAGCAGGCTCTATGGCAAGGTAGTTTTTGAAAGTAAGCAAGCTGTATCGACTAAGCCAGCAGTCTCGTATCCTGACCTGCAGTCTCTCATCAGGCAGTAGTACACCCTTTCAAGGGCAGGTGTGAAAAGAAGGGAAACCCTCTAAGTAAGCAGGGAGTGCACTACTAGTCTACGGGCTAAGAGAATCAGTCAAAGGGTAGTTCAGACCTGACGTGAATAGACAAGGGACCTTCAAACATCTGTGATGAAAGTATACCTTACTACACAGGTTAGATCACCTACTACTACAATACAAAGAAAAGTAGATTGTGTCTTTCGGGAATAGTCAAGTCAAGTCACATCCATAGTAGCTTTGATTTTGAGTTGAGGTGCCGAAGGAAAAAAGAGAATATACCCTACGAGAAACTACTCAGTTCATTAATGACAAAGGCGAGTGAAGTGCGAGTCTATGAGTCGTATGTTTTTGTAGTCGACAAGCTCTCTTACTCCCCGAAGTTGAGCTGTGTCCTATTCCATTCACTAAGTTAAGAAACCGCTATTGCTTGACTTCGCACGAAGTGGAGCTAAGACCTCACCCCATGGAAGTGGAGTGATGACCTTTCCTTCTTCAAAAGAAGAATAAACAAAATGAGTGAGTGAAGTGAAATGAAGCGAAACAAGGCTAGCTCATCTTCGTCTGCTACGACTCGCTCTGCTATTCAAAATTTCAGGTACCAATGGGTGGATCGTTGGGTAGTCAGTCAAATCCAAGTTCTAGTGTGATTTTGCTTCATACATTACCTGTGAGGTTCCACCCTACCCTACTTGATCATCTCCCTACACTCTATTAAACCCTCTTCCACCCCTTCTCTGACTCCCCGTAATCAGCCTCTCAATCATCCCTAACCTCACTCACTTCACTCCTCCAAACAAATGGGAATTGGGTGACTCTGCTGATACTGCCCTGGTCAAATCATTAGACTTGATCAAACCCGCCTAGCTCGGTAAAGAAGCTTTTCATTGGATTCCTCCTACTTTGACTACACAACCCCAATTCCCATTCCCCTGCCTTTGAGCGAGTCTACACGAAGTTTTCATGGTAATTCTCCTCTATTCACTTTGAATTCAATGCTATTCACTTTTATAACACTATGGGTCATTCCACCCCTTTGAGTGACATATGCGGAAATCCAATCCAGGACTATCAGTGAAGTTAGAACCCCCACCCCCTCCCTATAGGCAGTGATTTAGCTAGGAGTCAGATATGCGTATCTTAGATCTAAACATGAGTGAATGCATTATAAGCTTATAAGAATAATGGAATTCATATTCCTGGTATTAACATATTACTTCATTTCTCTTTTTTACAACAAAAACTATGAAATATCTTCTTAATATATTCTTACTTCATTGACTTATGAATTATAAGCTTATAATAAGAACAATCAAAACTATTCAATATCTTATTAATATATTATTACTTATTTGACTTATGAATGAAAATATATAAGAAATATAAATACTGTTAATATTTATATTTTATTACTTACTCGCCCTAAGGATTTACTTTACTTATTACTTGATTTCACCTAGGCAGAATCCAATCAATGAATTCATACTGAACTTTATCAAACCTAGGATAAGAAGTCACTATCTCAAACCCAGGTTTCTCTTTTCTATTAGTTAATTCACTTCACTTAACCTAGGCTAATAGACATATAACAATCAACCCGGGTAATAAACATCACTGATTCTGTGCATCCTGGGTCAAGAGCGAGTAAGAGATATTAGTAGACTCTCAACCCAGGTTATTGAATGAAGTAAAGGCTCGTCTTCTTAACATATGACTTGTGGCATCCAACTCGCATCATCTTCGTCCTCTACGGGATACTCCAAGATTCGCAGACTTGCTGGGTGGGAGGGAAAGTGCAAAGGATAGGCAGCTTCCAGGGAAGGGGAGAGAGAAGAGAATTCCATGAGGTGAGGGTTGGAACTATATGTAGTAGTTTGCTCGATTGTGTCAAAGTACAAATCTCTTTCCCTTTTCTCGCTTCCGTCAGGTAAGTGGGTTTACTTCAAGGGTAGTACCGACAGGACGATAATCAGCTACTTTATAGACAGGGATCAAACTACCCAGAAGCAGATGCAAAAAAGGGGGGCAAATGTCCGCAACCCAACGAAGGTGGTTTCAAGGAAAGATTGAGCTAGAGGGTCAGTAAATTTGCAATTCTTTCACTCCCGTCTGCATAGCAAGGAAAGCAGAGAGCATTAACATAGGCAGTTGGCCAAGTAAGAGAGGGAGGATGTTGGCCCCGTATCCCCCTAGACGAAACTTCAGTCCTGCTGGAAGAAAGAATAGAATGGGAGCCGGGTATTTGGTAAAATGAAGATGATCATCTCCACCTTACTACCACCCGTCGGTATCTCCCAAGTAATCCAGTTCATGGGAAGGGGTTTGCATTGTAAAGGTGAAGAAGCCAAATCTGAATGGTAGTTTCAAGAACTACTATCTCTAAATAGTACCCAAAAACTGAAACTGCAACTTCAAGAGATGAAGCTGTTTTGATAGAAGCAGTAACCTAGCACTTTCACCCTTGGGGTAAGCCTCCAAAATAGAAAGGAGTGGATATCTACTATTTAGTTAGGAATGAAAGGGCCATTCAGAGCTCATGGGAAAGCTACTTACCACTATACTCACACTAGGCCAGGCACCGACCCCGACGTCTGCCTTTCAAAATCGCTACACAACCGTCTATCATCCTCAAGTACGAAGTGGCCAACCATTTGATAGAAGAGAATTGCGCAAATCTCTATCTGGGAATTGCTCATGACCTTGCCAACTAGGGTGGTCAGCCATTCAGGTTCGTTGTGGAGACCCAAGAGCCAAGTTGATGAAGTGAGGTTAGTCGATGCCTAGATCCTACTGGAGTAGTATGGAAGGCCAGCAATCTTTGATACAGAATCCCATTAGGGTTCATCAACTTGTCAATCTTCCCTTAGGGGGCATTCTTAGGATTAGGTGAATCGATATTGATAGAGGAAAAGAGGAGTTCAATGCATCTTTCGAAGCTCCTCCATGTATTGCTTTATTGGTCCTCCGGTCATTGCCTCGCTGCGGCTGTCGTCTCCACTCATTCCTTCTTCCCATTCTTTCCTCCAAAACACCCACCCATAACATGAGGGTGCTACCATCTCTGCTAATCAAGCCCTTCACTCTCTCCTGCATATGGGAATTCAAGCAGTCTTGGCAACCAACATGAATCAATGCTTCAAACATAGTTATTGTCCAGACCTTACTACCCTTTACTTTAAGCATTCGCTTTCGTAGAAGTGCAGCTGTCAAGTCAGATATGCGTTGGTGCAACGTCAGGGCGTAGACGAGCTTGTTCGCTCGTTGCACTCTGGTTCCCTCTGTTTCACTTCGCACATCTAATATTGACTCATAACTCATTAATGCATGTTTAGATCTAAGATACGCATATATCCACCAATCTCAACATGAAGCTTTTCATGCGTGATACATCTATATTATATTACTCTTGCCCCAGCTTTTCCTATATTGGTACTTTCTTTGGTCTAATCTCAGGCTGCAGGGTTCCCGTCATCCTGGATTCACTAGATGAAGGTATGCATCGCATTTGCTTCTTGCTCCGTCATGGTTAATAGGTGCCATGAGGGGGGATGGATGAATCCTAGGAGGGGGTGAGGCAGGGATGCCCCTTGGTCCCTATGATGTTCGTCTTGGTAGTTGATTTTTTGGTAGATGCCTCTTATGCTCTCTATAAGGCAGGTCTCCTAAAAGTGAGGCTTAGGCTCTACTAAGGGAGGCACAGTGGTACCTCTGCTGCAATACATGGATGATACCATCTTCATTGAGAGGTCCATCTCAAAGGATGGTGAGATTGCTCCTTTCAGTTTTTGGAGAAGCCTCCGGGCTGAAGATAAGCTTGCAGAAGTTAAGATTCCTGCCTTTTTTTTGGCATGTCCTCAAATTGGGTAGCGCAATGCAGAGAAGCTCTTGGAGTACTGCAACTGCAAATGCCCTTCAAGTATCTTGGCTTTCCTCTTCCCTTGGTTGCATCACTACTGAGGATTGGACTCCCTTATTGGAGAGGATGGAGAAACATCTACATGGGGTGCTCCTCTCTAGTGTTGTCTCCGCACTACTGATGGATTATCTTTCACTCATGAGAATATTGGATATTGTCCTCAAAAGTATTGACTCATTTAGAAGGAAATTCATCTAGGGTAAGCCTCTGGTTCTGGAGATAACTATATGCCCCCGGTGGCCTGGGAGGATGTTTGCATTCCTGTAGTTAAGGAGATGGGGGCCTTGGGAGTCTTGAATTTGCAGTTGATGAATGAAGCCCTAATCATGAAGTGGATTCTACATCTTACGGGTATTTCCCACAACAGCTTTTTTGGAAGAGGATATTATGTGAGTCCTATGGGGATACGATGGATTGAGAGGAGTGGAGGATCAGGCTTAGTGGCAGTTCGCATTTTTAGAAGGGGATCTAGAAGACCCTGAGGAGGGTAAAGCCACATTGTAGGGTAGTTCCGGGTGATGGTTCTAGCTTTCAGTTCTGGTCGACCCTCAGTATTTGCCCTTTTCTTGCTCTATTCCTACTTTCTATTTTATGGTATGGACTTTTTTAGTATTCAAAGTTGTAGGAATTGACCAAACTACCAATCTACTGCACTGCATGGGTTCATTCTATTTCTTTCTTGCACCTTTATGGGAAATATGGAATAGATCCCATTTCTAGTCTTTTGACCTACATTTCTTTCTGATTTATGTTTTTTTTCTATCATGCCAATCCAACAAAAATATTTTCCTTGATTGGATTTCTTTAGTTTGATTTGGTTTCTCGGCATTCCATTCTTAACTATTGACAATGTTGTATTAAACAAATAGAATTCCATTTGATCGTGGATGAATAGGTCCATAGATGCATTTCTGTCCCATATGGGTTGGTTTTACTTAGGGATTGATGTCCAAAAATTCCAATTCAAATAAAAAAGGGAGATTGGAGGTCTAACATTTGATTTGATTTGGAAATATCTCGTATTTTCATTGGATCTGTCTTGTTTTGTTTCTATTATAGAATAGAATGGATTCGAACACTTTTCTTTTTGTGTTTGTTTTGTTGCTAGTTCTATTTCCATGATCAGGGATCGCACCATTCTATTGCATCCATTTCTCATTATTATATTATTTGATTTTGATCCTATATCTAATTATATGTACATATTTCTTTGGGTTGCTAACTATTACCAATGTGTGAGTAGAGTACTCGGCTTTTAAGTGCCGCTATGATCTTTTACACATTTCGATGAAGCAGTGAATTCATCTAGAAGCTACTTAAATAGTAGAGTCTATAAGATCATGACTGATCCTAGGTAATGAATGGAAAAAAGAGCATGTCATATTCTAACTGCCACTTTTTCGTGTAGAATTTGGAAGATAGGCCATTCTTCCTTGACTGTTACAACAATATTGCTTTGATTTTTGGAAAATGAATTCGAATTACCCTAGTTGAGTCAATAAGTGGATAGAGTACGAAGCTCCAAGTCCAAGGAAACAAAAAGCAACGAGCTTATGTTTTGAAATAGTTGGAATGATTTCCCGATCTAATTCAGAAAAGGAGATTAGTGCCTAATGGGGGAAAGGGTTATTTCATGAGAAGATCATCCATTTTTGCTAACTATTTGGTTTCTATTCTAGAGTGTAGACAGATGTGCATAAGAAACAACATACTGATCATAAGGATTCATTCCAAAGTCAAAAGAGAGATTGGGTTGTAAAAAGAAAGGATTTGTCGTTTTCTCTTTTAGAATGTTAGTGGATAGAAACCAATTGGGTGAAAAAAGAGAAGAAGATCCATTGACTGAACTATTTGTTTCTAGGAATTTTGGATTTTGATGTACATAACCCTTTCTTTGATATATACCTTGTTCTGAGCCACCCATATCGCACTATGTATCATTGGATAACGCAAGAAAGGCTTTTTGCTTTGGCTCAAGTCTGTATGATTGAGAATGGAAGAATTACAAATATATTTTTAATAATATATATATGGGTAGTTTCAACAACAGGATACTTCCTATATCCGCTTTTCTTTCAAGAATATATTTACACACTTGCTCATGATCATGGTTTCAGTGGATCTACCACGAAACTTCACTTTTAGGTTCTGATAAGAAATCCAGTTTCATACTTGTGAAACATTTCATTCTTCGAATGTATCAATAGAATTCTTTGATGAATTCCTTGAATTATTCAAAGCAAAATACATTCGTTGGACACAGCAATTCCTTTTTTTATCAAATGATATCCGGGGCTTTTGCCGTTCTTGTAGAAATTCCTTTCTCCTTGCCATCCTGGAGAAAAAAAAGAAGAAATCCCAAAATCTCAAACTTGATGATCTATTCATTCGATATTCCCTTTTTTAGAAAACAAATTTTCTCATTGAAATTATGTATCCGATATAGCCCTATCCTATTCATCTCAAAATTTGGATTCCAATTATATAATCATGGATTCCAGATGTTCCCTCTTTGCCTTTCTTGAACAAAACCTCGAGGGGTAAAGCTAACATCTATCTATTCTATGAAAGGACTGGCCAGAATCAAAGCACTTTCTTATACCAGCTAAAGACCTTACTCCTAAAAACCTGGGCCCTATGAACTTGACTTTCATTTCTCCTCGGTTCAAGCAAGAGTGGACACTATTACACTTGAACCCACCCGAACTACCTTGTATCAGATCAATGGTTCCCGGGTAAAGACTTGAGAGGTTGATTTTGGGGAGTCTACGTGAATGGATGAATAGGAGTTGAGCTAAGTGGAGTTGAGTTAAGCAGAAGGGTTGAAGTGATGTTCTAGGCCGGGATTGTAAGAAAGTACAAGAGGGTCCCCAGAATCGGGGAATTGCACATCTGAATCAGCCAACCCAGGAAGAGATTAGGCCTAAGATCAATATTCCATCCCCAAGGGGTGATGCTTATGCTTCTCCTGTGAGGAGAGGAATTGATCAAAACCATGCTTGAGGTTGATTATTCTCCCTTGAGCGGAGGTAGTACAAATCCAATGAATCTTCAGTACCCAGCCAGGTAAGCAGATTCAGTTGAGAGTTCCCCCGGCGTGGTAAGTTCAGATGTTTTAGTTTATAGTGATGAGTTCCCCAGCTCTTCTCTTTGACTTTGATAAGCTTTACTCCGTATCTGAACTAACTGATTCTACGCATCTCAGTTCAGGTGTAAGCACATCAACAAGGGGGAGTACAGGAGGGAGGGTTCTTTTTTCATATTAGCAGGGTTCATCAATCTAATGTCGAAAGAGGGTAGTGTAGTAAGGAATAGGTCAAGCAGGTGATCCCCAGAATAGTCTTGAATTGGAGTTCCCCGGGAAGTGGTCGATTCTTTCTTAGGGTAGTCTTTTCACTCATGAATCTGACCTCACTATGGGTGGTTATGCTCTTAGCTGAGGAATTTCACATACTACTAAATCTAAGCCAAGCAGGGGTACGAATGGAAGCTTGCTTTTCATAGCGTTTCATTCAAAGACAATCAAATTTGGCTCCAGATCAGATTAATGTGATTGTAACCTCCCTCATCCTATCTGTTCTCGACTGGCTAACTTTCCCATTAGTAATTAGTTTACACAATTTCATTATCTTATTATTCTTTGATAGAATGGAAAGAATCAAATCATACTAATATATGTGGACCATTGAATTTAGGGAGGACTCATTTTCCTGCCTAAAAGGTGAGTATTCAAATCACAAGATAATTACACGAACAACACTGATTGGCTCAATGAAATAACAAGATCAAAGAAAGCCTTGAATCGAGGGAATCACATACCTCTTGACCAACGACTTGATCCATCTTCACTTCATACATATGTAAGGAATGGGTTGGATCTGATTTGATCTTATTGAAGAGTGAATTGGAGTTACGGAAACAAGTGAATGAACTACCCGTTTATCAGTTGTTCCCCGGGGCTGCCAAAGAACCTTGCCAAAGAATGCTTCCCTAAAGTGGAACTCTTCCTCCAATCAAAGAAAGCTCACTCGTTTAGCTGGGACTTCACTACGTACACTTCATTTTTGTACTTAATGGGAGCTTCAAGGCGCTACTTCATCTCAAAGTGCTTCACTTCCACCCTTCCGCTTTGCTTTACTTTACTTGACTTTACTTTACTTACACTACTTTAGGCGAAGTGGTTTGATTGGAGGCCAACTCTCAACATTTGAGTTTGGACAAAAGAAAAAGGACTATAGCCTTTACCACGCCATGCCAGGGTTCACCCTAGAATTCATGAGAGCCAATTTACATTTCCTTTTTATAGTTCTAGTTGCTTACTAAGATCCAAGTCCAGCTATTAACGAAGAAGAGCAGACAGACTATGCCATTCCCATCCTTCAGACAAAGAGTGATAGTCGAGTGAAAGGGTGGACAAAGACCGTACAGCAACAGCAGTACACCTCCTCATCTTTGGCAATCCAAAGATTAGTAGTTGATGACTCGTGAGTCAACCAATCTTGTTCATCTGCGGATGCCAATAAGCAACTAGTAGTGCCGAGATCAATCAGTCCAACTATACCTGACGGTTGAATTGAATAAGGAAGTGTCCGAAGGAGCTGGACTGCCCTCGTCACTTTCATACGATATCTATTGAAAGAAGACCTATTATGAGCTGATAGGTCGTAGCACTACAACAAATGACAATCAAGACCCTCTGGCACATAGAAAACTATCTCTAACTGAAGGGTAGTTGGTTAAAGGAAAGCTAACCAAATTGGGATGGTCATCTTCCAACTGTATTTCGGTATTGAGCAAATAGTTCATCCATCAGCAGTAGGACCTGATACAAGTAGGACAAGCCAAACATTTTGTTCGCAAAGCAGAAGCTGTGTTTGAACCTCCGGAGGATGAAAAGGATTCGGAGTTGGTGAGTACCTGTCTCTTTCTATTTTCGATAGGACGAAGAACCATTTAAAGATGGCTGGCCCGGTTTCCTCTTCGATTTTGCCCGGTGGAACCACCAATGTTTGAGTCTATTTTCCATGAAGCTGTTACGGCTGGGGAGGGGGAGCCATCCCATCTTTTGTTGTCCTTGATGGAGCTTCGTGATGATGGAGATTCGGGCAAAGTGTCTGCTGTTGCTTCTCATCTGGTGACGTGCGGGCTCCTCGTGTCCGCATCACAAGGTGGAATCCAGGAGTCGAGGGCAAGCCTCTTCTATTAAAACACCCTAAGTGGACCTTCTAATTAAAGGGAGGATAATGAATTAGATTATTCATTGGCTCATTCACGCTCCCCGACTAAGGAAGCACTCATTCACCTCCTCTAACTCTAGGCTAGGAACTAAAAGCTCCATACTCAAGTCAAGGCTATAGGCTCCATAACTCATAACTTAGAAACTACATAACTCAGCTCGCTCGTGCTCCCTGGGATCACTCACTCCCCTTATTTCTTTAACTTATATTTTGAGAGAAAATGATGGTAAGGTGCTCAATCAACGCACGACCTATTCATCGTTTCATTCATGCTCACCAGCCAGGTAAGCACTCATTCCACTTTATTAACTTAACTCCATAAGGAATACCTAGGAACTAAGGACTCATAACTCATGATCGTGTCACTCGTTCTTCCTGGAAGAGCTCACTCCACTCTATCTTTATACAAGTCCTAACTCCAATGATCGGTTCACTCGTTATCTTGGGATAACTCATTCACCTCTGTCTAACTAAGAACTCTATTATATTAATAAAAGAATAAGATACTGGGGGTGTTCGCCCAAACCCCCCTGTGATCGTTTCATTCGTTCTCCATCCCCAATGGAGAACTCGTTCCACTCTATATTATAGAATTATAGAACTCATAAGGTATAAATCATAACACCAGAACTTAGGACTAATACTGAACTCAATACAGAATTAGATATCTATTGAACGGCTCGCTACCGCTCACCTCTATTAAATAGGTTCATTATAAAAGATAGTATAATTGTATTCCTCGTTCATTCATTCTCCCTAGCTAGGGGAGAACTCATTCACTCCTTCTGACGCATGCTCCAGCATGCTAGTATTCATCGGATAGCTCATTATCCCCCATTGGGCTCATTTGAGTTAACTAAGAACTAAGTCACTAATGAGATAAAGAAAGAACTAAGGGCTCATAGCTCATAACTAAGAACTAAGAACTAAACACCCCTAACTCAAGGCTAATTCACTGATTAGATAAAGACATAACCTCGGGCTACAGGCAGGCTAAGGAAAGATTGAATTGACAAGCTAGCTGGTTAAGGCTATTGATCGTTTCACTCGTGCTCACCGACCTGGTAAGCACTCGCACGCGCAGCTCGTTCCATTACCTGCACTTCGCACGCGCAGCATAGCTCGTTCCATTACCTTCCCTTTGCACCCTGAAACTAGATCGCTGGCTTGGAAGTAATTACTCCTCACTCTTTTGCTCAATGGTAAAGTATAGCTGTTAAAGACTCTTGGATTGCCGTTGGTAGCTACCTAATTGCCAAAAAAGGAAAATGCTCGCTTTCTCTCCTACTTGTTTGCTAGCTTGCAACTACTGTGACGGACACTGAAAGTCACTCGGCTGTCTTGCCAGAAGTGAAGTACTAAAGGTTACTCGCAAATAAAGCGAAAGCTAAAGGGGAGGAATTATATTAACAATAGCTTCACTAGCTTACACAGACTTAGGAATGAAAAAGGCAAAAAGAAGCACTTCTACTATAAAAAAATCCAGGGACTGGTCTACTCTCATCCTAAACACCTGTTTCATTCCTGCTTGCCCTCAAACAGAAGGTATTCTAAGATTTATCATTAAAAAGAGAAGGGAAATGAAGTAATAAAATAGATAATATATATTACCGATATTTTCATATGAATTCCATTATTCTTATAATCAGCTTCACTTTGTAACCCTAGATTGGGTTTCTGGTGTTTGGGAAGCGAGGGGTTTGTGAATAGGTCTTTCCATAGGGGGAATGGGGAATTTGTGGAGTGGCTCCACAGATTGGCTTGGTAAGTAGTCCAAGAAGCAAGCTCCGAGTCTAACTCCGATTATGAGTCTGATTCCGGGTATGCATCTGCAAGTCAGGGGATCAGCCGTAAGGGAGTGTCATTTGAGTTGGGCTAGTTCCCCAAGATAGTTCAGTCGAGCCCTAAGCTGAGTAGTAATTGTAAATAGATTAATCAATATCCAATTTCTTCCCCCGCTGAGTCGTAATATAGTGAGGAGTCGTCTGGAACAACAGTAACCAAATCCACGGACGACTTTCCATTACTCTAAAGTAGTACGTAGGTGTCGGTTCAGTTGATTCCACAGGGTATGCGTATGCAGAAGCCGTGGCATTATATGATGTGGATTTCTTCCCTAGTGAGTTCGCTTGCAGTGGTGGCTTTTCAGTGGGATGGGAGGACTATCTTATACTTAAACAGTTCACATGCTAGCGGAGATTTATCATGATTAGGTATTAACCAAGTCAAAGTCACCCAGGTTAGAAGTGGGAAGAAGCAAGTTATGCGGTAGCTGATTATGCTAGGTTTGATCTTTCTGGGTCAAGCAAGAGAGAGTGGACACTGCACTGGAAACCTCGTGTCGATCGGGTTTTGGATGTGAACTCTAAAATTCGTGACCCCTACTACATTTGCATTTACGATATTAACTCAATTTAGTACGTTTCGGGTAGTAGAGGTCACATCCCTTCTTTTTTTCTCTATATGAGATCCACACCTTGACACCTAAGATTCTGTAACGAGTAGATACTGGAGCGGGAGCATAATCGATTTTCTGTTCCAATACATTACGAGATGTTTTTCCATACTTTTTGCATTCCGTTTGGGATATTTACGCACCTTCTGATTGACTTGAACAACAAATATGTATCGCCTCCACTCCTACTATATCTGCCTTAACTATGTTACTCAAAATGGAATGAAATGAGATTCTTTTGTTCTTCGATCGAAAAGAGATGTCTTGGGCAATCAGAGAAGCACTTTGATAAAGAGATTGGATCTTTACCGACTCAATGGAGGTCTCCATCTTTGTTCTCTCTGAAAAAAAAGATCGCATTTGTTTCACTTCGTTAAAATCAGAGTTGTACTCGTACGAAATTTTGCAATTTCTCAGTATGATCTCTATCAGAATCTCTATTCCCTTTATCAATTCTTTGGTACTACCTAGTTCCCTGCATTCCTCTATCAATTCCATGACCTTATCCTGACCCATGAGGTTCCAACATTTTTTACTTAATCGACTCTAGAGTGGTTCTTGACCCTTTAGGGTAGATCCAACCCCATCCCTGGGAAAGAAAAAGGTAGCACCGAATAAAGTATAGAGCAAGATGGTTGTTTCTGTTGTTCCCGCAATTTTTGGCCTATTTTGGGCTTGGGCCAAACACTGTTTCTCGCTGGTCAAGCTTTTTACAAAAAAGCGATGCGAGAGCGTATTCGGTGCTTGACCCCCTGCTTCACTCCTCGAATCCTAGATGGTTCAGACACGCCCAGTGCGACAAAATGATTGAGGGCATAGATGGGGTCGAAATGCATTTTGTTCTTCGTATTCCTCTAGTATTGCATGACCGAATAATTCAAGGAGGGGTGCACAGCGGGGAGGATTCTTTTTAGTAGATGACTCGGGCTGTCAGAGAGGGACTTATTTGGTAAAAATAATGGGAAGAACTTTGTTTCTCTGATGGAGTCGTCATTTTCTATCAGGAAGTCCCTATAATTTAAAAGCCCTAAGTCTTTCGGATGCACGGATGTCCCCCAAAGAGATTTATAAGGATTCTTCTTTCTCGATGGAATATGGTATCCATAGCATTGCATTTGTTTCAGCTCATTTTGCTTCTCCCTTCATAGCCCCTCCATTCTGCCCCCCCAAAAGCCCCCCAGCCTCTCACGTCAGTTCGTTCTTCCTTTATACCCATGCTTGAATGAAGACACCCGATCGGCCTGACTTTCCCAAATGCCCACACTAGAATTACCCTTATCCTTTCCGAGTCTTGATTCATCAAGTCCTTTCAGTCGTAGTGGTCCACGGGGCAGAAAGAAATGAATTAATGTCCCTTTATAGCAGTAGAAGGTCCTAGATGAAAGGCAAAGGTTGAGATCATAGGTGGGCATATCGAACTGAAATCAGATCTTAGATTTACATCTTGATACACTAATTTACCATAATAATAATCACTGAACCAACTTAAATCTGCACTACGATTTTGAGAAAGTCTGACTGAAATCGGATAGCCACAAATTCGTGTGGCACCATATGAACTACTGGGAATTTGTCCCCTTTCTTCCCTGTCCAATATTGGTTCTCGCTTCTTCAGTCCCCTATAACCATTTCCCCCTCTCCCCAGTCAGATTCCACCGGTAGATCGCAAGCTGCCCGGAATGTCCTTTATTTAGAAGGGGATGGCCAGGCCCTGCAGGGTCTTTCTCCGTCTTCTGTGTTTTAGGAGTAATACGGATGGACAAGAATTGAGGGTGACTTTTCCAAGGGGGGTCCCGTGGGGCAACTCCTCTTTTTTTTCGATCGAGCCACTCTCGCTCATTCTACTAGTCCAGCCCTCTTCACGAACTTGTACAATCAATGCCACATATACCGCCAACTCGATGATCAAAAAAATCAGGAAAGAGGTGACAATTTGGTACCAGATATCCGGAGGTGTGGAAAGAGCAGCTGTGAAAAGCTAAGAAACCATAAAAAAAGGACGATTGTTCATGACCACGGAAATACCCCTTGGTTCTAGCAAACAGATCACAATGACAGGTACCTGGGACCATACCGATTAAATGAACAAAATACAAAGAGTAAATAGAATATAGTCATAGATCTTAGGTTGTAACTTGATCATGAGCGACTTCGTTGATGTTGCACCCATGAAGTATAGAAAGTGCCAAACATTGGGAACTACCCAGGAAAAGGTGAGGAACAGGAACAAGAAGCAAAAACCACTGAAATGGAGGAATCGATTGTATTTCATCCTTTGTTCCCTATAGCAACTGGGGATCAAAAAGCTCCAAATTTGATAACTTATGAAGGGAAAGATGAAGTAAAAGCATGCTATTAGGGACGTTGCAACATATGTCGAGAAGGCCTCTGTTAATTATGTACAAACAAAATATGAGTCCAAAGGCAGGATCAGAGAAGGTTTAGCTAATAGAAAAATGAACTCTTTCAAAAACCAATAACACGTAAACCATGTCAAATAGAGACCAATCAATATCCAAACTCCACGGATTATCACTTCTCCCAAAATAGTTTCCAGTGTTCAATTTCATTCTATGAGTAAGTAATTCAAAGGATAGAAAGATAGGATTCGATCTACAAGAGTAAGAGCAAGTTGAGTAATAAACAAAAAAAATAGACATTCAACCTAGAATAGATGATTTATCGAGTACTTCTATTCACACCGACGTCAAAGAGAAAGTGAGAGTGAATGTCATTATCCTCCCAGACTAGAGGATACTTAATGCTCTGAGAACTTCGAAAGCAAGGATCTTACATTCCTAGGATGACCAGCTCGGGCAGGTCTCGCACAAAGCTATGTCCCTATGTTTCCCAGCTCGGTATTTCTTCAGCAGCTTATCGATCCAAGATTTCGATTCAGATGCTACATTCAACCATTACAATACGCAATTACAAGTGAGACCATTATATTATGGAGTGCAGAAAATCCACTAAGGGTTATGCCTCGTCTTGTAGGTTGTGACTGGGTCTTCTTCTCGTTGAATTTCATTCCACTCACACCTTTCCCTAGTGACTGAACACAGCACTAGATGGTGATAGGTAGGGAGTAATCAATCTCTGAACGAAGGTCTAGGTCTGACTACTTTCCAGGCTGCAGCTCCATTCCGCTACTAAACTCCGCTTCGTTCCTCTACTCAGTATGATGTCGCACCTTTCTTTTCTTTCCTATGTCAAAGCCAAGGAATGAAACTACAGACCTATGAATTAAGGCGAGTTAGAGGAAGATAGTTGACGAACTCGAAGTCCTCACTCATAGCTAACAACTCAATGCAGGCCTCGCTCCGTTCTCAATCGGCTAATCTACTTAGCTTGAATACGAACTAGAACAATGTAGAGCGAGCAATGAATCCCCAACTAGCTCTATCCCACAGACTGGGGCATTTTCGAGGAGTAGCCCCTTTCTTCAGACACTTCTTGGCACATACATTAAGGGAGCCATCGAAAGGTGACTGAAACACCTGAAATGGGGACTACCTGGGCTAATGATAGAGGCAATAATGCTTTCCGACCAAGTCCCATTAATTGATCACAAAGATATCGTGGAAATGCTGTGTGGACCCATATATAGGAAAAGAAAGAGAAGAACCTTGATACTAAACTAGATCGAGCCCAGGATCTTATTTGAAATGGGAAGATCTAGGATGGGTGGCCAACCTCCTAGAAAGAACAATGTGCTTAGACCAGATGAGTCAAGATGCAGCTTGGTGGACCATTCGTCGGGCCTGATAGGTGGTGGTCTCACACCCTTCTCAAAGGAATCGTATGTGACACTCTCACGTCGTACGGCTCCGTCCAGGAATCAGGACCCCTCTTTCCTTTGACCAACGGGTCCTCGAACCTCCCGTCCAAGTGCTTCTGAATCATTAGCAAGGGTGCTTTGGAAAAAGCCTGAAGTTGATACCAATTGCAGTAGAGAAAGACCCCCAGTATGATAAAAGGACTACTTTGGAAGGGGGAAGTGCGAAGAAATACCACATCGTATCATTGATCGGGCCCGAGCTTCCCAAGCTCTATGCTGTTTGGGAACTCTGCAATGGTCTGACCACCTTCTTGATTGACTATATTTGAGTCTTTGGAGTCCTTTGGGATTATATTCTGCGCTAAGCATTTGTGCTTGTGGGCTAGGGTGAAGAGGGCAGACCAGCGGATCTGGTGGTTGACAATCCTTTGAACTTGGTAAAGGTCATTGCAGCACTTGTAGTAGGATAGAGGACTGATAGCGATGCCCACGGACCAATTTATGATGTCTCTGTCGCTGACGTTCGTCAAGTAGGCCATGTGAATTGGCCAAGGTCTTCTTCGGCTAATGAGACCTCAATCCCGAAGCCTTCGAAGTATCCTTTTCACTGGTGTCTCTATTTGTATGGGGAATTCATTGTGGAAAGATTCTGCCCAGTGTCCCCCTCCTCCCACCGCCTTTTGACTCGTGGGAGTATAGAATTCAAACTTCCAGGCAATCACGCCCAATCATGAGACTGCCTCTTTCACGTCAGATGGCACGTTGCTCTGACCTGATCCTTGCAAGAACTCGATCCCCCTTGATCCTTGCTAGATGTGCTTGACGATCCCCTAGGAGATGAAAACTTGGGCACTTCTGACTCCAGTTGTTCTTTGAGTAGACGTCTCCGAAAGTGGAATCGCGTCTAGTAGACTCTCTGTTCCGCTCATCCCTTACGTCAGCTCTTTGATCGGGATACCCTCACCCAGGTTTCCCCACTTTGAATAGATGGTGGAGAGTAGATGGCAAGTAGTTATCTGTACCTGGTGCTTTGCCCATAGATGCTTCTCTAGCTCTTGCAAGAATGGGATGGGAGTCATCTTCGGAGGGACTTCCTGAATGACCGTACTGAGGAATTCTACCGTACTCCATGCAGTTATGGTTGTTGATCCTGCAGGTAACACCCAAAGGTTCAGGTCAGATTGATTGAAGGGGGTGATACGTTTTTGTATTTCTATGAGAAGCTCTAAGGCACCCACGATTCCTTATAGTGAGTCGTTGGCATATCACGCGTAACAAATCCTTCTCCAGTAATGGGTTTTAGAGGGGACCAACTTTCGGGCCAAGCCTCTCTCTGACCTTACTACACAGAAGGAGATCATCTCCCTTCCTAGCTCTATAAGCAGGCCCTTTCTTTTGCAATACTGGTTATCTACTAGTGGAATGGCCAAATTCTTCTTCACGCTTCGACTGTCGCCTTTGCTAGCATGCTCCAAACTCGCACCTTCTCTACTTTTCTTATTCTTACTCAATACGCCTATCGCCTCCTGGGTAAACCTGGTGGCTTCTATGAGGAAGGCAACGCAAAGGAGGCTCGAGGGCTTCTTAAGGAAGGCGGCGGGGGGGTCACAGGGGGGAAAACGAAAGGCCTTTTCTAGTCCCCGCGGCTCCGGGGGGAAGGGGGGGTGTGCCAGGACGAAACAAGGGAATGAAAGGTCACTTTGAGGGGGAACTCGTCCCTTCCCACAATGACAGCTCTGTTGTCTTGAGGAGCGTTGAAGCTTGCTTCTTCTCTAGAATGGTCATCAATACTCTTTTTGGAGAGAACCAATCTGATTCTCTGAACAAGAGGAATTTTGTGCTTCTATTTAATCCTCCCTATCTCCTGATCGAGCTTGTTTAGGTAGATGTTGCCTAATAGGGTTGATAGTAGTACATTGTGTGGGATGGAGTCAGGGCCCTTCTCACCTCCTACTAGTCGTCCGGCAGAAAACAGTTTTTGAATGGGGTAAAAGAACTTGGGATCGTCGATCTCTTCCTTTAAGATTGGGATGAATCGATGTCGGTCGATGGTGTGAAAACACTTCCTAACCTTAAATTCCAAAAACAAGTGAGAGCTTCCCCACTCTTCTTTGATCCGTTTGAGGGACGAGTGGCTGCCTCGACTCGAGTGAAAGTGTGATGTGTCTAGAAACTTGAGATTGCAAATGGATTCGAGTACCATTCTAATCACCTCTTTCATGATCTTTTCTATAGGTAGAACTACTGTGAGTCGTCTAAACTTCGACCCTTATTTCTTTCAGGGGAGGCAAAGCCCATTTTTTGCTCCGGGCCCTCCACCTGGTCGAAACAAAATGATCTTTCAGCAGGAAGGGGGACTACCACTAAAAGGACCGGCACCAACCAAGAGGAGGTGGGGCTCTCTCAAACCATTCCAAAGAGCTGAGATCTCTACAAGGTGCCAGAAAAAAAACGTGGATCAGTTCAGTGAAGTTAGGGAGTTGGGAGGCTTTGAAAAGCCTTGCCGATAGGCGACCGGACCCCACGACTACAATGCTCGCTAAGTTCTATAGATCAGTAGATCTATAGATCTCGAGTCTCGCAGAAGAGGATAATAGGTAAGCCTAGGGGGCATACCTTTTGGCACCAAATCGATGCTTCGCTCGATCGAGGGGATTGCTGCTTGCGTTCTAAATCACTGCACTACCGTAGTGGTCTGCATACCTACCTTCATGCCTGATGACTATAAGAACTGAAGAAGCTAGAGACCCGAAGAGATTGGTAGAGTTGGAGAAGGGTAGATCAGAAGTGACGGGAATCTCGAATGACTCTTTCCCCTACTCGGAGGGATCGTAGGGGATACTGCTTCTGTCCTCTTGTGTTTGGTAAAATTAGGGACTTCCAATGCCTCCTTTTTTGCCGCCAAAGCACTCTGGACCCAGCTTCACTTCCCAGAATGGTAGAGGCGGGAGTCCCGAAGGGTGTTGTCGACGCTGAGGTATTTTCTGAAATCCATCCCCCGCTTCCAAAAAGGGTACCCTACTTAGGTTGAAGGTGAGGCCCCAGTCCTATTTTTGCGCCTTTCCAAAGGCCACTTTTTTTTTGTCGTGATGTGCTTTGACAACAGATTTCTTGTAGGACAAAGGCAGAGCTTGGCTTTGGAAACAACACAAGGAGTTGACAAAGGAGAGCGACCCCACGCTTCGCTCGGTGGGTAAGCTCTAGCTACTGCTATTAGAGGTAGGCGAGCAGCCCTCCTCTTGCTTATAGTCGTCAAGGTCAGCCTTCTTCACCGTAGTTCCGAAAAGAACGAACACTTTCAGTGACAGGTTCCCTCAAGATAGTTCAGGCTGGTGTCACCACCTCTCCCAGGATTGGAATGATTATCCCTGCTCGATGGGTCTACATTCATCCCTGAATGTTGTTGGGTACCGTTCACTTCCCTACCATTCTCGTAACCGTCACCTGTAATCTGTGCAGGTGTGTCTGCACCCCAGTGAGTAGTAGTGGACGAGAAAGAAAGGATTCCTCTGACCCCCTGGAGTTCACTTTTCCGTATGATCATTCGGTGCATGTATAAGTAGTGCCGAGGAAGAGTCAAAGGGTCACCACTACTGAGGATCTCCCCCCTCATCGTAAGCCTGATTTTGGCTCGAGTGGGCAAGGTCTCGACTCGGGTTCGCCGCGGTTCATTACTGTGCTGACACCCCAGTCTACCCTTCTCCAAAAGCTCTGCGGGACCACCTATCACTAGTCTTCGACCGGGAGGGGTTTATTGCACAAAAAAGCTGGGACGTTGGCTCCCATAGAGGGAAGCCCAACGAATTCCAGATGTAAATCCCTACACCTCATTAAGATCATATTGGCATACTCGTCCAATAAAAAAAAAAAGAGAAGGCCCCATTGAAGATGAGAGTGAGGTACAACAAGGCCATTTCCTTCCACCTTCTCACAGGGCTGCATGTGGACGTTACCGCTCATACAGCTCCCAACCAGCAAGCAGTGGGATTTCCTCTACTAGAGAATGGAAGTGTGGATGAATCGACATCAAATAGAGTTCAGTTTTTCACCGATGAAAGTGGTACGTTCAGCAAAAACATGCATTATAAGAGCATCCCTTTCTCAAAAACCTTAGGATCCCTCCCACTTTAGCACCTTGCGATCTTATGAAAGATCATAACGAGCCCTCTCCTAGAATGTTTTTGTAGATTCTGAACTACCAATTTCATGGTGGATTAGGACGAGTCCTACTTTTAGCTCAATTACGATCCCCTACATTTCACACTGGGAATCTAGGGCATCATTTCAAGCCCTCAAAATATAGAGAGGGGTGAGTCGAGAGGGGAATTCTACTTTGCATCCGACTTGCAATGTACGAAGTGAACTTGATGGTCATATATGCATATATAGTGGCGTAAGTGTTGAACCCGGAATTAGGCAGTGATGAGCTTGGAGTGAATAGCTAGAATAAAGCTCATCTTTGGGAGTAAAGCGTGTCGACTACCAAAACATACGACTTACACCTAGAACTCGCACCATGCTCTCTTGAGATACGATACTAAGCTGTTAACATTTGGAGTTTAGAGAGTTTTTAAGTAGCCCCTAGGACCGACTCAAAATGACCAACGACGGACACAACCTACCCTTTACTACCTTCCCCTGGACTATCGGATATAAAATTAGAGCAAGGCTTGTCAAGAGGACCTACTCCCAATGGGGTTACCTTGGCTTTGATACCAGTTGTAGAATCCTAAACATACAAAATACTAGAGATGATGCACTTGAACTAGACAAAGCCTTTGATTACAATACTCATCCATCTCACACCATGAAACATATATCCTTAACTCTCTCAACATATAACACTAACTACCAACAAAAGACATTCTCTAGCACTCACAACGAACCCTCACACAATAGTACACAACACACTTACGTACACATACAAACTAGAACCCACGCGTCACACCCGCTCGGGTTGCACACTTCGATGCTCCCCACATTGGGGCATGAAGCATACCCATATATAGTTGAGATATGTCAGTGCAATTGCCATCTAATTAACCGACAAAGTATTGCTGACATGCTGTGAATATTCTAGATAAGTCTAGGTACTGGGAATTTTGCAGCACATTCTAGAGACCGAGAAGATCTAAGTCGGTGTTGTTATATCAACATTTTCTATCGTGAAGGCTCGTCGTGAATGAAAGCTTTTCGCCTCCCTATCGGAGTCATCGATTTTATTCTCTCATTGTACATATAAGGGACTGTAGCTAGCTCGCTCTTTTGCCAACCGACAGTGAAAGAGAGCAAGACATAAATAGAAAGGAAAGAAAGCCTTCCTCTTCTGGTGAGATACTGTGAGTTGAGTAGACTTGCACCGACTACCATGAAGCTCGGTTAAGTACAGGCAAGAGTGATACTCGTGTTACTGGAAGATGGGATAGTCAGAGCCCCACTTATAATGAGACGGACACTCACCACAACTACCTAAAGCAACCGACTATGAGTGAAGTGAAGTTTTGAATAGCTCCGTGAAACAAGGCTCGTCTCCTGAAAAATGAGTGAAGTGTACGAAGTGCAACTTTTTGTAGTAGAATGGGTTAAGCCCATCTTCATCTCTGTAGACTCGCAGACACTCATGGATACCATGAAGCTCGTCTTTTTTCCTCACATCCAAAGACTATCACCTACTTCAACGACTCCTACGACTCGCAGGCCTGCAGGCTCACACCTTCACATCAATCGTCAAGGTCTCATCATTGTGCTTCATCAGTTGGCCTGACTGTGGTTGGTTGTATCCCGAATATGCGGAAAAAAGTGCCAGCGAACTGGAGGCACGTCAACAAAGACCGTACCCACAAAGGCCCTACTCACGCTTGTCATGCTCAGGCCTCATAATAAAAAAGGTGTTTATAACCTCTAGGACAGTTAGTCCATCAGGGCCACTTTAGTCCAGGAGGAACGACTATGTAGTTCGATCCTAATATGGGAGGAGTGCTAAGAACCACCATTCAAAGTCACGATGACTGAACTTCTTTCTACTTTGATCACAGCCTGCTTAGATGAGGAAAGAGAGAGGCAATGCAATAGGCAAGCTGGGGTCATCGGAATATGGGACAAAGCAAGCAAAAGGGAATCCACAGCAAAGCACAAGTTATGACTGACTTGGAATACTCCACAAGGTAGCGCAGTAAAGGTCATCAAGCACATGCCTACTCCCCCTCTCTAGGGGTTATTGTTACTGAGTTCTTACCTGCGAGTGAAGCAATAGCGGAATGAAGCTTATCTCCTTAACTTCCAACTCGTAGGTCTGAAGCATCGATTTCATTTGGGTCTCTCCACGTTATCGCAGTTTACGCGTTCTTTGTTTGATTTATAGTAGTTTGGCTTCCCAGAGGAGGCATGGAGATGGAGAAAGTCGGATGTGTCGGGAACTCCGTGAGCAAACAAGATGAAAGAAAGCTCTCTCTATACCATCATGCAATAAAACTGCTGCAAAATAGGTGTACCCTTCCTCTGATCTTTCTTTTCTGCCTGCTGGATTTCGAGATGAAGAAAGGAATGAAGTCAATCGAAATAGGTCGACAAGTCTTGCGATTCCGAGGAAGAAGGATCTCCACTACTGCTACTGAAAAGTGAGTAGTCAGGGCCTACGGGGAATTTCACGGAGTGGAAGGAAAAGTAGGTGTTGACCCATTTGTCTTTGGTGTGGAGAGATGCCCTACCATAAAATAGAGAGCCCGTAGGCCTTCTTCTGCAGATCCAAGAGCGACGTCATTCCCCTAAAGAGGAGGCAAACAGAGTCATGGGGGGTTGACTACATGCGCATGACGTGTAGTGGCTTGGAAGCAATCCCCTTTGCTTTAGTTCACCATATTCCGAAAGTTCTCAATCAATCTATTGATCGAACCATCGCAAAGGCACGGACTGCTCTACATTCAACCACGCTCTGGATAATCCACCTCCAAAGTGCTACGAACGAGACGAAGTCCGGTAGCTTTACTAATTGCCGACTCAGAATAAGCAGCCCAACAATAAGTGGGGAGGGATTGCGTGCGAGCCAAGTGACGTAGGTGCACAAGAGTACTGAGCACAACAACCATCTCTCTTTTATGGGTTCTACGGACCGATGCTTGCAACTTCATCTGGGAGAAAAGAATCATAGATATGTCGGTAATTAGAAGGAAAAACCACCATGAAAATCTTCCTCGTGTATCATCTGTAGAAAACTATGAACAGAAGCTAGCAATTCAGACCGTATTGAAAAGGTTCCTAAGACACAGCATAGAAAAGTCACAATATTCAGAAACAAGGTCCAAGAATGAAGAAAGGGTAGAATTATGGAATGAATACAAGCTGTGGCAGAGACCCAAGGCATAAAAGAAGCATTTTCTACGGGATCCCAAATCCACCAGCCACCCCAACCTAATTCATGATAAGCCCACCAACTTCCTAGTGAGATGCCTACAGTTAAAAACAACTAACATGTCAAGATCCAAATTCGAATTGGTTCCTCTTCCTGGTCAGAGACCACTGTGTTCGTGCTGACGGTCAAACAAAGAGGCAAAGTAGACCTTCCGTTCGTACCATGGAGAATGACACGTTTTGCCTGCTCCCTCTGCGCTCCTGTCCAGAGCTAACAGAAGGTGAAAAAGCACCTAAGAAGTAGCATGAGCAGGCTTCAGTGGAAAGGCAACCACCAGGATATGTGGTATATATTCATCTCTGAATCTATTCGTAAGCTCTGTAGATTTGTTTTCTTTTATTAAAAAAAAAAATTTTGGAATTAGGAAAGAGAACTTGGGTTTAAGAAAATTTTCAATCTTAGGAAATACTACATTATGATTTGAACACAAAGACCCTTCAGGTCTTTGGACTTAAGTAGCCTGTGTATCCACTAAAATGTGGATTTATTTTTTCGATTCCTCACCAACTTAAATTTTATTTTAATTGGAGTAAATAAGTTTGGGTGATAAGTACACGACTTATCAACCCGCCCTCTGATTTGAAGGAATTTTGAGTCTTAAGCATCTACACACTATCTTGTCACTGACTCGTTGTTCAATGATTTTAACGGAAATTGGGTAGCCAATGAACCTTCTAGGGTGATATGGCTGGCAAGTTATCATGGGTAACAACCCATAGATAGGTTGTCCAGAGCCCAGTCACTGGACCTTTCTCTTTTTGCTACCTTTAGCTAAATCTTAGACCAAGGAAGCCACCTACTTAAAAAAAAAGAAATCAAAAAGAAAAGGAGAAAAGAAAAAAAAAAGAAATAAGCCACACTTCGCCGCACGAGTATGGCTGGCAAGTTGTCGGTGGTAACAGCTCATCGACTGGTTGTCCAGAACCCAGCTTAGTAAATGCACTGAAAATTCCCAAAACACTTAGGAAGAAGCGAAGAAGTAGAATAAACCGGGGAGATATACACTGGATTCACCCTTGTGTTGACCCCGTAAAAAAATAAAAGTAGGGAGAAAGCTACCGGCTGTAAAGATACACCTTTAGGTAGAATTCTTTTTGAGGTCACCTAGAAGCGTAGAAATCCGAAGTCCGCTTTAATTGCCGATCAACGAGTCCATCACATTCACAATAAGATGCTTAAAACTTAGGATTTTCATCAAATCTTGGGTGAGTTGAATGGCCGCAGAAGGCCACCCTTAAACCCTAAAACTTGAAAATTCAAAAAAAAAAAATTAGAAAAGAGGAAAAAGAGAAAACGAAATTCTTCTTTGAATAAGATGAGGGCTTGAGGTAGTCTTCATTTTGGCAGATACTCAGGCACTGTTGTGTCTTTGAAAGTTCAGTTCCTAAGTAGACATTTTCTTAATGATTGAAAATAACTCATGCCCAAATAATCCAACCTAATTCTTTTATAAATAACATATAGTTTTTGTTAGGGACTAGCAAAAGATAGGCATGGGGGTATGATGTAAACACGTTTACACTACTTAAGATGTCTATTTATGCATGTTCTTAAGCATAGGATTGCATTGCATGCTATAAATATTGCATAACATGCATCATCTTGCATTTAGAGTAGTTTGAATAAAATGGAAGTTAATTGTCTCCTTTTATGTGATTGGACAGGGCAAAATTTTTATTGGGGCCTCGGATCGAAGATCCAACTGTACAGGAGTGATCAAGGTGACGATTGGAGTTCAACGACTCCAAGATTGCCCTAATCAGGCATCTGTAGCATCAGATAGTGACCGGGGAACCCTAGAAGATCAAGGGCCAAGATGGTGCAAATCTGCACTTCAAACGACAAATCCGACAGAATGGATGGATTCGGATCGACGATCGTAGCCTAACGATGCAAAAATCGAGTCAATCCGACACCCGTGGCACCATCTACATCATCTAGAAGATGGACGACTAAGATGGCGCCATGTGGCGCCATCTCGGCCGCCCAATCATCCACACGCACCTGCTGAAGCCCCCGCATCCGCCCTTCCCCGCCGTTGGATCAAGATCCAATGGCACTCAACACAAATGCGTCCCCAGCACGTTGGTCGAGCGCTCTAACGCGAAGCGTAGGCACGTGTTCGAGCCTCGCCATGCGAAAATTGGAGCGGAGGTGCGCCTTCGATCGACCGCACTATCGCGATCCAATGGACGCACGTGTTCAATCAAGATGATGCGCTATTGCATGCACGGTGGTAACGTGGCATCGCACGCAATCGGGCGCGCGTTGAGGAGGCGGGCGTAGCGTGATCTAAGCCGTCAGATCTTGCGATCGGACGGCTGAGAATGGTCAGACGTGCGCGTGCATTGCACGCGCGGGCAAGCGAGCGGGCGTGCGCGGGCCACCCACTACGCCCACGTTCAGACCTTTAGCGATGGTTTTATCCATCACTAAAGGTCCTGAATTAATGTTTTTAAAGTTGTAATGGCCAAATTGCCCCCACTCCTTGCAACTATAAAGAGAGACCCCCTCTACATGTAATTCTCATCCCTTCCTTCTCTTCTCTCCCTCTCCAAAGCTCAAGAGAAGCTTGTCCCACACCCGAGATGCTTTTCGCGAGATAAAGTCAATTTTTCGTCCCCCTTCGGAAGTGGATCCCGCGACGACGACGACGTGCTGCCCCATTCCCGTTCTTCTGCTTCGTCCTCCTTCATCTTGCTTCATCCTCCTTCAACCAGGCGTCGTCCCGTCCGGCTTGTCCTCCAAGCGACTGTCGAGGAGGATATTTCTCTCTCCATTCTTTTAATGCATTCTAGAGTAGATTTACTACTTTCTAGTGTAATAATTTTCCCACTTTCTAGTGTAATGAAAAATCGTTCTAATGATAAAATTCTATGTTTATTCTACATCTCATTTTGGTTTTTGTTTGTAATATTCTTTCTCTCTCTTATTCTCTCTCTCTTTTCTATTTATTGTAAGTAGTTAGATAGTTCTAATCAATTGAATTATTTCGTGACAAATAAAAACAAATGCCTTGTTTTTAAATCAAACGTCCGCCTCCCTGTGTTCGGCCTGGAATTTCCATTTCGGTATAAATTTTATTTGTTGAACATGAGTTCTTCACTTTCATACTACGACGACAGGTTTTAAAAATCAAACACATTAGCGTATCAACTCGTACATTCAACATTTTGGCACTGTTGCCAGGGAGGCAATGATTTTCAATCTTCTTTTCGCATTTCTTGCACTTTATTATTTTCTAACTTGCTTTCTCTTGTGTTTATTGTTTTGTAGAGACGTCCATCAGGGAATCATCAAGAGGTAGGCTGGAGTAAAGTGCAGTTGAAGATAATTGTAAGTACTCCCCATTCTTCCCCCCTCCATAGATTTCATTCGCCACATTAAATCCAAATTCCAATTAACCTAGGTGTTTGCATAAATCCTAGGAATAGTTTGGTTGTTTGGATTCTCACTCACATTCATTCCACCCTCATTTATATAAAAAATAAATAAAAAGATAATCTTGTGGAGCAATTTTCAACAAACACACAACGTACATCCACATTCAAGGCACTTAACTGGATTGATTTGTTTCTACTCAACTGGGTTCTGATCTGTGGAATCGGTACACACAAAGCAACACATAAAAGAGTAGAAATCATTCTAGGTTAACCATCTTTGTGTGCCTAACTTAGTGGTGCATTTGTGGCCAATTGTTTGAGTTGTTTGGGCCGCACCACTCTACTTAAAATCAACTCATCAAGTAGCTCCTTCTTAGGGTTTTCAATCTAGGTCTATTCCAGGCACTCCACTTTCTTTCTGGTTTTAAAGGAAAATAATCTTCACCCGTGTTTGACAACCTGGTTTTCCTAGAAACTTGATTGCAATCCATCTAATTTGAAACCCTAAAAGCTACTTAAGCAAGATTTGAACATTAAAATCCATGCATCACAAATAATCTTGCTTGAAAACCCTGGTTGTGCACGCACTTACACAAATCTCAATCTATCATTAAGGGCACAATCCATTATAAAAGGCCCGTCACATTCCAAAGCACATTCAAACCTAGCCCTAAATAAAACAGAGTAGACGTTGGCCTTAAGGATTTGACTCGCTCTTCAGAGCCCAAAACGAGATTATTTTCGATTAGCCTATTTCTACTGTTCAATCTGATGTCTAGCTAGGGGAGCAGAATCAAATGATCGCAGCTGGGGGGTACACTAGGAACCAGAGGCGCAAATCGAAGGAAGAACCTTCTCCTCAGTCCCTCCTAACTGGTTGGATTGAATAGACAGAAGTAGATCAAATTGTTCCTTTATCTCAAGACGGGTTTTGGGAGTTTGTAGGTATGTAGGCTAACCCACTTAAGGACAGGTTTGATTATTTGCATTGCAGGACGCCTTTCTTCCTCCCATTTCTCATGAATCGTTCCACATATTACACGCATTCCCTCTCTTTCCCTCCTGTTTTGAATTATCCTCAACATGACGATTATCCCGACTCATACTATAATCAACCATCAGTTAGTTGGGATAACTCGAATTGGGGATACAGTTTCGGACCTCCGTGTTTAGGGTCTAACCCTGAACAATATGATTGCGATTTCTATCTTTCTCAGAGTCACATCGATTATAGATCGTCAACCTTTCATGAACAACCTAATACGATCTACAATCAAGAAGGATACATTGTTCCTTACCCATCCTCTGATTACACTACCTTTAGGTCATCACCACCTTTTGAACAATCTGAAATGACCTATTATCAGGAAGGGTATAACGAATCTCAATTCGTTAATTCCCCTGCATTGATCCCAAACCCGCCCAACCCTGAACCAACTCATTTGGTTCAGGGTAACCAGGTTCAAGAAAAGGTTCTGGCTAACTTGAGGAATATTATACAATCTTTAGAAGTTCAGCCAATACCTTGCATTGAGAGATTGGAGCCCCTGATTGAAATGATTGATGATTTGAACAAGTCTTTATTGGATTGGCTCCAGGATGTTAAGGATAAGAACCTGGGTGAGTTTCTACTTGGGAAGTTAGTGAAATTGAGGATGAGATTTATGGTCACTTTGATTCAATCCTAGGATGATTCCCAGGATGAACCCTCTTCAGGAGAGCCAATTTCAGAACCCGCTCAGGCACTTGTTGGGGGGATACGTGTTACGAGGCTGACCAGATTGAATTAAAGCAACCAATTAAGGAAGATCTGATTTCTTCACCTAAGATCCCTGGGTCGGGGTACAAGGAAACGTATGTCTCCTTGGAACAGAAAGTGACAGATGATGTTGGGACATACATTAATACGGATCTTGATTTCTTTGATTCTGATGGTGAAGATTTGATTTGTGAAGTCTCACGCGAGTTTACAGAACACAATTTTTGTGAGACGATTGGGCCTGAGGAATCTGAAAGATCATTTGATAGCCTAGTAACTGAGGAAACTGATTTTATTAAGGCTCACATTATGGATCCAGAATCGCATTTTCTGGAGGATTCTATTAAATGCCCTGATTGTCAGTTACACCCCATTGAGCTTATCGATGATTCTATTTCTGAGATAATTAGACCCAAGTCAACTCTGATTCAGCCACATCATTCAGACTTGGAGATTTCAGATGGGGTGATTAATATGCAAGAGGTCCCAGAAATTGACACGCTGAATGAGGAGGATAGGAGCCGGGAAGTTCTGATTTGGGAAGCTAGTTCCGAAGGAAGTACAAGACTGAGTCGAAGGGTGCTTATTAAGCTGAAACCATCAAACCAGGACCCTTACGACATTTGTTTTGAGGATGTCAAACCCAAGCACACATTCAATGATTATCCTTTTAAGCTTCAATTCTCTGTAACCCAACTTTTTGGTCTTGGGTTGCATCCTCATAAATCGCAAGCCCAACCCCGCTTGCATACAGATTTTAGGCTTTGGGTAATTTTTATCCATAACCTGAGATATTCTCAATTATGGGGTATGGGTCTGCACCACAATCTGGTCCACATCTATGGACATTTACTGACAGGTCAGAAGTTTCTTATGTTTATTCTTATTCTGACCTGCACCTGTGAATTTTTTATTTCTCTTCTTTGTATAGTGTGCCTAGCTGAAGGTACTAAATTTAGCACATATGCAGTTCTTTTTAGTTTCTATCTTGGAGCGGACCTGACATTCAAGCAATTCAGATGCTTTCTACACTATTCCACTCTGTTTTGTCTTTTTAATACAATGAGGACATTGCATTAGATAGGCATGGGGGGGATATTCATCTCTGAATCTATTCGTCAGCTCCGTAGATTTGTTTTCTTTTATTAAAAAAAAAATTTGGAATTAGGAAAGAGAACTTGGGTTTAAGAAAATTTTCAATCTTAGGAAATACTACATTATGATTTGAACACAAAGACCCTTCAGGTCTTTGGACTTAAGTAGCCCGTGTATCCACTAAAATGTAGATTTATTTTTTCGAGTCCTCGCCAACTTAAATTTTATTTTAATTGGAGTAAATAAGTTTGGGTGATAAGTACACGACTTATCAACCCGCCCTCTGATTTGAGGGAATTTTGAGTCTTAAGCATCTACACACTATCTTTTCACTGACTCGTTGTTCGATGATTTTAATGAAAATTGGGAGCTAATGAATCTTCTAGGGTGATATGGCTGGCAAGTTATCGTGGGTAACAACCCATTGGTAGGTTGTCCAGAGCCCAGTCACTGGACCTTTCTCTTTTTGCTGCCTTTAGGTAAATCTTAGACCAGGGAAGCCACCTACGAAAAAAAAAAAAATCAAAAAGAAAAGGAGAAAAGAAAAAAAAAGAAATAAGCCACACTTCGCCGCACGAGTATGGCTGGCAAGTTGTCGGTGGTAACAGCTTATTGACTGGTTGTCCAGAACCCAGCTCAGTAAATGCACTGAAAATTCCCAAAACACTTAGGAAGAAGCAGAGAAGTAGAATAAACTGGGGAGATATACACTGGATTCACCCTTGTGTTGACCCCGTAAAAAAATAAAAGTAGGGAGAAAGCTACCGGTTGTAAAGATACACCTTTAGGTAAAATTCTTTTTGAGGTCACCTAGAAGTGTAGAAATCCGAAATCCGCTTTAATTGCCGATAACGAGTCTATCACATTCACAATAAGATGCTTAAAACTTAGGGTTCTCATCAAATCTTGGGTGAGTTGAATGGCTGTACAAAGCCACTCTTAAACCCTAAAACTTGAAAATTCAAAAAAAAAAAATTAGAAAAGAGGAAAAAGAGAAAAAGAAATTCATCTTTGAATAAGACGAGGGCTTGAGGCAGTCTGCATTTTGGCAGATACTCGGGCACTGTTGTGTCTTTGAAAGTTCAGTTCCTAAGTAGACATTTTCTTAATGATTGAAAATAACTCATGCCCAAATAATCCAACCTAATTCTTTTATAAATAACATATAGTTTTTGTTAGGTACTAGCAAAAGATAGGCATGGGGGTATGATGTAAACACGTTTACACTACTTAAGATGCCTATTTATGCATGTTCTTAAGCATAGGATTGCATTGCAAGCTATAAATATTGCATAACATGCATCATCTTGCATTTAGAGTAGTTTGAATAAAATGGAAGTTAATTGTCTCCTTTTATGTGATTGGACAAGGCAAAATTTTTATTGGGGCCTCGGATCGAAGATCCAACTGTACAGGTGTGATCAAGGCGACGATTGGAGTTCAACGACTCCAAGATTGCCCTAATCAGGCATCTGTAGCATCAGATAGTGACCGAGGAACCCTAGAAGATCAAGGGCCAAGATGGTGTAAATCTGCACTTCAAACGACAAATCCGACAGAATGGATGGATTCGGATCGACGATCGTAGCCTAACGATGCAAAAATCGAGTCAATCCGACACCCGTGGCACCATCTACATCATCTAGAAGATGGACGACTAAGATGGCGCCATGTGGCGCCATCTCGGCCGCCCAATCATCCACACGCACCTGCTGAAGCCCCCGCATCCGCCCTTCCCCGTCGTTGGATCACGATCCAATGGCTGCGACGTGCCTGCGTTGAAGTTAGGCGCTCGACACAAACGCGCCCCCAGCGCGTTGGTCGAGCGCTCTAACGCGAAGCGCAGGCGCATGTTCGAGCCTCGCCACGCGAAAATTGGAGCGGAGGCACACCTTCGATTGACCGCACGATCGCGATCCAACAGTCGTGCATGCTCAATCAAGATGATGTGCTATTGCACGCGCGGCGGTAACGCGGCATCGCACGCGATCGGAAGCGCGCTGAGGAGGCGGGCGTAGCGCGATCTAAGCCGTCAGATCTCGCGATCGAACGGTTGAGAATGGCCGGATGTGCGCGTGCGTTGCGCGCACGGGCAAGTGAGCGGGGGTGAGCATGCCACCCACTATGCCCACGTTCAGACCTTTAGTGACGGTTTTATCCGTCACTAAAGGTCCTGAATTATTGTTTTTAGAGTTGTAATGACCAAATTTCTCCCACTCCTTACAACTATAAAAGGAGACCCCCTCCACACGAAATTTTCATCCCTTCCTTCTCTTCTCTCCCTCTCTAAAGCTCAAGAGAAGCTTGTCCCACACACAGGATGCTTCTCGCAAGATAAAGTAAATTTTTCGTCCCCCTTCGGAAGTGGATCCTGCGATGACGATGACGTGCTGCCCCATTCCCATTCTTCTGCTTTTTCCTCCTTCATCCTACTTCGTCCTCCTTCATCTAGGCATCGTCCCATCCGGCTCGTCCTCCAAGCGACCGTCGAGGAGGATATTTCTCTCTCCATTCTTTTAATGCTTTCTAGAGTAGATTTACTGCTTTCTAGTGTAATCATTTTCCCGCTTTCTAGTGTAATGAACGATCGTTATAATGATGAAATTCTATGTTTATTCTACATCTCATTTTGGTTTTTATTTGTAATATTCTTTCTCTCTCTTATTCTCTCTCTCTCTTTTCTATTTATTGTAAGTAGTTAGATAGTTCTAATCAATTGAATTATTTTGTGACAAATAAAAGCAAACGCGTTGTTTTTAAATCAAACGTCCGCCTCCTTGTGTTCGACCAGGAATTTCCATTTCGGTATAAATTTTATTTGTTGAACACTAGTTCTTCGCTTTCATACTACGATGACAGGTCTTAAAAACCAAACACGTTAGCATAGCAACTCGCTCGTTCTGGGTGTAGTGGGTAACGCACGCGTGCCCGCTCGCTTGCCCGCGTACGCAATGCACGTGCACGTCCGGCCATTCTCACGATCGGACGGCTTAGATTGCGCTACGCCCACCTCCTCAACGTGTGCCCGATCGCGTGCGATGCCGCGTTACCACCACACGTGCATTAGCGTGTCATCTTGATTGAGCGCGCGCGGCCGTTGGATTGCGATCGTGCGGTCGATCGAAGGTGCGCCTTCGCTCCAATTTCCACGTGGCGAGGCTCGAACGCGCACCTGCGCTTCGTGTTAGAGTGCTCGACCAACGTGCTGGGGGCGCATTTGTGTCGAGCGCCTAACTTCAGTGCGGGCGCGTCGCAACCGTTGGATCTTGATCCAACGACAGGGAAGGGCAGATGCGGGGGCTTCAGTGGGTGTGTGCGGATGATTGGGCGGCCGAGATGGTGCCACTTGGCGCCATCTTGGCCGTCCATCTTCTGGATGATGTAGATGGTGCCACGGGTGTCGGATTGACTCGATTTTTGCATTGTTAGGCTGTGATCGTCGATCCAAATCCATTCGTGCGATCGGATTTGTTGTTTGAAGTGCGGATTTACACCATCTTGGCCCTTGATCTTCTAGGGTTCCCCAATCACTATCTGATGCTACAGATGCCTGATTAGGGTGATCTTGGAGTCGTTGAACTCCAATCGTCGCCCTGATCACATCTGTACGGTTGGATCTTCGATTCGAGGCCCCGATAAAAAGTTTGCCCTGTCCAAGCACATAAAAGGAGATAATTAACCTCCATTTTATTAAAACTACTCTAAATGCAAGATGATGCATGTTATGCAATATTTATAGCATGCAGTGCAATCCTATGCTTAAGAACATGCATAAATAGACATCTTAAGTATTGTAAACGTGTTTACATCAATATAATGAACGGGTAAATAGCGAGCTTCTCCTTTGGAATTGGACGCATCCGTGAAGCAGCCTTCCATTATGCAAAAAGCCCCTTTGCATTGGAGTAAGCGGCGAGTGGAGTGCCAAAATCCCATTACGAATTTGTGATCTACATAAGCCAAAGCCCATAGCATTGGCTACCTCTCCGACATAAATTCAAGGAGGATGTATGGATAATATGGGATCTTGTAGAACAGGATTTAATTTTGCAAGCGGTTTGGTACAAACGAAGAAATTTCGAACAAAAGGATCGAAACTCACTAATAGGAAAAGAGAGAAAAACAAAGCTATGCTAAGAGCTCCGTAAATCCGCTGTTCATCGATCGATGAAGTTCTGATGTCAAAGGGGCTAGGGAGGACGATTGGGGGCAGTCATTGTGGATGAGTCTTTTTTCCTTCTCGTGAACATCGCCCAGCACCCTCAAAGCTCATTTTCATTCCAGGATCAAGTGATGCATGACAAAGGGCTGGCCCGTGAAAAGTCCGTTTCCTTCGCGAACTCAGTTTAGAATCCACAAGAGTTCTACGAATGAAGGGAGTGTACAACTGGGGTGCTTGACCACATTGAGGTTGGAGATATCGAATGGTCACGAAGTTTGAGACAAAGGATTAAGAAATTCTTTCTCTATGGCCTCTTCGTTTTGAGACACTATGTTGGGGTCGACTGCAAATAAGTAATCCATAAAAACTTAAGATCCAACACCATAATAAAAGACTACCCTCATGATTAGACCATGTCTCTGAGATTTGATGAAGGAAAGGTGCCTCCGCGGTGGAGACATTGGGAGGGGATAAGTTCTCTGAAATATGGCAGAAGAAAAGACCAAGTAAAGTAATAAGAATGCACCAAAATGCAAGTGCTACACTAAATGCAGGTGGTTCGTTCTTGTTGTAAGTGAATGAAATGAAAAGGCCCAGAAATAACGAATAATGAGACAATTCAAAAAATGTCATTTCCTCATTTTAGCCTTCTCATCATCCGAAATGCAACACTACAGGATGATCCACAAGAAAGGTGGTAGGATTTGTTTGCACCTCAAAACACGCCTGTAATAACGCCTTCTTGTGCTATTTTCTAGCATTAACATTGCATAATAGGATCCTGTAATCGCATTTGTAAAAACACTTGCATGCATGCATTTAATCAAGAGAGGAAGAGGAGTGAAACAATCGCCTGCATAGTTACATTTTTCTTCAAGTGCCTCCTTGCAAAATCACCCTCTTTTTATTTTTCCTCTTGATTTCTTCTTTTCTCTCCTTCCCGCGGCTGCATCCTTCCCGCGGCTGCACTCTTCCCGCAGCTGCATGCAGCAGCCCGCAGCACTTCTTCCCGTCACTTCTCCCTGCCAACGTCGCTCCCTATAGCTGCAACTCGCACACCCTCTCCCTGCTGCAGCCGACACACCACTCTCCCCTCCTCTACAAGTAGCTGCAGCTTCATCCTCGCGACGCAGCGGCTGCAACGAAACAAAAACCCGCAGCCATCTTCTCCACCGCTTTCCCCTCCCATACGTCGGCCCTCCGTCGAGGAAGCACCCAGCGAGCAGGAGAACCCACTGTGGTGCACACCACCACAGTGGGAGCACCACCGCCCAGCTCTTCGACGAGCCGGTGGGCGTGGTGCATTCCCTCGCTTCGTTTTTTCTCTTTAACGCCATTGCCGCCGCTCCAAGCTTCGAAGCTTGAAGCCACGGCAGCAGCAGCAGCAGCAGCAGCAGCAGGTCCTCCCGCTCCTCCGCGACCGTCCCCGCAGTCGCTCACCGCCTCCGCGCGCGTCTGCAGGGCGTTCTCCGCCTCCGCCTTCAGACGACGCGACGTCAGAGGTCCGCCGCCGCGAGCAGACGTCCTAACTCGCTGCCATCGTCCGCGCTCGCGATCTCTCCCACCCGCTCTTTCTCTCTTTGGTGCTCTCTATCTCTCTCTCTCTCTCTCTCCTGCTCTCTCTCTCTCTCTCTCTCTCTTTTTCACTCACTCACAGACACACACTACACCAACACACACACTTACACTATACGTATAGTTATATATAGTAACATATATATACATACATATATATATATATACATACATATATATATATACATACATATATCTATTATATATATATACTTATATACATAGTGTATCGATATAGTTATGTATACATACATATATATATAATATATCTCTATATATATATATATACACGTATATATATATCTATATACTTATACATATACTTATATATATATACATATATACTTATATACATATATATATATATCTAGATACATATATGTTGGTGCTAGAGCACCACGATCATTTGTTTTGATGATAACAAAACACGTGTTATTTAACATTTGCAATTTGAGTCCTAGATTTCAGGTCAATTGCAAATGAAGACGTGTTTAGACGGAACTCGAGCTCGCATCCAGGACGGATTGGAGGAGCTTGACGGAAAATAGAGGAGGTTCGCGTGGAGCGAAAGATTGGAGATGGAAGACAAGAAGAATAGGATAGATTCTTTTTTATCCTTTCATGTATCTCTTGTATTTATTTTCTTGCTCTTTATTTTCCTTAGACATTATGTTAAAGAGCCTCAAAGAACCCTAACAGTAGTCCTAGGAACACCTGCACAACCCTAGGATACGTAGGTTTTCTGTAGAACACTTAGAAAACCAATATAGGGTTAAAACTGACTTTCCAGACGTCTAATTCACGAATCAGACGTCTGATAAAGGTTTTTAAGACGTCTGACTGTTGTTTCAGACGTCTGATAACTGTTAGGCTGGACTTAGTTTTCTGTCTGATGAAATCAGACGTCCAGACCTTAGACCAGACGTCTTAGAAGACGTCTGATGGATTTGCCAGACGTCCAGATAGTGGACCGTTGGCTAACTTAGCAAGCACGGCAGTATATGACCGTTAGAGCCTTATCAGACGTCCATAGGTCTTCCCAGACGTCTGATAAATGACCGTTTTGCCTCGGCTGACCCAAAATCTCTTCTCAGAGATTTTCTAGCCGTTGCAATGTTTGGAAATCAATTCCCACGGTAAAAGTAGGTTTCCAGACGTCCAGACTTAGTGCCAGACGTCCTCTATGTCGTCTGATGGACTTGTACAAAAACCCTGTTTAGATCTGATTCAAGTCAGGGAGAAACCCGCATAGAATCAGACGTCTGACCTTGTAATCAGACGTCTTAAAGTGGCCTTCCAGACGTCTGATGCCAGAGTTAGACGTCTGATAACCCTGTGAAGTGTAATCATTGTCCTGATTTCGGCCTGATTCTCTTGGGCTTTGCACCCAACGGCTATGGAAGCTTTTCCAAGCCTTCCAAAGCCTTCCTAAGGCCTCTATAAATAGAGGGGAGTCTTTGCAACTCAAAAACACACTTAGATACACAAGAAGAGAAATATAAGAGACACACTTAGATACACAAGATATACACTCTCACACTCTTTTGTGTCCAGAAAAGATCTTGCTCTCCAAGCTCAAGCTCCATCATCTTGAGAGCTAAATTCAGTTTGCGCGCCCGCTCTCCCGCTGTTGTTCACGAGAGCGACGTAGCGCCATCGCGTGGCACACGCACCGCGTCATCGTCGACGCACTCCTTGCAAAGGGGAGTTTCCTATTTCCTATAGAAGCTAGGTTTAATTTTGTTGGCTCTATAGGACTGTTGTTTTATTTTATCTTTGTATTTTGTTTGGGTATTCGCTTTGCGAATTCCCGTCTCCTTCGTGGGACAAAATCCTTCTCGTGGAGAGAAGGGGTTGAGGAACGCTACCCTCGTACTTGTAGCGTGGTTGTATTGAGGTTGAATCACCCTCGTTCAAAGTGATTCGGTTAGTGGATTTGATCAACTTGGTTGATCGGAAAATCCTAACTCGAGAGGGTTAGGTGGTGGTTTTCACCCGGTTTGGGTTTCCACCTAAAAATCTTTGTGCACATTTTGTGATTGCCTATTTTGTGATATTGCTATATATATTCAATTCCGCAATTTTATTACGTCACCCCTCCTGGTAGAAGGGAACTTTCAATTGGTATCAGAGCAGGTCTCGCGAAATCGACGTTACAAACCGGCGAGGATCTAGATCATGGAGGGAAGCTGTTCCACAAGTAGGATTTCGGAGGGACAGTCCACAACTCGTCCGCCCTACTTTGACGGGAAGAACTACAGCTACTGGAAGCTGAGGATGAAGACGTGGCTCCAAGCCACTGAATTCGAGGTATGGGGATGTTGCGAAACCCCATACGAGATCCCGAAGCGACCCCAAGGAGGGTACTCACAAGTACAGATTCTAGAGCTCTCACTCAACGCAAAGGCAATGAATGCCCTGTATTGCGCGTTGAGTCCGGAAGAGTTCGAGAAAATCCAAGAGTGCACCACCGCCCACGAGATATGGAGGAGGTTGGAAGGCACTCATGACGATTCCAGCTCGGAGGAAGAAGAAGAAGAAAAGGAAGAAACCGCTTGCTTCGGCTTCATGGCCAGGGGAAGCAACAGCGAAAGCGAAAGCGACTCAGACAACGAGGTAAATCTCGATCTTCAAGAAGCTTTTAATGAACTTTTTGAGATTAGTAAATCACTTAGGATAGAAAATAAAAGTATTAAGAAGAACCTTAGTTTTCTTAAAAATGAAAATGATAGGTTAGAAAAATAACTTAAGGACATAGAAGCTAGTCCTAAGGATAATAACCTATTATTAGAAAATCAAGACCTCATCAATGAAAATAATAAATTGATTGAGGAAAATGATAGTCTAAAAATAGAAATTTCTAATTTAAAGACTAAGATGAATACTATAGAAAAAGAAATTGCATGTCTTAGGGAAAACTCTAACAAACTAATCAATAAAGTAGATGATTTATACAGCCCTAAGATTGAGAAAGGATCTCCATCAAGGAGACCTTCTAACAAATCCGGATCCAAGCCCACTTGGATACCGAAAAAGGAATTAGAATCGTGTTTTGTAGGTTTCAAGGATAACTACAACACAAAGGATTGGACCTACAAATTCAAGGCTGGTCAACTTAAGTTGGGAGAACCAATGAGTAGACCAAGGAGGAGAAGAAGAAGACCGACGAGACGGCGAACAAACGACGGACCCGCCGCACGTCGACCACCAGATTGGAGACCGGCGCCAATGCCCGGGCCTCCAAGCTACGGATGGGAGTCCCATCCGATGTGGCATCCACCACCACCATTCGGGCCATTTTATTGGCCATGGTAGGTGAGGTAAAATTCTTAACCCTATCCTTTTTATAAGCATTTAGATAGGGGGAGTTAAAAATGATGAGCTTATTGTCAATTTTTAAGGGGGAGATACAAGTTAGCTAAATTTCCTTTAGTAAGGGGGAGAAAAATAATAGCTATCTTGTTGTTATAAAAAGGGGGAGGACATTACCTTTGTTAAAAATAAATAGAAGAGCATGTTTTAAGGGGGAGTAATAGGAAATATAAAATCAATCAAACCTTTTTGATAATGTCAAAAAGGGGGAGGATTTTTATGCATTATTATTTACGGTTTTGTCATCATCAAAAAGGGGGAGATTGTTGGTGCTAGAGCACCACGATCATTTGTTTTGATGATAACAAAACACGTGTTATTTAACATTTGCAATTTGAGTCCTAGATTTCAGGTCAATTGCAAATGAAGACGTGTTTAGACGGAACTCGAGCTCGCATCCAGGACGGATTGGAGGAGCTTGACGGAAAATAGAGGAGGTTCGCGTGGAGCGAAAGATTGGAGATGGAAGACAAGAAGAATAGGATAGATTCTTTTTTATCCTTTCATGTATCTCTTGTATTTATTTTCTTGCTCTTTATTTTCCTTAGACATTATGTTAAAGAGCCTCAAAGAACCCTAACAGTAGTCCTAGGAACACCTGCACAACCCTAGGATACGTAGGTTTTCTGTAGAACACTTAGAAAACCAATATAGGGTTAAAACTGACTTTCCAGACGTCTAATTCACAAATCAGACGTCTGATAAAGGTTTTTAAGACGTCTGACTGTTGTTTCAGACGTCTGATAACTGTTAGGCTGGACTTAGTTTTCTGTCTGATGAAATCAGACGTCCAGACCTTAGACCAGACGTCTTAGAAGACGTCTGATGGATTTGCCAGACGTCCAGATAGTGGACCGTTGGCTAACTTAGCAAGCACGGCAGTATATGACCGTTAGAGCCTTATCAGACGTCCATAGGTCTTCCCAGACGTCTGATAAATGACCGTTTTGCCTCGGCTGACCCAAAATCTCTTCTCAGAGATTTTCTAGCCGTTGCAATGTTTGGAAATCAATTCCCACGGTAAAAGTAGGTTTCCAGACGTCCAGACTTAGTGCCAGACGTCCTCTATGTCGTCTGATGGACTTGTACAAAAACCCTGTTTAGATCTGATTCAAGTCAGGGAGAAACCCGCATAGAATCAGACGTCTGACCTTGTAATCAGACGTCTTAAAGTGGCCTTCCAGACGTCTGATGCCAGAGTTAGACGTCTGATAACCCTGTGAAGTGTAATCATTGTCCTGATTTCGGCCTGATTCTCTTGGGCTTTGCACCCAACGGCTATGGAAGCTTTTCCAAGCCTTCCAAAGCCTTCCTAAGGCCTCTATAAATAGAGGGGAGTCTTTGCAACTCAAAAACACACTTAGATACACAAGAAGAGAAATATAAGAGACACACTTAGATACACAAGATATACACTCTCACACTCTTTTGTGTCCAGAAAAGGTCTTGCTCTCCAAGCTCAAGCTCCATCATCTTGAGAGCTAAATTCAGTTTGCGCGCCCGCTCTCCCGCTGTTGTTCACGAGAGCAACGTAGCGCCATCGTGTGGCACACGCACCGCGTCATCGTCGACGCACTCCTTGCAAAGGGGAGTTTCCTATTTCCTATAGAAGCTAGGTTTAATTTTGTTGGCTCTATAGGACTGTTGTTTTATTTTATCTTTGTATTTTGTTTGGGTATTCGCTTTGCGAATTCCCGTCTCCTTCGTGGGACAAAATCCTTCTCGTGGAGAGAAGGGGTTGAGGAACGCTACCCTCGTACTTGTAGCGTGGTTGTATTGAGGTTGAATCACCCTCGTTCAAAGTGATTCGGTTAGTGGATTTGATCAACTTGGTTGATCGGAAAATCCTAACTCGAGAGGGTTAGGTGGTGGTTTTCACCCGGTTTGGGTTTCCACCTAAAAATCTTTGTGCACATTTTGTGATTGCCTATTTTGTGATATTGCTATATATATTCAATTCCGCAATTTTATTACGTCACCCCTCCTGGTAGAAGGGAACTTTCAATTGGTATCAGAGCAGGTCTCGCGAAATCGACGTTACAAACCGGCGAGGATCTAGATCATGGAGGGAAGCTGTTCCACAAGTAGGATTTCGGAGGGACAGTCCACAACTCGTCCGCCCTACTTTGACGGGAAGAACTACAGCTACTGGAAGCTGAGGATGAAGACGTGGCTCCAAGCCACTGAATTCGAGGTATGGGGATGTTGCGAAACCCCATACGAGATCCCGAAGCGACCCCAAGGAGGGTACTCACAAGTACAGATTCTAGAGCTCTCACTCAACGCAAAGGCAATGAATGCCCTGTATTGCGCGTTGAGTCCGGAAGAGTTCGAGAAAATCCAAGAGTGCACCACCGCCCACGAGATATGGAGGAGGTTGGAAGGCACTCATGACGATTCCAGCTCGAAGGAAGAAGAAGAAGAAAAAGAAGAAGAAACCACTTGCTTTGGTTTCATGGCCAGAGGAACCAACAGCGACAGCGAAAGTGGAAGCGACGACAGCGACAACGAGGTAAATATCGATCTTCAAGAAGCATTTAATGAACTTTTTGAGATTAGTAAATCACTTAGGATAGAAAATAAAAGCATTAAAAAGAACCTTAGTTTTCTTAAAAATGAAAATGATAGGTTAGAAAAACAACTTAAGGACATAGAAACTAGTCCTAAGGATAATAACCTGCTTTTAGAAAATAAAAATTTAATCAATGAAAATACTAAATTGATTGAGGAAAATGATAGTCTAAAGTTAGAAATTTCTAATTTAAAGACTAAGATGCAAACTATAGGAAAAGAAATTGCATGTCTTAGGGAAAATTCTAACAAATTAATCAACTACCCTCGTACTTGTAGCGTGGTTGTATTGAGGTTGAATCACCCTCGTTCAAAGTGATTCGGTTAGTGGATTTGATCAACTAGGTTGATCGGAAAATCCTAACTCGAGAGGGTTAGGTGGTGGTTTTCACCCGGTTTGGGTTTCCACCTAAAAATACCTGTGTACATTTTGTGATTGCTTATTTTTTGATATTACTTTTTATATTTTTTTTTCCGCAATTTTATTACGTCACCCCTCCTGGTAGGGACGAACCTTCAATATATACTTGTATACATATATATATATATATCTACATATATATAGTAATATATATATATACTTATATACATATATATACACATATATATATCTATATATATATATATATCTATACATATATAACTATACATTTATATATATATATAGATATATTTACTTATATACATACATATGTACATATACTTTCATGTTATTTATTATACGCTGTATCGCGGGGATATCTGCACCAGTTGCTGATATTCCCTGATACACGCGTACAAAAAAAGCGTGGTCCCATACATCATCCATCCTCCATCCACACTCCACGTGGCACATAGTCGTGTTGGTTGCGTCTCTCTAGACGTCAACTGACTCGACATAGTGCTACACTCCATCGTCACCTCCACCCCCACCCCTTTATATATACTACATATAAATATATATCTATAGCTACTATATTTACTTTCTATCTGTTAGCTTCCTTCTTAGTAAAAAGATAAAAAAAAAGGTATAAAAGTGAAAAGATAATCTTTGATTTGCAGGTACCCCGTCTTGCAAGTAGCAAGACGTGTTTTGAAACTCTGTTTTGGCTAAAAGCCAAGGACACAATTTTGAGGGTGTGCCTCAAGAACAAGGATTACCAGAAAAAAAACCTAAATAAGAAAAATACCAAAAACAGAATAAACGAACGGAAGAGACGCATTTTAAGGAAAACGTAGAAACTCGACTTGAACCCCACTTCCCTGAGTTCGACCCTGGGCCTAAAAGCGACAAGATAAAATCAAGTAGGCCAGGTTAAAAATTTCTGTAAAGAGATGGTTAGGTTCAAATTAGGTTAACCACTATATATATTTCAACGATAAAATCATCATATTAACAACCTATCCGGGCCGACCATCATGACTTTTCTGGCGCCGCTGCCGGGGAGGTGCGCCTTCGAGTAAGTTTCTATCCAAATCCTTTCAATTTTTCTCTTCCCTCTTCACGGGTATTGTTGTTTTTGGTGTGCAGGTGAACCTGGTGGAAGGAGAAGAAGGCTGACGAAGTCGAGGACGTGAGCAGATCCAAGGCGGGAACGAGAGCGTGAAGACGTCGACATCGCATTGGAGCTTCGCACATGTTGTCGAACAAGTAGGTTTTCTTTTCTCATCCAATTAGGGTTAACTTGCCACCACAATAAAAAAAACAAAAAAACAAAAAAAAAAAAAATTTAAAACTAAAAACTAGAAAAACTTCTTGGGATTTCTTGAGGGCAAGTGGATTAAAATTCACTTGATTGATTGGTTGTCTTCACTCCCACTGCCCCGGGATTTCCCGCCTTACTTCGCATAGCGAAAATCCGAGAATCTTGATTCTTAGATTTTTCGCCGTGGGAAGTATTCTTTGAGGCAAAGAAAAAGATTGCTTGTATCCCTCTTTTGCCTCACTTATCTTTAATTCAGGATCACATTTTTGGTGGGGAGACTTGGAATTGAGTTGATTCCAACCCCACCACGACTTTTCAAACTTGCCTGTGATTCGATCCTGAATACTTCAACCCCAACAATTTTATTTTCTTTATCTTTTGGTTGAAGCCTTGTGTGTGGAAATCATTTCTGGTGATTGGGAGCACTTGAATTGAAGTGCTTTGGCTCCCTGTCACATTGATATAAAACTGATTCGTGCATCCACACTTAGAAATCTCCATTTAGGGTAGCCCATTGCATTTTAGCATGCATTAACTAACTGATAATTGAAGAAGGGTTTCTTGGGTTTTAGAAGGAAAACCTGTATTTTTGCAAAAACCCGAAGATTGGTTGAATTGGTAATTCAGCAAAACCCTAAAATTCATACTACTTAAGGCTGAACTCTAAAAACCATTCGCCAATAAAAACTTCAATTCGGGGAGATTTCCCCGTTGCATGCTTGTTCTTACACACTCTTAAAATCAATCACTTGGGCATTACCCGTAAACAACGCCCTTCACATTCCAAAAGCACTTGACCCTAAGCCTCTAATTAAAACTGGTAGTAACTTGACCCTTACTAAGGATTGGAGGTCTAACTACCTGTGTGTAGCGACTACGTGCTGGTGAGAGTTCTCGCGTGCTATCGGGTGTCTAAGACTGGGGCAAACGGCCTTTCAATCTGGCCCGGTGGTTCCGCGGTGCTCGCATTCGGTTCCGTAGTTCGTGATAGTAGGTAACTTAGATCTTTAGGTCTAAGGGCACACTGTAGAGGTTAGGAACTTGACTGTATTGATTTGTAATCAAGTGTACCTTTGCGGCGTCATTTCTCTCATCCCTTTTCCCTTCTCATCTCCCCAATTCTTCCTGCAGTAGTGCATGTTTGGGAGGAGGTCACAAAACCCTGAACTATTTGAATTGACTGATAAATCTAGAAAACAAGTCGAATCATCCTCCTCCTCCACAAACATGGCTGCACGCCCACCCCCAAATCCCGAGGGAGGAAACCGCCCTCAGAACCCACCAGGTGGTGGAGCCTTAGATCCCATAACCCGCCTCCAAGGCCAAATGGAAATGTATAATGAGCAAATCGAAGCCATTCGGGAAACATTGGAGGAAATGCAGAACCCTCCCGAACGGGAGGAGCCTAGGTCTCTTAGCTCTTATCAGAATCCCGCTGCTACAGAGACCATAGGACAAATTCGGGTCCCCATGGGCGGGGACGACTTTGAATTAAAACCAAACATAATTGGCCTAATCAATTTTCACTTTCATGGTCTTGCAAGTGAAGACCCATTTCTCCACTTGGAAGACCTAACCCGACTTGCTGAAACCGTTAAACCAAGAAATGTCGGGTTATCTATAGTCCTCATGAAGATGTTCCCGTTTTCATTACGGGATAAAGCGTCGCAATGGTTACGCACCCTTGGGAGAACCATCCACTCTTGGGAAGAGATGCGAACAGCGTTTCTCAAGAAGTTCTTCCCAATCGGGCGGACCAATGCGCTTCGCCGTGCTATCACTTCATTTACGCAACAAAATGGCGAACAATTTCATGAGGCATGGGAGAGGTATAACGACCTCCTCAGGAAGTGTCCGCACCACGGTCTGCCTAAGTGGCATATAGCCCAGATTTTCTACTATGGGCTAAATGAGACTTTGAAGCAGATTGCAGACGCTTCCTGCGGAGGGAACTTTATGAATAAAGACGAGAATGGAGCATTCGAGCTGTTTGAAAATATGAGTGAAAACTCGATGAACAATGCTTCCATTGTCGCCTTTAATCGTACCAGCCATCCCCGAAATGTCCACGAAGTTGACACGGGACCCTCCCATTCATCCACTGATCTAAGCCTTATTGCACAAAAACTGGATGAAGTCTCCGTCGTGCACAAGAAGCTGGACGAGCTTCTGGCCAACCCCGCCCGATCTATGGCAAACACCACCTGTTCACCACTTCGTCACAATCCAAGTTCTTCTAATACCAGGCTTATCCCGAGAAACCCCGTTAGACCTTCCTTACCGAGTGTCGCGCCAAGCGACTCGGTAAGTCATGTGGAACTGGTTTCTGCGAGCCAGTATTTCGACACGGAGGACCAAGCCTCCGTATGCTCAGACGCATATCTACATGCGGACGCGTCTTCTAGCATAGAAGATGCTTGCGCCCTGGGGAACAACCCGTTCTCTGCCACTTATAACCCAAGGTGGCGTAATCATCCGAACTTCGCATGGTCCAACAACCCGCAGCGCCAAAACCCCGCGGGTGGACCAATGCGACCGTCCGCACCCGTCATCCCAAGGGTCCAGTTTAATCCTATGGCAAATCCGCCATCAGGCCCTTGCATACCACAAACTGAACACGCATCAAGCCCTCTTGACAAATTGATGCGAATGATGACAGAAATGTCAAAGCGCCATGAAGAGAACATGACCTCTCTTCAGCACCAATTGGCGCAGCAGAACGCCGAGATCAGTCAACTACGCATGGCGACTCGATCTCAGGGCACTCTTCCCGCCCAACCTGTTCCAAACCCACGAAGTTTCGTGCCCCGTGGTTCTCAACCACAGGTACGACCTTCTCAGGGACAGGTTAATCAAGTTCTGCAAGCTCCGAGCATTCCACTAGGATTTTAGGCTAATCCTGCTGCAGCACCACACTCTTATATCCCCATTGCAAACCCTCCTCCACCGTATGATCCCACTGGACCCGCATCGTCCAATGCTATCACTACGAGGAGCAGTAAGCAGACCGTCGATCCACCTCGACCTGATCCTGGCCCATCTTCTTCTTCGCCCTCTCATTCGGGAGGCATACCGCATTCGCGAGAGGATGATGCACCAAAACTTGTGCCAGAATCAGTCCCATTCCCTGAGGCTCTACTAAGGGAGCCAAAAGGCAAAAAGAAAAATACGCAGGCCTTTGACAACCTACGTAATTTGTTCAGGGATGTAGAAATCAAGGTACCCCTGCTCGAGGCAATCGACCACATACCTACTGTCGCTCGATTTTTCAAAGACTACACAACACCCAGGCGACAGTCAAAGAAGACTAAGAATCCGGTGGTTCTCTCGCCTCATGCGAGTTGTGCTATACTGTCAAACTTACCACCGAAGCAGAAAGATCCGGGCACACCACTGATTTCCTGTAGCATCCAAGGCTGCAGTTTCAACCGTGCCTTGCTTGATCTAGGATCTTCCATCAATCTCATACCGACCATCATGCTCAAAAAATTTTCCTTGGGAAATCTGAAACCCACCCCTGTCACATTACAGTTGGCAGATCGTTCTGTCAAAATCCCGAAGGGTGTGGTGGAAGACGTGGTGGTTAGGGTCAACAGTCTCTGTTTTCCTGTTGACTTTCTTGTTTTAGATATGGAAGTTCCTAGTTCACTTTCTGATTGTCCGATCATCCTCGGTCGACCTTTCTTGGCCACAGCCCACGCCCACATCGACTGCGAGTTGGGCTGTATTGAGATTGTCGTTGGATCTGAGAAGCTCAAGCTTAACATATTCAAGGCAGCCAAGAACTTTGATTGCGATTGCATTGAGGATGACACGTCTGACGAGGACATGGCCGTCAGCGTGTGTATCGGACTAATTGGGACCTATTCGGACTGCTGCGGATTACCTATAAACACTGATAACTGCCTGACCAACACATACTGTGACGTTCCCCAATCCCTCCCTTGTCCAGTACCTTCTCCTGGCCAGACTTCTGACGAGGTTTTCTCCGCTTCCCATACCTCGTGGTCTGAGTCATATCCGGGCTACTCACTATCGGTCCACACTCATGAAGACCGAATTGCCCTTTCTTCCCAGCCAAATCAGGCGGATTTACAAATCCACACTGGGACCTTGAGCCCATATACTTCTCACTGGGGCTATTCATTTTTGGATCCATCTATCCAAGAAGCCCCTCTTCTTGGCCAATCTGAAGGCCAGTTTCTTCCTCCTAACTTGTTCTCCTACCCGTCTGGGACACTCTCGTCCCAAGAAATGCCAGATCCTTCCCCATCCACTCCCGAGCTAAAAGTGCTGCCTAATACACTCAAGTATGTTTTCCTGGGACCAAATGAAATGCTCCCTGTAATCATCAGTTCAAAATTAACCATGGAGCAGGAGTGCAAACTAACTAAGGTCCTCCTAGAACACAAGGCAGCTATTAGATGGTCTTTATCAGACTTATCTGGTATTAGTCCCTCCTACTGCACTCATCGTATATATACGGAGGAGGAGGCTCGACCTTCTCGCGAGATGCAGCGACGTCTCAACCCTAACATGCGGGAGGTCGTTAAGAATGAAATCATTAAGTGGCTGGATGCGGGTATAATCTACCCGATCAGCGATAGCCCCTGGGTGAGTCCGATTCACGTTGTGCCAAAAAAGGCAGGACTCACCATCCGTGTCAATGACAGGGGCGAATCCATCCCTACACGCACTCCTACATCTTGGAGAGTGTGTGTAGATTATAGGAAACTCAATGCTGCAACCAAGAAAGATCACTTCCCGCTACCATTTATTGACCAAATCCTGGAGCAGTTAGCACGAAATAAATTTTTCTGCTTCCTGGATGGATTCTCAGGATATAACCAGGTGGCAATAGACCCCCGAGACCAAGAGAAAACCACTTTTACCTGCCCTTTCGGCACCTTCACCTTTAGAAGGATGCCGTTCGGACTTTGTAACGCGCCAGCAACTTTCCAGAGATGCATGCTGGCGATATTTCATGACATGGTGGGTGACTTTCTCGAGGTCTTCATGGATGACTTTTCAGTCTTTGGACCATCTTTCGACGAATGTCTTGCCAACCTGACTCGCATCCTTAGGAGATGTATTGATGTAAACCTCGTGCTTTCCTGGGAAAAAAGTCATTTTATGGTGCACGAGGGAATTGTTCTTGGACATATCATCTCCGATAGGGGTATCGAGGTTGACAGAGCTAAGCTCGATATCATTGCTGATTTACCTGTGCCTGGTTCTGTCAAACAAATCCGCTCCTTCTTGGGACACGTCGGTTTCTATAGGAGATTCATCAAAGACTTCTCCAAAATTTCTCGACCCTTAACTCATCTCCTATCAACCGACGTGCCCTTCGACATGGGCCCTGACTGTATACAAGCATTCACGCAGCTGCGTAATGCTGTCACCAAGGCCCCTGTTCTCCAGCCGCCTGATTGGTCCCTCAACTTTGAACTTATGTGTGACGCTTCAGACCTTGCAGTCGGAGCCATCCTGGGACAAAGACGCGATAGACACCCCTTCGTGGTATACTACGCCAGTAAGACGTTGGACGAGGCCCAGCGTAATTATACTACCACTGAAAAGGAACTACTGGCAGTCGTCTTTGGGCTGGAAAAATTCCGTTCTTACCTTCTGGGCTCTCACGTTATTGTTTTCACTGATCACGCGGCCATTCGCCATCTCATGCACAAGAAGGATGCCAAGCCTAGACTGATTCGTTGGATCCTTCTGCTCCAGGAATTTGACATTGAGATTCGTGATAAGGTCGGAGCCCAGAATGTTGTGGCTGATCACCTTTCCAGACTGGACCCTGACCATATTGGACTTACTCTGCCAATTAATGAAGTTTTTCCTGATGAGCACCTATTGGCAATAAATGTGGCAAGTGGACCGTGGTATGCCGACATTGCCAATTACCTTGCTTCTGGATCTCTTCCACGTGGCTGGCCTAAAAACCAGCGCGAGCGTCTCATGGCAGAAGCAAAGTATTATTTCTGGGATAATCCACTTCTTTTTCGGATAGGTGCTGATCAAATCATCCGTCGCTGTATTCCTGACAGTGAGTTCCCCAGTGTGCTATCCTTCTGCCACGATCAGGCCTGTGGAGGCCATTTCTCTGGGAGGAAAACTGCAGCCAAGGTGTTGCAGTGCGGTTTCTTTTGGCCCTCCCTTCACCAGGACGCGCACACTTATGCCAAACATTGCACTAGGTGCCAGTCATTAGGGTCAATGGCACGTCGTGACATGATGCCCTTGCAACACATCCTAGCTGCGGAAATCTTCGACATCTGGGGAATTGACTTCATGGGTCCCTTTCCTCCATCCAACGGCTTCGAATTCATCCTCGTGGCCGTCGACTATGTTTCAAAATGGATCGAGGCTATTCCCGCGCGCCGTGCTGACCATGTTATCTCCACCCGATTCGTCAAAGACCATATCTTTGCGCGTTTTGGGATCCCTCGGGCCATTATCTCGGATGGAGGAAGCCACTTTACCCATGCTTCTTTTCGGGCACTTTTGAGGAGGTACGGAGTCCACCATCGTATCGCATCCCCGTATCATCCTCAGACGAACGGCCAGGCGGAAGTGTCGAACCGGCAAATCAAGCAGATTCTCTAGAAAATGGTTCGGCCTGACCGTAAGGATTGGTCCGACAAGCTGACTGACGCACTTTGGGCGTATCGGACCGCCTTCAAGGCTCCCCTTGGTATGTCTCCATATAGAATCGTTTACGGGAAGCCTTGTCATTTGCCTGTGGAGTTGGAGCACCGCGCTTATTGGGCGGTTCGCCAATGTAACCTCGACCCAGACTTGTGTGAACGAGAAAGGAAACTCCAACTCCAAGAGCTGGAAGAGCTCCGTCGTGAAGCCTATGATTCTGCTCTAACCTTTAAACAGCGCACTAAGGCTTTTCACGACAGCCATGTTCGGCGGAAGGAATTTGAGCCATCTCAGCAAGTTTGGCTCTATAATGCCCGACTCAAATTCTTTCCTGAGAAATTAAAGTCCAAATGGACTGGTCCTTTTCTGGTCTCAAGACCATTCCCCAATGGGGCCGTCGAAATCGAAGATCCCAAATCTGGGCGTAAATTTACGGTCAACGGGCAGCGTTTGAAACCCTATCTGACTCATGAACCTGCCCCCGTTGGAGAAACCATTGCCCTGCTGGAGGGTAACTAATTCTTTGCCTCATTCTGAGTCCAGCTGGGGACATTAAATTCAGCGCTTGTTGGGAGGCACCCTAACAGCACTCACCATCCACCATCACTTTTCACACCTCTATCGCAATCACTTCACTTTTCTCTTCACCACCCACCATCCACCCACCCTTCCACCCTGATCTATACCCTGAACCTCAGCTCTTGTTACCCGATCTTCCATCCTTCCTCTGCCTTTCCCTGCATGCATATGAGGACATAGCATTGTTTGGCATGGGGGGGTGGATAGGCATCCATAGGATCCGGGTATGTTATGGTATTATACAGTTCCCACCTATTTATAAATATGCAAAAAGAAAAAAGAAAAAAAAAGAAAAAAAATATATATATATTAATAATAAATGGTGTTTAGTAATGATTTGAAAGCTGAAAAAAAAAAAAAAAAAATTCAATAAGTGTTTATGGATATTCAACCTCTGTTTTGAAGAATTTCCAGGCCACAGAAGCTTGATTCGCTCAGGCTCGGCTTAATTCACTTAAAGTATTGACGAAATAGATCAAAATCTCTCTTAACTAAGGACGTATTCTTGTACCTGAGACACCAGTACAGGATCCGTTGGTTTGCTTTTTCTTGAGAGCTTAAATAAATTTGGTTCACACTACACATATCAGGAAAGACCAGGTGAACATAAGATCCAACCCTAGTGTTCATTAGGGAAGGTGGAGTCCTTACCTGTGCGTGCAGGTAGACTTTTTATCCCAGCATTTAGTCTTGTGTTTAGGAATGACTCTTTCCACCAAAAAGAAACTCTCCCACCAAAAAGAAAAATAAGTGTGCTCCTTCAAAATGTGTTGTAAGAGATATACTGACACGTGTTTCAAAAAAAAAAAAAAAAAAAAAGAAAAAAAAGAGAGATGTTTTAAAAGAGTCAGTATATCTCATAAATATCTGCATACTTTATTTTTCGGTGAGCCACAAAAAAATATCAGAAAATGGGAGTTGAGTTTTCCGTAATCATCTTAAGGGTCAATCCAAAAACACGAGCTGAAACTGGGACCAACTTGTACTTAAAAATTCGTGAAACCCTGGGAGTGAGTCTTAAGGTTGATCTGGTCAGTCTTGATCCTTCATTATGCACAACCATAACCTCTTGAGCTCTCGAGTACGGCAAAAACCTCCTGGGTCCTGGAAATCGTACTTAAGGTTTAAATATCAAGAGTCCTGGTTAGTTGAGAGATGATCTATGTCATGTGAGACTTAAAGTACTGGTAGTCTTCTTTACAATTGGTTCTCACAATATTCCATAATAAACACACCTGTATCACCTCCGAAGAAAATCTTCAGCTTAAGATCATTTCTAAATACTATTTTGCTAGGGACTAGCAAAAGATAGGCATGGGGGTATATGTTTGCACCTCAAAACACGCCTGTAATAACGCCTTCTTGTGCTATTTTCTAGCATTAACATTGCATAATAGGATCCTGTAATCGCATTTGTAAAAACATTTGCATGCATGCATTTAATCAAGAGAGGAAGAGGAGTGAAACAATCGCCTGCATAGTTACATTTTTCTTCAAGTGCCTCCTTGCAAAATCACCCTCTTTTTATTTTTCCTCTTGATTTCTTCTTTTCTCTCCTTCCCGCGACTGTATCCTTCCCGCGGCTGCACTCTTCCCGCAGCTGCATGCAGCAGCCCGCAGCACTTCTTCCCGTCACTTCTCCCTGCCAACGCCGCTCCCTATAGCTGCAACTCGCACACCCTCTCCCTGCTGCAGCCGACACACCACTCTCCCCTCCTCTATAAGTAGCTGCAGCTTCATCCTCGCGACGCAGCGGCTGCAACGAAACAAAAACCCGCAGCCATCTTCTCCACCGCTTTCCCCTCCCATACGTCGGCCCTCCGTCGAGGAAGCACCCGGCGAGCAGGAGAACCCACTGTGGTGCACACCACCACAGTGGGAGCACCACCGCCCAGCTCTTCGACGAGCCGGTGGGCGTGGTGCATTCCCTCGCTTCGTTTTTTCTCTTTAACGCCATTGCCGCCGCTCCAAGCTTCGAAGCTTGAAGCCACGGCAGCAGCAGCCCAGCAGCAGTAGCAGCAGCAGCAGCAGGTCCTCCCGCTCCTCCGTGACCGTCCCCGCAGTCGCTCACCGCCTCCGCGCGCGTCTGCAGGGCGTTCTCCGCCTCCGCCTTCAGACGACGCGGCGTCAGACGTCCGCCGCCGCGAGCAGACGTCTTAACTCGCTGCCATCGTCCGCGCTCGCGATCTCTCCCGCCCGCTCTTTCTCTCTCTGGCGCTCTCTATCTCTCTCTCTCTCTCTCCTGCTCTCTCTCTCTCTCTCTCTCTCTCTCTCTTTTTCACTCACTCACAGACACACACTACACCAACACACACACTTACACTATACGTATAGTTATATATAGTAACATATATATACATACATATATATATATATACATACATATATATATATATACATACATATATCTATTATATATATATACTTATATACATAGTATATCGATATAGTTATGTATACATACATATATATATAATATATCTCTATATATATATATATACACGTATATATATATCTATATACTTATACATATACTTATATATATATACATATATACTTATATACATATATATATATACATATCTATATACTTATATATATACACACATATATATATATATCTAGATACATATATACTTGTATACATATATATAGTAATATATATATATACTTATATACATATATATACACATATATATATCTATATATATATATATCTATACATATATAACTATACATTTATATATATATATAGATATATTTACTTATATACATACATATGTACATATACTTTCATGTTATTTATTATACGCTGTATCGCGGGGATATCTGCACTAGTTGCTGATATTCCCTGATACACGCGTACAAAAAAAAGCGTGGTCCCATACATCATCCATCCTCCATCCACACTCCACGCGGCACATAGTCGTGTTGGTTGCGTCTCTCTAGACGTCAATTGACTCGACATAGTGCTACACTCCATCGTCACCTCTACCCCCACCCCTTTATATATATACTACATATAAATATATATCTATAGCTACTATATTTACTTTCTATCTGTTAGCTTCCTTCTTAGTAAAAAGATAAAAAAAAAAGGTATAAAAGTGAAAAGATAATCTTTGATTTGCAGGTACCCCCGTCTTGCAAGTAGCAAGACGTGTTTTGAAACTCTGTTTTGGCTAAAAGCCAAGGACACAATTTTGAGGGTGTGCCTCAAGAACAAGGATTACCAGAAAAAAAAACCTAAATAAGAAAAATACCAAAAACAGAATAAACGAACGGAAGAGACGCGTTTTAAGGAAAACGTAGAAACTCGACTTGAACCCCACTTCCCTGAGTTCGACCCTGGGCCTAAAAGCGACAAGATAAAATCAAGTAGGCCAGGTTAAAAATTTCTGTAAAGAGATGGTTAGGTTCAAATTAGGTTAACCACTATATATATTTCAACGATAAAATCATCATATTAACAACCTATCCGGGCCGACCATCAGGATTCAAATCCCTTATCGGCCTGCCCCCACCTTGCTGGGTTGGGTGGCCATTTCTGCACCCCTTGTCGCCTCTGTACCTGAAACAAATGCACTATGCTACTCGACACCTTTTCTGTTTGGTATCCAAAAAAGACCCCTCTTCTGGTTGTGCCATTACCAATCGTGGGGGACAACCGGGCTGGCCACCCATGACCGGAGGAGAGCCCTCATCCCCCTAAAACAAGGGCTAGCCAACCATGATCTCAGATGGTTCGGCACCTCTGCTCTCGGTACCGAAGATCTATTCGAATGGTAGAAGACTTCTGGAATCGATGTTGGGATGCTTGGACATACCTTCCGGGTTGGGGAGAGGAGAGATCAACGATGTCGGTACCAAGGACAAGACCACCTTTTGTACTTACCTTTTGACCGGTCCAAACATTACTACAGAATAGTGAACGTACTCCAAATGGTGCTGGCCAGGAGTTAGATGGGGCATGCTAAAGAAAGCATGAGATTGAAATGGGTTGACGACAGTGCGGCCCTCATTCAGCCTGCCGTAGGAAAGAAAGACCGACTGACCTACGAGAAACTACTCAGCAGCGAGCAAGTCTTTGGTGCAAGTCGGATGTTTTGGTAGTCAACGCGCAGAGCATAACTCAACTTGTTCCGCTATCGCTGCACTTCATTCAAAGGCTGCAGCAGCTCGTTACATTCCATTTCACTTTGCTTTGTGATGAGTTAGTCGTATGTTAAGAGTTATTTCTCTACTTCATTCATAGTCAATGCGCTTTACTCTCGAAGATGAGCTAGCTTCGTGCCGTTCCACTTAACTAGCAGGAGTTGGATTCCAAGTGTAGGTATACGAGGTGGGAAGTTAGGTAAGCAGATTCAGAGTCAGAGGCTAGGTCTGATCTAAAGTCTCCATCAAAGGTATCTACAAGTTAGAGGATAACGAGTATATCATTTCGCAGAGGATACCCGACACTAGTTAGTCCGTAGTTTTTTTCAAGTAGGATTTCACCTAAGACTCATCGAAAGCCAATGCTGGCCGGCACAACACAATAAGTTGAGTATAAAGATTCTAGCTAAGATTTCACAGGTTGGATAAGCTATGGGCACTCTGAAAACAATTACTGACTCCGGGTGGTTCACCAAAGAATTCCCAATAAGCCTCCGGTTGTTCAGCTGGGGTTACGCTTTTATGGGACTTAGTTCGCAGGGGAACTCAAATCCTAAGAAGCCCTAGTTTTACCAAGAAGACTTGATAGGATAGGTTAGATTCACGAGCCACTTCCGGTGTTCAGCTGGGGAGTCTCTTACGGATTGAAGCTGGGGAGTCTCTGTAGTTTGAGTTAGGAGTTTCAGTCAGAGAGGTCGGTATTGATGATGAGACTTTTGAGACTTTCCCAATTCACCAGATGACTGTGAACTTAGCTTTGGTTAATTACTCGAGGTTTCGATTTGAGGTGCAAATCGAGCAGGAAGAACAAAATTCAACGAATCAGGCTTCCTGGAAACTACCCTGTGCCTCGTTTCTTGGGGGGTTGAGTCCCATTCGAAGTCCGAACTCCGGGGCTGTTGACTTGTTGGTCAAGATTGAATAAGAGTCCCAGCCAGCGGAACTTACCTAGCAGGTTGTTGTTTCAACTGGCATGTGGGTATGAATAACCAAAGTTATATTACCCACTCTATTCCGAAATACCCATAAATTGTAGGTAGGTAAAAAGAGATTTGATTGATCGAGTAAGACTCAAAGCACCCACTGCTACTTATACCGTACGTACCGTTGTGATTCACTATAGTAGTTACCACCAAGTGGGCACCTATTCTGATCAAGCAAATACCCCAACCAACAACTGGGTCCCCAGGTGGTGGAGTTAGTAAAGGGGCAATCCAATTCACCTAATTACGTGGAGTCTTGAAATGCCCAAGAAGTATGCTGCGGGTTCTATTTCATCAGTGTATTACTTGGTTTCTACCTTACTACTACAGTTGTAAGGTCAACAGCTTACTTTTTTTTAGAAGGCAGACCCACGAAATGCTCCCCAAATAGGCAACCGAACTACCCTAACGGAATTGACCTCGAGAGGTCAGTCTTAGAATAGCAACAAATAGCATCTCGCTGGCTAAACAAGGTCAGTCTTAGTTTGACATGAACCAAACCCACCTGAGATTCAGCAGTAAGGGCTCAGACTTTGGTAGATCGTCGGGTTCAAGGGATGGGAATCTTTAACCAAATTATCGGCTAGTTGGATTGATTTCAAGGAGAAGTGGAATGCCTACCCTGGCTAGGGTCAGAATCAAAGCTCTTTTCGGCATCTTCCACTTCACACACTTCAAAGCTCACTTCGTACCTACATCAAACTCATGACTTACTTCCCTTCCCCATATGAATTCGCATATTGTTCCACTAGACTCAACCTACTACTGCTCACCGAGAACCTTCTCTCACCCGTGAACCATCAGACTCCTCATAACCCCACTACATAGTTCTTCTCATTCATTAGTGTAAATAGGATGAACATCGCGGTTTTAGTAGTATATAGCTGGAATGATCAAACAAAACAACTCTTGATCCTTCTCGAAGTGAGCAAGCATGCCCATTTTTCTAGTGACTATGATTGATGGGGCTTATAGTTTAATTGGTGGAAACATGCTACTCACAACGGTGCTATTGTAGGTTCGAGCCCTACTAAGCCCATCTGACCTGCTTCATCAATGACTTCGATAGTCACCTGAACCGCTCTCTTGGATAGCCCACTGCCTCTCTTCTGGATGCGAAAGAAGATTAGATCAACATACCTGCTTTGCGTCCACTTCTTGTGAGTGGGAAGGATGGTGACGAATTGTGTTCTCATTGCAAAAGGTTGAGAAGGAACGAGAGTAGGCCACATGCTGGAGAGAGGCAAGGAACAAAGAGAGAGAAGTTAAGTAGAGCAGTCCAGCAGCAATTCGGGGGTCAACTTTAGGATTAACCTGATCGACCCCTTGTATGAATATAAGAAAAGACTGCCTCAGACCTAAGAATAATAGTAAGTCCAATTTCCCATCCTCGCCTCCCAACCATGAAAGCATATTTTAGTCTCCCTCCCGGAGCAGCTGTTGGGAAGAGACTAGAGGAGCGATCAGGTAATATAGAGAAAAGAATCAGATTACTACTTAACTAAACTTACCACAACCCTGGTGAATCAAAGAAAAGTAAGATGCGAGCGTGTGAGTTTGCGAGTCATAGAAGATGAAGACGAGCTTCGTTGTTGTTAAGTAGACAAGTGGAAAGAGTTATTGCTCTACTTCATTCATAGTCGACGAGCATAACTCACTCATTCTACTACAAAACAGCTTCACTTCGTACACTTCGTATCTCTCGCTTGGTAATGTTGATGAGCTTAACTCGTTTTACTACAAAAAGCTGCACTTCGTACACTTCACTCATTTTTCAGGAGATGAGGGTGAGCTATTCCCTCTTTAAGCGATCAGGTAATACAGGGAAAAAGGGGAGTGTGTTCCCAGGGTATTTTAGAGTGAAGGATGGTGAAAGAGACCTACCTTACTACACTACAAGTAAGCATCAAAGCGTGTAATTGATGCCTTAGATAATAGAAACAGGTAGGAAGGAAAGAAAATCAACACATGCAAAAGAGAAACAAATCCTCAGAACCGGTCGATTAATGAAGATTCATTCCATTATTATTATGATTCATTTGATGAATTTCATCAAAGCGTGTAATTGGTGCCTTGGATAATAGAAGCAGGCAGGAAGGAAAGAAAATCAGCACATGCGAAAGAGAAACAAATCCCCAGGACCGGTCGATTAGTGAAGATTCATTCCATTATTATTATTATGATTCATTTGATCAATTTCTTAGTTCATGAAATTGTAGCATTGTGTGATTCATAAGAAAAGGGGACGATAGCTACTTTTTTCTCTATAACGAGTTTATTCGTTATCGGTTGGTCAAGGCATTTTCCCTTAAGTAATTTATATGAATCATTCATGAGACTATAAAACATGGAGTTTCCTCATTATTCTGGAGTAGAATTCTATATTTGAAAAATCATAAAAAAAATAGTGATTTAAGCGTTCGTGCCAAGTGAATTTCCATTTTGACTTAAGCTTTCGCTACTTCTAGTCTTTCCACTAGAATGCATCCATTCGCAATGCAATATTAGTACCTACTCTACAATCTCAGTGGGTTCTAATGCATGTAAGTATGATGTTATTGAGCTATATAGCTCTATTATTGGGATCCTTATTTTCCATTGCTCTTTTAGTGATTACATTTCGAAATAATATTCCGATTTTCTCTATCTCTAGGGATAGTCATTTCCTAATTAGGTCATTTTTCTCTAGCAACATTCACTTGAATGGTCAGAAAAAGACTTTCCAAAATACGGCTTTCTTTTCATTTCCAAATTACTATCAATATCAATTCACTCACAAATTAGATTATTGGAGCAATCGTGTCATTAGTCTAGGGTTTCTCTTTTTAACCATAGGCATTCTTTATCAAAACAACTGGAGTAGTTTGGGCTAGTGAAGCATGGGGATCTTATTGGAATTGGGATCCGAAAGAAACTTTGGCATTTATTACTTGGACTATATACACAATTGATTTACATACCAAAACAAACCACATTTGGAAAACTTTGGCAATTGTAGCTTCTATAGGATTTATTATCATTTGGACATGCTATTTTGGGGTGAATCTAGTAGGAATAGGTTTACATAGTTATGGTTCATTCTCATTTCCATCTTGTTGAGTAAACTACTTAAAGTGTGAAAGAATACATCAGGAGATCTGTTCCTATTTCCTATATAGAACAGAAAGAAAATGGGCGTGAGTTCTTGAGAACTATTTCTCACTAAAAAAAGGGGGTTAAATGGTTCTCAAAAACTAAAGAAATGAAGTAATAAAATGAATCTATTCTCAATATTGATATTGATTATATATTTTCATTCATAAGTAAATGAAATAAGAATTTCTTAGGAAGATATTTCCTAGTTTTGATTGTTCTTATTATAAGCTTATAATTCATAAGTAAATAGAGTAAGAATATAATAAGATATTACCGATATTGATATTTCTTATATATTTTCATTCATAAGTTAATTAAGTAAAGTAAGAATTTCTTATTAAGATATTACTAGTATTTTCATATTTATTCCATTATTATTATAAGCTATAACGCATTCACTCATGTTGAGATCCAATATATGCATATCTGACTCCTAGCCCAATCCGGTGAATAATATAGGTGTGAGTGAGGGGGTGGGTGAATAGCATTTTTACTACCGGAACAAAGGGATGGAGTCTCTTTCTTTCTCTAGGAGGATTAACTAAGTCAGAGAAGAGGGATTAGAGTGCTAACGTGGTTAAGAGTCCGTATGGGAATATTTATAGTCTCCCAGCGCCCAATCAAGCAGTCCCTGCCCCAGTAAGGATCCAATTCGCTATAGTTTGAGTGAGAGTTTCCTGAAATCAAAACTCTTTAGTTGGAGTTTGAAGGTTAGCCTATCGTAGCATACCCATGATGTAGTATTGCGATTCTCTTTCTTGACACAGGTTTATTACAACCTTCTTTCTTCAAGTATGTCAAACCCTGTGCCTCAAAATGCTTTCCCCAGGGAACACCAGAAGTGGAGTTGAGGAGTGAGAAATTCACACTCACTTGTAATTGACTACCCAATTCCCACTCAACCCCAGTTTGCTTTCAATTAGAGTATGTATAATTACATGAACAACCAAGCGTATGCTTCAACACTGAACTTCACCCTCGAGATCTGGGGTAGGTTGGTGCTAGGCTGACTCGGCCCCATTTGTAGTAGTATGCATATATAAGCCGCCATCTTGATCCGTGGAATTATCATTGTTTTCATTCTTTGATTCCAATCCTGCTCTCTTTGGGACCTCTCAACCTGCATTACCTTGAGCCACTAAGCCAGGCTTTTTTCTTGGATTACATAAATAATCAACTACAACCTGTGTTTCTTAGTACTATCTACTTATTCGCTACGATGAGCATTGATTCTGTGGGATGTCGATCAAAGAGTCTTCGAGATCAGAGAGTCATATACTCTGTTGTGAGGAGAGAATGGAGTCACTTATATTTCACAAGGAACCATATCCCTCCTTATATTATATAGAGAGGTGCTATGGGTCAATTACAGGGTCAAGAAAATGACAAATGACAAAGAAACCCAAATCAGGCACATTTGAACACTCCCCCTCAAGCTGGAGCATATATATAAATCATGCCCAGCTTGCTACATAAAACTAATGACACTTTCGTGGGAGAGTCTTCGTGAATATGTCTGCGACCTACTGCTAAGAAGTGTTTTTAGGTAGTAATCAGGGTAGCAATCTTCCCTGTAATGACCATGTCTCTGATAAAGTGGCAGTCCACCTCAATATGCTTTTTGCACTCATGGAAGACTGGATTAGATGCAATGAAAGTGGCTTGGCTGACTGGTTGTCACAGAACATGGGTACCAGAAGAGTAGCGTGGACTCCTAGATCGGCCAAGAAATTCACAAGCCACATGACCTCACAGGCTGTGTGGGCCATAGCTCGATATTCAGCTTCAACACTAGATCGAGCGACGATGGCCTGCTTCTTGCTCCTCCAAGTCACATATTTCCACCTAAGAAGGTAGCATAGCATAACCGGTAGTGAACCTCCTGTCCTCAATGGAGCCCGCATAGTCAGCGTCAGAGTATGAATGCAAGTCCACATGCTTACCCCATTATTCTTCAAATGGAGACCTTTACCATACCAGGATTCCCTTTAAGGTAGCTTACCTTAGGATAAGACAAATCGCATGAATTACCAATGGTAGTTCTGTAATGGGGATGCTCCATAAATTAACTCGCTCAGCTGACGGCGAAACTCATGTCTGGTCTAGTCACAGTAACATATAGAAGCTAACCCACAACACTCCTGTACCTTGTCTTGTCTTCACAAAATGGGTCATCCTCCTCATCCAACCGTCCTTGAGGTTCCAAAGGAATAGATGATGGCTTGGCCCCAGCTGGCCAGTCTCTCCGAGAAGCTCCATAACATACTTTCTCTGAGAAAGAACCATGCCATGGTGGTTTCTAGCCAACTCAATGCCTAGAAAATCTCTCAAGCCAAATCTTTTGTGTTTTTGGGGACAATAAATCTTTAGTCTCCTGAATCCCTGTAGTATCATCACCTATCAGGATCATGTCATCCACATAGATAGCAATCACAACTCCTATCTCCTTGTGTATCACAAACACCGAATGATCAGATGTGGACCTCAGAAAGCCAATCTTCTGAATTTCTCTGCTAAGTCTTTCAAACCAAGCTCATGGACTCTGCTTCAGAATGATAATATATGGCTTTTTCTAAGGCAGCACACTTTCTCCCCCTCAACCACATATCCTGGTGATTGGTGCATGATACTTCTTCCTGTAAATCACCATACAGGAAGGCATTTGTCACATAAAGCTGATACAACAGCCACTACTTGTTGATTGCCACAGATAGAATCACTCGAATAGAACTGAGGAGAGCCACTGGAGAGAATGTATTAAAATAGTATATGCCATTAGTCTGGGCATACCCTTTGCCACAAGTCTTGCCTTCAGGCGCTCGACAGTACTTCACTTCCATCTTTATGATCTTTCACCATGTACACACCCATCTACAATCAATAGTTGTGGTGCCACTGGGGAGATCTGCCAGGTCCCAAGTGTCACGTGTAGTAAGAGCCCACATTTCCTCATCCATAGCCATCCTCCATCCCTGGTCCTGCATAGCTTCTACGTGGGTTTTAGGAATTGTCATGGCAGATAGTGCTGTAGAACCATTTTTCAAAGCAGGACTGAGGTGATCAATAGTAGTATAATGCGACATAGGATGAAGAGTGCAACTACTTACTATGCAGCCTTTCTTAAAGTAATAGGCAAGTCAGCTGACTGCTGGGGAGCATCCGGACTCGATGTTGATGGGGAAGATGAGTCAAGTAGCCCTTCCTCAAGAGTGTAAACTTGCATAGAGGGTAAAGGAACTAACACATGTTCCTTGGGACGACGCTTATAAGTATGAGTGAACCACTCTATAGTGGTACATGCCCTCATCAGAGAAAATATGGAGCCTTCTCAAAGGGTAGTGCAGGGTAGTAGGTCACATTCGCAATTTTTTGCATATGAACAATGCCCAAGAGGATTAAAACATCGATACCCTAGAGCATAGGTAAAGCAGGCAATAACTAATTAACAGCAACCAGGCCTATCAACGAGGTACTAACTCAAATAGCTCCCTTTAGTAAAGGTGTGATTGAGCTTATCTTGAGTGCGAAGTAACCCTCCCAGGAGTGATGGGCCACTCAGAGATGCGAAGTTAGCTTTTTTGTGGCGGTGGGTGATATAGCTTCGTGCAACGAGCCAACAAGCTTGTCTACGTGCTTACTTTGTAGGCTTCGACTCGCACCATGCTTAGCTCATCTTCGTTCCCAAGCTACCTAATAGATCATAGGGACGACATACTCAAAACTCTGAAACGTCACTTCTCCAGGTAGTGACGGATCAATGGGCAATTGGGAGTACCGAACACTTTGGCTATTTCATATCGTGCAATGTAGGTTTTGGTTGTATTGGCTGCAAGTAGAACATAGGCACTGTAGGTGTGTCTTGACCATGCACTCTCGCGTCGTGTAATGTCGTATGTATTCTAGAGGTGGTCTGGTGATGGATTGACCTACAAAAAATCGAGACCGACGATTCAATGAATGAATGAAGCATCGTACCTGGGGTCCTCCTCTTTGATTGGGCTCCAAGCCGGCCATCAAAGAAAGGAGAAGACAAATCGTCTAAGTTGCAGCAGTCTGTTCTCGCGATTATAGTCGATTCCCGCAGGTTGCTTCCAATCCCAATCTTTTGAGACGGAATGGCTCTTTTTATAGAGTGGTCTTCTCATGGAAAGTTGAGGGTTTTTATAGAAGAGATCAGGCAAAAGAGCAAAGGACTTAGCCTTTCTAGTTCTCGTGAGGCCCAAGCACATCTGACACCTTCTTCCCTACATTACTTTTACAGTTAAGAAAGTAGCTGGACTGCTGCATAAACAATGGATCCACTGGACACATTGGGATGTAGTCAAGTAATAGTGAATAGCCATGTCACTTTGAACTGTGGCACTTCTGGGAAGACCACTGGCATTACTTTTGTTAACAAAATGAGTACGGTCGGGATTCTCTTCTTCGAACTACCCTTGATATCAGAAGCAGCCTTTGGTATGTATGGCCTCTATACCTGTAGTGGAGTGCTTTTAGTAGTAATGAAGGGTTAGTCGCTACTTAGATGATAGGAAAAGTCAAATGGAGCAAGGGAGAAATAAGTTGTCCCCCCTTCTTTGCTATTTGCACTAGTAGTAACCCACTGCCGATCATATAGAGTGCTCTGCCTACCGCAGCATATGTAGTGGGAAAAATGCCCGTACCCACTACAGTATACGACTCCCATTGAGCCCTCCAAGGGTAATATAGTCGAGGGTGATGGAACCCCTATGAATTACCTTCGAGGGTGATACCATGTACCCTTGGGAATCAATGGGATTCTTTGAACAGGTTCCATCATTACTAGATCGATCTATATGGTTATGGTTCGATAAAGAGTGAGCCAATAATGGGATTTGTTCGATAAACAGGAAACTTCAGATGAAGATGCTCTATGATGGAAATGAGGAAATGCCCACAAAGCCTGGATTTAGCCAGATACAATTTTAGGGATTTGTTAGGTTCATTAATTAGGGATTGAGAGAAGACTTTTCTCAATTTCCAAAAGTGAATGATTACAAACTGACATTTCAATTATTTAGGGAAACATATCAATTGGTAGAACCTTTGATAGAAGAAAGAGATGCTGTGTATGAATCACTCACATATTCTTCTTAATTATATGTATCTATGGGATTCATTTGGAAATGTAAAAATATGCAAAAACAAACCGTAGTTCTTGGAAACATTCCTCCAATGAGTCCCTCTGATGAGTCCCACTTCGGAGGTCGTCCCTCCGAGTGTACATGGTTATGGTTCCATGTCTTCGTAGTACTCATGAAGCCTTTCAGGTCCATTTTAGGGTCGTATTCCCAGCCTTTTGATTTGAGTAGTAGGTATCTGGTTCACTGCTTTAGGTATTAGTAGTATGTCTTTCAACCTAAATGGTTTCAATTTTCACCAATCCATAGTTTACAATCAAGGTCGTGTTATAAACACTTGGGCAGATATCATCAACCATGCTAACTACTATAGTTGGAAGTGATGCATGAACATAATGCTCATAACTTCCCTCTAGACCTAGCTGCTGTGGAAGCTTCATCTACAAACGCATAAGACTTCTTTTTTGTATATACGAATTGTGGAAGTCGAAATACTAAACCTATTGGAAATAGGTTGACTATTTCTACCTTTATTGGATTTCATAAGGTAGTTCTCACATAAACATGTTTCTATTTGTATTTGGATTTGTATTTTGTTTCCATTTAGAAGAATCCATGAAATTCAGATTTGGTCCAAGGGGCGGATGTAGCCAAGTGGATTAAGGCGATGGATTGTGAATCCACCACACGCAGGTCCCGTTGTTCGCCCATTTCAAAAATAGGAAAAAAAAAGAAAGGGATGAAAGAATTGCAATGGGTTGAAAAGGAAAATAGATTCTTAGGTAAATCAATTGTGAAATGCTCCTTTCAAATACTCAATATCTATTTGCCATCTTCTGCGTGAAAATCTTCCATTGTCATAAGATCTTCTTTACTATGACTAAAAAGGTAAGTTCCCATAATGTATGTATATTGGAACTGACCACACTTTTGAGTAATACAATTATAGGTAGTTTCCTGGAAGACAATACATATGGAATTGGTCAATCAAAATAGATTTCCATGCAATTTCTTTTTTACCTCTCTTTCAAGAAGAGAATCTCTCATGAAAGGCAAGAAGGGTTTTAGTAAAGTCAATTGGTTTTTCTTTTCCTCCAAATTAGTGTTTTCCTCCTCCGCATGTATTTTGAAATCAAGAAATCAATCAAATTACGAGAAGCCTTATAAAGTGCTTCTTTTGGAGTGAAACTCCCATTTGTCCATATTTTGAGAAAAAGGATCTCTTGTTTCTCATTCTCATTCCCATAAGAATCAATACTATGATTCACATTTTGAACAGGCATGGATACAGATCTATAGGATAACTCCCATCTTGAGAAGGATTTGTGGATTTGATACGATATCCGCGATCTCTCTGGATTTGTAATTCAATATGCAAATCCATGGGTTCTGTGAGCTTAGCTATATGCTATGTAGTGTCAACTATTTCCACAGAAGGAGGTAGTAAGGTCATATTTTGAGTAGTTACACATTTTGGTTATACCTTTGGCATAACTGACTTTTAAGTAAAGGTGTGCATCTCAAACTCCATACAAATTACTTCTCAATACAATTTCTTTCCAATTCATTCCAATTTCATGTACCGATTCTTCAACACCTGGTATTGTCGAATATTCATGTGGTACATTCTTCCATTTTGCATGTGTGATACATGTTCCTTCTATTTCTTCAAGTCAAACCCTTCGCATGGCAATACCTATGGGTGAGTATCAGCTTGACCCTTCCTAAGTGAGGATAGAATGAAACGTCCATAATAAAGACGTTTATTGTCTACTCTTGATTCAACGCACTTCCACTGTGGTGTTCGAGTGGATCCTACTACTTCCTCTCGAATCATACTAATATCTGATTAGTATTGAGATTGGTGAATCATTTCTTTCTCTTTCAATCTGAAATACAAATTCAATTTTGATATGATTGATCAATTCTTACTTTTCTTTTTTATAAATGCCTTTTTTTAGGGGGTCTACATCCATTGTGTGGCATAGGGGTTATATCGTGTACGAAACTTCATACTATATTACTTCTACTAATAGTTCATAATGCTGCATCTCTGATTTGTCTATTCCCCCAGCACCCTTGATCTTCACTTCTGCTCGTTTCATAATACCCTTATCCACCACTAAAATAGCATCCTTTGTTGCAGCTTGAGTGGCAAGGCTTTTTGGATTGGAAGATAGGTGTCCTCTTTCTTGGGGTAATACCTTTGAATTGAAAAGCACTAGCGGAGGACCAATAAAGTCAATGCCTGACCTTGTACATCTGTAATAGTGACAATGGTATTATTGAAACTTGCTTGAACATGAATCACTCCTTTTGATATTGTACGTCCTTGTAAATGAATACATCTCTTCTTACGTAAAGCAATACATCTATTCCTAGGTGTATGAAGTCTTAGTAGATTCGATTTTGTCCATCTTAGTCTCTTAGGTTTTGTCATATCTTATCATCTCATAAATATGAGTAAGAAATCTATGAAGATATCCATTTCGTGTTTGATCCTTGATTTCTTTTTGAGTGACATTAGAAAATACTTGACTTTCACTTTCGAGAGTGAGTTCTCTTTCAGAAAGATTATCCTTGTCTTTGTTTATGTTTTAGATTAGGACAAGTCAATATACTATAATGCGTCCCTACCTATGAATCAATTGACATCTTCCACAAATTTTATGAACAGAAGCCCTCATTTGCTACCATTTGATGATTCCCTATATTGTCAATCTTTTGAATTTTGAATCTACTTCTTGAAAGCTAGAAAAAGGTTTCTTTCTTTTTGGATGTATCTCCGTGAAGGGAATGTGAAAGCTCCATGAAGGGAAATAGCCATTCGAATCCTCCGCGAAGGGAATGTGAAACTGCACGTGATGGAAGGGAAATAGTGATTTTTGAATTAGATTAGGAGTAGGAGTAATACTCAGACCCATGTCTGGGTCATCATTGTCTGGATATGGGTATGCTAGGGACACCATGGTTTGTCAAAAAATGGATCTTTATATGGGTCATCTCCTGATTTATAAGAACTAGAGTTGTCAAGTCTCTCGACGATTCGCCCTTTTGTTTGATCATAATGACAGAGTTCGATTAGGACTCTGTCATTGTCGACTACGCAAAAAGGATAGAACTCTCTTGAATTTTCCTGCAAGTATGATCGATAAAGACTTTTCAAAGAACATATACGCCTATTCAATATACGTAATTTGGCTCATCGGGGTGACAATCGACGAGTATCCCTATGTATGTCACTTCTCGTCATGAGAATCATTCATGATCGTCATTGTGGTGCTTCCTTCCTTGCTACCACTTTTTGAGATGATGAGTCGACTAGTCATTCATTAGTAAGGTACGTAATGAATAGTCATTGAATATCAAATGGGATTCGATGTTCGATAAAGCATAAAAATGCATCATAATATATGTAGAATAATATATGTAGATATATGCGTCGTGCATGCGCAGAATCTAATTGGGATTCTAATATAGGGCTATACCCATGTACATCATCTCCAAATATTGTCTACACAGTGGTCAGTACTACCCTATTGTACTGCCTCTGGGCACTCTTTCTATGTATCCTTAGACTAGTAAATAGTCGAATTCCATTTATATTTGTCTATTTGATGCCTTGTTGGACTATTCTCTTTTTCCCAACAAACACATCTTTTTTATGTGTTCCGACTAACCCCATCCTGCATGCAAAGTAGTAAGGTGTGTGCTGCGAAAGAGGTACCAGAATCTTATCAACGTCCAGGGTGTCAAAAGGGCGAGATCAAAATAGATATAGATGACACAAAATTGATCCTCTAATTCGTTTTAGCTAGGCTTCTCCATCTGTCATGATACCTTGAGAAGTGGAAAGAATTGCAATTCCCATTCCACCTAAAATCTTCAAAATTTGTTGATAGGTAGAATAGATTCGTAAACTCGGCTGACCTTCGTAAAATGATACATTTTCTCATCCTTTTATGCTTCCGCAGAGTTGAAGCCAAGAAATCTTTATCATTTTCTCGATGTTTTTGAATGTGTTCAATAAAACCTTCCTGCAGAAATATCTTCACAACGTTTTCAGTTATATTGGTAGATATGATTCGAACAGTGTCTTTTTCTCCATATCAGCATTTATTATGGAAGTGATTATATCGGCAACCGTGTCTCTACCCATGATGAATTGGAATGATTGGTGTCCTCTCATTTTTATATAATCCACATGTTTTTTAGGAATTCTATTTTGGTAGTATATACCTGTTCCATTATTGACGAACGGATCTAGTTTCGACCCCCTACTATATAAGTGAAGAATGGATCTCATTTAGAATACCTCAGGGGCTAATGAGATGATTTCTGTGAAATGGAACTGTCTCAATTCTTTAGCATCGCACCAATGAGTCCCCTTTGGATTTCCTTTTTGATCAATGACAACTGACGCATTTTCATCATAGCATATTCTCATGCCGTTGTCATGTTTGAGTTCTTTACGTGTACGTACAATTACGGCTCGAATGGCTTCGGATCTTTCTAGAGACATATGAGGCACCACTTTCTTGATTACAGCAACAATAACATCATCGATCATAGCATATTGGCGATGACTAGTCCCTAAGATTCGAATACACATCCATTTTCTAGCCCGTTGTTATCTGCTACATTCAAAAAGGGTATTTCTGTGGTTGAATCATGATTTTGTTTATCTACTCTTTCCATCCAAAGATTCAAGTCAAAAAAGAAATATGATGTATCAGTTGGTAAAGAACGATGTATCTAAAAGGTCAAAGACCCACCCTCTGGATGGTATGGTTTCTATCTATTATAGAACCTATGGATCGTGTTCTGCAATAAATAATTTGGTTTGTGTTAAAAGCGCTTAATCGAGTTTTAAAAAGGTCACGTTGTAGTACAGTCGAAAAAAAGCATTCAAAATAAATATAATTTATTACTCGAATTTTAAAGTCCGAGGTGGAACACAGGGAGCAAATTAGGGTTTAGAAATCAAGATCACAACTTGAGAATTTGAATATAATATGCAATAAAAATCAATGTTATAATGCAAAGAGATAAATGTAAGGACAGGATATTAAAGAAATCAATGAATGTGAATAAGCACAAAATTGGACGTCTGATTTGTGAATCAGACGCCTTAAAATGTGGATGCTACAATGCTTAATCTTCCTTCTTTCTTCTGCTTCTTCTTTTCTCTTCTCTATCTTTAGCAGCTGCTTTCAATCTTCTTCTTTCTTTCTCTTCTGATTCCTTGCCTTAGCCTTTCTCTTCCTCTGCCTTCTTCTTTGTCTCAGGTTTTAGTCTTCTTCTTCCTTCAGCTTCTTCTGATTCTTTTCTTCTCTCTTTCTCTTCAGCTCCTTCTTCTGCCTTCAGCCTTTTCTTTCCTCTCTCTGCTGTAGCTCTTCTCTTTCCTCAACTCCTGACTTTAGCTTTGTCTTCTCCTTCCCCTGCAGAGCAAAACCTACCCCCTACCCACGCGAGCTCTCTTCTCTTCTTTCTCTCTTAGGTTTGCTCTCCCAGAGCCACTTTCTTGGGTAATCGGGCCGGGTACGCGCTTGGGACTAGGCCCACCGGCATGCGGTGGTGGGTGAGGTGTGCTGGGTCGGGTCGGATCACCAGGTCCACGGGGGGTGTTCGCAGACGAGGCGTCGGGTCGGGTGAGAGAGGACCTCACCCCACGAGTAGGAGAAGAGCTTAATGCAGGAAAATAATTTATGTGGGCATGGCGCTTCGTCCAGTTCCGAGGTGGGACTATCTTCCCACCCTCCTCGCGCACGTCTGTGGCAGGGAAACTTCGTTTGATTGCAGCTGCAGCTTAAGCCTTCAACACCAATTGCCTACCTAGAGTTGTGCGCGAGTGTATCCTGCGCAACCTAGGACTATTAGCCTGGAGCGGGCGAAGCCTGGAGCAGGTGCAAGCTTGCTTCGAGCTTCGCTTCAATGGCGACGAGCCCTTGTACCTGAAACCACGCAAACAACCTTGCGGCCACGTCAGAATGTTCAGGAGGCTTCACTGAGGCATGGCGAGTGTGCTGCGGTGGTCGGCGTGGTGTGGGATCGCCTGAGGGAGCGTGCCTAGGGCACACTGCGGCCGTGTAAGTGGGTGTGTTCAGGGGCGCTTGTGAGTGAGAGGCAGAGTGTATGGAGTGAGGGGTTACGTTCAGTGAGTTGGGGAGGAGCCTATGGACCGGTCGGTGAGGAGGGAGATGATCTGTGGAGGTGGGGCGAACTTGCCGGAGTGGTGACCGGAGGTGAATGGGATGATGGTGGTGGTGTGCGGTAGTGGTCGTACGAGGGAAATAAAGAGGGAAAAATAGAGTAGAGGGTGAGAGGACTTAACTGAGAGTGAAGAGACGAAGGGGGAGGCAGGGATGGCGGCCGGCTTGTATCACCGACGTCGGAGACGAAGGTGCTCAGAGAAGGCGGTCGGCGAGGACGAAGGGGATGTAGAGGTGTCGGCGGGTACTGCGCAACGTGGACGAACGTGAGGGAGAGGAACTTGCCACCAGTATTGTGGCTAGGGGATGAGGGAAATCAGGGAAGGCCACCGGAGCTTGATGAGCGAATTGGCTAGAGGAGGGGAGACGAATTTGAGGGGTTTTTTTCGGTCAATTTCAAGCTTAGGAGATACGGGGTGATTTGGGGCGTCTTAAATAGGCCTTAGAGGTTGGTTTTGTGCTCGGTAAGTTTGTTGGAGATGGCAACTTGAAAGAGACCCGAATCTCTCATGTGTTTGTATGAGAGATTGGGTACCAAGTAGGGCCTCAAATTAGGTTCACATTGGAGGAGATTTCTCATAGAATCTCCCTTTCAATTTTGAAGGGGATTCTCTGGGAGATTAGGGAGAAATCACCCTTGCAATCTTGTTGGAGTAGGATTCCCTCCGCTATAATGGTGGAGGGACCTAATTACAAAGAACGAAGAAGAAGATAGGGGGTTTCTGCAGAGGTTTTCAAAAGATAGGGGTATAAATGTAATTGGGCTGGACTTATTTGTAAAGTGGGTCAAAATGACTTCCCCTTAGGTCCAAATTTTGGTACAAACCTAATTTGGACCTAAGAAATCCAATGGTGAAGTTGGATTTTGGGTTTAACCACATTTGACTAGGTAATTTACGTAAAAGTCCAATTTAGGGTAAATATTTGTCTGAGACCCCATTCTAGGTCAAAATAGGTTCCATTGGCCAAATTGAATATTCTAAACCCTAGAGAATATTTTTATATGATTTTTATAGGATTTAGGTGAATTTCATCCTGACAAAAATCTTGTTTAATCAAGCGGGTCTGTTTTAGGGTTATAAGAAGTCATTTAATTCCCAGAATTCACATGAACCCTTTTTTGCTTGAACCAACCCACTTTTTATCTTGTTAATACCATTTGACCTATGTTTAGCCCTTGAGAAAACCCTTTGTTGTACTACAATAGTAAAATTACAATTTTACCCTTTATTTCTTGCTTTTATCTTAAAATGATTATTAATTGAATTAGGACCTCCAATTGGTTATGTAGGAGCTTTTGTTCTCTTCTTTGGGTCAAAATGAGCTAGTTAGATCTCATGATGGTGTTCCCATTAGTTTGTATTAGCATTTTGTATGCAGCTATCGACATAGCTGCTCTAGCTATGGTTTCGGATGCTCTAATAATTTCATATAGTATTCGACTGAGTTTCACAATGGCTACCCAATATTCGAAGTTCCCCTTCTCAGAACCCATACGTGATTCTACTTTTCTTTGTGTAACAGGCTTGTTGGGTTTTTTTAGTAGGCGTACCCAGATTTTTGCACCACAACATGCATATCATGTCATTGCTCTTCGCCCAGCTTCTATTTGTTTAGTTGTGATCCAAGCGAGTTCAAGTGCTTGAAGAGTGTATCTTTCGAAACGAATATGATTGCCTCGAGTAGATCTTCCTTTCATTCTTCCTCTATGTTGTTTACGAAATCTGGTTTTTTTCAGGTTATAGTTGATGGTTGTTTCCCAAATCCATCTCTACTGCAGAACTGGACATGAGAGTTTCTTCTCATCTAGCTCCTCATGAATCCAATTGGATCAAAATGCAATTCGTATTTTGTATTTTCACTTCTAAACCAAATTGGGAGACTATCCGCAACTATAGTTTGATTTCTCCATTTGGCATCCAATCTTCTTTATTTGAATTTGGTTTACCATTTTCTACTACAAGGGTTCACTTTACTAGGCTCAAAAAATGGAATCATGCAAAATTTGGTCATCTAGGAAAGAAATTAGAGTTTCGCAGGTGAATATTGACTCTTTTCTACTTCATTCGTAGAGGTCAACCCATACTATGACCACTAAGAATGAATTGGTTCCTGGTTCATTCTGCCATCCTTCCTAATGAATTATTCAGATTCGTTTTCCATAGAATCTTATGCAGTCATGGGTTCTGTCATTCCTATAGCTTCTCTAGGAATGGTTAGGCCTGAACTCTGCAATCGAGCTCCCAACGAAATTGGTTTTTGAGTAAATCCCCTGAGTTTCTATTCACTCAGACTCTGGACTTTGTTGGATTGTCGGTATTGATGCTTTATCACATTGCTTTTTATGAGATGATTCATGGACCATACATATGGGAATCGTATTATATCACTGCTAAGTTACTTATCTCTTTCTATCATCTTTCCATTTATCTACTTCCCTTTCCTTTTTTTTGTTTTCTAACCCGAGAATTGGATTTACCATATTCCCATTTGCTGGTTTGGATGGACTCCAACTTCAGTTGCTACAACTACATGATCGGTACATCATATAGTGACTCTTTTGTGGGATCTTGACAATATGAAGCAATAAGTTGGTTTTTCATTTCTATAGGTATGAGTCTATAGTTCTATAGTGTAGGGATCCATTTTTTGAATCCTAACTCGACAAAAGAAACCAACGAGTCACACACTAAGCATAGCAATTCTACCAAATGCAATGGTAGCGTCAATCTAATTTGGATTAAACCCTACAGAAATCCAATGAGTATTGATTATTGATAAATGCCAGTTTATCATCATTCTTATACATTAAAACAAACCTAGCTCTTAGGATTTTGCTCTGCAAATGGGTTTTTGGGTTGCATTTAGGCATAAATTAGGTTAGGCATGCATTTTACTTTTTATTGTGCTTTTGATGTGTTTCTTGGAGTGTTAGGGATAAATAGAGTGATAGATCCCTAAAACCTTAACACTCTTGAAGGCAACTTGTTAAGAGGAAGCTCAATTAGGCTAGGACTCAGCTAATTCCAGCTCATCATGGTTGGATACCAGCTCCTTTGGATTAGAGTTAGCTCCATTCAGCTCATCTTAACTGAATGGCAACTCAGGGCAGCTCATCTCAGCTCAACCTAGCTCTGAGCAACTTATCTCAGCTCAAGCCAGCTCTGATCCATCTCAACTTAGTTGAGTCTAGCTCATCTCAGCTCCCATCAGTTCACTGGGAACTCTAGCTAGCTCAACTGAGTTGATAGGAGTTCATCTCAGCTCAAGCCCAGCTCATTCCAGCTCTACCCAGCTCATGGCAGCTGGACTCCATGCTAGCTGAGCTACTAATTATCAACTAGTAGCTTAGCTAACTCTAGAGTTCGCATTTGAGGTAGTTCCAGCTCAACCTTACTCTAGCTAGGTTGAGGCTAGCTCAACTTAGCTCAACTACCCAAGCCTAGCTACTAGCATAAGAACTCGATAGCTCAGCTTAGTAGTTGAGCTCCCCATGAAGCTGCTACAGCAAATTCAGCTCCAAGTACAACAACCACCAGCTCTAGATTATCTTCTCCAACTCCTTCATGAAACCCTAGCCCCACCACCTCTACTCTACTAGCTAAGCTAGCTTAGCTAGCTTAGCTAAGTTCAAAACTAGCTCCACCTCCATGGACATCCATCTAAACCCTAACCTAACTTCACCCTAACCACTACTCTAAGTCCACCACCTAAGCAAGCCAACTAGTCCACTCCTAGTTGGCGCCACCAATCCTCATGACTCTTCACACCACCACCACCAAAGGCCACCTAATTTTCCCTCCAAAACCACCCATAACCACCACCTTAACCCACTTCAAGTTGGTGCCAAAAGGGCCTCCACATCCCTTTAATGTGTCACCAACTTGAAGCCCCATCATCCACCCTACACATCCCCCCTTAACGTATCTCCACCATCCATCTAGTGGCACCACCTTTAACCCTCCTACACTTGGTGCCAACTCCACTTAACCCACCATAACTACCCCCTACACATCCCTACACTTGGCGCCAATTACCCTCAACCATCCACCACATAACCACCACCTTATAAGGCCATCCCTACCCTACACCTACCCACCTTCTAGAACCCTTGAGTTGGCGCCACCTAACCAACCCTTAACCACACCCATTTTGGCGCCAACTCAACCTAACCTACACCTAAACACCTCCTCATATGGTGCCAAATAAAACCCACCATAGATTCCAACAACCACCACCTACAACTCCATCTCAACCCTACAACACACTAACCTAACCCTAACCCAAGCTCTCACCTAGGGTTGGCGCCAACCATCAAGCACCCATCCATTTTGGCGCCACCCCTCTCAACCCTAAAATCCTATAACCACCCTCTACAACCCATCCTAGCCCTCCATCCATTAACTACCCCTACCCCACCTCCACTTCTATATAAACCCCCTACCACCACCATTAAGGATCACCTTTGGCTACATATTTTCTACCTATACTTCTACCTACATAGAAGGCCAAGAGAAGAAGAAGAAGAAGATCAAGGGGACACTCTGTCCCCTTGGTGCCTTCCCCTCTTCTCTTCTCTCTTGAGCCCACGTTAACCAAGGGAAGAAGCCAGACATTGGAAGGAGACCTAGGGTATATGCCTACCCTAGGAGGAGGATTTGAGGGTGATACACAACCACCCTTGGAGGAGGAATTAAAGGTGGTCCACGCCACCTTTGGAGGAGCTTTTGAAGGTGGAATTCCATCCACCTTGGAGGAAATCAAGCACGCCCCCCTTTGGGCTTGCCAGGAGACCACACCATTGGAGTAGCTTTACAAGAAGGAGCTCTTTTTGACTGCGGGAGCAGCTGCAGTTGGAGCAAGAGCATCTCTTCTTCACCATTCAGAGAATTAGTGTTTTACATTCTCTTTATTTCTTTTTATTTGCTAGTAGTAGAAGCATTCCTCTACTTTTTTTTCATCAATTGAAGTTGCCTTTTTCCCAATTACTCTTTGTTGCAATTCTTGTTACTTCTCCTTTAGTACATTTTCACTCTTTCTTTCTAATTACCCTAGGCCTCCACGTGCCTAGGGTGAGCTTAGAAAGAAATCAATTTTTGCCACTTAGATGTTACCTATTAGGTGTTAGTCTTTTCCACAATCAAAACCGCATCATCTTGTTATTCAAAAATCCAAAAAAAATTATATATTCAAAAATTAAAAAGAAAGTTGATTTCCATTTTCAAGTAAGAGATTAGAATTGCAAACATTGCCTCCTTGGATGACCCTAGATACTCTCCCTATTTAGGTTTATAAAATTTAAAAGCGTTTGTAAATTCGCATGTTACAACGATTTGGAAACCCTAATTACAAATCACGCGTATTTTCACAACAATTATTCCTTAGATGGAAGAACAAGAAGAAGGAGGATCCATTCTAGTATTCTTCATCATCTACAAATATCCAAATTTGGATGAAATACCCATGGGTATGCCCCATCGATAGTTCGAATCGTAAGAGTAGGCACAATAATCCATTTTAGCACAAATTGTCTGTAGGGGAACTCTACCTTCTCTAATCCATACGACATGGGCCTTGTCTTTTCTGCTGATACTTCCTACAATTAGTATTTGAATTCTTCACTTTTGTATCCATTTGTTCAGTGAATTCCATAGCATTTTTCATTGCTTTTCGAAAGGAAACTCTATCTTGTAATTGTGAAGCTATATATTCTACAAGAATCTTAGGTTTTTTTTTGTTCCATTTTTGTGATCAGAATGTCGTATTTCAGTCTTTGGTTCATAGGATTGAACTTTTTTTGTACATTTCTTCAAAATTCTTCCATTTTTTGTGTTTGATTCTCTGTGAATAAATTGGAGAATCCCATAGAGATTATGACCATGATGGAATCTATTATTTTTTGAATTCTGATATGGATCATTCCCGAGAATACTCCCATCTTTTTTTGCACATAATTCTTGATACAGTCTCGTATTCTTTAATCTTCTTGGAGACCCGCGGTAAAATGGTTTGGTCGCACGAACCAAAGGGAATGATGACTCTGAGTTGTACCAAGTCTGAAACCAAGTGGATTTCTTTTTTGTCCCATATTTTGGATTCTACTATACACCAAACCATCCATATGTGATTTTTCCATAGGAATCTCCATTTTGGATTTATTGTATTTCTATAATCGATTTATCCCTCAGTACAATTGTGATATGATAGGTGGGTCTTTTTATTGGATAACTACACACTTGACTTTACTTTACTTTCAAAAAAGGATAGTATAAACATAAATCAACACTTCCTGGTCCCTTTCCCTCCCTATGAATGGTCACTCAAGTTCCCAGTACCTACAGGTAATCCACTGTAAACCTCACAATTCAAACTCCTAGGAAGGGAGCGAATAATTGGTCTATCTATGGAGTTGAGGGATACAATACGAAGGGAAGCGATTAGGAGTAGTTCACCTTTCGACCACTAGGTTCCCGGGGTGTGATAGATATTATGAAAGTTGGGGAGCAAACCAGGCTGCATCAAAGGTTGTGAAATCCGGTAGAAAATGGATGTGTCGTGTCGGGGATAATCTTGCTTATGTTTCTTCCCCAGTTAGGTAAGATTCTTTTGATTCTAGTTACCCAGCTATGTCTTAAAGGGAAGGGAAGTCAGTTTATTTATCTTATCAGGGATTGAGCTCGGATTCCTCGGAGAAAGGGTGGACAAGGCTCTCGAGGGATTGAGTGAGGGTTTGCGCAGGGGCAGAGGATAGAGAGTAAGGTACAAATCCAATGAATATTGACCAGATGCTACCAATAGAACATCAAACCATTCTTCCCCCGCTAGATTGGAACATCAATCATACACTCCAACCTTGTTTACTGAGGACTACTCCAATGCACGTGGATTAGTTCCGTATCTTTGTCTGTCTTCCGCTTGAGACACCTAAGTGCAGCAACTCATTAGCAGTGTCTTACTTTGGGCTATATCCGGGGAACTATAAAGTGATTGATTCCCTACTGTGGACCAATAACCGGAGGCCTTTGACTTCCCTGAATCCTAACCTATGGACTCCCCTTCCTCCGAGCATGTGATGCGAACTATGGTAATTTCTTCCCCTTCCTCTGAACATGCCTTACTGGGGTAAGCTTTGATTATGGACTAGGCTTTGATCAAGAAAGAGAGAGTTGACCGCGTTTCATATAACTCCAATTAGGAGTACGAGTAATACTCATCCCCGGCATATCATATGCTAGAAGAAGACTAAGCTCATTCTACCCTTGTTGGCCCCAGGCCAAGCGACGTTGAATGGCATAGCAACCCGGGAGTGTTTGTCTAAACTACTATAAACTATTCCCTTTCCGGTCACCTAGTTGACGCTAACAGTTCCTACTTAGTAGGTCAGCCTAGGTGGGTGACTATGACTGAGTGATTTCTTTACTACCTTATGGGTCATTCCACCCCACCATTCCCTTATAGATTCAGGTTGCTGTGACTGAGTTATACTTTACCCATGGGGTAAGCCACTTCCATGGCTTGTTGCCACTTTGGATCATGGAGTGCCTCTTGATGGGAGGGGAGGTAGGTGTCCGAAAAAAGCAGTAAAGAGGGCCATAGCAAACTGTCGGCATTGAGGAGAGACTTGCCATAGACATGTGCTTGGACATAGGGTGCAGAGTACACAACCTAGTGCCTTTCCGCAAGGCAATGGGCACATCAAAGATATCATTCACTGGATCATCTATCTCATCAGACTCAGGCTCAATATCTTGAGTCGTTGCGGTGTATCTGAGGGAACAAGAAGTGGGATGATAGCTTCACCTTACTGACAGGTACATGAGAGCTAATGCAGGAGCCTTCTACAGTAGTAGAATAATAGGTAATAGACTCCATAAAAGTGACATAAGCACTTACATAATAACATCGACCGGCAGAATCATAGCATTTGTAGCCTTGGGTCTTGGAGTACCCAGCAAAGACACTTGACTACTCATGGTTCAAGTTTGTCCCTGGTCATGAAGATGCACAAAACCCACGCATCCAAAAACCTTCGATGGAACTCCAACTTTATTGGAAAGTTCTCGATCTGGTTTTGAAGAACTGAATAGGGACACTGCTCATCAAGCATCGTGGACATCATCCGATTAATGAGGTAGCATGTAGTTCACACTACATCTCCCCAATATGACATAACTAGGCTATTCGAAATCAAAAGTATCCGTGCTACATCCAGAATATGCCGATGCTTTCTCTCTGCCACCCCATTTTACTGTGACGTGTAGGGGCAGCTGGTCTGGTGGATGATGCCACACAATTTCTACTAAAGAATAGAAGGAATAGAGCAGGTGCAAAATGAAAAGCAAGGCATTGTGACTCTGAACCACCATTGGCTTCGAATTGATTTTTGATCTCCACTAGAGTGGAGTGGTGTGGTAAGGTCTTGATCATGTCACTAGCCTCAGACTTCGACTTCCGCAGTTGGAGTAGGAATACCCAAGTGAAGCAAGAGAATTCATCCACAGCAACAAGGTAATACCTATGACCCAAATGATTAGGATGGCGATTGAGTCCCCAGATATCTAGATGAATTCACTGGAACATCTCCACATAACTTCGGTGTTGCATCCTTGCTACGCTCCAAAAAGGAGCTCTAATGATGCTTACCAAGTTGGCAAGCTTCGCATTCGAAAGTAGTAGTAGGTGGGATCTACGATATCATCCGTCGAAGTTTGGATAAGGAGAGAGGGCCAAATCAAAGGTGCCACAGATAACTAGAAGACCTTCCAAATAATAGAGATGTGTGACCCGCATATGGTGACTGCATCAACCGATACATGCCACCTTTCTAACGACCACATCTAATGACTCATCCAGCTTTTCATTATGCCCTGGAAGGGTAGCTCAGTCACATAGCATCAAACACTTCTCTGCAGTTCAACTCCTTTGTCATCCGGCTGATAGATAGTAGACTTAAGGGAAAGTCAGGTGCAAGAAGTACATTCTCTAACTGCATATGGGGCGCAACCTGTACCTCCCCCCGGCCTGTGATAAAAGAACGCCACCCATTAGCAACTAATATGGTTTTACCGACATTACTTGACTTCCGGTCTCAGTCTAGAGAACTGTCTTTTTTGTTTAGAGAAAAAGGTAATACCCCCCAAACCCCCCAATACGCCCTACTCACAGAGAGTCTACCATCCCTCCACATGAATCTGTTGCACCAGCATGGTGGGATCAGGTCGTGTCCCATCCAGCAACTCCATGAAGTTCTTCAGGTCTAGATCTTGGCCTCTAACAGACCTAGCTACAAGATCGAACTCCACGAGTTGAGGCATCATCCCACACATCAAAAACCAAAGGGTATTTCTAAACTACTTCTACAACTTGTTGTTCACCAAAGTTGCCATACAGACGCGGAGAAAGAGTAGATAATGTCCCATTTCTGGACCAAAGCCAGAAACGAGAGGAGTCGCCCACACCTACCCTAAGACAGGGTTGAAAAAGGACTCCTGAAAGCCATGTTGGATGACAGGAGAGACAGACCTCCAAAAAGTAGAATGACCCCCATGCTGTAGTAGCCCCATGGGAGCGACAGAAAGGCATTTTTCATGTCCAACTGATATAGAGGCCACCTATTGTTGACTACCACGGACAAAAGAATCCGAATAGAAGACACACGGGCCACAAGCTTTTCAAACAATTCTCCAGATAATCAATGCCATAGGGTATGTCTGTGTAAACCCCTTGGGAACCAGATGTGCCTTAAATCGATCTACTGAACCATCTACCAAATATTTGACTGTATAACGTAGTCGACAAGTCCAGGTGGACACGGAACATGCTCCTTGTAGTAGTACCACGAGAGGTCAAGGCCTCCATCTCCTCGAGCTATCCATAGAAGCTATCCAACGAGGGACTTGGTCACTTGCTCCTCCAAGTTACCAGATTTCAACCAAGAAAGGTGGAGTATCTAGTGGTAGATCTCCTGTCATCCATAGAGATTGCATAATCTGCATCATAATAGGCATGCAAGTCAACATGCCCATTATTATTAATGTAGATCCCCTTTCCTGGGCTATACTACCCTTGAGGTATCTGAGGATGAGACACACTGCTTGCCAGTGGCTATAGCACGGGTTCTCCATAAACTTGCTTGCTCTGTTCATGGAGAAGTTGATATCCAGTCTGGTCACAGTCACATATAACAAGTTGCTGACAATGCTCCTGTACCTCCCCTTGTCTTCAAATAGTGGATCATCTTTCTCGCTAAGTCTCCCCTGTGGCTCAATGGGAATGGTAGAATGGAAGGTTTTGCTTAGTAGCTTCTACCTAGTCGCCTACAGAAGTTCCAGCACATACTGGAGTTGTGATAGAGCCATCCCACAAGAGTTTCTGGTCACCTCAATGCCTAAGAAGTACCTTTCCAAAATCGAGATCCTCAGTCACAAATGTCGTCTACAATAAATTCTTCATCCCTGTATCCTTGGGTCATCCACATCCCTAGAGAAGATCAGATACTGGGTCAAGTCAAGTCAACTCAAGTGAATAAGAATCAGTCATCCAATAAGATACACACAATGGAAACTCCCTTCTCTCTGGTCAAGAATGAAGATTGAAGTAATACAATAAACACAATTGACTAGTCTTAATAGCAAACTCTAGATACCAATTCCAACTCCAAGTGAATTCAGCCACGGTCATCTCTTTTCTAAACTAGGCAACGGGTCGGGGGGATTTGTGAATTGTTTTTCTTCTATTTCAATAAGATCCAATAAGCAAGGTAGGGGAGAGTGTGTAATGGTCTTTAAATAGCAAACTGGGTTTACGTTTCGGGAAGGGGTTTTTCCTTATAATTAATAAGTCAATTTAGTAATACTATATTAATAAGATATTGAATAGTTTTGATTGTTCTTATTATAAGCTTATAATTCAAAAGTCAATGAAGTAAGAATATATTAAGAAGATATTGAATAGTTTTGATTGTAAAAAATAGGTTCCAATATATATGGGTTATAGACAAAGATCAGGGATTGGTTTCTCAGGTAGACTCCTGGGTTTTTTGCGTAGTACCGGGCTGGTTCCGCAAGTGATTACCTTGTACTACCTATAGAGCAAGTCTTCGTGAGGAAGAAGAGGCTCCCATGCTCTAGAAGGATGAAGTCAGAATGAAGACTGAAGTCATCCCAAGGGGCGAGTCAAGGGAACTTCAGAAGTGGTGGAATACAAGAGCCAGGATTGGGAGGATCCAATCTATTATTAACCCTCTTTTAGCAGGTAATGAACTTCTTCACCTAGCTTTCAATGAAAGTCTAATTACAAGATCCTGGTGGATGAAGTCAGGTTGAGGAAGAATGAGGCGGAAGAAGTGTGTGTTCTGGTTACCAATCCATCTGCATGGTTGTGAATTCCAGCACATAAGCGAGTGGACGTATAAGCAAGTAATAAAATATAGATATTACCGGTATTGATATTGATTATATATTTGAATTAATAAGTTAATTAAGTAAAGTAAGAATTTCTTATTAAGATATTGAATAGGGGTTAAAGTCAAGTATGAATTGAATAGATATATATCTAGATTTGAACCTATTTTTTATAATATATATCTTTGTTTTATATTTATATTGATTATAGAACAATACCAGGAGTATATTTCTTTGATTCACTAGGCGGCAATCAAGGGGGTTTCTCTGATTGAAGCAAGGGGTTGGTGAAAAACTTATATTTAGCAACTTCGATACTACTACAAAAAACAACCAAGGTAGACCCTCCATTCACTCCTCCTGGCCTGGAACATCCCAATCACCGGGTCACACAATCAGTTTAGGAGCGTTGAGTCAGAGACGAGGTTCACCCCTGGAATAGATTGGATATTCTTTCTGCAAGTCAACACAATTCATGGCTCTGTATAGCTCAGGATTGGCAGGAACAATCTTCCAATTCCAGCTCCAATTCCAGGGTGATCTTTACAGGTCAGTTATGAATGGAATCCATTACTAATTAGTGGCATTATTTCCCCCACTATTCACTCCTCTATGAACTTTGCATCAGATGTCAATCCTAGGATCTGATTGGCCTTGGGAAAATCATTATACTGGTAAAATCAGTGAAGACTCGGAGTGAAGCGAGCGAATACCCATCCCGACGGAGTGAAGCAAGGTTAGGAAGCACAACTTTGATTAAGTAGGGTGAGGGCTTTGAGCAAAGGGTTCCTTCCTGCACCAGCTTAGCCAGTTAATTCAGTGAAGGGTTCATTCCAAGATTGCTCAATTAGGGTAATGGATTGCCTCAGTGTGGTAGTTAAGGGGGTCGGATCAATTACTCTAGTGCGGTGATTTGGTTCCTATGAACAACTTGTTCCAACCCCAGGATTGCGAATGGGGAAATTTCACATACTATTGACTGCTCTCAGCCAAGCTAGATTACTTACAGAAAGAATCCACTCCAACAATGAATAAAAACTGATTTGCTTTACTTGACTTTAAAAACCAAAAAAGTATCATTATAAATCAACACCACCGCTCGGAACTACCTAAAACTCCAGACTCAAACTCTTGCTATTAATTCACTGATTTGAAATCCTCGAGGCAAGTAAGTATCCAATTAAGATATTCCCGATATTGATATTTCTTATATATTTTCATTCATAAGTCAATGGAGTAATAATATATTCAGAAGGTATTACCGATATTGATATTGATTATATATTGAATTAATAAGTCAATTAAGTAAAGTAAGAATTTCTTATTAAGATATTTCCGGTAATTGTCTAGAAAAAATAGAAATATGCTTTCACCTCTTTTTTATGGGGTTTAGTGACAAAAGACTACTCACATTTACCTGGACTAAAATGGGGGATGTAAGTTCAGGGTGGTATTTAGTTCACGATTTGGTTTCCACAGGTTCCAAAGTCAGGGTACGATTCCAAGTATGATTCCGACGTGTGGGTAGATCCTCCCAGCTGCCAGGTGTATGTAGAAGTGTCTTTGGTTAGTAGTTCACCTGAATCCCACCCATGGGAAAGAGCATTGGATGAAATAACCAGGTATTACCCAAGTCCAAGTCAGTCGCAAGGATGTAAAGTCCGAGGGGTTTAGTGAACAAAGACTACTCACATTGTATATATAATACCTGGGTTGTTCAAAAAAGGGTGGAGGAAAGGGGAGTTGGTTCCAAGGGAGGAGAACTGATAAGTACAAGGTAGTTGATGGGAATTTGGTTTGGTTCAATCTTCCTCGGGGTTTGATTGATGATGATATTGACAACACAAGCAATTAACCTAGAGGTTTGAGTGTATTCTTGATTTCACAAATATAGCCTGGAATCAGGCGGGGGAATCAGCACTTTAGAAGGGAGAGGGCTTGGCTCGACCAGAAGAAGTGAAACTTTAGCAAATCCACGGGGAAGTGAAGAGCTCCATGAGTCAAGCAACTTTAGGCAGGGTGGAAGTAGGAATTGGCGCTGAGACTGATTGTACGGGAAGAACCACCAAGTGTTTACTTTACCATTTGATGCCGATGCTCCACCTCCATGGGTAAGTAATTCATAAAGGGGATGTAAGGTCAACAACTTAGGTTTTAGGACCTGGCCGTAGGGAGCACTAATAAACCACCCCGAGGGTGCCATTTAATGGAGTTTAGGTCTGAGGAAGCGGAGAGGAATTCATCAGATGCATACCATCCCGATCCCGGTGTAGTAAAGTGTATTCTTCATAAACATCGAAGCCAGGTAGAGAGGGAATCTTTCTTTCTGAAGCTATGAGTTGGAGAACTTCCAAAGGCGGATTCTTCATCAATCAAATCACCTGGGACTAAGACCCTAGTCTTTCTTTATACATACACAGGGCAAAGAGCGGGAGTCGGACAGGGCAATTCATCAGGGATAATAAATGGGGAAGAAGCGGGTGTAATGAGTATGAATCAGCCGGTTCGGGGGTTTATCCAAGGGGAAATGGCGGGTTGTTACATAAGTGTATTCAGCGGTTGGTTCTATTTGTGTGGTCCAGACCGAAAGGAGCTTTTTTTGATTCTTCCGCAGTTTGCAGGGCAAGAGGAAGTGTTTCAATTTATTCTAATTCACCAGACGAAGGATTTTTCAATAAAAAGCTGACTAGGCTAGTTGAATCAAGTAGTTTGCACACCCGGGATATTCAGTTTTGAAGGTTCGGCAGGAGCTTCCCCAGCAGAGGATAGTTAACTAGTAGAGTTTGCCTGTACTACTTAAGAAAAGCTCGGGGATTGGGAGGAAGGAGTTAATGGGTGCTAGTCCGAAAGCAGAGTCGATGCTATTTATGGCAAATGGCAGTTCTCTGAAGTCAAGAGAGAGCCCCCGCGAAGGAGTGGCTGGTTAATCTCCCGATTCCACATCTGATGTAGGCCCGGTTGTTGGGAGGTATGTGAATCTCCAGTCCCGATCAGGCCAGCAGATTTAGTGTATATCTTCGAGTTCCCCAGAAGCCGAGTTAGGGTCCGATAATTATAAGTGGTTGCTCTCGAGGATTCTTCGAGTTGCAGGTAGTCAGCAAATCCTGTGGAGTGGAGTGGAGTGGTAAGGTATGAAGCGGTTCGGTGTGTAGTAAGGCTTTCTTTTATTTAGTGCTTACGATTCGGTTGATAGACTAAGCTGGTGGAGTAGGGGTTTAGTCTTCGGCATATGATGAGGGGGTTATGCTTCCCATCAATCCCTGGAATGAATATACTAGTCAAACTAAAGCTTCGATAGGAGACTGAAGTGAAGGCCTTATGCTATACACTAACCAATGAACTGAGAAAACGACATGAGCAGGTTATTTACCTCGGGTGTGGACATTGGGTCTCTTCTTAAACACTGAATTCAAGGGCAATGGGTGACCCAATTTCAAGGAAGGGTCCTCGACCCGGTCGATACAACTAGATGAAACAATTCTCTTGTATGTGCAGATTCAGGGAATGATGTACAAGTTCAGCGATCAAGTAGGTGAATTGATGAAACACTTTCCCCGGCCTATTAGTATAGTCCTGGGAGAGTTCGAATTGGGGTAGTTTCCCTGTGGAAGGGAAGTAGGCTGAGTCCAAGGGTAGTGATTCCAATCCCAGGTATGAAGTAAACAAGCATTAGAACAAGCGGTTACTTAGTTAGAATCGATATGGTGTTTGTTTTAGAGATTGGATCCCAATATCTACTCATTTGAAGTAGGCTGGGGCCGGGGAAGACTTAAAGTATGATTCAACAACCAATCCCGGGGGTGAACCAGATGCCATGGAATGATTCAGAGACTAAGGCTGGATTCCGACCGGAGGTGAGTGTATGAAGTGCAGCTTGCAAAACGAGTGAGTTGAGTTAAGCTCAAGCGAAGTGAAGTGGAACGTAATGAGAAACTCGCCTATGAACGAACTGCAGTGATAGTAGAACGAGTTGAGTTATGCTCGGTGCATCGACTACCAAAACATCTGACTTACACCAAGGACTCCCACCTCCAACTTGCACCAGTTCGTAGATGGGCCTCAGCAAGTTATGCAGTGGATTCCAGCCAGGCAAGAGAGGATTTGGGGTAAAGTTCAGCGGAAGTTAGTATCACCAGTTCATCCAAGCCATCATGAGTTTTCTTCCCTAGTGAGTTAGTTAGCATTTGCTTTTCATCAGTGAAGAAATAGAAAACCCGCCTGGGCATTAGAGTGGATTGGTAAAGCTAGAGGCAGGTGATCCGCTTGGGAATGAATTGACTTGTGGTAAGGAGCAATTGGGTCCGAGGTTGTTGGTTTGGCTAGTGTTTACCGGGAAGAAGTTGACTCTAGTCCTTACCTAGGCACTTGAAGGGGACAAGAAATGACCCGGCAGTGTATTTAAAGTAAAGGAGTCTTTCACCTAACCTCAGTAAGCAACCTTAGCTTTAGAGCCTGGGAATTCCACATATTCATCTGAATAATCTTAGGGGTGGAGTTGGGGTCATATCATACTACTGAAGCAGTTGGGGATGCGGTAGTCGGATCTATCTATAATACTCTTTCCCCTGGCAAGCGGGTGCTACCTTGCAATACTTAAAGCCGGCCACGAAAAGAGGGAATGAAGTTCCGAAGTTAATAGAGCTTTTACCAAAGAATCACCCTAGGTAGTTCTTATTTATTGTACCTCATCCAGGGTTTTCAAATGGGGATGGTGCTTTGGTGCTTCAGATTTCAAGGGGAAGACTCTTTCACCTCACCTGGGTGGCCTGAAGTTGATAAACAGGATGAGTTAATGGGTATGCTTTGAGTGGGTCACATTAGAGATTTACTCAAAGGATGGGCCTGGATGACTATCATGAGGGGGAGAAGTGGAAAGGATTTGTGCCTCGGGGTGGGAAAATGGGGGAGGGTGAGAGATGCAAGGTTAGAGGGGTGGCAAGACTCCTTCCCCTCCCTTCCCCGACCGAGGATACTTCCTTAACTGCGAAAAGATTGCTGACGCTCGGTCCTTCACTTGCAGTGGCAAGGCAAGAGGCACCACCACCACGGAAGTCACAGATGCATAGGCCACCACACATTCTCTGCATAAGTATAAACCCTAAGCCCTCCTAGTGTGAAGCATCACTGTATACTAGGAACCCTCCCATTGTATCTGGGATACTCAATACTGGAGCTATGCTGAATCTCTTCTTTCCATACTGGAGCAGTTGTGGTTCTTAAGTAATGGAAAGTCTAGCTCTTGTCTTCTCACATTTCTCTACTCATACATGCTTGCTTGACATCTTTCTGTGTAAATCATTTGGTGAGTGTGCAATTCTTGAGAAGGATTTGAGAGAGAAAGATTCTAACAGAGGTGGATTTTCCCACTGAAGTATAGCTTCAACAAGGTCTACTGCCATGCCCATGCCTGACACCATGGCCCCTACCTCACCTAATAAATTAGAAGGCAGCGGCTAGCTACCTCTTTTAGTTAAAAGAAGGCAGCACCTCTTTTAGCCAGAACTCACATTTACTGGCATACTACCAATCCTAGATTCTTTCTCAAGGTTTCTTTCTACTTCAGAAAGTGGTGCAAGGTCAGGCCTACCAATCTTAGGTGTGAGGGAGTAAATCAACACATCATCTAGAAAGACCACCGACCATGCCATGCCATGTAAAGGTTTGTTCATTAGAAAGTCCATAAAGACTACTGTCGGGCTGGGGCCTTGGTGAATCCATCACTAGAGAAAGTAGTCATAGTGCCTCTATGGAGCTAGAACATCAGGAGAGAGGTAGAATGAGTGAGGGGCATGATCTGATTGATAAATGGCTGGCTTTACTTTCAGCTGTCTATCCCTCAAGTATAGTGCTTGGAGAAGGTAGTTGCTTCTTGTAGCTGGTAAAATCATCCATCAATCTGCTCAAGGGCCTACTGGTTTAGGTAAATACCTAATGTGTTCTCCTACTAGGGAGATCATTTTTGGAGGGGAAATGATGCGTTTTTGGGATCTTCGTGCTCCTTGGTTGGAACCTCTAAGGGGTCCAAATGGTTTGGACTTGAGCAGGCTAAAAAAAGACATACAACCTTGGCAAGAATGACGTTCGGTGGAATATAGACTCACTCTCCTTTAGGTTTTTTCAATTTCGTGGGTGGTGTAGCTACTGAGATTAATGCAGTCAATTATGTCTCCCTTAGAAGTTGGTTATCTACCTCTCATTTTGTTCTAGGATTATTCTTTTTTGTGGGTCATTTATGGCATGCAGGAAGGGCTCACGCAGATGCAGCAGGATTTGAAAAAGGAATCGATCGTGATTTGGAACCCATTCTTTCCATGACCCCTCTTCATTGAGATTGATTTTCTATTTTTTTTTTTTGTTTTGCCTCAGCTATTCTATCCCACCTAGCCGAGCCATTCATTCTTTGTTCTCGAAAGAGGCTAGGCCAAACAAAGAAAGAAACATTTCATAAGCAAAAGGAGAGAGAGGGATTCGAACCCTTGATAGTTCTTGAGAGCTATACCGGTTTTCAAGACCGGAGCTATCAACCACTCAACCATCTCTCCAAGAGACAATCACCATTTTATTCCTATCCATAGTACATAGCCATAGGAATCTATATACTAACGATTTGTAGATGCAGCACCCCACCCTAGAGGGGAATCTAGATTTCGATGTATCCATCTGTATATGGATTACAGTATGTATATCCGTACATTTAGGAAGTCCATACGAAATTTTGCTAAACGCATTTCATGTCTAAATCGAAATCCAAGAAAGAGTGAATGGTAATAAGTTCTTAAGAATCCATGGAGGGATTCCTGATGAAATCCTTCCACGATGCATTTCATCCCAATTTGGACTCAGTGAGGGATCCAATGGTATAGTTCATTTGTTGGTAGTTTGGAGGATTACAAGCATGATTCTTGCTTTCCAATTGGCTATTTTTGCATTAATTGCAACCTCATCCATCCTATTGATTAGTGTACCCATTGTATTTGCCTCTTCGGATGGTTGGTCAAGTAATAAAAAGATTATATTTTATGGTACATCATTATGGATTGGATTAATCTTTTTGGTAGCTATCCTGAATTCTCCTATCTCTTTAATCTCTTTGGTTTGGTACCAGATCTAAATATAGATACCTTTCCTTCTCAAAAATGTAGATTTTGAGACAATGGAAATGAAATCAAACCAAATTTCCTATTTAGGAGAATCATCAATTCTAATGAAGTGAAAAAGAAAAGAATAAGATTTCAGTCAAATTGAAATGGATTTTCCATTTCCAATATTCTATTCATGATTAGGATTCTATTCATAAAGAGGAATAGGAATTCTTCTTGAATTCATGGAAGAAATCTTCCTGAAGAAATAGGATCCAATCCATATCAAAAATAGATCTATCCAAATGGATTTCCCTATTTTCATAAATTGAAATCAATTTGGATATATTTTTTAGATTTGGATGAAGATAAAGTCGAATCCTTTTTCACTTGATTTTTGGAAATAGGAAATAATTTCATTGTTCTAAATGGAATTTGCTAGGAATAGAATCAAACTCTGATTCAGAATCCCCCTGAAAGAGAAGATCGTTCCTGGCCCTACATAAATAGGATCTAGATGCATATATATCATATATGTCATATATGATATATATGCATATATGCGTGGACATATGTGTACGTATCAGGAATGAAGAAAATGCGGATATGGTCGAATGGTAAAATTGATCCTTGCTAAGGAGAAGATGCGGGTTTGATTCTCGCTATCCGCCCATGGAATAGGATCAAGAATTTGGTATAATGGACTCTGATAGTCTCGTAGTTTTCACTTTCCATTTTCTCATCCCAAGCTAAAACCAAAATGGTCATTCATTACTAAGTAATGAGAATCCCATAAATCGATTTCCAAAATCCAATGGTGCGGAGATAGGATTTGAACTTGTGACCTCAAGATTATAAGCTTTGCAAGCTACCAGGCTGCTCTACTTCACCATGCTAAGGAGCTAGGAATGAATGGGCAAAGAAAGATGGGATATGCCCCTCTACTATATCCATATAAACAGTATAGTCCATTTATATAGAATGGTCAAGAGGCCCCCCCTATGATCATAAGTCCTAGAGATCCATACAAAGTGTAAACAGTATTGGGATCCTTACCAACTTGATCTTGTTGCACCCTGTAACAAACATGCATGAACCATTTATCAAAGTATGTGTCCAAATAGTCTAAAGTCTTGATAGTTAGCTCTAGATCTTCTGGTCCAAAAACAACGTCGATGAAGATGTGTAGGTGCACTGGTACGTGGTGAGGATTGCAATTTTTTATGAACTTCCCATTTTTCAGCTGGGCCGGCGATGACACTTTTTTTATTTCTTTTTTTGAGGATCGACAAATCCACTGATATTTCTGTTCTTATTTTTGCCTCTTACTCTCCCTCTGAATCCAACTTTTTCTTGCCATAATATTCAGTTCCTATTATTCTCAATGATAAAGTTCGGATCTTGGATGTAGAAATAGAAGAAGGTGAGTTCACCTTCCTCATCGAAACCAATGCAATTGGGACTGATATAGTGCATCAAAAAAATAAGGAAATGAATAGGAAGAAGAATACAAAATCACACTTATGGGAATCCAAATGGGTTTTGTTGTTGCTTTCATAACAAGTATTTTTTATTTAAAATCCTATAAATCCTAGGCTTATACCTATATATATATATATATTCAATTCATACTTGACTTTAACCCCTATTCAATAGATTATTAATATATTCTTACTTCATTTACTTATGAATTATAAGCTTATAATAAGAACAATCAAAACTATTCAATATCTTATTAATATATTTTTACTGAATTTACCTAGCTTATTAATTAGAAGGACCCTTAACTTTGAAGTGAAAAAATGAGGTGAAGTAAATGTTTATTGGTAGAGCTAGAATTACCCCTACGGTTCAATTCGGGTTAGAATTCATAAGTAGAAAGGGAATCACATATGACTATCGCAGCCCTATCTCACAAAGAATGATTTTCAGCTGGGAAGTCAAGCTTGTTTCAGCAGGCTTGGTGAATAGAGTGAATGCTTGGATTGGAGCTAAAGTCTAGTCAATCAATCTCTTCTAGGGAGGATGGTATTTGTCTATAATAAATAGAAATAGGCTTTCACCTCTTTTTTACGGGGTTAAGACTAAGCACATTGGGGCTAAGATGGGGAATTGAAAAACGCTAGGAACTCCGAGTACTAAGATCGTCATTCATGGATGAGATCTAACATAGGCTAGGGTCATAGTCACCTGATAGTCACTCAAGCACACACGATGCTACTATTAAAGTCAAGTATGAATTTCATATATATATCAATAGATTTTAACCTATTTTTTATTCAAATCAAATCCAATAATAATAGCTCCATAAGTTCATTCATAGCTTTAATAGCTCCATTACCAGCTTATAATCGTATGATTGAGGCCGGTCATCGAGGGATGGAGTCAATCAAGGGGGAACCTGAGCTAGGAATATTAGATGCTTATCTCAGACTTGGGATGTCCTGAAGTGAGAAACGTTGTTAGAACTCCACAAAGTACACGAAGTGCACATAGTTCACCTCTTTGTTTCCAAGTGAGGTGTTGTTCTACGGCTTGAGACCTCATCGGCCAAACTCGAGGTTGGGGAATGGTTTGATTAGAGACCCCCAAGTTACTGTTGGTGAGTATTGGACCAGAGTTAATTTATCTAATGATTTTCCCAGGTCGAGATTCATATTATTAATGAACAGCTTCTGGTCTCTTTTTGGCTTTTCATAGCAAAGCGAATCGTAGCGGAGAGGAGCAAAGCAAAAGGCAGCTTTATGGCTAGTTCCCTAGGGGATGAAGCCTAGGGTTAATAACCTTGTTCCCCAAAGCATGGAATTCAAAGGAGCTTTGTAGTAAAGTAAAGAAGGAAGAAGTCAGACAATCAATAATCCACTCCAACCCTCAAGGGTATTTCTGAGTGAATGGGTATGGTCCACATATATCATTATGAATTGAGTCTTCTCAGAATAAGAGAATTCTATTATTGCAGCCCGGGGAGTTCCTATTATACAGCCCACGAAGTGAAGAGTGTGGTTTCCTGGGATTAGTTTTTTCAGAACAAGTGTTTAGACTCTTCTAACCCCACATCAACCGGATTGGAGCAAGGGTTGAGCTTGTATTAGATTCCCGCCCAGGCTGAATGAAAGCCTAGGTTTATAAACTACATAATGACTTCATACTGGTAGTTCATTAGCTCCAATCACATAATTCCCTCTGTCCTCACTCCATCCCTCTATTCTAGGCTTGGAACATTAATAATACAATATGCATGCACTCGGGAACAACCATTTCTGACAAGTCGGGTTCAAGTGTAAACTCCAGCTTCAATCAGATCCCCTTCCCTTAGTCACGCCCCTAGGGTTGTGAAGTAGGTGTACGAATGGAAGTGAGAAGGTAGTCTTTATAGGGAATAGCTCAACCCACCTCGTATTATTTGACTAAATGCTCCGACACTTCTGTAAAAACCCGGTAAGTAGTAAGGGTCTTTGATCCTCGGCCGGGGTTGCAGAACAAGCGAATGAACTACTAATCCCTAATCTCTCTCCATTGACCCTTGCCGCCAAGCCAAGCTACTTTACCTAGCGAATCAGTCTTTCAGAAGTCTACTTCTCCTTGTATTTCACTTCCTTCCTCCCTTAAATCCTGCTAACTATAGTAATTTATTATCAGTAGGTAAATTGCTAACTAGGGGAGGCCTAGTCTTTCTTGTCTTGTCCCGAGTAGGTTGGTGATTAAGTCGAGGGGTTGAGAATAGATATTAATAGTACTCATCGAAACCAATGGGAAAGTGCAATTTCTTAATGTTAGTACGAGATCGTTGAACACCTCGCGGTGCTTACACCTCTCACTTATTGAAGTTCTATTCAAAAGCCTCGTACAAGAACTTGTATAGAGAAGAATTTCCCACGATGCAGTAGTTCTTCCATACCAACTTAGCTTCCTAGTGCTGCTATTGCCATAACAACCGGTACACAAAGGGTTGGCCCAACCTAGTCCTTTTGTACTAGGGTTGGCTCCTCGCAATTCTCCCTTTAACACCAACGGTAGATAGGAACCAAATTGTCTCATAACATTCTAAACCCAACTCATGTACCACTTTCATCGGCAAACAATCGAACCCTTGGGACCTTCTTCAACCCCAGGATGTGATGAGTTGTCATCGAGGTGCCAAACGACTCCGTCGATAAGAGCACTTGGGAGTCATCAGCCTGTTATCCTTGGCATACCTTTGATCCATTGAGCAAGAGCCCTTCCACACTGGACTCCCGGATCACTTTGGCCAACTTTCATCTCTGTTCAACCTATTGGTCTTACAGTCAAGTAGGCTTAAAGCTACCATTCTACTCATGAGAAGAATCGACTCAAGAAATACCTACCTTTTCACACCTTTGTTACTCTTTAGGAGGCATCCACCCTAGATAAACTACCCACCTCGTAGTGTCCCGCCCCCTGGAAAGAGGTTAGGCATCTGTCAAATGAAAGAGTGGTCTTTCGAGATTGGTCATTGTGTGTCACCACCTCCCACCTATCCTACACATTTGATCGACGATTGTCACTATGAAGCTATAGTCAAGGTGCATGGGGTCTTACCGTCTAGCCGTTGGTACTCCGCATCTTCATGGAGAATTCAATTTCACCACGTCCATGTCAGAGACAACAAGGCAGTCATGACACCATTCGTGCAGGTCGCTACTTATGCGACAAGAAATTTCACTACCTTAGGATAGTTAGTGTTACTGCTACCGTTTATCGGGGCTTCCATTCAAAGCTTATCACACTTCTCCTTCTGACCTTCCAGTACTAAGCAGGTGTCAAACTCTATACATCATGTTACCACTTAGCAGAGTCCTGTGTTTTTAATAAATAGTTGCTACCCACTAACCTGTGCCGCTTTCCCCAACCTTAGAGGAGGGGAGAGCACCCCTTTTCTCAAAGTGACGGGGTCATTGTGCTGAGTTCCTTTGACATGGTTCTCTCGATGCACCCTAGTATACTCTATTTGTGAGCTAGTGTTGATTTGGGGTACGATCAGTTCACCGGGTACCCCCTAATTCGAAGTTTTTTCCTGGAAGTGTCCACCCTCCTCTGTTGCGACTATGGCAGGGTGACTCTCCCTAATTTGAGCGAATAGAGAGAGCCCTCCTCTGGGGGGCTTTGATGACTTGTGGTAAGTTGGCATGGCTTGTGGTAAAGTCAAGCTCTTTTGGCTGAGCCATGGCCCAATCATCCAATTCGCTCCAACAGACAGGCATGGTTCAGTAGTCAAAGCCACTTTGTCACTTTCGTGTAGCCATCGGACTCTTAGTAGGGGCCTTTTGCTTTAACTATCCTTAGGGACCAATTCACTTTGTGTAGATTGACTGAACATAAAAAGCCTTCCACTGGCAGGCGATCGTGTTTTTCATAGGATTTCTCGTTGCTCATGTCAGCATTCTCACTTTTGATATCTCTAGGTCTTGTAACCAAAAACCTTCTCCGATTGACAGAACATCCCGCTACTGACACAAATAGTTTGGTCTTGTCGCTTCGGTGAATCACTTGAGCCCCGATACATTTTCGGTGCAATGGATCCCGACCAGTGAGCTATTACTCTTTCTTCAAAGGATGGTTGCTTCCAAGCCCACCTCTTGGTTGTCATTGATCGATCATTGCCTTTTCCACTAAGTGATTGCTTAGGGACCTTAGCGTATGATTTGGGTAGTTTCCCTCTCGACTTTGGATCATAGCACCCAAAAAGTCTATTTGTACAAACGATGATGGACTGTATTCAGAGTTTCCCTGGGGTTGGTAAAGCGAAAGCCACCCGGGACCATTGAGTGCTCTACCTCGGGCCATCGACAACATACGCTCTACTTAAATAGATTTCTTGAAAAACTAGCTATATGCGATCTTGGTTGGCCTTTCACCCCTAGCCACAAGTCATCCCCGTATTTTACCACATACGTGGGTTCGATCCTCCAAGGCCTTTCCGAAGTCTCTTCAACCTGCTCATGGCTAGATCGATCGGTTTCGGGTAAAATAGGAAGAACCCAAAGATGGAACCTTTGGAAAGTGCCTACACCTAATGGTAAGCTTAAGACACTGTTCCCATTTCCTCACTAACGCATCATGCAAAAGGTATGCCATTAGAGTGAGTGCACCTGTGCTCCGCTCCTTCAACTGATTGTTTGCATCGGATTTCAAGTTCTCTATTACACTCCCTGATGGGGGTTCTTTTCACCTTTCCCTCATGGTACTTGTACGTTATCGCTCATTGAGGAATACGTCAGGCGTTAGAGGGTGGTCCCCCTTTCCTGCATAAAAGAGATCATCATTTGAACACGTCGCATTTGACTAAGAGGGATCAAACCATGGGAATGAATCTACAGGGCTATCATCTTTTTTGGCCAGATCTTCCAACCTTTTCCAATTACAGTTCAGTGCCCCGTGATGCTACTTCTCTTTGAGAGACTAGCCGCTTGCCTACGCTTGCGCCCCAGGTTGTTGCTGACTTTGTACGACTCCAGGCGCGCTATGGCGACGGTGGATGACAAAGGGGGCTGCTTTCTAGTTTTTCCATCATCCAATCCAAATCGAATGAAACCGGAACGCCTACTCACTTTCAGCTAGGGCCAAATCCACTCTCGCTTGCTGCTACTAACGAAGTCTCAGTTGATTTCCCTTCCTTTAGCTACTAAGATGTTTCAGCAAGCTAAGTTTGAAAAGTCCAAAGAGTGCAGATGGGACATGGAGCTTGGATACAGTTTCCCGATCAGAGATCCATGGATCACAGACATCGATCTCCCCATGGCCTTTCACCTCTGAAAGTGTCCTTCCTTCTCAATGCTTGGGCATCCATCCAATGCATGATTTTTGATAGCACATACCAATGCTGCAGTTCACACCAACCCAATCTCAAATGATGACTACCAAGCCTCATCTTCTGCAATTAGCTGACCTCTCGAGTCAAAAACAGGCAAGCATACCCACATAGTACTAGTATGCTACGCCCCATGTCGAGTCGGGTAGGCCAATGCCCGCCCTCCCCCATCCGTCGTTGCGAGATGAAAGAGCATGGCCTCCTACTAGCAACCAGTAAAGAGATGCCAACAAGAGTGACTCAGAGCGGCAAAGAGGAGCTAAAAAGCGACACATAACTTGTGGAGTGGAGCTATAAAGTGGTGCTATTCCATCATAGGGTAGTGTAGACTGATCTTTCTCCCATAGATGCTTTCCGTCACATCGATCTACTCCCCTAACTGTCAGTTAAGCCTACAGAGTCTGAGGAAGGTCCCTACTCAGAGGAGCAGGTACAAGAAGGGTAGCAATCAATAGAAAGGGACATGTCACGGGACTAGCATCACTCTCCTCTCCCTGCCAATCCGGTAAATCAGTACTTTATGATTGTAAATTGAGCGAATCAATATGTAAACTACCTTGCAAAGAATAAGCAGATCGATAATCAGGAATCGAGACTCTCCCTCATATCACATTAGCACGTCGAGCTCATCACATTGTAGGGAGAAGAAAGACTCACGACAGCGAGTTTGAGTCAAAAGTGCATTGGTTATGGAAGTGCCCAATTCCAATTATTAGAAAATCCACATGAGATATGGAGGAATAGGCTATGCTCTTTTTGAAATTACGTTGACCAGGTTGAAGCTGCATAAATGATTTCTATCGTTCCCACTATCACAAACCATGGAGAAAATATAGAATGAGCATGGGGTCAAAACTAAACTACTTTCATATTGATTCGAATCAACCCATACACTCCAATTTTTCATAAGATTCCGACCAGAAGCATACATGTACTGTAATGTGCTTCTCCGTGGGTATCTGGTAACCATGTATGTAGGGGTATAATCGGTGATTTGACAGCATAAGCAATAAGAAAGCCAAAATAGAATAGAATCTCCAAGGCTATGGGATAGGATTGATTCGCTAATGTTTCCCAATTCCATATTGGGTTGTCAAAACCATGTAAACCTATACCCAAAACTCCTATCAAGAGAAAAAGGGAACCCCAAGCAGTGTATAAAAGAAATTTGGTAGCCGAGTACAGACGTTTTTTACCTCTCCACAGGAATCAAAGTAAACAGGAATTCATTCAAATTCCCACATAATAAAAAAAGTAAAAGGTCTCGGGAGGAAAATGATCCGATTTGACCGCTGTACATTGCTAACATCAGGAAATCAAACAATTGTGAATCTCGAGTCACTGGCCAAGCCGCTAAAGTTGCTAAAGTAGTGATCAATCCTGTTAATCAAATGGGTCCTGTGGAAAGCCCATCAATTCCCAATCTCCAATGAAAATCCAAAATCTTTATCCTAGTCCTAAAATGCTATTCACCCACCCCCCCTCACTCACTCATTCCGGGTTCAGCTCTATATACGCATATCTTATTACTTTTTTTCATCCTCTCCCAATTGTATTAATGGATCGTCCAATTGGAAATGATAACAAAATACATAGGTCATTAGAAGGAGTTCCAAAAGGCATATACATAGAGTATACCACCGAATTACCTTATTTCCTCTATGGGGGAAAAAAAGGAAGGAACCTGCACATATTGGCAAAACTACAATGATTGTTAACCAAGGAAAATCACTTGTGGTAAATACAAGATACACTTTGATACTACCATAAAAACCTGTACTAAAAACCAATATATTTTTCTGAGTACAGATTTATGTCGGTAAAAAAAGGAATCAAATGATTCAAGTGGAGTTTTTTGGAACGTATCAATAAGCTAGACCCATACTACAGGTTGTCTCATTGGATAAATAAACATGAACACTCAACAAATTTGTTGGATAAGTGGATTCACATCTCTTACAACCTACACAGTCCTAAGTTCTTGGTGTGGAAGCAATTTGCTTAGCTTTGCATCTGTCATGGTAAAAGGTATCATTTCTAACACATCTGTAGGGAAAGCTCATACACATTGAGTACACCCAATACATGTATCATCAATTTTGACTGAATGTGACATGGAATCTATCAATTGAAGTTTTGGAAAGAAATGATTTGTATCTGGTAAAAAAGTCACTAGTCAATGAATTCTATATTATAGGTACCAGACAAATCAGTGGTTTCCCAGAATTTTGGAGAATCTATCCATTTCTGGATATGTTCACAATAAATAAAGATCCAATACACTTTCTTTTTGGTTTCCAAAAAGATGGTAATACTAGTCATACATGCTAATCGGATTCCAATTCGAGAATCTTCCAATTCCTAATATTATCAAGGATTCAAACCAATAATCAAAAAAGAATCCATCATTTTCTTCTATATGAAATTCAAATAGTAGATTCTTCATTCTATCTGCTTCTATGAATATCTGATTCTATGATTAGGACTCTTTCTTCAACAAATTCGATTGATTGATACAAGTGGATTTTTTGTTACGATGAATTGATGAAACAATAGCTAGTCCAATTGCTGCTTCTGCAGCTGCAATGGTAGTTCTATAACCCAAATTGAAAAAAGATCTACTTTTCGAAACCAAAAATTGACGACTATCAAAGAAATCCGAAAATGTGACAAGATTGATATTCACCAAATTTAGTATATGTTCAAGACACATAAGCGCTCTAACCATGTTTCGACTTGTGATCAATCCATAGATACCGATCGAAAATCAATAGGCACTCAAAAAAAGTCAATGCTCAAACATCATTAACTAACTCCTTACCACTTAATCTCGATTTTGTTCCTGAGATTCAAAGTGCTCAAACATCATTAACTAACTCCATCAAATCCTGAGTTGATCCGATCTGTGCAATCTATAGGAATAGGAATGAGCATTCATTCAAACAATTGGATTCCAGAAAAGAATTATCAAACCAAAGAAAAAAGAAGGTATTCATGATAGATCTAATGAAAAGCTTTGCTTCTTTTGTACTATTTTGAGATTGGGTTCTATACTATTTAGATACTACACTTCAGTATGTTATAATGAAATAGGTTTTCAGAATATGGAACGAAAATGAAACACTACAAAAATACATTGGAATTGGAAAGACAAAATGAGTGTGATCCAAATCACACATGAGAAATAATTCTTTGATTTTGGATTGAGAATTCTAATAATTTGTACTTCTTATTGATGAGCCAAACTAATTGCACCTATCAAGGCAACTCAAATAATTATAGAAATGAGTTCCAATGGAAGCATGAAAGAATTCCGTTGATAAATGAATACCCATTTTTTGAACATTACTTATTAGATCTTGTTCTATAATTTGGTTGGATCTTGTAGTCAAAAGAATCCCATACCATGATGTTTCCAGGTTTCATAGTAGTAATTAGGGAAAAAATCAGACTTGTACAGATCAACAAAGTCACTACATCCCCAATAGTCTAAAGATGAAAATGATTAGAATATTTGGAATGATTTGTAAACATCACTGCAAATAGGATCAAAACATTGATAGCTCCCACATAAATAAGGAGCTGTGCAGCAGCTACAAAATAGGAGTTCGATCAAATATATAATTCTTATATACAAACAAGAACCAATCCTAAGGAAAAAGCAGAAAGAATAGGATTGGTAAATCAAACAACTCCTAGGCTTCCTAATATAAGAACGGATCCTAGAAATACTACAAGAATATCATGTATTGGTCCAGTGAAACCCATTCTGTCTAAAGTATGTCTGGATTTCATGACTTTTCCAGATGGAAGAATTCAGGAAAAAAGGAATGAACTTATTTTTGGTTCTTGTATATGATATGTTTCGAATGGAATCGGAATATAGTATATATTTTTTAAGAATGAAATAGACAATTCTCTCCATTCTCCATTTCCATCTTCTTCATGGAAAGGAAACAATAATTCTCAACAATCTATAGTTATTAGTTCTATGTATTGATGAACTGAACCCATATGAATATCCATCAATAGGAAAAGGAAAAAAAAGGAATTTCTTAGATTCTAGAAATGGAAGAATTCGTAATGAATTTGGAATCAAAAGATTTCTCTTCTACTGGAATTGGTTTTGTGTCGAATTTCAAATTGCTTGAATTGTGTAATCTCTAATTACTGACATAGGTAACCGACCTAAAGCAATTTGATTATAATTCATTTCGTGACGATCATAAGTGGAAAGTTCATATTCTTTAGTCATTGACAAATAGTTTGTTGGGCAATACTCAACACAGTTACCACCAAATCTACATACTCCAAAATCGATACTATAATTAAGCAATTATTTCTTTTTCATATCTATTTTCAATCTCCAATCAACAATGGGTAGATCTATAGGACATACACGAACACATACTTCGCAAGCAATACATTTGTCAAATGAAAAATGAATTCGACCATAGATGAATTTGTCATAACGTATTGAATAGTTGCAGGTAAACGATGAGAGTCGGATATGCGTTAGCACAATATACATCTAATATAGACTCATAACTCATTAATGCATGTTTAGATCTAATATACGCATATGTAACTCCTAGATCTCACCCGGTGAATAATTAGTGAGTGATTGAGCTACTAAGGGATGCAAAGTGAAACGGAGGGTTTATTAATTACGTGTAATGAGCTAACAAGCTCATCTTTGTACTACTACAAATGGATGGAATAGGACACAGCTCGTTGACTATGAATGAAGTAGAGCAATAACTCTTAACATATGACTAACTCAACACAAAGTGAAGTTCGTCTTCATCTGCTATGATTCGTAGACTCGCTCGTCTTCGTCTCCTGTGAATGAAGTAGAGCAATAAGTCTTTCCACTCATCTACTTAACAACAACGAAGCTTGAGTGAAGTGAAGTGGAACGAAATGAGTAGCTCGCCTTTGTACGAAGTGCAGCGATAGCAGAACAAGTTGAGTTATGCTCTACGCGTCGACTATCAAAACATCCGACTTGCACCAAAGACTCACACTGTAGACTCATAGCTCGCACCCATGGGATAAGGTCATCATGAAACCTTGACCAATATATCTTGCAGCTTGTACTATTTGTTAACCATAATTCATGAATCCAGTTACTACTCCATAGGGAGCATATTGTAAATATCTATGAAAGAAAGAAGTGGATGTTTCTTTCTCTTGTTTCAGATAGGTTCATATGAATTTCGAAGAGTATTCTATTATTTAGAGTGAAACAAGTTGGGAAGAGGTTGTCAATCATAGATTACCCTGGCGCATAGGGTAGGGTAGTAAAGTTCATAACTCAGCAACTCCCATCTATAGGGGGGATTGGGCTTATCTTAGGTGACCCATATTCCAAGGTCAAAGAAATTTCCATCCAAGATGGAATAGTTGGTCGATTCTCATCCTTGGTTAAGTCCATCTTGTTGTAATAGAAAGAAAAAGGAAAAAATAAGCTTTCACTAATGTAATTAGAATCCCAATTATCCTTCCAAAGATCCCATTCATTTGATCTATTCCAAAAATCTCGGGAATCTAGAGAATAGGTAGAATAGAGAAATTCCATCCACCTAAGTAAAGAACTGTTACAAATAATGAAGAAACAAATAGATTGAGGTAAGAATCAACATAGAATAACCATATTTGATACCTAAATATTTGGTTTGATAACCCACTACTAGTTCTTCCTCTGCTTCTTGTAAGTCAATGTTACAACCTGATTCTCGAATCCCTACGGGACACGAGAATCGGACCGACTCGACTGATCCCAAGACCCAGTCATCCAATGAGAAAGTAACCAAAAGAGCAGTAAAATAAACCACATTCACCATGTATATAACTAGCAGTAACAAAATACAGCAGTAAAGAAAAGAACTACTACAGTATACACTACCACAACAATAAAGAAATAAACAGGTACATAAACATGATGCTTACAATAAAAGAGTACAGTGGTAATAGAAAATAATCACTACAACAGAAGGAAAGGTACAGTGGGTACTACACAAGTAAAACTATTGGGCTCTACTAGGCCCAGCACCCTCTGCAGCCGCCGGCTTTGGCCGCTTAACACCTGGTCCTGAAAAGATGACAAAGGTGACACGTCAGCGAAACGCTGAGTAGAGTGGCAACCAAAAGCTAAGAAAAATAGTAAGGTGGACAGTAGCTATTATATTTTTAATCTCTTTCTTTATTTTCCGTTTACTCATTATTGAGTTATTCCTCATATCTTTCTCTTGATCTCGAATGTTCCTCGTGGGAACGATCTTGATTGCAGTCTTTTCCGAAAAGTAGAAGTAACGCGTGGTGCTCTCTTGGCCGGGAGAATCCCCCATGGTGGTCCTACCCTCAGTCAACCACCCCAAGGTCGCTGGCAGACATAACGGTGACTACGGCACGTGCGATAAACACACGGGTAGCTACCCCGCACTGGCACGTGGTCAGTCATTTCCGTTAAAGGGTGAGCCCCAAAGCACAGCACGGAACCAGTATAGGGTAGAGCCCTCTGAGTAACAGGGGTCCAATCCCTCCACAGTAACCAAACAGGGGTCTTGGCCCTTCACAGTCCGCGCGCCCTCGCCTGACTACCCTGGTTTGCCCAGTGGGCCTAACAAGTCGGTGTAGGAGGGCTAGCCGAACCCCGGGGCCCGTGGGATAGCTAGTGCTCTCCCTACACTAGTAGCTCTCCTCGGTACTGTGTACATGAGGGCCAAAAGTCGGTACAAAGTGGCCAGACCTAACCCCAGGTCCCTGGGGCGGCTAGCTCCGCTCTGCACTAAACAGGGGGACAGTCGCTCTCCTTGGTACTCCGTACTCAAGGGCCAGCTCACTTCCCCAATTCCATTCCATTTACCTCTCAGGAGCTCTACTCCTAATTCCCCGTAGGGTTCATGCTCATTTTTCTTTGACTCAGCCAATTTAGGTTTCATCATTTCAGCTTTATATTCATATAGCCCATGTTCTCAACAATAATTATCCATTCAAAAATAGGCAACTGTTAACCAATTACAGGCAGTTATTGTTTTCCTTTCTACTTTTCCAAGATTGCAATATATATATTCAATCTAGTTTTCCAATCCTAGGATTCATGCCATTCCTTAAGATCTATCGTTTAATCTAGTTTTCCAATCCTAGGGTTCATGCCATTCCCTAGGATCTATCGTTCAATCTAGTTTTTCAGTCCTAGGATTCATGCCATACCTTAGAATCTATTAATTATTTCACAAGTACATAATTTTTGATAAACAATTAAAGGGAGCCACTCTACTCGCAAAATTGGGAGTACTGGGGGCGTGATTGGCAAGCCCGCGTGCCTTCGCAACCCCTAGCGCCGCAACAGAATGGGGTCCTAACACAAGGATAAATTACACGGAGCTACTCAGAACAAGATACAAATACTGTAAACAGGTAGAGGAACTAAATCAGAGAAGAACGAAACTTGAAATGCGAAAAACGGACTTCGAACGGACCCTAAACGGGTCAAAAACGACAAGTCTGCCCAAAATCAGACATCTGGAACATCTTTCAGACGTCTTAAACGATGGCTCAGGTCATACCTTGATCCTGCGTGGTCCTTCAGATGTCCAGAATCCTACTGAACCATCTGCTCTTAATTTCCAGACGTTCGACTGTTACTCCGGACGTTTGGAGACCCTCACCGTCATCTGGTGCTGTGCCCAGACGTCTAATCTGTGTGGGAGGGTGTGCCCTTGCGCCTTCCCGAACGAGACCTGCACACATATGCGATTGTCCTCAACACGGAACAAAGCAAAACCCTTCAGCGGAATGGCTGCATGGCCGTACATGCGAAAGAAGGGAAGGAAAAATATCATACCTTTCAAACGTCTGGACCTTCCTCCAGACGTCTCCTGCGTCGTCTAGACGTATGTCCAGACGTCTGATTCTGGGAAATTTTCCCAGAATCAGGACCTCCTCGCCCTCCACCTACTGCGCATGGCCGTGCCGCGCCGGGCTCGCCTGTTGCCTGAGCTACAGCAGCTCCTCCCCAACACCACGCTCCTGCTGCGCAACCGCCGGTCGGCCCTGGCTGCTTCGACGAGCTCGCACCCTCGTGATCTAGCTCTCTCCCTCTCGCAGCAACCCCTCCTCCCCACGCACTCACGGCAGCAGCTGCTGCTGCCCTCACCCACTCACTCTGTCGCTAACAGGAAGAAGAAGAAGAAGGCGGTGAAGTGAGGGTGAGGGAGAGGAGAGGGGGAGTATTTGAAGGCTGCCATGGGGAGAGAGAGAGAAAGATGCCTGCGCCTGTAGGGAGGAAGAAAGAGAAGAAAGGAGGGTGGCAGTTCAGTCTGCGCACGCATGCACGCAGATGCGATACCGTACGCTAAAAAAATTAAATTCCAGACGTCTGGAACAACTCCCAGACGTCTTAAACGACATTTGATGCCAGGGTCATAACAACATAACAAACTCAAAGGAAGTTTCATCCCCGAAACTTGTGCTAACTAGGGTGAGGAAAAGAACGATATATATGCATAACAAACTCAAAGAGGACCGAAGCCGGTCCGAAAAGACGTACTCGCAAAAGGATCTAGGTACCACTCCCGCATCGCCGCGTCAGTCTCCTAGGTAGCCTCCTCGTACCGCTGGCTCCTCCACAAAATCCTCACTAGGGGTACTTGCTTCCGTCTCAAAATGCGGACGGCTCTGTCGAGAATCTGCACTAGCCGCTCAGGGTAGGTCAGGTCATCACCCTCCTCGACGCTCTCGTGACTCACGACGTGACTGGGATCGGCGACGTACTTCTTGAGGTTGGACACGTGGAACACGTCGTGCACACCAGAAAGCTGGGGAGGAAGGGCAAGACTGTAAGCAACGGGTTCGACCGGCTCCAGGACCTCAAAGGGTCCCACGAACCTCGGCGCGAGCTTCCCCCTCACCCTAAACCGCTGCAGGCCCTTCATGGGCGAAATGCGAAGGGAGACGTGGTCCCCAACCTCAAACTACACCTCTCTGCGTTTCTGATCTGCATGGCTCTTCTGCCTGCTCCTAACAGTGCGGAGTCACCTGTGAATCTACTCGACTACCTCCTGACTCTACCGGATCAGCCTGAGTCCAACCTCCCACTTGGTCCCCACCTCAACCCAACTCAAGGGTGCCATACACCTCCGTTCGTACAGAGCCTCGTAGGGTGCCATGCCGATGCTCGAGTGATAACTGTTATTATATGAAAACTCCGCCAGGGGCAAGTGCTCCTCCCAAGAACCCCTCCAGTCCAGTACACAAGCACGCAAAAGGTCCTCAAGTGTCTGTATCGTGTGCTCAGACTGTCCGTCCGTCTGGGGGTGGTATGCTGTACTGAACTTCAACCACGTCCCCAGGGCCTACTAAAACTCAGCCCAAAACTAAGACGTAAGGCGGGTATCCCAGTCGAATACGATCTCCCACGGAACTCCGTGTAGTCGTACCACATCGCAGATATACCTCTCTGCCAACTGTGCTGGTCCCAAGGTGACTCGGATCGGCAAGAAACGTGTTGTCTTCGTCAATCTGTCAATGATTACCCAGACTGCATCGTGTCCTCGCTGGGTAACAAGTAATCCCACCACCAAGTCCATGGTGATGCTCTCCCACTTTCACTCTGGCACTGGAAGTGGCTATAGCGGCCCTGCAGGCCTCTGATGCTTGGCTTTCACCTTCTGGCACACTAAACACTGCTGCACGAATTCACCCACATCCCGCTTCATTCCCCTCCACCAAAAGTCACGTCTCAAGTCATGGTACATCTTCGTGTTTCCGGGATGTATGGTGAATCTGGAACCGTGTGCCTCAGTCAGGAGCTCTCTCAATAGCTCCTCGTCTCTGTGAGCGCACAAACGTCCCTCATGCACAGCACCTGGTCTGTAAAAGAGAAGTCTCCAGGGTCTCCTGACAGTACTCGGTCACGTAAGGACTGCAAGTACGGGTCGGCCATCTGCCCTGTGATGATGCGATCTATCAGCTCTGTCCTCGTCTATCGCGTCACAGTCACTGCCGCACAGTGCCCCCGTAACTCTAGGGGATGCCAACTGCCCATCTCCTCCAAGAGGCTCCAACTCTGCACCTGTAAACTGGCCAAGTGTGCGGGCGCCTTCCGGCTCAAGGCGTCAGCCACCACGTTGGCCTTTCTCGGGTGGTAGGAAATGCTGTAGTCATAGTCCTTCAGGAGCTCCAACCAACGTCTCTATCTCATGTTGAGCTCCTTCTGATCAAACAGGTATCTGAGGCACTTGTGATATATGAAAATCTTGAAGGTCTCACCGTACAAGTAGTGTCTCCAGGTCTTCAGCGCGAAGACGACAGCTGCCAGCTCCAGGTCGTGGGTAGGGTAGCTATGCTCATGGGGCTTCAGTTGCCATGAAGCGTAAGCAACAACGTGACCCCTCTGCATGAGCACACCCCCTAACCCCTGCAAAGAGGCATCTGTGTACACAACGAACCCGCCACTACTGTCTGGGATGGTGAGCACGGGAGCCGAAGTTAGCCTTTCCTTCAGCTCCTGAAAACATACCTCATAGGCGTCTATCCAAGTAAAGGGCTCGTCCTTCCAAGTCAACTGTGTCATAGGACGTGCAATCTGTGAAAAGCCCCTGATAAGCCGCCTGTCCCAAGAAACTACGAATCTCAATAACCGTACGCGGTCTCTCCCACCTGAGCACTGCCTCGACCTTGGCTGGGTCCACAGCCAAGCCATCCCCAGAGATCACATGACCTAAGGTCACCTCCCTCAACCAGAACTCGCACTTGCTGTATTTGGCGTACAGCCTACGTCGTCTCAGTGTGTCCAAAACCATCTGCAAGTGCTGTCCGTGCTACGTTTGATCTCGAGAATAGATGAGCACATCATCAATGAATACCACCACAAACTAGTCCAAGTACGGTCTCAACACCCGGTTCATCAAGTCCATGAAGGCAGCGGGGGCATTGGTCAGCCCAAACGGCATGACCATAAACTCGTAGTGTCCGTACCGGGTGCGGAAAGCTATCTTGGAGACGTTTGCCTCCTTGATCCTCAACTGGTGGTATCCAGACCTCAAGTCGATCTTGGAGAATACCGTGGCACTTTGCAGCTAGTCAAACAAGTCATCAATCCTCGGCAGCGGATACCTGTTCTTGATGGTGACCCTATTCAACTGTCGGTAGTCCACACAAAGGCGTAGGGTACCATCTTTCTTCTTTACAAACAGTATTGGGGCTCCCCAGGGAGACGCGCTGGGCCTCACAAAGCCCTTCTCCAAAAGATCCTGCAACTGAGACTTGAGCTCTCGCAGCTCAAGTGGTGCCATCCTGTATGGTACTGTGGAGATGGGGTTGGTCCCCGGTACCAGCGAGATCTCAAACTCGATCTCACGCTCGAGCAGTAGTCCTGGAAACTCGTCTGGAAACACGTCGGGGTACTCTCTGACCACCGGGATACTCTAGAAGTCTGCCACAGGGCTGGGCTCTGCCACCACACAAGCTAGGAAGCCCTCACACCCCTGGCTCAAAAGTCTCGCCGCCCGAAGTGCAGAAATGCACCTGAAGCCTCCGTCCACTGGCTGCCCGTGGAACTCGAAAGAAGGCAACTCTGGTTGGATAAGACGATCTTTCTCTTAAAGCAGTCCACCAAGGCGTGGTAAGCAGACAGCCAGTCCATCCCTAGAATTACGCCAAAGTCCTCCATCTGTATCATAATCAGGTCAGTGGGAAGGCTGTGTCCCCCAACACTGACCTCGCAACCCGTGTATACCTCCTCAGCTACAGACAGCTGACCACTTAGACCTCTGATCACAAACGGATCCTCTAACAGCATACAGTCCTGCCTCAAACTAACCGCAAAACTGGTAGCAACAAACGAGTGCGTAGCGCTGGAATCGAAAAGCGTGAAAATGAGTCTATCGGAAACTGAAACCATACCTGCCACCACTGATCCCGAAGCTCTAGCATCCCTGTGTGTCAGGGCGTTGATACGCCCCTCAGCCCTAGGTGCGGACGAAGCAGCCACACACTGTGTCAGACGGGTAGCTGTTGGCCGGTACCCTCCCCGTGATTGCTGTCCTCCTCCTCGCTCCTGGAAACCACGGCCTCCTATTCGCCCTCTAGTGCTCGGCGCGGGAAGCATCTGCTGACCTCCTGCCCTAGACGAGCAGTCCCTCCTGATGTGACCCGGCTAGCCACACTGGTAGCAAAGGGGGACTCGACTCCCACCCTCAGTGGGTCCCTGCTGTCGGCTGGCCAGGTGTCTGGTGCTAGCAGCTGGCCCCTATCGAGGGCCCCCAAAGGCCACTGATGGCCCTACAAAACCTGACGGCTCTCCTGCAGGCGCCACGTGTCTCCTCTCTTGTCGGCCCTGTGAGAAGTCTGGCTGATAGGGCCTCTTCCGCCCGCTGTCAGTATCTCGCGTGGACGGGTTGGTCTCTTCATATGTCATAGTTGCCTCCACCACCCTCGAGAACGTAGGCAGCTTCAAGGGTTTGACATACCCCCGAATCGCAAGTCGAAGCCCCTCGGTGAACCTCCAAAGGTGCTCCTCCTCAGTGGCCACTGCTGTCACTGCAAAGCGAGACAGCTCCATAAAACACGTGTGGTACGCGCTGGTCCTACCATGTCTGGGGAAAGTACTACATGCAGAAGAGGGTGACGAACCGGTCCCAAGTCAGCTCGTCCCTCTCCTATCCCCTGACCACCCTCCACCACCTGTGTGCTGCGCTCTCCAGCTGGTATGTGGCAAAGGCCACGTGGCACTCCACCGGGGGGCGAAGGTTGTCAAAAACCTTCTCGATTTGCTCGAGCCAGTCCTCCGCCTCGGTCGGGTCCTCATCCCCCTTGAAAGAGGGGGGCTTCAGCTTCCGGAACTGTCCGAAAAGCTCGAAGTGGTGCTGAAGTGGAGATGCTGGTGCACCACCAGGTAAGGGAGCCTCGTGCTCGGAAGTGTCAAAGGAAGGTGGGGGAGGTGGCGGCCCATCCCCTCCCCGGCGTCCAGCGCCATGTCTGTCGCGTGGTCCCACAGAGGACTCCCCCTCCGCAACCCCAGGGAGAGGTGCTCGTGGCTGCGGGTGGAGCTCCTCTCGCACGATGTCCCATATCAGCTGGGCGAGGTCCTGGCCTAAATGCCTGGGAGCAATGGCTGGTCCACTGAAACGTCTACCTTAATGCGCCCACCCCTCCGACCTTGTCCTCGGCAGCGCCCGCGGCCCGCCTCGCTAGTCCCGTGTCGAGGCATCTCCTGCAAGGAGATGAGAATACAGAATGGAAACATGTCAATACGAAACGATATCTAATGGAGAAGTCTAAGAACATATGTCAAAAGAAACGTTGTGGTGGCTACTCTAGATACAGACAAATGAATTGGTTATTTTCCAATCAGTTGGTTCACTTCTCGGGACGACCTTGCTCTGATACCATCTTCTTACGACTCGATTCCTGAATCCCTACGACACATGAGAATCAGACCGACTCAACTGATCTCAAGACCCAGTCGTCCAACGAGAAAGTAACCAAAAGAGCAGTAAAATAAACCACATTCACCATGTATATAACTAGCAGTAACAAAATATAGCAGTAAAGAAAAGAACTACTACAGTATACACCACCACAACAATAAAGAAATAAACAGGTACATAAACATGATGCTTACAATAAAAGAGTACAGTGGTAACAGAAAATACTCACTACAACAAAAGGAAAGGTATAGTGGGTACTACACAAGTAAAACTACTGGGCTCTACTAGGCCCAGCACCCTCTGCAGCCGCCGGCTCTGGCTGCTCAACACCTGGTCATCAAAAGGTACAAAGGTGACATGTCAGCGAAACGCTGAGTAGAGTGGCAACCAAAAGCTAAGAAAAACAGTAAGGTGGACAGTAGCTGTTATATTTTTAATCTCTTTCTTTATTTTCCGTTTACTCATTATTGAGCTATTCCTCAAATCTTTCTCTTGATCTCGAATGTTCCTCGTGGGAACGATCTTGATTGCAGTCTTTTCCGAAAATTAGAAGTAACACGTGGTGCTCTCCTGGCCGGGAGAATCCCCCGTGGTGGTCCTACCCTCAGTCAACCACCCCAAGGTCGCTGATAGACGTAACAGTGACTACGGTACGCATGATAAACGCACGGGTAGCTACCCCTCACTGGCACGCGGTCAGTTGTTTCCATTAACGGGTGCGCCCCAAAGCACAGCACGGAACCAATATAGGGCAGAGCCCTCTCAGTAACAGGGGTCCAGCCCCTCCACAGTAACCAAACAGGGGTCTTGCCCCTTCACAGTCCGCGCACCCTTGCCTGACTACCCTGGTTTGCCCAGTGGGCCTAACAAGTCGGTGTAGGAGGGCTAGCTGAACCCCAAGGCCCGTGGGGTAGCTAGTGCTCTCCCTACACTAGTAGCTCTCCTCGGTACTGTGTACACGAGGGCCAAAAGTCGATACAAAGTGGATAGACCTAACCCCGGGTCCCTGGGGAGGCTAGCTCCACTCTGCACTAAACAGGGGGACAGTCGCTCTCCTTGGTACTCCGTACTCAAGGGCCAGCTCACTTCCCCAATTCCATTCCATTTACCTCTCAGGAGCTCTACTCTTAATTCCTCGTAGGGTTCATGCTCATTTTTCTTTGACTCAGCCAATTTAGGTTTCATTATTTCAGCTTTATATTCATATAGCCCATGTTCTCAACAGTAATTATCCATTCAAAAATAGGCAACTGTTAACCAATTACAGGCAGTTAACATTTTCCTTTCTACTTTTCCAAGACTGCAATATATATATATTCAATCTAATTTTCCAGTCCTAGGATTCATGCTATTCCCTAGGATCTATCGTTCAATCTAGTTTTCCAATCCTAGGGTTCTTGCCATTCCCTAAGATCTATCGTTGAATCTAGTTTTTCAGTCCTAGGATTCATGCCATACCTTAGAATCTATTAATTATTTCACAAGTACATAATTTTTGATAAACAATTAAAGGGAGCCACTCTACCCGCAAAATCGGGAGTATTGGGGGCGTGATCGGCAAGCCCGCGCACCTCCGCTACCCCTAGTGCCGCAACGGAATGGGGTCCTAACACAAGGATCAATTACAAGGAGCTACTCAGAACAGGATACAAATACTGTAAATAGGTAGAGGAACTAAATCTGAGAACAAAACTTGAAACACGGAAAACATACTTCGAACGGACCCTAAATGGGTCAAAAATGACAAGTCTGCCCAAAATCAGACATCTGGAACATCTTCCAGACGCCTTAAATGATGGCTCAGGTCATACCTTGATCCTGCGCGGTCCTTCAGACATCCAGAATCCCACTAAACCGTCTAGACTTAGTTTCCAGATGTCCGACTGTCACTCCAGACATCTGGAGACCCTCTTTGTCATCTGGTGCTGTGCCCAGACGTCCGATCTGTGTGGGAGGGCATGCCCTTGCACCTTCCCAAACAAGACCTGCACACATATGCCACCGTCCCCAACACGGAACAAAGCAGAACCCTTCGGCGGAACGGCTGCATGGCCGTACATGCGAAAGAAGGGAAGGAAAAATATCGTACCCTTCAGATGGCTAGACCTTCCTCCAGACGTCTCCTGCGTCGTCTGGACGTACGTCCAGATGTCTGATTCTGGGAAATTTTCCCAGAATCAGGACCTCCTCGCCCTCCTGTTGCGCACGGCCGTGCCGTGCCGTGCTCGCCTGCTGCCTGAGCTGCAGCAGCTCCTCCCCAACACCACGCTCCTGCTGCGCAATTGTCGGTCGACCCTGGCTGCTCCGGCAAGCTCGTACCCTCGCGATCTAGCTCTCTCCCTCTCGCAGCAACCCCTCCTCCCCACTCACTCACGGCAGCAGCTGCTGCTACCCTCACCTGCTCACTCTCTCACTAACAGGAAGAAGAAGAAGAAGAAGGCGGTGGAGTGAGGGTGAGGGAGAGGAGAGGGGGAGTATTTGAAGGCTGCCGTGGGGAGAGAGAGAGAAAGATGGCTGCGCCTATAGGGAGGAAGAAAGAGAAGACAGGAGGGCGACGGTTTAGTCTGCGCAAGCATGCGCGTAGATGCGAAATCGTACGCCGAAAAAATTAAATTCCAGTCGTCTGGGAAGGCTTCCAGATGTCTGACCAGACGTCTGGAATAACTCCCAGACGTCTTAAACGACGTTTGATGCCAGGGTCATAATAGTCAAAGGGTAATCTTTCACATTCTGCTAGAGAATAAATTAGAAAAACTAGAAATCCAATAGGTTGGCACCAAAGAAGTATAGCACAACCCCAAAAACCATATTTTTACTGCACCTTGACTATATCGATTGTACTTGAACAATTAGATAATCATAGTCGATGATAACATTACTGTTCTCGTCGCTACTCTAGAACCGTACGTGAGACCTCAGCTTCATATGGCCCCTCTATGGTAATAAAGAAATGTAAGGACTCATTCCATATTAACATGAATTTCGCATCCATTGGGTAAGATAGAATCAAAGCATATTGAAGAGTCCAAAATGAAACCGTGGAGTAGAATTCTATCTACTAGAATCAAAAAGAAAAAGTGCTTAGAATTGATCTCATCCCCTTTCTTTTTTTATTTTAAAGACAAAATGTTCAGTAATCATTTGATTTATTCCTTCAATACAATTCTTGTTGTTGTATTAATAATAGATATGGATTTCTACTCATCTTTTTTTATTACGAAAAGGAATTAGACACTAGTTCCTGAATCATGAGAAAAATGCTCTATGTATATGGATGTAGAAAAAAATAAAAATGATTGATCTTTCTCATTCCTTCTACACTTCTAATTTCTTTTGTTCCTGTTCTGCCCAAAATAGGTATTCTGAGACAGAAAGAAAAAAGAAAAAGGATTCATTCATTCTTGATAGTAATTTCTTTCATCAGTGAATAGGAGTATACTCTAGATGGAATTGTGGATAAGTACTGCTTGATCATTTCTACTAACTTCAAGTCCTTATTATGATTCGTTTGATTTAGGTAGAAATACCTAAACTTCTTTTGATATTATCTGCATTATGAATCTTTTATGTATCTTGGTGTTTCTCCCTATCCACTCATTTGGGATTGATTCCGGTATGGTAATACATACAAGACAATGGTAGAAACTCCATATACTTGATCTTTTGCACCAGCTTCAAGACATGATAACGAATGAAACAATCTCAGTCTTGGGGTAAACCGTTTATGCTATTTCTATGGACTTCCCCATTGGAATACAAAAATGAAGATCTTTCTTCAATACATTCCATCTTTTTCCTAGACTCGAAAGATGGGAGGAAAGGTCTTTTTTCACGAATCACACGTAGAGATATTGATAACACACATGGAGTTAATGGTATTGAATAATGGATTGAGCAGCATCTCGTAGACCACCTAAGAAAAAATATTGATTATTCGATCTATACCCTGAACTACCATAAGAAGTGCAATGGAGCAATACTTGAAATGGTGATCCATAAAAAAAACACCTATACTGAGATCGGATCAAACAAGATGATATCCAAAAGTGCAGAATGACTAAATCACTTAGTAGAGTTGATAGAACTGCGATAGCCAGTCCCATTTTTGATATAATCAAATATCTCTGGAGGATATCCTCTTTCAAAAGTAGTTTTGTTCCACCACATCTACTAGAGCTTGAAGAATTCCTATTGAGTAGGACCGGCATATTAAGGTATTTCCTAATCCGTTGACCTGCAGATATTTCTCTTTCTAACCACACAATGACTAGTACGCCTATTGTGATTCCTAATATCAGGATCCCAATGGGGACAAAGATCCATATGAGTTCATAGATCTCTTTTAAGAATTTCGACCCAGAAAAAGAATGGATAGCTTGTACTTCCCTCGTATCAATGATCATTTCAACGATCAACCTCCCACATAATGATATCTATACTACCTAGTATTGGTAGCACATGATATCAACCAATTTCATTCTTTGAACTAGCTGAGGAAGAATTTGCAAATTGATGAAAGCAGGTGGACGAATTTTCCATCTCCAAGGAAAAACACTCTGATCTCCCATTAGAAAAATTCCTAATTCTCCCTTTGGGGCTTCTACTCTAACAAAAAGTTCTTGTTTTGATAATTCCCTATTAGTTGAACGCTTTTTACTAAGGAATCTATATTCCAAATCATTCCATTCCAAATTCTTTGTCTTATCAAAGCATCGCCCTTATAACTTGTCATAGGGTCCCCCGGGAATTCCTTCTAGAGCCTGTTAATCATTTTGATGGATTTTTTCATTTCACCAATTCGTACTAAATAACGAGCTAGTGAATCTCCTTACTACCCTTTTGCCATTGGACTTCCCAATTGAATTCATTGTCACACTCATAATCATCCACTTTATGAAGATCCCATTGTATTCCAAAGGCTCGTCACATTAGTCCTGATAAGCCCCAATTGATTGCTTCTTCCCCACTAATCACACCTATTCCTTCAGCTCGTTCCAAAAAATAGGATTGCGGGTGATAAGTTTTTGATATTCGGCAACTGCTGTTAAAAAAGAATCGTAGAAATCAAAACATTTCTCTATCCATCCATAATGTAAGGTAAAGTAAGGTAAGGTGCTTTTGAGCTCGCTCCCAGGGACCTCAGGTCATCCGAGCGAAAAAGGTGTGAAATGTAGGGGACCTTGATTGAGCTTAAAAGAAGGTTAGGGGTGCAGAAATCTTTCATCATTCATTCATAGGTCGAAAGAAGAGTCGACTTCACTGAACTTCACTCTCAGATCGAGAGACCAATAACATATGTCAAGGGGTGGATGTCTATAGATGCGAGAAATTGCTAGAAGCATCTGTGTGAGACCTTCGATGGTTGGAAAGTTGCGATATTATCTAAGAAGTTCATCTCATATCCTTGACACTACGTCAAACGGGGGGTCTAGGAAGCCCCTCCTCAATCCATCGGTCTCACAGAGTACTAGTCGATGCTCCCTCCACAGTTATCATGATCTTTCTCCAAGCTCTTTTCCCTGAACACTCTCTCCGCGCTCTTCGTCTTTCCTCGATGGAGTGTAAGTTTCATCTTGAGGGTGAGAAGTATGGGAAATCCACCTACCCTCATGCAACTAAAGGGATTTCATATGGAGGGTTTGCTTCCGCAAAAGGTAATGCTGGGTGTCCCAGTTCATTCAGATTCGATCAGTGGATCATAAATGAGCGTAGCTTGACTGACCTCGCACCTGCGAATGTACAAAGTGTACGAAGTGAAGCTTTTTTGTAGTAGAACGAGTGAGCCTATAAGTATACCTCATGTAGTGTAGTATGGAGTTCTAGGATAGGAGTTTAACGAGGGATTACCTGGCCGGTGAGCCCGAAGTGAAATAAGGAAGATCTATTCTACTATCCTGTTTTATGAATATAAGCTTAAAGTAAAGGAGTGAATGAGTGTTGCCTTGGCCGAGTAGCATGAGTGAACGAGCCATATCTATTAGACTATTCTATTGAAATAATCTTCTATAAGGAGTTGAATGAGTTATCCCCAAGATAATGAGTGAAATGAGCAACCATATCTATTATGTTCTTATGTTATAATAAGATTCTATAAGGCAAGGAAAGGAGTGGAACAAGTTCTCCAATGGGGGAGAACGAGTGAAACGAGGAATATTATGATTAGCTTGTAATAAGATTCTATTACTTAGTTTAGTTATAGGAGTGGAAAGAGTGATGCCCTGGCTGGGTATCACAATTGAAACGAGGAGCCATATTCTTATCATCTTTCTATTAAATATAAAATAAGGGGGGTCTGGGGGAACACCCCTAGTAGGTAGTACTAATATTAACTTTAATCTAAATATAACTTCAGGAAAGGAGGTGAAAGAGTGCTACCCTGATCAGGTAGCACGATTGAGCCGACGAATATAATTACCAGCTTGTTTAATATATAACCTTATGGAAAGGAGGTGAGTTGAGTGAGTAATTCCCTAGTTGGGGAGCACGAGGGAAACGAGCTGATAAAAGAAGTGTAATTATGCTTTGTCACCAATTCCTTTAATAACCCTTGAATCAATGGGGGTGGTGAGGTGAACAGGTGAGAGAACCCCTATACTAAAACAAAGGGGTTCCACACACCTACTTACACCACCTCACCTCCCAAAGAGTATGACACTAAGGAGTGAGTGAGTGCTTACCTGGCTGGTGAGCACAAGTGAAACGATCAATAGCCTTAACCTGCTAGCTTGTCAATTCAATCTTTCCTTAGCCTGCCTGTAGCCCGAGGTTATGTCTTTATCTAATGAGTGAATTAGCCTTGAGTTAGGGGTGTTTAGTTCTTAGTTCTTAGTTATGAGCTATGAGCCCTTAGTTCTTTCTTTATCTCATTAGTGACCTAGTTCTTAGTTAACTCAAATGAGGAGAGTGAAGTTATCCAATGGGGGATAATGAGCTATCCGATGAATACTAGCATGTTGGAGCATGGGTCAGAAGGAGTGAATGAGTTCTCCCCTGGCCGGGGAGAACAAATGAACAAGGAATACAATTATACTATCTTTTATAATGAATCTATTTAATAGAGGTGAGCGGCAGCGAGCCGTTCAATAGATATCTAATTCTGTATTGAGCTCAGTATTAGTCCTGAGTTTTGGTGTTATGATTTATACCTTATGAGTTCTATAATTCTATAATATAGAGTGCAACAAGTTCTCCATTGGGGATGGAGAACGAATGAAATGATCACAGGGGGGTTTGGGGGAACACCCCTAGTATCTTATTCTTGTATTAATATAATAGAGTTCTGAGTTAGACAGAGGTGAATGAGTTATCCCAAGATAACGAGTGAACCGATCATTGGAGTTAGGACTTGTATAAAGATAGAGTGGAGTGAGTTCTTCTAGGAAGAACGAGTGACACGATCATGAGTTATGAGTCCTTAGTTCCTAGGTATTCCTTATGGAGTTAAGTTAATAGAGTGGAATGAGTGCTTACCTAGCTGGTGAGCACGAATGAAACGAGGAATAGGTTGTGCACCGATTGAGCACCTTACCATCCTTTTCTCTCAAAATACGAGTTAATTAAATAAGGGGAGTGAGTGATCCCAGGGAGCACGAGCAAGCTGAGTTATGTAGTTCCTGAGCTATGAGTTATGGAGTTTATAGCCTTGAATTGAGTATAGAGCTTTTAGTTCCTAGCCTAGAGTTAGAGGAGGTGAATGAGTGCTTCCTTAGTCAGGGAGCACGGATGAGCCAATGAATAATCTAATTCATTATCTTCCCTTTAATTAGAAGGTCCACTTAGGGTGTTTTAATAGAAGAGGCTTGCCCTCGACTCCTGGATTCCACCTCATGATGAGGACACGAGGAGCCTGCGCGTCACCAGATGAGAAGCAACAGCAGACACTTTGCCCGAATCTCCATCATTGCAAAGCTCCATCAAGGACGACAAAAGATGGGATGGCTCCCCCTCCCCAGCCGCAACAGCTTCATGGAAAATAGACTCAAACATTGGTGGTTCCACCGGGCAAAATCAAAGAGGAAACTGGGCCAGCCATCTTCGAATGGTTCTTCATCCTATCGGAAATAGAAAGTGACAGGTACTCACCAACTCCAGATCCTTTTCATCCTCCGGAGGTTCAAACACAGCTTCTGCTTTGCGAACAAAATGTTTGGCTTGTCCTACTTGTATCAGGTGCTACTGCTGATGGATGAATTGTTTGCTTAATACCGAAATACAGTTGGAAGATGACCATCCCAATTTGGTTAGCTTTCCTTTAACCAACTACCCTTCAGTTAGATATAGTTTTCTATGAGCTAGAGGGTCTCGATTGTCATTTGCTGTAGTGCTATGACCTATCAGCTCATAATAGGTCATCTTTCAATAGATATCGTATGAAGGTGATGAGGGCAGTCCAGCTCCTTCGGACACTTCCTTATTCAATTCAACCGTCAAGTATAGTTGGACTGATTGATCTTGGCACTACTAGTTGCTTGTTGGCATCCACAGATGAACAAGATTGGTTGACTCCTGAGTCATCAACTACTAATCTTTGGATTGCCAAAGATGAGGAGGTGTACTGCTATTGCTGTATGGTTTTTGTCCACCCGTTCACTCGACTATCATGCTTAGTCTGAGGGATGGGAATGGCGTAGTCTATCTACCCTTCTTCATTAGTAGCTGGACTTGGATCTTACTAAGCAACTAGAACTATAAAAAGGAAATGTAAATTGGCTCTCATGCATTCTAGGGTGAACCCTGGCATGGCGTGGTAAAGGCTATAGTCCTTTTTCTTTTGTTCAAACTCAAATGTTGAGAGTTGGCCTCCAATCAAACCACTCCACCTAAAGTAGTGCAAGTAAAGTAAAGTAAAGTAAAGTCAAGCAGAAGGGTGGAAGTGAAGCACTTTAAGATGAAGTAGTGCCTTGAAGCTCCCATTAAGTACATAAATGAAGTGTACGTAGTGAAGTCCCAACTCAACGAGTGAGCTTTCTTTGATTAGAGGAAGAGTTCCACTTTATGGAAGCATTCTTTGGCAAGGTTCTTTGGCAGCCCCGGGGAACAACTGATAAACGGGTAGTTCATTCACTTGTTTCCGTAACTCCAAGTCACTCTTCAATAAGATCAAATCAGATCCAACCCATTCCTTACATATTTATGAAGTGAAGATGGATCCAGTCGTGGGTCAAGAGGTTTGTGATTCCCTCGATTCAAGGCTTTCTTTGATCTTGTTATTTCATTAAGCCAATCAGTGTTGTTCGTGTAATTATCTTGTGATTTGAATACTCACCTTTTAGGCAGGCAAATGAGTCCTCTCTAAATTCAATGGTCCACATATATCAGTATGATTTGAGTCTTTCCATTCTATCAAAGAATAATAAGATAATGAAATTGTGTAAACTAATTACTAATGGGAAAGCTAGCCAATCGAGGACAGATAGGAAGAGGGAGGTTACAATCACATTAATCTGATCTGGAGCCAAATTTGATTGTCTTTGAATGAAACGCTATGAAAAGCAAGCTTCCATTCGTACCCCTGCCTGGCTTAGATTTAGTAGTATGTTAAATTCCTCGGCTAAGAGCATAACCACCCATAGTGAGGTCAGATTCATGAGTGAAAAGACCACCCTCAGAAAGAATCAACAACTTCCTTGGGAACTCCAATTCCAGACTATTCCAGGGGATCACCTGCTTGACCTATTCCTTACTACACTACCCTCTTTCGACATTGGATTGATGAACCCTGCTAATATGAAAAAAGAACCCTCCCTCCTATACGCCCCCTCGCTGATGTGCTTACACCTGAACCGGGATGCACAGAATCAGTTAGTTCAGATACGAAGTAAAGCTTATCAAAGTCAAAGAGAAGAGTTGGGGAACTCATCACTATAAATTGAAACATCTGAACTTACGACACCGGGGGAACTCTCAACTGAATCTGCTTACCTGACTGGGTACTGAAGATTCATTGGATTTTTACTACCTCTGCTCCAGGGAGAATAATCAACCTCAAGCACGATTTTGATCAATTCCTCTCCTCACAGGGGAAGCATAAGCATCACCCCTTGGGGATGGAATATTGATCTTAGGCCCAATATCCTCCTGGGTTGGCTGATTCAGATGTGCAATTCCCCGATTCTGGGGACCCTCTTGTACTTTCTTACAATCCCGGCCTGGAACATCACTTCAACCCTTCCGCTTAACTCAACTCCGCTTAGCTCAACTCCTATTCATCTGTTCACGTAGACTCCCCGGAATCAACCTCTCAAGTCTTTGCCCGGGAACCATTGATCTGATACAAGGTAGTTCGAGTGGGTTCAAGTGTAATAGTGTCCACTCTTGCTTGAACCAAGGAGAAGTGAAAGTCAAGTTCATAGGGGCCCAGGTTTTTAGAAGTAAGGTCTTCAGCTGGTATAAGAAAGTGCTTTGATTCTGCCTGGTCCTTTCATAGAATAGATAGATGTTAGCTTTATCCCTCGAGGTTTTGTTCAAGAAATGCAAAGAGGGAACATCTGGAATCCAAGATTATAGAATTGGAATCCAGATTTTGAGATGAATAGGATAGGGCTATATCGGATACATAATTTCAATGTGAAAAGTTGTCTTCTAAAAAAGGGAATATCGAATGAATAGATCGTCAAGTCTAAGATTTTGGGATTTCTTCTTTTTTTCTCCAAGATGGCAAGGAGAAAGGAATTTCTACAAGAACTGCAAAAGTCCCGAATATCATTTGATAAAAGAAAGAATTGCTATGTCCAACGAATGGATTTTGCTTCGAATCATTCAAGGAATTCATCAAAGAATTCTGTTGATACATTCAAATAATGAAATGTTTCACAAGTATGAAACTGGATTTCTTATCAGAACCTAAAAGTGAAGCTTCGCGGTAGATCCACTGAAACCATGATCATGAGCAAGTGCGTAAATATATTCTTGAAAGAAAAGCGGATATAGGAAGTATCCTGTTGTTGAAACTACCCATATATATATTGTTAAAAATATATTTGTAATTCTTCCATTCTCAATCATACAGACTTGAGCCAAAACAAAAAGCCTTTCTTGTGTTATCCAATGATATATAGTGAGATATGGGTGGCTCAGAACAAGGTATATATCAAAGTAAGGGTTATGTACATCAAAATCCAAAATGCTTGGAAACCAATAGTTCAGTCAATGGATCTTCTTCTCTTTTTCCACCCAATTGGTTTCTATTCACTAGCATTCTAAAAGAGAAAATTACAAATCCTTTCTTTTTACAATCCAATCTCTCTTTTGACTTTGGAAGGAATCCTTTTGATCAGTATGTTGTTTCTTATACACATCTGTCTACACTCTAGAATAGAAACCAAATAGTTAGCAAAAATAGATGATCTTCTCGCGAAATAACCCTTTCCCCCATTAGGCACTAATCTCCTTTTCCGAATTAGATCGGGAAATCATTCCAACTGTTTCAGAACATAAGCTTGTTGCTTTTTGTTTCCCTGGAATTGGAGCTTCGTACTCTATCCATTTATTGACTCGACTAGGGTAATTCAAATTCATTTTCCAAAAATCAAAGCAATATTGTTGTAACAATCAAGGAAGAATGGCCTATCTTCCAAATTCTACACTAAAAATTGGCAGTTAGAATACAACATGCTCTTTTTTCCATTCATTACCTAGGATCAGTCATGGTCTTATAGACTCTACTATTTAAGTAGCTTCTAGACAAATTCGCTGCTTCACCGAAATGTGTAAAAGATCATAGCGGCACTTAAAAGCCGAGTACTCTACTCACACATTGGTAACAGTTACCAACCCAAAGAAATATGTAGATACAATTTGATATAGGATCAAAATCAAAATCAAATAATATAATAATGAGAAATGGATGCAGTAGAATGGTGCGATCCCCGATCATGAAAATAGAACTAGCAACAAAACAAACCCAAAAAGAAAAGTGTTCGAATCCATTCTATTCTATAATAGAAACAAAACAAGATAGATCCAATGAAAATACAAGATATTTCCAAATCAAATCAAATGTCAGACCTCCATTCTCCCTTTTTTATTTGAATTGGAATTTTCGGACATCAATCCCTACGTAAAACCAACCCATATGGGATAGAAATGCATCTATGGACCTATTCATCCATGATCAAATGGAATTCTATTTGTTTAATACATCATTGTCAATAGTTAAGAATGGAATGTCGAGAAACCAAATCAAACTAAAGAAATCCAATCAAGGAAAAGATTTTTGTTGGATTGGCACGATAGAAAAAAAACATAAATCAGAAAGAAATGTAGGTCAAAAGACTAGAAATGGGATCTATTCCATATTTCCCATAGAGGTACAAGAAAGAAATAGAATGAACCCATGCAGTGCAGTAGATTGGTAGTTCGGTCAATTCCTACAACTTTGAATACTAAAAAAGTCCATACCATAAAATAGAAAGTAGGAATAGGGAAAGGGTAAATACTGAGGGTCGACCAGAACTGAAAGCTAGAACCGTCACCCGGAACTACCCTACAATGTGGCTTTACCCTCCTCAAGGTTTTCTAGATCCCCTGCCAAAAATGGGAAGTGCCACTAAGCCTGATCCTCCACTCCTCCCAATCCATCGTATCCCCATAGGACTAGCATAATATCCTCGTCCAAAAAAGCTGTTGTGGGAAATACCCGTAAGATGTAGAACCCACTTCATGATTAGGGCTTCATTCATCAATCGCAAATTCAAGACTCCCAAGCCCCCCATCTCCTTAACTGCAGGAATGCAAACATCCTCCGAGGCCACCGGGGGCATATAGTTATCTCCAGAACCAGAGGCTTACCCGAGATGAATTTCCTTCTAAATGAGTTAATGCCTTTGAGGACAATATCCGATATTCTCATGAGTGAAAGATAATACATCAGTAGTGCGGAGAAAACACTAGAGAGGAGCACCCCCTGTAGATGTTTCTCCATCCTCTCCAATATGGGAGTCCAATCCCTGGCAGTGATGCAACCAAGGGAAGAGGAAAGCCAAGATACTTGAAGGGCACTTGCAGTTGTAGTACCCCAAGAGCTTCTCTACATTGTGCTACCCAATTTGAGGACATGCCAAAAAAAAGGCAGGAATCTTAACTTCTGCAAGCTTTATCTTCAGCCCGAAGGCTTCTCCAAAAACTGAAAGGAGCAATCTCATCGTCCTCTGAGATGGACCTCTCAATGAAGACGGTATCATCCATGTATTGCAGCAGAGGTACCACTGTGCCTCCCTTAGTAGAGCCTAAGCCTCACTTTTAGGACACCTGCCTTATAGAGAGCATAAGAGGCATCTACCAAAAAATCAACTACCAAGATGAACATCATAGGGACCAGGGGGCATCCCTGCCTCACCCCTCCTAGGATTCATCCATCCCCCCTCATGGCACCTATTAACCATGATGGAGCAAGAAGCAAATGCGATGCATGCCTTCATCTAGCGAATCCAAGATGACAGGAAGCCCTGCAGCCTGAGATTAGACCAAAGAAAGTACCAATATAGGAAAAGCTGGGGCAAGAGTAATATAATATAGATGTATCATGCATGAAAAGCTTCATGTTGAGATTGGTGGATATATGTGTATCTTAGATCTAAACATGCATTAATGAGTTATGAGTCTATATTAGATGTGTGAAGTGAAACAGAGGGAACCAGGGTGCAGCGAGCGAACAAGCTCATCTACGCCCTGACGTAGACTCGCACCAACGCATATCTGACTTGACAGCTGCACTTCTACGAAAGAAAATGCTTAAAGTAAAGGGTAGTAAGGTCTGGACAATGACTATGTTTGAAGGATTGATTCATGTTGGTTGCCAAGATTGCTTGAATTCCCATATGCAGGAGAGAGTGAAGGGCTTGATTAGCAGAGATGGTAGCACCCTCATGTTATGGGTGGGTGTTTTGGAGGAAAGAATGGGAAGAAGGAACGAGTGGAGACGATAGCCGCAGCAAGGCAGAAACCGGAGGACCAATAAAGAAATACATGGAGGAGCTTAGAAAGATGTATTGAACTCCTCTTTTCCTTTGTCAATATCGATTTGCCTAATCCTGAGAATGCCCCCTAAGGGAAGATTGATAGGTTGATGAACCCTAATGGGATTCTGTATCAAAGATTGTTGGCCTTCCATACTTCTTCAGTAGGATCTAGGCATCGACTGACCTCACTTCATGAACTTGGCTCTTGGGTCTCCACATCGAACCTAAATGGCTGACCACCCTAGTTGGCGAGGTTATGAGAAATTCCCAGATAGAGATTTGCGCAGTTCTCTTCTATCAAATGGTTGGTCACTTCGTACTTGAGGATGATAGACGATTGTGTAGCAATTTTGAAAGGCAGACGTCGGGGTCGATGCCTGGCCTAGTGTGAGTATATTGGTAAGTAGCTTTCCCATGAGCTCAAAATGACCCTTTCATTCCTAACTAAATAGTAGATATCCACACCTTTCTATCCTGGAGGCTTACCCTAAGGGTGAAAGTGCTAGGTTACTGCTTCTATCAAAACAGCTTCATCTCTTGAAGTTGTAGTTCCAGTTTCCAGATACTATTTATAAATAGTAGTTCTTGAAACTACCATTCAGATTTGGCTTCTTCACCTTTACAATGCAAACCCCTTCCCATGAACTGGATTACTTGGGAGATACCGATGAGTGGTAGTAAGATGGAGATGATCATCTTCGTTTTACCAAATACCCAGCTCCCATTCTATTCCTTCTTCCAGCAGGACTGAAGTTTCGTCCAGGGGGATACAGGGCCAACATCCTCCCTCGCTTGCTTGGCCAATTGCCTATGTTGATGCTCTCCGCTTTCCTTGCTATGCAGACGGGAGTGAAAGAACTACAAATTTACTGACCCTCCAGCTCAATCTTTCCTTGAAACCACCTTCGTTGGGTCGCAGACGTTTGCCCCACTTTTTCACATTTGCTTCTGGGTAGTTTGATCCCCCTCTATAAAGTAGCTAATTACCGTCCTGTCGGTACTACCCTTGAAGTAAACCCACTTACCTGACGGAAGAGAGAAAATGGAAAGAGATTTGTACTTTGACACAATCGAGCAAACTACTACATATAGTTCCAACCCTCACCTCATGGGATTCTCTTCTCTCTTGCCTTCCTTGGAAGATGCCTATCCTTTGCACTTTCCCTCCTACCCAGCAAGTCTGCAAGTCTTGGAGTATCCCGTAGAGGACGAAGACGATGCGAGTCGGATGCCACAAGTCATATGTTACCAAGATGAGCCTTTACTTCATTCAATTACTCGGGTTGAGAGTCTACTTATATGTCTTACTCGCTCTTGACCCAGGATGCACAGAATCAATGATGTTTATTACCTGGGATGATTGTTATATCTTTATTAGCCTAGGTTAAGTGAAGTGAATTAACTACTAGAAAAGAGAAACCTGGGTTTGAGATAGTGACTTCTTATCCTAGGTTTGATAAAGTTCAGTATGAATTCATTGATTGGATTCTGCCTAGGTGAAATCAAGTAATAAGTAAAGTAAATCCTCAAGGCGAGTAAGTAATAAAATATAAATATTACCGGTATTTATATTTCTCATATATTTTCATTCATAAGTCAAGTAAGTAATTAATATATTAAGTAAGTCAATTAATAAGATATTGAATAGTTTTGATTGTTCTTATTATAAGCTTATAATTCATAAGTCAATGAAGCAAGAATATATTAAGAAGATATTTCATAGTTTTTGTTGTAAAAAAGAGAAATGAATTAATATGTTAATACCAAGAATATGAATTCTATTATTCTTATAAGCTTATAATGCATTCACTAAGGTCGTCACTCCACTTCTGAATTCGTATGGGGTGAGGTCTTAGCTCCACTTCGTGCAAAGTGAAGCAATAGCAGTTTCTTAACTTAGTGGATGGAATAGGACATAGCTCGTCTTCGGGGAGTAAGAGAGCTTGTCGACTACAAAAACATACGACTCGTAGACTCGCACTTCACTCTCCTTTGTCCTTAACAAACTGAGTAGTTTCTCGCAGGGTATATTCTCTTTTTTCCTTCGGCACCTCAACTCAAAGTCAAAGCTACTATGGAAGTGACTTGACTTGACTATTCCCGAAAGACACAATCTACTTTTTTTTGTATTGTAGTAGTAGGTGATCTAACCGGTGTAGTAAGGTATACTTTCATCACAGATGTTTGAAGGTCCCTGGTCTATTCACGTCATGTCTGAACTACCCTTTGACTGATTCTCCCAGCCCGCAAACTAGTAGTGCACTCCCTGCTTACTTAGAGGGCTTCCCTTCTTTTCACACCTGCCCTTGAAAGGGTGTACTGCTGCCTGATGAGAGACTGCAGGTTAGGATACGAGACTGCTGGCTTAGTCGATACAACTTGCTTACTTTCAAAAACTACCTTGCCATAAAGCCTGCTTTTGACCTTGTCCTAACAAGAATAGTCTTTTGAGTATGCTGGGAAGGGAAGAAAGTAAGGTCAATTTTCTTTCTATTCTCGTCATCCTATCCTCCAAAAACATATGAGAAGAGTGCTCAAAAGCATATTGACGGTCACGCCCCCTATTAGACTCTTCCTCCATTGAAGCGCACTCACTCTATGATATCACTGGCTTTCTCATACTCGATAGCTTACAGGTCTTAGAAAGCACTTAGGATCGCCAAGGATCTTTCTTCACACTAGCTTAGAATCTGACTTCCAAGATTCGAAACAAGTAGGTGACAGTAGGACTAGGGCTTCAGACTACTCCTACAACGGAAATAGGTTTTCTTAGCACATCAGACTAGAGGAGCTTCATATAACTGGATCATTGGGCACTAGCACTCTGAGAATATGGGATGGGCCTTTTGATACTTGGCCTTTGTGGTAAGCTACAATGCGCTGGTTTGTCGTTATAGCTGCACTTCTACAAATAGAAAGAAGGGGTATAGCACTGGCCTAAAAGTATCATAAAGGTAGTGTGAAGGGAACCCTCAAATCTTCAAATACCAGGAGCGTATTTCCATGCATCATGGACGGGTGGAGCTACTATATATAGCTTACTAGACACTTTTAGAGATCAGATTAGGCACTTCAATGCTGATCTTCGAGATGCATTTGACCGAACTACCCATGAGTTGAGTGGCCTGCGTCAGTGTCCACACCTTCCTCCACACATGAGGGTCAAACTACGCGATCAGAGGAGGTCAGGCTGCTTCATGGATTGCTAAGCTTAGGATAGACCAGGATACTATATTATCGGAGAGTGCAACACCTCTTTAGTATTCTCTTATTGTATGGATGGCTCATAGATGCTTGTAGGCCTCCTTGTTTTTAGAGTACTCGTGGGGTCAGCTTGTAGATTGCTAAGTCATCACAGATATGAAATCCTGACTTCGTATCAGAGAGTTAGAATGCCAGTTTCAAAGTAAAGGTGATACAACAGAGAGATCTATCTTCTAGAGTTCGACGAATCAGATCCTCCACGAAGCGGGGGTGGGATATATGTGCAAATCCCTAGAATTACTTCATTCCTTCCTAAACCCCCCAGACGCTCCCAAGCCCATTTGGATTTTCGCTAGCCTTTGCTATGATAGAGTTTCCAATCATATTTCATAATAATCAATCTTATATATAGGGTCTCAGGTGGGATCCGTGCCTTTCAACCATGCTCTATGGCACAGGTCAACACCTCCCCTCACCAACCAACCTGGACTTCATTCCATGCACACTCCTCTCCAGTCCCTTACTAAACCAGTCGACGCTCTTCAACCCTGCTACATTTTCCAATCAGTCTGAATACCCTACCACATAGTGCGACATGTAGAGGAACGAAGTGGAGCTAAGAAGCGACACATAGCTTGCAGAGTGGAGCAAAGAAGCGACTCGTAGAGAATCTCTTCGCTTCGCTATGAGTCATTGCATCCTAAGATTCTCGATTATGAGAATTCGACAACCTCTTTATTTTGAGGAGAGAGAGAGACAAAGCAGGTTGGGCGATCAGACAAACTTGGCAAATCCTCATCTTTTTTACTTGATGCGAGGGAGGGGGAATGATGGCAGTTCTCATTGCTTGCTACATCTCGCACCAGCTTGCAGCCTATGCTCATACCTTATACCCTTACACCACTTCCCATCATCTTTCGGGGAAGAGCTGGGTTCAAAAGGGAAGGGCAGGACACTGACTGGACTACTCTTCCTTTGTTATATGTCTCGTCTTTACTACCCCTAGCCATGGACCGGTGTACAACCTTTGGTTGACTGGTGCATCTATGGGTGCCCCCAAAATGAGGGCCAGACACAACCACCACGCCAGCCTACCTTTCTCTAGTCAGTACTACCTCCCCAGTCTTGTGCATGTAGGAGGAGATCTGATTAGTAGTCGGGGCTAACGAGGGAACTACTTCTAAATCGAGCAAAGCCAAAAATGTGGGTAGGCCATCTGAAATGCGTGAACCTTCACTTTATCGAAGCCAATCTATGAAGATTCTTCCTTTTCATATGTGCAATTCCCCTCTGTCGGTAAGCATCTACTATTTACTCACCTCAAATGAAGATTTCTCTAAGATGGTACTCTTGTTTATACGTCCTTCCTCTGCGACTAATGACCAGGATCCAATGAATAGCTAAGCTTTGTTGATGATCCTTGACAACAATCGAGGGGACATCATAAGTCGTACTTGCTATTTTGACTTTTTCTACTTCGCAAAGGGGCTTGATATTTTCTACTGCCATCACCAGAAGAAAGATGACATCGCCTTCACTTAGAGCTAGGCGATGAAAAGTGTCATAAAAAATGGCATGAACTCTCTTTTTACCGTGTCAGAGATCATACAAAAGTTGACCAACTTCTTGATCAATTCGTTTTTATCCCCCTCCAATTTCCCAATATAGCTCAAAATGTCACAGTAAGAAGGAGCTTTCGATAACCAGCTTCTTTTCATCCTGACATGATGATTGATACAGAAGCCAACCAACCTCCAAGATTAGCTCAAATTCATCAAAGTGAAACATAAGAAAATGTGGAGGGGGCCCACCGAAAAATGCTCTAAACTCCAGGTTTGAATAGCTTAGTATCTCAATAATGCCTGGGGGGGTCACTTTGCACCATGCGTTTTTACGTTTTTTTTCATAGCAATCTAGTTTTGGAAAATAACAAAAGCGGTGGAGAGCTCGAGCCTCCATAGAGCTCATGAGGGCAAACATCACACATATACCAAGGTTCTTGCTTTCCAATCATGCCTGAGGGGAATTCATTGATCGAGTCAAGGCTTTCGAACCAAGATGAAAGGGACTGTATTATTTTTCCCTCGCTCGTTTTGAGTGAGCATCAGGCTTCAACCTCAGGGGTCCACTTCTTCCCCTTCCTGACTAAATTGTCTGGCTCCCGCTTATTCAGCTCCATCATCTGCTCGTGTTCGTCATAGTCAACGGAAAGTAAGCCAAAGACTGAAAAAAAGGTTGATCCTAAACTGAGAAGTAGAGAGAAAACCAGTACACAAGGGAAGTAAAGTAAAGTAAAGTCAAGTCAGGTAAATAGTCCTTTTCCTATCCGATCTACATTCATTATTCTTCACAGAAGGGTTGATAGGTTTTTGACTTTCTTCTACTCGCTTTCATGTAGTTGCTCGATAGGACTTCTCGTAACCCGAAAGGTTGGTTCTTCCCCTACAAGTCCTACCCCTGCTAGCCAGACTATACAATCGAGAGTGGCATAGTACGACTGCACGGGGTACCGAAGGAAATGATATTGGATAAAGACTCCTCCTCAAGGTTCTGGACCAGCTTGCAACGGGCTATGGGGACCAAGTGGAATATAAGTACAGCCTACCATCCCTAGACTGATGGGCAGACTGAAAGGACTATATAGACACTAGAAGATTTGCTTAGATCTTGTATCCTGTACTGTAAGGGAGGATGAAGACTAACCGTTAATCTAGTTTACCTACAATAATAGCTACCAGGCCAACATAGACACGGCACCTTTTGAAGGGCACATTATATGGATGCAAGTGTACCTCCCCACTCTGTTGGGAGGAAGTAGGAGAAGGACCGTTGTGGGGACCCAGACAACGACGATCATAGCAAAAGTCTGAAGGAAGCTGAAAGCTGCCCAAGATAAACAAAAGAGTTACAGTGACAATCGGAGAAGGAAGCTCTCATTCCAGGATGGAGAGCAAGTATTTGTGAAAGTATCACCAATTCAAGGTGGGTTCGTAGTATAGGGTTAGCTTAAACCCCGCTACATTGGACCTTTTGAGATATTGCAATGAATGGGGCCAGTAGCTTACCGACTTGCCCTACCACCTCGGTTGACAAAAATCCATGATGTGTTTCACGTCTCCAACCTGAAGAAGTATATCCCAGATGAAAGTCATGTAATCTAGTATGAAGATCTACCCCTGCAACCAAATCCATCAAAGAAATCAAAAAGAAGAATATCAAAGAAGAAAACTAGTATGAAAAGCATTGTCTAATGGATAGGATAGAGGTCTTCTAAACCTTTGGTATAGACTCAAATCCTATTGGACGTAATGGATTTCCATCTATTTGTTTGGATTGGATAAAAACCCCTTGCCTTCATTTCTGAATAAGATTCTAGTCGTTTATGAATTCGATTCTAAGGGCACAACATAAAGAATCTATCATTATCGAAATGATAGATACGAATTGGATTAGCAATTCCATTTCGATAACAATAACGATTCGAACCAAATATAGCAATCCAAATAGAAAAAGCATCTGACGTCTTTGATTTTGTTACGACCCGGTTCCCGAATCCCTACAGGACACGAGAATCGGACTGACTCGACTAATCCCAAGACCCCGTCGTCCAACAAGAAAGTAACCAAAAAAAGCGGTAAAATAAACCACATTCACCATGCAAGTAACTAACAGTAACAAAAGTACAGCAGTAAAGAAAAGAACTACTACAGTACATTTCACCACAACAGTAGAGAATTAAAAAAAGGTACAGAAATATGAAGATTACAATAAAAGAGTGCAAGTGAAACAGAAATACTCACTACTACAGAAAAATGGTACAACAAAGTACAACTACTGGGCTCTACTAGGTCCAGCACCCTCTGCAGCCGCAGGCTCTGGCTGCTCAACACCTAGTCTTGAAAAAGGTGATAAATGTGATACGTTAGCAAAACGCTGAGTAGAGTGGCAACCAGCTAGTTAAGAAAACAGTAAAGGTGGACAAGTAGCTGTTATTTTTAATTTCTTTCTTTATTTCTCTATTTACTCTTTCTTGAATTATTTCTCAGATCTTTCTCTTGATCTCGAATGTTCCTCGTGGGAACGATCTTGATTGCAGTCTTTTCTGAAAAGTAGAAGTAGCACGTGGTGCTCTCCTGGTCGGGAGATTCCCCCGTGGTGGTCCTACCCTCAGTCAACCACCCCAAGGTCACTGACAGACGTAACAGTGACTACGGCACGCGCGATAAACGCACGGGTAGCTACCCCGCACTGGCACGTGGTCAGTCGTTTCCGTTAATGGGTGCGCCCAAAGCACAGCACGGAACCAGTATAGGGCAGAGCCCTCTCAGTAACAGGGGTCCAGCCCCTCCACAGTAACGACATAGGGGTCTTGCCCCTCCACAGTCCACGCACCCTCACCTGACTACCCTAGTTTGCCCAGTGGGCCTAACAAGTCGGTGTAGGACAGCTAACTGAACCCCGGGGCCCGTGGGGTGGCTAGCTCTCTCCCTACACTAGTAGCTCTCCCCAGTACTGTGTACATAAGGGCCAAAAGTCGGTACAAAGTGGCCAGACCTAACCCCAGGTCCCTGGGGCGGCTAGCTCCGCTCTGCACTAAACGGGGGAAACAGTCGTTCTCCTTGGTACTTTGTACTCAAGGGCCAACTCAATTCCCCATCCACTTTCCCAGTTCTATTCTATTTGTTTTCCAGGAGTTCTACTCCTAATTCCCTGTAGGGTTCATGCTCATATTTCTCAGGCCAAGCCATACTAGGTTTCATCATTTCAGTTTCATTCATATTTAGCCCGTGCTTCCAACATTTAATACCAATTTATATACAAGCAGCTCAATTAAAATTTTCCAAACAACAGGAATTACATGTAGCAATTACTAGCAGCAGTACTCTACATTTCATAGGCAGCTATTATCCAATTAGAGGCAATTTTTCTGTCTACTTATCCATGACTGCAATTCAGGTATTCACGACATTCGTTTCAGTGTTTCTATTCCTAGGATTCATGCCATGCCCTAGGATCTATCATTCAGTCTAGCTTTCAAGTCCTAGGATTCATGCCATACCCTAGGATCTATCATTCAATCTAGTTTTCAGGTCCAAGGATTCATGTCATACCCTAGGATCTATTATTCATCTCAAAGATGCATTAATGTTGGTAAATAACTAGGGGGAGCCACTCTACCCGCAAAATCGGGAGTAATGGGGGCGTAACCAGCAGGTCTGCATGCCTCCGCAACCCCTAGAGCTACAACGGAACAAGGTCCTAACACAAGGATCAATCACAAGGAACCACTTAGAACAGGATACAAGCATTTTAAACAAGTAGAGGAACTAATTCTGAGAAGAATGGAATTTTAAACGTGGAAATCGGACCTCGAACAGACCCTAAACAAGTCAAAAACGACAACTCTGACTCAAATCACACATCTGGAACACCTTCCAGACGTCTTAAAAAGTGGTCCAGGTCATACCTCACTCTGCGCTGCTCCTCAGGCATCCAGGGAGCCTGCTGAATCGTCTGGACCCAGTTCCAGACGTCCGACCACCTCTTCGGACGTCTGGAGACGCTCTCCGCCGTATGGTGTTGTGCCCAAACGTCTGATCTACGTGGGAGGGCGTGTCCTCACGCCTTCCCGAAACAAAACCTGCACGCGTGATGAAAGCCTCCTCATCACGACACGTCTCAGCCTTCGGCGGATCGGCCTTCATGGCCGTATCCACAAAAAGGAGGAAGAGGAGAAATTTCGTACCTTTCAAACGTCTGGATCTCCTTCCAGACGTCGCTTGCGTCATCTAGACATAGGTCCAGAAGTCTGATTCTGGGAAAAATTCCCAGAATCAGAACCTCCTCGCCTTCTTTCTGCTGCGCATGGCCGCGCCGCGCTCGCTCGCCTGCTGCCTTAGCTGCAACAGCACTGGGGTAACCTCCCCAGCACCATGCTCCTCTGCACGCCTGTCGACCGACCCCGAGCTGCTCCGGCAAGCTCACTCTCTTTCTCACATGCTCTCCCTCTTCTTCCCTCTTGCTGCACCTCATCCTCTCCGCACCGCACCTGATAGCAGCTGTTGCCCGCTCTCACGCCCGCACTGGAGGAAGGGGAAGACGGAAGGGGGTGTTATAACCGGGCATCAAGCGTCATTTAAGACGTCTAGGAAGTGGTCCAGACGTCTGGAAGCCTTCCCAGACGTCTAGATTTAAATTTTTTCGGCGTACAGGTTCGCATCTGCGTGCATTCGTGCGCAGACTGAACCCGCCACCCTCCTTCTTCTCTTTCCTCTCCCTCCCTGCAGACGTAGCTTTTCTCTTTCTCTCTCCCCAAGGCTGCCTTCAAATAAGCCTCTCCCTCACCCTCACTCCACCGCCTTCTTCTTCTTCTTTTCCCTATCAGCGAGAGAGCGAGCGGGCGAGAGCGGCAGCAGCGGCTGCTGCCAGTGTGTGGGGAGGAGGGGTTGTTGCGAGAGGAAGATGGAGCTTGACCGCGAGGGTGCGAGCTCGCCAGAGCAACCAGAGCAACCAGAGCCGATCGGCGGGTGTGCAGCAGCGTGGGGTGTCGCGGAGAAGCTGCTGCTGCTCAGGTAGCAGGCGAGTGTGGCGCGGCACGGCCATGTGCTGGGGGCGGAGAGCGAGAAGGTCCTGGTTCTGGGAAAATTTCTCAGAATCAGACGTCTGGACTTACGTCTAGACGACAAAGGAGACATCTGGAGGAAGGTCCAGACGTCTGAAAGGTACGTTATTTTTATCTTCTTCTTCTTTCACGTGTACGGCCATGCAGCCGTTTCCGCTGAAGTCTTCTGCTTCCTTTGGTGTTGAGAGCGGGCGCGTGTGTGTGCAGGATTTGTTTGGGAAGGCGCAAGGGCACGCCATCCCACACAGAGCAGATGTCTGGGCACAGCACCAGACAACGGAGAGGGTCTCCAGACGTCCGGAGTGACAGTCGGACATCTAGAAACTAAGTCCAGACGGTTCAGCGGGCTTCTGGACGTCTGAAGGACCGCGCAGATCAAGGTATGACCTGAGCGATCATTTAAGACATCTGGAAGAAGTTCCAAACGTCTGATTTTGAACAGACTTGTCGTTTTTGACCCGTTTAGGGTCCGTTCGGAGTCCGTTTTCCGCGTTTCAAGTTTCGTTCTTCTTAGATTTAGTTCCTCTACCTGTTTACAGTAATCGTATGTTATTCTGAGTAGCTCCTTGTCTTTGATCTTTGTGTTAGGACCCCATTCCGTTGCAGCTCTGGGGGTTGCGGAGGCGCGCCGGCTTGCCGATTATGCCCCTAGTACTCCCAGTTTCACGGGTAGAGTGGCCCTTTCAATTATTTATAAAAAATTATGTAATTGTGAAATAATTAATAGAGTTTAGGGTATTGCATGAACCCTAGGATTGAAAAACTGGATTGAATGAAAGATCCTAGGGTATTGCATGAATCTTAGGACTGGAAAACTAGGTTGAATGATAGATCCTAGGGTATGGCATGAATCCTAGGACTAGAAAACTAGATTGAATGATAGATCCTAGGGTATGGCATGAATCCTAGGACTGGAAAACTAGATTGAATATCTATACGTTGCAGTCTTGGAAAAGTAGAAAGGAAACAATAACTGCCTATAAAATTGATTAACAGCTGCCTGTTTATGAATGAATAATTACTGTTGAGAACATGGGTTATATGGATATAAAGCTGGAACGGTGAAACCTAAATTGGCTGAGTTAAAAGAGCATGAACCCTACGGGGAATTAGGAGTAGAACTCCTGGAAAGTGAATGGAATAGAATTGGGGAAGTGAGCTGGCCCTTGAGTACGGAGTACCAAGGAGAGCGATTGTCCCCCTGTTTAGTGCAGAGCGAAGCTAACCGCCCCAGGGACCCGGGGTTAGGTCTGGCCACTTTGTACCGACTTTTGGCCCTTGTGTACACAGTACCAAGGAGAGCTACTAGTGTAGGGAGAGCACTAGCTACCCCACGGGCCTCGGGGTTCTGCTAGCCCTCCTACACCAACTTATTTGGCCCACTAGGCAAACCAGGGTATTCAGGCGAGGGTGCGCAGACTGTGGAGGGGCAAGACCCCTGTTTGGTTATTGTGGAGGGGCTGGACCCTTGTTACTGAGAGGGCTCTGCCCTATACTGGTTCTGTGCTGTGCTTTTAGCGCACCTGTTAAAGGAAACGACTGACCGCGTGCAAGTGCGGGGTAGCTACCCGTGCATTTATCGCGCATGCCGTAGTCATCGTTACGTCTGTCAGCGACCTTGGGGTGGTTGACTGAGGGTAGGACAACCACAGGGGACTCTCCCGGCCAGGAGAGCACCACGTGCTACTTCTACTTTTCGGAAAAGACTACAATCAAGATCGTTCCCACGAGGAACATTCAAGATCAAGAGAAGGATCTGAGAAATAATTCAAGAGTGAATAAATGGAAAAATATAAAGAAAGAAATAAAAAATATAACAGCTACTGTCCACCTTACTATTTCTTAGCTTTTACTTGCCACTCTACTCAGCGTTTCGCTGACGTGTCACCTTTGTTACCTTTTCAAGACCAGGTGTTGAGCAGCCAGAGTTGGCGGCTGCAGAGGGCGCTGGGCCTAGTAGAGCCCAATAGTGTTACTTGTGTAGTACCCACTGTACTTTTCTTTCCGTTGTAGTGAGTAGTTCTGTTACCCCTGTACTCTTTTTATTGTAAGCTTCATGTTTATGTACATGTTTATTTTCTTTCCTGTTGTGGTGGTGTATACTGTAATATTTCTTTCTTTACTGCTGTATTTTGTTACTGCTAGCTATATACATGTTGAATGTGGTTTACTTTACTGCTCTTTTGGTTACTTTCTCGTTGGACGACTGGGTCTTGGGATCAGTCGAGTCGGTCTGATTCTCGTGTCTCATAGGGATTCAAGAATCGGGTCGTAACAGGGGGAGAGGGGTATTTGAAGGCGTCGGTGGAGAAAATGCATCTGCAGGTCAGTGGGTTTTAGCGCACGCAGACTTGTGATCGTACGCACGCAAAAATTTATTTCCAGATGTCTAGGAAGGCATCCAGACGTCTAGACCAACTCCCAGACATCTTAAAAGTGTTTGATGTCTTCAGGTCTTAACAACATAACAAACTCAAAGGAAGTTTCGTCCCCGAAACTTACGCTAACTAGGGCGCAGAAAAAGAACAATATATGCATAACAAACTCAAAGAGGACCAAAGCTGGTTCGAAAAGACGTACCCTCAAAGAGCTTCGGGTACCGCTCCCGCATCGCCACCTCAGGCTCTCAGGTAGCCTCCTCCTACCGCTGGCTCCTCCATAAAACCTTCACCAGGGGTACCTGCTTCCGTTTCAGACGTCGGACCGCTCTGTCGAGAATCTGCACTGGCCGCTCGGGGTAGGCCAGGTCGTCACCCACCTCGACGCTCTCGTGGCTCAGGATGTGACTGGGATCGGCAACGTACTTCCGGAGGTTGGACACGTGGAACATGTCATGCACACCAGAAAGCTGGGGAGGGAGGGCAAGCATGTAAGTAATGGGTCCAACCTGCTCCTGGACCTCAAAGGGTCCCACGAACCTCGGCACGAGATTCCCTCTCACCCCAAACCGTTGCAGGCCCTTCATGGGTGAAACACGAAGGAAGACATGGTCCCCAACCTCAAACTGCACCTCTCTACATTTCTGATCTGCATAGCTCTTCTGTCTGCTCCTGACAGTGCCGAGTCGCTTGTGAATTTGCTCGATCACCTCCTGACTCTGCCGGATCAGCCTGGGGCCAACCTCCCACTTGGTCCCTACCTCAACCCAACTCAAGGGTGCCTGATGAGAACCTCATCATGAGCCATAACTAGCTCATTTTGACCTAATACAAAGGATAAAAGCTCCTGCATAACTTAGCAAAGGGCTTAATTGAGGAATAAGTGTTCTGAGAAGAAAACATGAAATAAAGGTTAAAAACTGCAATTTCACCATTGCAGTACATAAATGGAATTTCTCAGAGACCGAACATAGGTCAAATGATCTAAATAAGATAAAAAGTGGGTTGAATCAATCAGAAATGGGTTCATGAGCAATTTAAGAATTAAATGACATTCTGTAACCCTAAAACAAACCCACTTCAATTCACGAGGTTCGAGGCAAAGTAAAAATGGAATAGACCCTCTAAAATTCATAGAAAAATAATCTCTAGGGTTTAGAACCTTCAATTTGGCCTTAGGAACCCATTTTGACCTACATTGAGAACCATGCCCAATTAACAACTTCATTTGGGTTTTTGCATAATTTGAATAGTCAAACAAGGTTTAATCTGGAAATAAAATTCACCATCCGAATCCTTAGGTCCTAATTAGTCATGTATAAAAACTTGAGCCTAAGAAGAAACCTTCTTGACCAACTTTACACTTTGGTCCTCATATATTTACTTTCTGGCCCTCAACTTTTGAACCCTCACATTTTGGCCCCTAACTCTCCTTCGTTCTTTGCGTTTAGGTCCCTCCTACAAAACCTGAGCAGCACCATGCTCCGGCGACCTTGCGCGGAGCATGGCGTCGCGTAGGGTAAGGGGGGGCCTGCCAAGTCAAATGGGGGTGCCCTGCGACGGCTGAGCCGTCGCAGGAGCACCCCCTGAGTGCTGCAACCACCCATACCAGCCGTACGAACGCACGGACGGTATGGGTCTCCTTCCTTCGGCATCCTCCGGCGAGGGAGGCACGTCGCCTCCCTCCGCCCTCCTCTCCGTCTCTACCTCTATAAAAACCCCACAAGCTCTGTCGTTCTCCTCAGCTCGGATCTGACGAAGATACCCCCTCACTTCCTTTTTTCCCACTCCGACAGACGCCCCCTTGCTCGGGCGGTTTCTCCTCCTCCTCGTCGCTCTGCTGCAATACCAGCAGCAGAGCCACCTCCCCGAACTTCTTCCGCGTCGCGCAATACCAGCGCACGCTGCCTCTGCCCCGTCGTCGCCGCCGTCCTCCCCCACTGGGCACCTTCTTCTCCGGCGACAGCAGGTACAGCCATCCGCCTCCTCGCCCCCTTCGTCCCTTTAGTTAGGTTAGAACTACTTCCCTGCCTCCTCTCTCTCTTTTCCCCCTGCTATTTTTATCTAATTACCCCTCGACCGCGCCTAATCACCCTCACCTTCTCCACCTCCGGCCACACTCCGGCGACCCGCTCCCATCACTCCAGCAACCCACACGGCTCGCCGACCACCGCAGAACCTTCTCCTCCTCACCCTGATCATCCTCCACCCTTCCACTTCCCCCAAATCGCCCTCTGCAACTCCACCGAACACACCCATTTCCCAACCCGCAGTTTGACCTAGGGCGGCCCTTAGGCTCCGCCCCGCCACCTGCAGACCCTCCGACAACCTTCGCCGTGCCACGGCGAAGGTCCTCCACGTATCTAATTAGGCCGAGAGGCCCTTTCTCTGTAAACAGGAACTTCGCTCGCCGCCGCCATTGCTGAGGTGAAGAAGCTCCTTCGACCTGCTGCTCCAGGCACGCCACGCCCAGATCAGGCTCCTAGGCTGCGTGGGGTGTCTTCGCGAAGTGCCAGGCTGCAGTTGAGGCGAAGCCCTCGGACGAAGCCTCGACTGCCGCTGCTTCCTCCGCGCAGGCATCCAAATTGGGGTGGGACATTTAGTCCCACCTCGGAAACCCACTGAGGCGAACGGGCGCTTAAAGGCAAAAAGTGCCTTAAGCTGTTCGCCTCAGATCACAGGGTGAAGTCCCCTTCACCCGCCCGATTATCCGGCCTCGTCTGCGCTCACGCCCCGCGGACCTGGCCCGACCCGATTAGCCCGACCTGTACTCCTCGCCCACCACCGCACGCCGGTGGGCCTGGACCTGGGCGCGACCCACGTACCCGACTATCCGGCAGCTCTGGGAGAGCTATCCCATGAGTGAATTCTGAGAGAGTGAGACATGGGGAAGGGTAGAGTAGGTTTTTCCCTCTGATCGAACTTTGAGTGTGCAGGCACAGGTGAAGAAGAGGAAGCAGACCGCAAGAGAAGAGAAGGAAAAAGAAGAAGAAGAAAGCCACAGAGGAAAGAAGAAAAGACACACTGTAGCAGCAGCAGTTTAAGTCGTCTGATTGGAAAATCAAACGACGTCCTGAAGGCAAAGAAGAAGAAGAAGAAAAGAAGAAACAGGACCGCAAGGAAGAAGAAAAACAAAGAGACGGACAGAAAGAAGAAGAACAGAAGGAAGAAGACAAAGAAGAGAAGCAGAAGACGAAGAGAAAGAAGAACGCACTTGGCCGAGAAAAGAAAGAGCATAAGAAGAGGAAGCAGACCGCAAGAGAAGAGAAGGAAAAAGAAGAAGAAGAAGGCCAAGAAAGAAGGACTGCGAGAAGAAGAAAGAAGAAGAAAAAAAGAGAAGAGAAGACAAACGAGAAAGAAGAAGGAGAAGCCAACAAATTCTCTCTCTCTCTCTCTTTATTTTTGTAATAAGAAATACTGTACTTCTAGAATACAACTTGCTCCCTGAGTTCGACCTTGGAAACTCTTTTATTTCCGAGTAATAAATTGTAATAATGGCAATGACTATCTGTACTACAACATAATTTCTACAACAAAAGCTAGTCACAACGCCGTGATCAGTGCCGTACACCTCCATCCGTATAGATCCTTGTAGGGTGCCATGCTGATGCTCGAGTGATAACTGTTATTATATGCAAACTCCGCCAAGGGCAAGTGCTCCTCCCAAGAGCCCCTCCAGTCCAGTACACAAGCACGCAAAAGGTCCTCAAGTGTCTGTATCATGCGCTCAGACTGTCCGTCTATCTAGGGGTGGTATGCTGTACTGAACCTCAACTGCATCCCCAGGGCCTACTGAAACTCAACCCAAAACTAGGGCATAAAACGGGTATCCCGGTCGGATACGATCCCCCGTGGAACCCTGTGTAGACGTACCACGTCACGGATATACCTCTCTACCAACTGTGCTAGTCCCAAGGTGACTCGGATTAGCAAGAAACGTGCCGCCTTCGTCAATCTGTCAACGATCACCCAGATTGCGTCGTGTCCTCGTTGGGTAACGGGCAAGCCCACCACCAAGTCCATGGTGATGCTCTCCCACTTCCACTCGGGCACTGGAAGTGGCTGCAACAGCCCTGCAGGCCTCTGATGCTCGGCCTTCACCTGCTGGCACACTAAACACTCCTGTACGAATTCACCTACATCCCGCTTCATCCCTCTCCACCAAAAGTCGCATCTCAAATCATGGTACATCTTTGTGTTTCTGGGATGTGTGGTGAACCTGAAACCGTGTGCCTCAGTCAGGAGCTCTCTCAACAGCTCCTCATCCCTGGGAATGCACAAACGTCCCCTCATGCACAGTACCTGGTCTGTAAAAGACAAGTCCCCAGGGTCTCCTGACAGCACTCTGTCACACAATGACTGTAAGTACGGGTCGGCCATCTATCTAGTGATGATGCGGTCTATCAGCTCCGGCCTCATCTATCGTGTCACCGTCACTACCCCATAATGCCCCAGTAACTCTAGGGGCCGCCAACTGCCCTTCTCCTCCATGAGGCACCAACTCTACGCCTGTAAACTGGCTACGTGGGCGGGAGCCTTCCGACTCAAGGCGTCAACCACCATGTTGGCCTTTCCCGGGTGGTAGGAAGTGCTGTAGTCATAGTCCTTCAGGAGCTCCAACCAACGTCTCTGTCTTATGTTGAGCTCCTTCTGATCAAACAAGTATCTGAGGCTCTTATGATCTGTGAAAATCTCAAAGGTCTCAACGTACAAGTAGTGCCTCCAAGTCTTCAGCGGGAAGACGACAGCTGCCAGCTACAAGTCGTGGGTAGGGTAGCTATGCTCATGGGGCTTCAATTGCCGCGAAGCGTAAGCGACAACGTGGCCCCTCTGCATGAGCACACCCCCTAACCCCTGCAAAGAGGCATCCGTGTACACAACGAACCCACCACTACTGTCTGGGATGGTGAGCACGGGAGCCGAAGTCAGCCTCTCCTTTAGCTCGTTAAAACACGCCTCGCAAGCGTCTGTCCAAGTAAAGGGCACGTCCTTCCGGGTCAGCTGTGTCATAGGACATGCAATCTGCGAGAAGCCTCTGCTAAACTGCCTGTAGTAGCCTGCCAATCCCAAGAAACTGCGAATCTCAGTAACCGTACGTGGTCTCTCCCACCTGAGCACTGCCTCAACCTTGGCTGGGTCCATAGCCAAGCCATCCCCGAAGATCACATGACCCAAGAAGGTTACCTCCCTCAACCAGAACTCGTACTTGCTGTATTTGGCGTACAGCCTACGTCATCTCAGTGTGTCCAAAACCATCTACAAGTGTTGTCCATGCTGCGTCTGATCTTGAGAATAGATGAGCACATCATCAATAAATACCACCACGAACTGGCCCAAGTACGGTCTAAACACCCGATTCATCAAATCCATGAAGGCAGTGGGGGCATTGGTTAGCCCAAACGGCATGACCAGAAACTCGTAGTGTCCGTACCCGGTTCAGAAAGCTATCTTGGAGACGTCTGCCTCCTTGATCCTCAACTGGTGGCATCCAGACCTCAAGTCAATCTTGGAGAATACCGTAGCACCTCGCAGCTAGTCAAACAAGTCATCAATCCTCGGCAGCGGATACCTGTTCTTGATGGTGACCCTATTCAGCTGTCTGTAGTCCACACAAAGGCGTAGGGTACCATCCTTCTTCTTTACAAACAGTATTGGGGCTCCCCAGGGAGACGCACTGGGCCTCACAAAGCCCTTCTCCAAAAGATCCTGCAACTGAGACTTGAGCTCTCGCAGCTCAAGTGGTGCCATCCTGTATGGTGCTGTAGAGATGGTGCTGGTCCCCGGTACCAGTGAGATCTCAAACTCGATCTCACGCTTGGGTGGTAGTCTTGGAAACTCATCTGGGAACACGTCGGGGTACTCTCTGACCACCGGGATACTCTGGAAGTCTACCACAGGGCTGGGCTCTGCCACCACACAAGCTAAGAAGCCCTCACACCCCTGGCCCAAAAGTCTCGCTGCCCGAAGTGAAGAAATGCACCTGAAGCCTCCGTCCACTAGCTGCCTGTGGAACTCGAAAGAAGGCAACTCCGGTATGGAGAAGACGATCTTCCTCTCAAAGCAGTCCACCAAGGTGTGGTAAGCGGACAGCCAGTCCATCCCCAGAATTACGCCAAAGTCCTCCATCTGTATCATAATCAGGTCAGCGGGAAGGCTGTGTCCCCCAACACTAACCTCACAACCTGTGTACACCTCCTCAGCTACAAACAGTTGACCACTCAGACCTCTGATCACGAACGGATCCTCTAACAACATACAATCCTGCCCCAAGCTAACCGCAAAGCTGGCAGTGACAAACGAGTGCGTAGCATCGGAATCGAAGAGCGTGTAAACAAGTCTACCGGAAACTGAAACCATACCTTCCACAACTGATCCAGAAACTCTGGCATCTCTGTGTGTCAGGGCGTTGATATGCCCCTCAGCCCTAAGTGCGGATGAAGCAGCCACAATCTGCGTCGGATGGGTAGTCGCTGGCCAGTACCCTCCCCGCGACTGCTGTCCTCCTCCTCGTGCCTGGAAACCCTCCTGCTCGCCCTCCAGTGCTCGGCATGGGAAGCATCTGCTGACCTCCAGCCCTAGACAGGCAGTCCCTCCTGATGTGGCCCGGCTGGCCACACTGGTAGCAATGGGGGACTCGACTCCTACCCTCAGTGGGTCCCTGTTGACGGCTGGGCGGGGGTCTGGTGCTAGCAGCTGGCCCCTGTCGGGGGCCCCTAAAGGCCACTGATGGCCTCGCAAAACGTGACAGCTCTCCTACGGGCGCCACGTGCCTCCTCTCTCATCAGCCCTATGAGAAGTCTGGCTGGCAGGGATGCTTCCGCCCGCTGTCAGTGTCACGTGCGGATGGGTTGGTCTCTTCATACGTCATAGCTACCTCCACCACCCTCAAGAACGTAGGCAGCTTCAGGGGTTTGACATACCCCCGAATAGCAGGTCGGAGCCCCTCGGTGAACCTCTAAAGGTGCTCCTCCTCAGTAGCCACGCCTGTCCCTGCGAAACGAGACAGCTTCAGGAAGCGCGTGCGGTACGCGCTCACGATCATCGTCCCCTGGCGGAGAGTGTGGAACTCCCGCCTCCTCTGGTCCTGCCATGTTTGGGGGAAGTATTGCTCGCAGAAGAGGGTGACGAACTGGTCCCAAGTCAGCTAGTCACTCTCCTGACCCTTGACCACCCTCCACCACCTGTGTGCCGCTCTCTCCAGCTGGTATGTGGCAAAGGCCACGCGGCACTCCACAGGGGGGCGAAGGGTGTCAAAAACCTTCTCGATCTGCTCGAGCCAGTCCTCCGCCTCGGTCAGGTCCTCATCCACCTTGAAGGAGGGGGTTTCAACTTCCGGAGCTATCCGAAAAGCTCAAAGTGGCACTGAAGTGGAGATTCTAGTGCGCCTCCAGGTAAAGAGGCCTCGTGCTCAGAAGTGCCAGAGGAAGATGAGGGCTGTGGAGGACCACCCCCTCCCCCACGTCCAATGCCGTGTCCGTCGCATGGTCCCACAGAGGACTCCCCCTTCGCAGCCCCAGGGAGAGGCACTCGTGGTGGCGAGTGAAGCTCCTCTCGCACGATGTCCCATATCAGCTGGGCGAGGTCCTGGGCCTGAATGCCCGGAAGCAGTGGCTGGTCCACTGAGGCGTCGGGCTCAACGCGTCCGCCCCTCCGACCTCATCCTTGGCCGCATCCGCGACCCGCCTCGCTACCTCCTCGTCGTGGCATCTCCTGCAAGGAGACGCGAACACGGAACAGAAAAGACGTCAAAACTAATCGATATTCAATGAAGTAACCCTAAAACAGATATCAAAAGGTACATTGTGGTGGCCACTCTAGTTACAAGCACGTGAATTGGTTATTTTCCAGCTAGTTGGTTCACTTTTCGGGACGACCTTACCCTGATACCATCTTGTTACGACCTAGTTCCCGAATCCCTACAGGACATGAGAATCGGACCGACTCGACTGATCTCAAGACCCAGTCGTCCAACGAGAAAGTAACCAAAAAAAGCAGTAAAATAAACCACATTCACCATGCAAGTAACTAACAGTAACAAAAGTACAGCAGTAAAGAAAAGAACTACTACAGTACATTCCACCACAATAGTAAAGAATTAAAAACAGGTACAGAAATATGAAGATTACAATAAAAGAGTACAAGTGAAATAGAAATACTCACTACTATAGAAAAATAGAACAACAAAGTACAACTACTGGGCCCTACTAGGCCCAGCACCCTCTATAGCCGAAGGCCCTGACTACTCAACACCTGGTCCTGAAAAAGGTGACAAATCTAACATGTTAGCGAAACGTTGAGTAGAGTGGCAACCAACTAGTTAAGAAAAAAGTAAAGGTGGACAAGTAGCTATTATTTTTATTTTCTTTCTTTATTTCTCTATTTACTCTTTCTTGAATTATTTCTCAGATCTTTCTCTTGATCTCGAATGTTCCTCGTGGGAACGATCTTGATTGCAGTCTTTTCCGAAAAGTAGAAGTAGCACGTGGTGCTCTCTTGGCCGGGAGAGTCCCCCGTGGTGGTCCTACCCTCAGTCAACCACCCCAAGGTCACTAACAGACGTAACGGTGACTACGGCACGCGCGATAAATGCACGGGTAGCTACCCCGCATTGGCACGCGGTCAGTCGTTTCCGTTAATGGGTGCACCCAAAGCACAGCACAAAACTAGCATAAGGCAGAGCCCTCTCAGTAATAGGGGTCCAGCCCCTCCACAGTAACCAAACAGGGGTCTTGCCCCTCTACAGTCTGCGCACCCTCGCCTGACTACCCTGGTTTGCCCAGTGGGCCTAACAAGTCGGTGTAGGACGGTTAGCTGAACCCCGGGACCCGTGGGGTGGCTAACTCTCTCCCTACACTAGTAGCTCTCCCTGGTACTGTGTACACGAGGGCCAAAAGTCGGTACTAAGTGGCCAGGCCTAACCCCAGGTCCCTGGGGCGGCTAGCTCCGCTCTGCACTAAACGGGGGGAACAGTCGCTCTCCTTGGTACTCCGTACTCAAGGGCCAGCTCACTTCTCCATCCACTTTCCCAGTTCTATTCTATTTATTTTCCAGGAGTTCTACCCCTAATTCCCCGTAGGGTTCATGCTCATATTTCTCAGGCCAAGCCATACTAGGTTTCATCATTTCAGTTTCATTCATATTTAGCCCGTGTTTCCAACATTTAATACCAATTTATATACAAGCAGCTCAATTAAAATTTTCCAAACAACAGGAATTACATGTAGCAATTACTAGCAACAGTACTCTACATTTCACAAGCAGCTGTTATCCAATTACAGGCAATTTTTCTGTCTACTTATCCAAGACTGTAATTCAGGTATTCACGACATTCGTTTCAGTGTTTCTGTTCCTAGGATTCATGCCATGCCCTAGGATTTATCATTCAATCTAATTTTCAAGTCCTAGGATTCATGCCATACCCTAGGATCTATCATTCAATCTAGTTTTCAGGTCCTAGGATTCATGCCATACCCTAGGATCTATTATTCATCTCAAAGATGCATTAATGTTGGTAAATAACAAGGGGGAGCCACTCTACCCGCAAAATTGGGAGTTATGGGGGCGTGATCGATAGGTCTGCGTGCCTCCGCAACCCCTAGAGCCGCAACGGAACGAGGTCCTAACACAAGGATCAATTACAAGGAACCACTTAGAACAAGATACAAGCATTTTAAACAAGTAGAGGAACTAATTCTGAGAAGAACGAAATTTTAAATGCAGAAATCGGACCTCGAACGGACCCTAAACAGGTCAAAAATGACAACTCTGACTCAAATCAGACGTCTGGAACACCTTCCAGACGTCTTAAAAAGTGGTCCAGGTCATACCTCACTCCGCGCTGCTCCTCAGATGTCCAGGGATCCTGCTGAATCGTCTGGACCCAGTTCCAGACGTCCGACCACCTCTCCGGATGTCTGGAAACGCTCTCCGCCGTCTAGTGTTGTACCCAGACGTCTGATCTGCGTGGGAGAGCGTGTCCTCACGCCTTCCCAAAACAAAACCTGCACGCGCGACAAAAGCCTCCTCATCACGACACATCTCAGCCTTCGACGGATCAGCCTGCATGGTCGTATCCGCAAAAAGGAGGAAGAGGAGAAATTTCATGCCTTTCAGACGTCTGGATCTCCCTCCAGACGTCGCCCACGTCGCCTGGACGTAGGTCTAGACGTCTGATTCTAGGAAAAATTCCCATCAGAACCTCCTCACCTACTTTCTGCTGCGCACGGCCACGCCGCGCTCGCCCGCCTGCTGCAGCAGCACCGGGGTAACCTCCCCAGCACCACGCTCCTCTGTGCGCCCGTCGGTCAGCCCCGAGCTGTTCCGGCGAGCTCGCTCTCTCTTTCTCACGCGCTCTCCCTCTTCTTCCCTCTCGCTGCACCTCTTCCACTCCGCACCGCACCGCACCCAGCAGCAGCTGCTGCCTGCTCTCACTCCCGCTCTCATGCTCACACTGGAGGAAGGGGAAGAAGGTAGGGTGGTGGGTGAGGGAGAGGGAAGGGGGGAGAGGGGTATTTGACGGCATCGGGGGAGAAAAAGCGTCTGCAGGTCGGCGGTTTTAGTTTGCGCGAGCACGCGCGCAGACTCGCGATCGTACGCACGCAAAAATTTATTTCCAGACGTCTGAGAAGGCATCCAGACATCTGACCAAACGTCTAGACCAACTCCCAGATGTCTTAAAAGTGTTTGATGTCTTTGGGTCTTAACAGATTTTATACGACGAAGGGTTCTTTTTTTCATTCCCCCAGCCTGGTTGGTTGGACACTAGCCGGGCCATTACTTTTTTTGTTCCAATGAATCATTCCTAAACCAAAGGATTTATAGGATCTTAAATAAACAATACTTGTTATGGAAGCAACAACAAAACCCATTTGGATTCCAATAAGTGTGATTTTGGATTCTTCTTTCCATTCATTTCCTTACTGAACAGGACTACAATAAGGAATCGAACTGCAATCCAAAGAAAAAGGAAATCCATAATCCAAAATACTCCATCTTAGTCAAATCAAAGAATCCATATAAGAAAATCATCCATCTAGAATAGATAATAAATCTATAGAACTGAACAGAAATCTATAGAATTCCTTTGATCATTATCATAATGGTCACGGAATTCATTTACTTGTTCCATTCAAGGGCAAGTTTTTTTTGTTTGAACACTTGAGATCAAATGAATTGGAAGTCATAACATTTAGCAGTTGAAAAAAAAGACTGTATTCTGAACTCATTTTTATGGTCCAACTTCCATTCCATGACTCTTTCAAGCCAGAACTGTGAGTAATGACTTCATAGCAAAGGAAAAGCATAACTTGGATGCTATTTTTGATGTTATTGAAAGAAACTTTCTTTCACTATTATATTGAATCAAGTAACCTGTGATGGAGAATAGGCATCAACATAGAAATTTTCCTAATTCTGGTGTTATCTTGATTACATCTTATTCCTTTGTTCGACAAAAGGCTCATTCATATACAAGAATGAAATTGTAGCAAGTATAGTTTAGTGGTAAAAGTGTGATTCATTCTAGTAACAACTTCACTTCCATAGTTAAGGGGTCTTTCCATTTTGTTCCTATTTTGATCAAATGCTTTCTTTATTTCTTAAAAGGATCTTATCCTTTTACTTCCTTTCCTTGCCACATTGGAGGAAAAATATGGATTTTTGGGATTTGTATCCAAGGTTCAATTCGTTCAAAAAAAAAAAAAATTGGATTCTCAAATCGTGAAGCATAATTTTTGGAAGTGGATTCCATTCGAATCACGGAATAAGTATGAGTAGAGGATCCATGGTTGAAGATACAAAAGCTTCTTTCTAATCATAACTAAATCTTCCATTTGTGTGTTCTAAAACAAAGAAATGGAAGCCAAATAACTAGAAAAAGATAACTTTGGTTTACTAGAGTTATCAACATATTGTTTCAGCTCAAGAGAAAGTGGTTCTTTTCCTCAGGATTCCAAAACTAGAAATAGGGAATGAAGTAACTAGAAAGATTGGATTGATAGGATTCTCTCTTTCTAGAGGGATCATCTAGAAATCGAATAAGAAAAGCTAACATAGATGTTATGGATCTCAATCTTTTTTCAGATTTACGATGACTTCCTTTTTTCTAGAGCATAACCATTATCTGCTTTTGTGCTTAGATACAAAAATACATCGATTTTCCATTCCATATCCATAAAGGGTAGTTGCCAAATGAAACCCAAATTTCATGTTTGATTTTGAATTAGAGACATGAAAAATGATCAAGCAATGTTGACTATAACCTCTAGCCTTCCAAGCTAACGATGTGGGTTCGATTCCCACTGCCTGCTCCATATCACTGATTCTATTGATTATCAATGGATTCTATAGATTCAAAATGCATTATGGATTTTGTGGAATAAAGACATTCATCAACAATCCTCTTGGATTTGACTCAAAAGAAATGGAAAAAGAGTAATCCAATACGAATGATAAATTGATGTTTGTCCTTGAAATAGAAACAGTTCCATCTGTTTTGGAATCACTTCCTTACAGCCACTTTTTATGGGGCTTCTGCTTCTGTGGTGAATGTTTTGGTAGAAGATATGATTTCTTGGAAGTAAGGTTTATTCTCTTTTAAGTACATAACTTAACAATCAATTTCTTGACCCATCTAATTTCTAAGAAATCAAGAACGTTCTGGTATTTTATAAAAAAAAGAGTAGCTCTTTTTTCATCGATCGTCAGAGGATTTGTTTGGGATCATTTAAGCAACTCAAGTAATCGTTGACCTCTTGCCAATTTATTCTTAGTAGATTTATCAAGATGAGAAGAGAACTGTGCAAAGGCTTCTAACTCCGTGAATTGAGATAATTTCAATTTTCATTTGTCGACTACTTGTTTCATGGCTTTAATTTGAGCCACGGATCCCACTCTGGAGATAGAAATACCCACATTAATAGCAGGCCATATTCCGGCATTGAATAGATCGGTAGATAGGAATATTTGTCCGTCTGTAATGGAAATCACATTAGTAGGAATATAAGCTGAAACGTCTTCGGATTGAGTTTCAACAATTGGTAACATGGTCATACTTCCTTCACCTAGCTTAGAACTTCATTTTGTAGCTCTTTCTAAACAATAAGTCGTGAATGCAAATAAAAAACATCTCTCGGATAAGCCTCACACCTAGGGGGTATTATTAATAGAAGAGACATTTGACGATAAGCTTGTGCTTGTTTGGATAGATCATCATAGATGATTAAAGTATGTCATCCCCCGTACATCAAATATTCAACTAGAGCTGCTCCTGTAAAAGTAAGGCGCTAGATATTGTAATGCAACAGGTGAATCTGCTCTACCATTTCGGCTACCAAAATAGTGTATTCCATAGCCCCCCTTTTCTGTAAAGTGGTCACTACCTGAGCTATAGAGGATGCTCTTTGACCAATAGCTACATAAAAACATATGTGTTTCATTTGGGCATACCTTTTTGATTGAGAATCGTATATGTGGCTACTATTGTTTTACCAGTCTGTCTGTCCCCAATAATGAATTCTCATTGACCGTCCCTATAGGGATCATCGAGTCAATAGCAATATGACCCGTTTGAAAAGGTTCATATATGGAACGTCTTGAAATAATACCTGAGGCAAGACCTTTTACCCATTAAGAAAGATTTAGAAGTTGGAATTTCACCTCTACCATCAATGGGTTTAGCAAAAGCATTTACAACACGGCCTAATAAGCCTCACTCACTAGTATCTGAACCATTTTTCCTGCTTCCTGTATCATCAAATCATCACCCATTAATACAACACCAACACTACTAGATTCCAAATACAGAGCAATACCCCATGTACCCCCTTCCAATTGTACTAATTCACCTACCATCACTTCCTTAAGACCATGAATACGAGCAATGCCATCACCTACTTGATATACGGTACCAGTATTCATGACTTTGACTTTTCTATTATATTGTTCAATATGTTCATGAAGAATCTTACGAATTTCGTTGATTGTTGCCATTAGTGTCTCTGAACTCTTTACAAATTAGGAAGCATAGGAAAAAATCATACCTAAACTCGAAACAAAAGTAGAAGAGCGGAACTAATTCGTTCTTTTTTCCATGGTCCCTAGAATGCCAATATTAGCACTGATAGTAGTGCCATATTTTTAGTAATTCACTATTCCAACAATGTTTAGAGTCCCCAGAGCCTCTTCTAAAGCTTGTAGAAAAACTCGTTGTCAGACCTGATGAATGGCTTTTTGTTGTTCAAAACAAAGGGTTTCATTTTTATCATTTTCAAATCCTTCCAAACTATCCGAAATAGCATGAATCCAATTCGCTCTTTTTTGTTCTACCTATTTGCGGGTAGACCAAAAGCAAAAGAAGCTCACTACCGAAAATTCCTAGGATGTATTCTACTTTAGTGCTTACACTTTCTTGACAAGGGAACTTTTTCGAAGGCAGAAGACTGAGAATTGCAATACTACAACATGGGTATGCTAGGATAGGCTGACCGAAAATAAGTAAGAACCCAGGCTTGAAAGCAATAATAAGGTTGATCCCTGGAATAGCAAGCTAGGCAAGGCATGGAGAATCAGGGTTTGAATAGCTCCACGAGGAAGTGAGTCGTAGGAGTAGGATGTTAAGGAAAGAGAAACCAATCCCCGGGCAATAAAGTAATGGAGCTATTATTATTGGATTTGATTTTTATAAAAAATAGGTTAAAATCTATTGATATTGATTATATATTTGAATTAATAAGTAAATGAAGTAATAATTTATTAAGAATCTATTTCATAAACAAGTAATTTTACAACTAATTAATAAGTAGAGTCCAGGGAACAAGTTCAGAAGTTCTCTGCCCGGGTGTCTCGGGTAATTGAACAAACATATGAAGAAGCAGCCTGGTATGCGGGGAAATCCAGGGGAGAAGTTATAAAAGAAGACCCATTCTGAGAGTGGCGCCTTGGAGGTTCAGATTCATGTCTATCCTTCCTACCTCGAGCTCTTGACCCGACTTCGTTCCCCTAGGTTTTGAAAGGCAGCAAGTATGGAAAGGATAGAGAGGATTAGGGAGGGTGCAGAAGTAAAGGGCCCCTTCTCCTACTTTGCCGGATAGACTACATGTCATTCCTTCGGCTCTATTCTAAAAAATAGGTAGGAAAAGGGGAATTCATTATTCACCTTTTGCTTTCTTGCTTCTCATCTTCTCGACTCATCAATCCCAGGATTCTTCTTTCATCACTAAGCAAGGATACCAGACCATCATAAAGTATTGCAAGTCAAGTCAAGTACCCAATCCCCTATCCTACGGTTGTATCTTCTTTCCGCATGGATACGCTTCAATCAGACCTCACTCATAAGTGAGATTAGTTAGTGAAGAGCGTTCTTATACAATCGATTAGTGCAGTAGGGGAGTTGTGTTGATTGATAATGAGACTGAAATGCTACCCCTGTCAGGTAAGGGGAAGTGGCTTGTTACCCAGGGAAGTCCAACTCGGATCTGGATTATACAATAATGGATTCCCGAAATGATGACCTGAATGACATAGTTTATTGAAAGTCTTTCACCTAAGCTAAGTTAGAGCCATACAATGGAGGTCCCATGAAAGTTGGGTTGGAAGTTCGGGTAATACTAGGCTAGGAGTAATATTGGTGAGTGTGAGGAATGGGAGGAGAAAGCTAGGTATCTTCTGGAGGTGAGGAACAAAGCCTATAGTGATTTGACTAGACCCTTCTAATTTAGTTGCCAATTCACAGGCCAAGGATAATATATGCGTATATAAAGCCTAATTCATGGGTAATGCTGAGGTTAGGCATCAGTCAAGCACTTTGATTCTTCCCCAAGGCAGGGAAAGAGAGAAGGGAGGATTTCAACGGTAGATGAAGAGGAGCATTCAAATATTCAGGGGTAGTAAGGCTGGCTTAATGAAACACGCTTTCATTCCTAGCACCATGCTTGATGATTGATCAATTAGTAGGTGGTTCCCTTCTAAAGTGAGTGTCATTACTGAGAGGTAGGTTGACCCTCCTAGTGCATCATATAGAAAGGTAGTTCTTTAGCTCCAATCCAAGAGGTCAAGGCGACAGGGGAATACCGAAACTTCACTCATATATCTGATTCTTAACTCGTTGGATCCGAGATGGGATCTTCTTTAGCCTAATGTAATTCCAACCCTCACTCACTTATATATCTGATTCTTGAAGCATGTTTGATTTATTTGAATATGAATTCCATTATTCTTATAATCAACTTCAGTTTGTAACCCTAGATTGGGTTTTCAGGGTTTGGGAAATGAGGTATGATGTATACAAGGTAGTGCGAGTATGATTATTAAGATTCGAAAGGAGGAGGAACTACCTATTTTAGTCATAGGGGATTTCAATGTTTATTAAACAGCAGTTCTTCGTGGGAGGAAGTGTTTCAGTTTATTATTCTAGTTCACCAGTGAAGCTTAGGTAGTTTCGAGCGGATATCATCATATGTATGTTCATGCGGATTATGCGGATTATCTAACTAAGGCCAAATCAATTCCCAGGGATGATTTCAAGGGTGGATGGATTCCCTCCCGAATTCGTAGGAGCACCAACAGAAGGGTTGTACTAAGGTAGTATATTGTTGAGTATATGTATGCCTTCTCAATATCCTACCACATAACAACCACATGAAACCAGGGAAAGCAAGTCAGTGAGTGAATTGAGTAATACCGGGGCTTAGGGAAGAATGTGAATTTAGTGAGATTTGAGTGCCAAGGCTTGCTCGTCTGATGATATTGACAACACAAGCAACAATACCGAAGATTCTCCGAGGGTGTTTGTTTGGAGGGATGATTTCAACTGTGGATGCAGTTTAATCTTCCTGAGTTCAGGGGCCAGAGTTAAGGGGAGTGGGTATTTATGATTTAGGTTAGGAAGGGGCTACTTATTCTTGCTTTCCTCCCGATTCCACTGTCTATAGTCTATGCACACATTCTCAGGGATAGGGATCCATCTTTCTTCTTTACTTTACTACAAAGCTGCACTGGTGCTCCCTATGGTGATGTACTAGGCCTAATGCCCAGCAAGAGATTTTCCATTCTGTGCCACTTTTAGCTCGGTAGGTCCTTGGACTTTAAGTTAAGTAAGGAGTCATAGAGATAGGTTCCCTGCCTGTTGGGGCTAGTTCTCCATCTCAAACTCGATCCGGCCCCTCAGGAAAGAAAGACATCTTTGTGGCAAGTTTTTAGTAAAGTCAAGAAGAATGAATGATGAGGCTACATAGTGATGTAGTTGAAGGAAAAGACATCCTCAAAGGGGCAAAAGAAGGTATGGAGCAGTAGAGTTCAGGGAGGCAAGCAAGAGAGAGAAGCATATTCAAGCAAAAGAAAGAGAGGCATGCACAAATCTCGGGAGAGGAAAGCATTCAAGAAAGAGGATAGCATTCAGTATCGATCCTACATTTGCTACTATTGTGCCTCTCCTTCCTTACTTAACGGTACAGACAAATCGCTCCACCAACTGCCATGCGCCACCACCACCCTCCCTCAATCAAGAGCTCTCAGTTTGTAAATCCTAACGAATATGTATCACTGGACCTGCTTTCCCCGTGTGGAGTAAAGTGCCCACTCCTTGTGCTTTCGTCAATTCCTTGACTACTTTACTTATCTTATCTTATCTTATTTTATCTTAGCTTAGCTTATCTTATAGTAGTTTCAGCCTTGAGACCCCCCGTACTATATCTAGCTAGCATATGTATAGATATAGAAGCAGAAGAAAGCCGAAAATGCCATCCTCCAATTCCGCTTCCCCCAAACACTTGGATTTCTCATAAGGCCAAATGTCGGGTCGGTTGTACAAGCAAGATCCGCCAATCCCTAGGTAGTTCGACATCGTTTGTGGTTGAGACTATGATGTGATCTCAAGCCCCCTTTCATTCTTTATTAATGAAAGTACTTACTACAAACAAATGCTTTCGTAGTTTTTCATCTCCAAGCAATAATTTCACCTCTGACTTTGAAAGACAAATGCCTACGACTCTCTTCTTAAGAATGAGTTCGATCCTGACCACCCACCACAAATAGGGACCGAAATCCTGTGATGTTATCCCATGCTGCTAATATATACAGAGCTTGGGCTTGCTTTGAGCACTCTAATTTATGAAACTCAGAAGTAGTAAGATCGGGAAAGCCTATTCAGAAGTGTCGAGTGCGTCACTGGTCAAAGGGATGAGAGGAGCGATGCACACCAGAGGCGGCCGACCCAAACTTACCTAAATCACAGCAACTACTTGAAAAGCAAAGTCCAAGTATGAGCTTTTTGCAACTACTACTACTACTATCTTATACGCTATTGGAGCTAATGCTGGAATTACCACGGCTGCTGACATGCATCCCATGGATGATCCTCTTTGTGAAGGGATTTAGTGAGATTGTAGTATGTACTCATTGCAATTACCAGAGTCCTAGAGCCCAGCTTGGAAATTCATGTTATTTATAGCGTGTCAGGCAGGAGGATCACTACCTCCCTGAAGTGGCCCAGCAATACATGTTATTGTCACTACCTCCCCGTTTCAGGATTAGGTCACTACCTCCCCTAGCAGGGATTGGGTAATTTGCACTGCTACCTTCCACTGATTGGATGTGTGTGGTAGAAATCCAAATAAGGCTCCCTCTCTCTCCGGCCCGTCACCCATCACCACCCTAGTAGGCCACTACTATTATCCTACAATCGAAAGTGGATAGGGCAAAAATGGGAATGATGCGTCGCCGGCCGTGCGATTCAGTGTTGTTAATAGCACCGGGCAACTGCCTAAGAAATGCATCCCGTTGTAGTAGTAGAGTAGATTGGGTAGCACATATTAGCTTTAGAATGAGGTTATCTGAGTGAGTAATCAGTGTACCATAAAACACACTATAGCAGATTTCATGAGCCACTAACAATCAACAGTAGAATTGGTTCATACTTGCACATGCATGGCTTAGGCTTCATCTTTTGAGACAAGCATATGACTACTGGCAAAATAATGTAGCCATTCCTCGCTCCTCTCCCGCCTTTCAATCTATCTGCATACTACTCCAAGTAGCATACCTCTTTCTAGCTTGTTACAAGTGAGTGAATTGAGTAATACCGGGAATGAAGACTATTGTAGTAGAATAGTTGTTTTCCCTCACTTGCGCCTTCCTGGATGGATCGTGGGTCAAGTATGGTGGGCCTCTATAAATAGCTCCTTCTTTAGTCCTTCATCATGGGGTACACATAGCCTTCCTTGAAATGTGATAGTCCCATCATAATATAGCCTAGCTGAAGCCCTCAATCCCCCTTTCCTTCATCTTTCTTGCCAGCTTTTGTCACTTGGGGTCCACTTGTTGGGCTTGGATCAAGCATTCCCTACAAGTAGGTCTATGCCCATTTGCCTTGACACCATATAATTGCACTAGATGGGGGTCTGTCTCTATTTCTAGTCCCCTATTTCCTTCATCATCTTCCACTCTGCTACATGCAGCTTAGTAAGGTGAGTGGCTTCCTACTCAAAGCATCTACCACTACATTCGCCTTCCTAGGATGGTCAACTATAGTACAGTCATAGTCCTTCAGTAGTTCCATCCACCTCCTTTGCCTGAAGTTCAGCTCTTTCTAGGAGAACAGATACTTTATACTCTGATGGTCTGTACGAATCTCGATACCGTACAGGTAGTGCCTCCATATTTTAAGAGCAAAGACTATTGCAGGCAGCTCCAGGTCATGAATCAGGAAGTTCTTCTCATAGGGTCGCAGTTGCCTGGAGGCATAGGCTATCACTTTCCCATGCTGCATGAGCACACACCCTAGTCCTTGGTGGGAGGCATCACTATAGACCTCATATCCTCTCGTCCTAGTTGGGATGGTCAATATAGGTGCGGTGGTCAGTCTCCTTTTCAGCTCCTAAAAGCTCTGCTCGACCGTCCACTTATACTTTACATCCTTTTGAGTGAAGTGAGTGAGAGGGACTGCGATCTTGGAGAAGGCCTTACTATGATGAATCATCGATAATCACCCACTAGAAAACTGCGAACCTCAGTTGCGGGTTGCTCCCACTATAGTATGGCTTCCACTAGGGTCTACCGCTACTCCTACTCTGGATATCACATGGCGCACCTCAAAAGGTGGATCTACCTCAGATAACCAGGACTCGCACTTGCTAAACTGAGCGTATGCAGGGTTTCCAGTACCAATCTTCAGTGTTGGGTGTGCTCCTCATTCTGATTAGACTCTTCACTGAAATGCCAAGATTGCCAAAAAGGAACTCATCCACATGACTTCACATGCAGTGTGAGCCATGGCTCTGTATTCTGCCTCTGCACTAGATCTAGCCACAACCGTTTGCTTCTGACTGCGCCATGATACTAGATTGGAAAACTGTAAATCTAGTAGTAGACTTCCTATCCTCTACTAACCCAACATAGTAAGCATCAGAGTCAGAGGATAGCTCAAGATGCCCATTCTTCCTGTAGAATCAGCCTCTGCCAGGAGACCCCTTTCAATATCTCAGTATCATACAAAGATCATTCCAGTGACTATAATGTGGCTTCTCCATAAATTGATAGGCTCTGCTCACTGCAAAACTAATGTCTGGTCATGTGATGGTAAGATAGAGAAGCTTACCAACAACATTTCTGTACCTGTGAACATCCTCAAAAGGAGAGTCCTCTGTGGAACTGTCTCCCTTTCTGCTCTACTGGAATGGTAGCGCAAAAGGCTTGGCACCAAGAAGTAATATCTTGCATTTGCCAAAATAGAAAGTGTATGCTTCCTCTGTGAAAGTGACATACCATGCTTGCCCCTGATGGCCTCTATGCTCAGAAAGTAATGTTGATCACCAAGATCCTTAGTAACAAAGGATTGATTCAGAAATGCCTTCACTTCCACCTGCTACATCATTTCTTGCACATGTCATCAACATAGACTACTAGTGTCACAGTACCAGTCACTATTCTCCTGATCAAAATGGAGTGGTCAGAGGTAGACCTCTTTAAGCCAATCTTCATCACCACAGTACTCAGCCTGTCAAACCACGCACGTGGACTCCATTTGAGGCCATAGATCGCCTTCTTCAGTTTACATACATACTCCCCCTAAACCTCATAACCAGGAGGTTGGCACATGTAGACCTCCTCATGAAGATCACCATAGAGGAAGGCATTTGTCATGTCAAGCTGGTAGAGTGGCCAGTCTCAATTCATGACAACTGAGAGAATGGCACATATAGAGAAAACACGTGCCACTGACGAGAATGTCTTAAAGAAATCCATGCCATATGGTATGGTATGGCATGTCTTGGTAAAGCCCTTTGCCACTAGGCATGCCTTGAACCTATCGACACGGCCATCTGCATGATACTTCATTGTGTAGACCCACTGACAGTCAACCACTTTGGCATCAGGAGGAGTAGACACAATATCCCAGGTCTGGCGAGAAGTGAGGGCCTCCATCTTAGTCTCCATAGCTACGAGCCACTTGGGATCTGTAGATGCCTCAGTATCAGATCTGGGAACAATAGTACTGCAAAGTGCCTGTGAAAACTGCTGCACAGAAGAATCCAGATGGGCAGTAGAGGTATAATGTGGCATCGGATGTCAAGTACAGGATCTCACCGCTTTATGCAGAGCAATGGGTTTGTCATCTGTAGGATCTAAAGATAAGATATATGGCTATGCCCATAAAAACTCAAACACAAAATCAGTAATAACAAGAAAATTTGCACAATCAATCAAACCACAGAAATAAGCACAATATGTATAGTAGTTCCCCTCCCTTGGGTACTCCACTACCTAAGCCTCCCAGCTTAGGATTTTTAACCCGATTCCCTCAACCCCGAGAGAATCAATTTACTAACCGAGGTAATTAATGGGTTACCTCAACCCAAGTACAAAAATGGGTTTATTACAACCCAACGAGCAAATGCTCAAGAACAAATGAAATACAGGTGTAAGAAAGAAAGATCTTACAACTAAGTTCCTAAGCCTCTCAACAAATGTAAATATAATGTTATCGATTTCGGAGCCTAGAATGAGCATGAATGCCTTGACAATGCATGAAGAAATCACGTCGATGTGCTTGCAAATCCGTAGAGAGATTGAGAGCAACAAATTATTCCTTCTCTTGAATATGTGGTGGAAAATTGTGAAATATAGCTCTAGGAATTTTCCTTGTATTTCTAATATCTCTTGTGTGCAAACAAAGAGTCCTAGGATCATTTTATAGAGTTTAGGACTAGGATACTCATCTACTAGACGTTGGGATTTAATTCCCAACGTTCACATTGACAAAATAAATATTCCAGCCATTCTATTTTGAGCCAACGGCTACCTGGTACTAGTAGTAAAGTATAGGTACCGGTACTAGTTGCTTCCAGATTTGGGTTTCAAACTCTTAACACAAATCTGTAACCCACTTGTACCGGCACTGATCATTAGTACCGATACTCGTTACCTCCAGTACTGGTACTTGCGGGATGCAGGTTTATTTTTATGAAAAAACCCAAACCTGTAACTCACATGTACCAGTACTAAACTTTAGTGCCGGTACTTGTGGGTTAACAAGTAACTTTTTTTAAGTGATTTAATCAATTATGTTCTTTGAAAATGATTGCAATATTAATCCTAATTTATCTCTAATTATTTTTACGATCTAAGTTATATTCCTTTGTTAAGAGGCATATAAAATCTATAAATATAAAATCTAAATTAGAAAAACTAAAGGTCGAAGATGATCTTCTTCACTTCGACTCATCCTTGTCATCTTGCCTCCTCCTTGTCATCATCTTCTCTTTCTCATCATCATGCCTCCATCACTTCCTGTTTTTCTTGATCTTCACCTAAATCTGAAAAGCACTCAATTGCAAACATTAATCCATAATAATTTTGTTAACACCAAATAAGATGTGGAATAAGGTTCCAACTATCTCCCCCTTTTTGGTGTTGACAAAACTATCTTGCAAATAGATATACTAAAGATAAGATTATTTTTAGTAATGTTAAATGAAGGAAAAATAAACTATTTAATCCTCCCCCTTAATATATGCTCCCCCTAAAAATATTACTATTTGCCCTTTATTTTTCTCCCCCTTGTTGTCAACCATCAAAAAATGAAAGGGTAAAGAATATCATACCATAAAATTTACCAATAGTAAAATGATGAATGTGGGTACCAAGTTCTGTTAGGCCATCGTTCTTGGTCTTCATTCAACCTATAGAAAGGTTGAGATGTTCCGTTGTGTGCCTTGAACACCCATTGATCTCTTTGATCTATTCCTGCAAAATAATGTAAAATATCTTTCCTAGGTACCCATTTTCTTGTGGGTCCTTTCAAGTTAGTACCTTTCAAACCTTGAGATTTATAGATCACTTTTGTATTAAATCTATAACTCTTAGGATTTTTGGCCTTTTGGTACATCCATGCATGCCTATGTGCATGTGATTTAGTATGTTTATTCTTTTTATTCTGAAATTTTGATTTTATAGCTTCACAAAATTCAGTATTTAACCTAGTTGTTGTTTTGAGATTATTTAAAGTACCTTCAAAGTGCTCATAAATATCTTCTAATTCTACTATCTTTGCATGCAACTGATTGTTAGTCTCTTTTGACATTTCTAATTCCATTTCTAAATATGATTTATCTACTTCTAATGTTTGATAATTATTCTTTAAACCTTATTTTCCTTTTTAAATAACATATCTTTATGATATAGTTCTTCATAAGCTTGTAATAATTCTTTAAAAGAAAAATCAGGGTTTACCTCATTGTCTGTATCTTCCGTAGTTGCTGCCAAACATAGAAGAGCGATCTCGTTGTCATCCGATTCACTAGAGTTGGTGTACATGTCGGAGTCGCTATCATCCCATGTTGCTTTTAAAGCTCTCCTCTTCTTCTTCTTGACTTCTTTCGTGTCTTTCCTTTTGTCTTCCTTCTTCTTGTTCATAGGGAAATCCTTCCTCAAGTGCCCCTTTCTCTTGCACTCATAACAAATAACATTAGTTGAAACTTTATTGATTTGCTTACCTTGTTTTTGAAGAAATCTCTGAAACTTCCTTGTAAGTGTCTCCATCTCTACATCTTCAAATTTCGAGGTTGTTGAGTCCAAGTCCTCCTTAATTGCTCTAAAAGCAATATTCTTCCTTTTGCTAGACATCTCCTCCTCGTTCCTCTTCATGTTTTCTAGTTGGACTTCGTAAGCCATAAGGCTACCAACTAGATCATCCAAGGGGAGAGTGGAGAGGTCCTTTGCCTCTTGGATGGTTGTGATCTTTGGAGACCAATCACTTGTAAGAGATCTTAAGATCTTCCTTACAAGCTGCTCTTCCGTGAACATCACTCCAAGGTTCTTTAGGGGGTTAACTATTTTCCCAAACCTTGTGTACATGTCTTTGATCGTTTCTCCTTTGGTCATCCTGAAACACTCATAGTTTTCAGTTAGAATTGAGATACGAGTTTCCTTTACCTTGTTTGTACCTTCATAGGTGACCTCGAGAGTGTTCCAAATTTCGTATGTGGATTCATATGCCGAAATTTGGTTGAACTCTTCCCTTGACAACACACAATAAAGTGCGTTCATCGCCTTTGCGTTGTCCACGATCCTTTTCTTCTGATCCGTTGTCCATGCTACTCCTTCTTGTGGCTCTGGATCCGAGTACTTCTCCTGAATGAGGGTCCAAGCCTCCTCATCCATCGCTCTGAGAAAGACTTGCATCCTCCTCTTCCAATACCCATAGTCCATCCCATCAAAATAGGGAGGACGGGTAGAAGACTGTCCTTCGGTGCACCTTGATGTAGATGCCATTGCGAGTTGATTTGTTATGTCTTCTCACAACCTCGCTCTGATACCACTTGTAGGATCTAAAGATAGGATATATGGCTATGTGCACAAAAACTCAAACACAAAATCAGTAATAACAAGAAAATTTGCACAATCAATCAAACCACAAAAATAGGCACAATATGTATAGTGGTTCCCCTCCCTTGGGTACTCCACTACCTAACCCTCCCAGCTTAGGGTTTTTAACCCGATTCCATCAACCCCAAGGAAATCAATTTACTAACTGAGGTAATTAACGGGTTACCTCAACCCAAGTAAAAAAATGGATTTGTTACAACACAACGAGCAAACGCTCAAGAACAAATGAAATACAAGTGTAAGAAAGAAAGATATTATAACTAAGTTCCTAAGCCTCTCAACAAATGTAAATATAATGTTACTGATTTGAGAGCCTGGAATGAGCGTGAATGCCTTGACAATGCGTGAAGAAATCACATTGATGTGCTTGCAAATCTGCAGAGAGATTGAGAGCAACAAACTATTCCTTCTCTTGAATATGTGGTGGAAAATTGTGAAATATAGCTCTAGGAATTTTCCTTGTATTTCTAATATCTCTTGTGTGCAAACAAAGAGTCGTAGGATCATTTGTTAAAGTTTAGGACCTAGGATACTCGTTTACTAGACATTGGGATTTAATTCCTAATGTTCACATTGACAAAATAAATATTCCAGCCATTCTGTTTTGAGCCAATGGCTACCTGGTACCGGTAGTAAAGTATGGGTACCGGTACTCATTGCTTCCAGATTTGGGTTTCAAACTCTTAACACAAATCTGTAACCCACTTGTACCGGTACTGGTCATTAGTACCGTTACTCGTTACCTCCAGTATCGGTACTGATCATGAGTATCGGTACTCGTGGGGTATAGGTTTGTTTCTATGAAGAAACCCAAACCTGTAACTCACATGTACCGGTACTAAACTTTAGTATCGATACTTGTGGGTTAACAAGTACCTTTTTTCAAGTGATTTAATCAATTACATTCTTTGAAAATGATTGCAATATTAATCCTAATTTATCTCTAATTATTTTTACGATCTAAGTTATATTCCTTTGTTAAGAGGCATATACAATCTATAAATATAAAATCTAAATTAGAAAAACTAAAGGTCAAAGATGATCTTCTTCACTTCGACTCATCCTTGTCATCTTGCCTCCTCCTTGTCATCATCTTCTCTTTCTCATCATCATGCCTCCATACACCTAAATATGAAAAGTACTCAATTGCAAACATTAATCCATAATAATTTTGTTAACACCAAAACAAGATGTGGAATAAGGTTCCAACATCATCACCCCCACTGTGACCCTTCGTCGGGGGGGGTAGGAGCATCCGGAGCAGAGGCTGGGGAGGCCTCATCGCTAGTGGCGTTGGTACCTAGATCACAAGGGGAGACAAGTATGGGCATGGGAGCATGCATATTTGGCGGTGTCTCCTATCTCTGGTAAACATGTGATTGGAACTGGGCATTTCTCCCTTCAGGAGAGAAGTACGGAACCCTCTCAAAGAAAGTCACATCAGCACAAATATGATAGCGCCTACCATTTCAAATTAAAAAATAACAACGATACCCTGCGGGAATAACCTAGAAAAACACACTGAGTAGCCGAGACAACTTATAAATAAAGGCTACAAAGTGGTGAACAAAGCACACAACCAAATGTGGCAATAGATTCAAACAGGTAGAGGAGATCAATCCTTATCAGGAAATAGTAACCTGAAGGGTCCCCTAAGAACTGAAGAGGGAACACGATTAGGTGGTAAGGTATGCAGCAGTGAGCACGGTGTCACCCTTGGAATCACACATGCCTATATAAGATCTAATCCATGAGTTTTCCTTTGAATCAAATATGTCTATATAAGATGAAAATCAAAACCAGGCTTATTATATATAAACGGGTAGAGTTGGAGTATATAGGTGTAAATCTAATCTAACCTGGAGGGTTGAATCAGATATGCATATCTAAGATCGAATCTGGAATTAGGTTCTGAGGAAAGGGGTAGAATCATATATGCATATATAAGAGGAAACCCTGATTCAGTGAGTGATTGAGCTACTCAGAGATGCGAAGTTAACTTTTTTGTGGTGGTGGGTGATATAGCTCCGTGCAATGAGTGAACAAGCTCGTCTATGTGCTTACTTCGTAGACTCTGACTTGCAACTACCCATAGCTCCAAGCTCATCTCCATAGACTCGCAGGCTCGCAGGGGACTTACACAGGACCCTAGATTGATGGTGGGGGCTTGGGTCTGGCCCTCTTCGTACTTCCCTTTCTCAATAACAGACTGAAAGAAGCTTGTCTGATTTTTGGCTTTCAAAGAATACACTCAATTGTCATGTATCTACTTATTGTATTTTTGCCTCTACTTTATAGTTTCGTAGCAAGTATTTTTGGACGTTTTCTAGGATTAGAATGAACCGCCTTCATAACCACAACGTGTGTTTCATTTTCTTTGATCTTATCTTCTATTTCTTTTTATGAAGTCACACTGGGAGCTAGTGCTTGCTATCTAAGAATTGCTCCTTGGGTCTCACCGGAAATGTTTGATACTTCTTGGGGCTTCTTTGGCGACCGTGAAGTCATCGGATGAATTGCCGAGCATACCAATCAAATTCGGATGTTGCAGTTGCTCCGCGGTGATATGAACTCGACCTGCTCCTACCCACCTCGGGGCAGGCCACCATAGCATGTCGGGAATCGAGGGGGGACATACTGGATGTGACAACTCCCGTCGGTTGGGGGTTGTGCCGCCCTGCCTTTCAATCGATACACAGTTAAGGAGGTTGATCACGAACGCTACAGGTGTAGGAGCGAACCTAGGTAGTTTAGTCAGGGAAGGCTAAGAGGGTGCCTTGCATATGGGTAGCAAGAGGGCGCTTATGCCCCAACGGTAGGGCCTTTTGGGGAAGGGCCCAGAAATACCCAATAGGGACAGCACACCCCCCACTCCAAGCGCACTTCTGTATCGACTAAATCACTCTTTGTTCGGGTGACGTTGGTGGAACTAGTGAACCACGAGAGCTGTTCTGATCGACGGGCAGAGGGCTTGTAGTACCCCCGCTTCGTTCGAATCAACGGGCTTCCCCCAGCCACTTCACTTCAGTATTCCATCACCAGAAAGAGAAGGGAGTCTGGACTACACACCATACCCATTTCTTTAGGGGTTAGGCGGTGGACGATTGATTCGTGAATGGAAGAAGGGGCCTAAGCACGGCATCCTAGTATACTTGAGTGAAACATTTTTCAACAAAAAGCTATTTTTCTTTTCAAGTTGGTGAGCCGTGTGATAGGAAACCTTCCCGCACGGTTTGGAGAGCACTGAAAACAAATGAGAGGTTCACCACCACATCATTGCAAGGGGAGCTCGGTTGATTCGCAGATTGGTCCGACTCGTAATTCACTTTTGATCCCACGTTCGATAGCCTGACCATAGTATGTTAATTGTGGTTACATTCATAAGTAGCTTGGTCCATCTTTATTCCATTTCATATATGTCTGAGGATCCGCATGGCCCTCGATTTGTGTTATTTATCACTTTTTACTTTTTTTATGTTGATGTTGGTGACTGGAGATAATTTTCTTCAATTATTCCTGGGATGGGAGGGAGTAGGTCTTACTTCATTTTTTTTAATTCATTTCTGCTTCACACAACTTCAAGCAGATAAAGCAGCTATCAAAGCTATGCTTGTAAATCGAGCAGGTGATTTTGATTTAGCTCTTGGAATTTGTGGTTGTTTTACTCTCTTTCAAACAGTAGACTTTTCAACCATTTTTGCTTGTGCAGGGAACCCCAAAAATGATTGGATTTTTTGCAATATGAGATTGAATGCCATCAGTATGATTTGCATTTTACTTTTTATTGGTGCTGTTGGGAAATCTGCACAAATAGGATTGCATACTTGGTTACTCGATGCCATGGAGGGTCCCACTCCAGTATCTGCTTTGATTCATGCAACAACTATGGTAACATACGGCTTTGATTGTTATTACTTTTGGAGGATCCCTGACGTCATTCCTTGCGACAACCACTGGAATATTACAAAACGATCTAAAGAGGGTCATAACTTATTCAACTTGCAGTCAATTAGGCTACATGATCTTTGCTTGCGGCATCTCGGAATATTCAGTGGGAGTCTTTCACTTAATGAATCACACCTTTTTCAAAGCCTCCTTATTCTTGAGTGCAGGTTCAGTGATTCATTCCATATCGGATGAGCAAGATATGCGGAAGATGGGGGGCTTGCCTCCTCCTTTCCTTTTACCTATGCTATAATGTTCATAGGAAGGTTATCTCTAATTGGATTTCCTTTTCTAACTAGATTTTATTCCAAAGATGTGATCTTGGAGCTCGCTTACACAAAGTATACCATCAGTGGGAACTTTGCTTTCTGGTTGGGAAGTGTCTTTGTCCTTTTCACTTCTTATTACTCTTTTTGTTTACTTTTTTGGACTTTGTTTTTTGTAGAGACTTTTTTGGACATTTTTAGTACCAACTAATTCATTCAGGTGATACATTGTAAGATGTCATGATGAACCCATTTCTATGGCCATTCCTTTAATACTTCTGGCTCTCGGGAGTCTTTTTGTAAGATACTTGGCCAAAGTGTGACCCGTTAGCCCATAAGTCAGTATTGTGACGAAGTGGCTATTATTCACCTGACACGATCATACGAGGTCACAATTCACCCAACACGATCATCTAGGGTGAACAAGAATTGGGGATCGGATGCAAGTGAAATTCCCACCAATGGCTGATGAGATGTTTAGTCGACTCCCTCCCCTTAACCTTTCCCCCCCAAACCCCTACTAGTGAGCAGAAAAGGAAGGAGGAAAGAGGCCCTGGCGAACCGTCAGGAGAAGTGAACAAGTGTAAGCTTTGCTGCCCGACAGTATAGAGTACTGACCTCACTGAGGGATAGGCCCCAAAGCGAAGGATGGGAACGAGCAGAATCAATGTCTTCCAATTTCTGGCCTTGCACCAATCTACCCATCCAATGGACCATGGACTAAATGGCCACTGCCTGAGAGGGGAAGTAAGGACTATGTCCAGGGGACCGCCACCTCCCCACAAGGTACATCTTGTGCCTATGGGCCTCCCTAACTATCCAAGAAGACACTCAAAACTGGAAGTTCCAACAAACCTACCCAGTGGATTGCCGAGTTACAAGTCCTACAACACAGGTGCGGGATTCTCTAAAAACCTGACGGTCATGGTTGGCCAAGAGGGCCTACTTGGAGACTTGGGATCTCAGCAGGAAATGCAAAGGTGAAGCTAGCCTCCAAAAGAGAATCAACATGGGGTAGAGTAGGCTCAACATAACATAGGGAATAACCTAACCCTAGGAATCGGGGCCTAGCCATCTCCTTCTAAATAAAGGACACGCTGGGTGGCTCCCCGAATTGAGGGGAGGGATCCCTTTTCTTATTCTTACTCGATACAACTATCGCCTCCTGGGTCAACCTCCTCCCATCTCGACAACTTCTCTCCAATTCCATTGAGAACACCCTTTCACCATTTCAAACATCTGGAAAAAACCTGGAATGGAGTTGCCCATCACTCTTTCTTTGAGATTCAACACTCTCCTGACCCAACGCGAAGCGGAGAGGAGAAAAAAGGGGGAAAGACCCTCCAATCCAATGGTAGAGTCAAACCATCATCTTTGATTCGATCGACCCAATGTCACTTAGCTCCACTCCGCCCTGCTGCAAGTCTTTGGACGTGGAGAAATACCATGAAAAGCTTGTCGACTTTACTAACTTCATTTCATAATCAAACTCACTCCCTCCTATATTCCCTTCCTAGGCAGGCACCCGGGGAACCCTAAACTTAATCAATTCCCTAGTGGCAACTAAATACCTTCTAAACTACCCCTCTGTCCTCACTCGCTAAATACCTGGAATTGGAGTGAAAAACCCAGGAATTGGTTTCAATCCTTCCCTTCGCTTCCTAGCTTGCTGTTGAATCCACTAAATAAGACTTACTCCTCCCCCGAAAATGGGAAACCCCACCTACCCCTAGACCAGGCAGAATAAATGCCCCTAACTTAACCTAACTTCCCCTACCCTATAAATCAGTTTCCTGGATGGACGAAGCTCCTTCCTACTGGCTTTCAATACATCCCTTCTCCCTGAGCAAGCACTCCTTATGGTTGAAACAAGGGAATGATAATTATCTTGCTTGTGATTCCAAGACTCACTAACTATACTGTAATTTGAGACCTCATACACCTACTTAAACGTGGACTTTCAGTCCTATTCCTCAGGCCCCTTCTCCGGGAACCTCACTTCCCAACTTTCATACTCAACTGTTGAATCCTAAACCTATGCCTCAGACTCAGACTCTGAATCAAGATCTTCATTTTGGTAAAAGTACTTTTTTTGATTGATTTATTATAGCATTAAAGTAGTGCAAGTAAAGTAAAGCATCGGGTTGGTAAAGAGTCGACTTTTGTATTATTGATACAATGCAATTAGTGTCGGGACTCGAAAGACCCGGCACAAAGGGTATAAGGATGTTCGTTCTTGAAGTAAGGCGTATGTATGTCCCTAGTTCGCAATGGCATAAGCCAAACAACATTCAGTCAAGGATCAATCATGTCCCTGAAGTAAAGTAAGGAGCATTCTTGATTGAAGAAAAGGCAGTTTCCAGTTGGGAGTGAGGTAGACAAGACTTCTTTCCCGCTTAGCTTAGGGGTGAATCAAGTGCACCATTCACTAAGAGGTTTATAGTGAAACTGCGTAAGGGTAGTAAGGTCAGTCAAAGAATTTTGACCAGTTTTTAAGTGGTAATGCTAGTCCTTTGAAGTAGTCATTTCATTCAAGGTAAAGAATAAATATCCCATTTCCTTTGAGGCGGATATACCTCTATATCAGGAACCTACGTAGTTTACGAGTTCAGCGGAGTAGGTGGGTTCTTATAAGGCAATTCTAACTTGAGTGATTCAGCTAACTAGGTGAATAGTTGAAGCCTTTCATTTCATCGAGGGAAGCGCCCGCACAAGCAAGTGTTGACATTTTGGCATGGTAGATCGATCGGACGGTCTAGAAAGAAGATCTCACTAGTCAGAAATCGGGTCATACGTATGCTAAGCTAAGTCAGGGTTATTCCCGGGCTACATAAAAGGTGAAATCATCCAGGCGGGGGAGTCATCTGGTATGTTGTAGGTGGGTGATTCTCCACGGAGGTACTAATCCAATGAAAAGCTTCTTTACCAGGTACCAACTGATGATTCTCTCAAAAGCTAAGAAAGTGGGCTTCCCGACTCATCTTTACTTTACTTTACTTTACTTTATAGTCGCGACTCAAATACCCTTTACATTAATGGCCCCTAAGCCCCTATTTGAGTCAGGGGCAAGCCACAACTACTTTTCCCTACTTTCTTTATGAAGAGAAGGGTGACAGTATAACTTATTTGAGTGTTCATGGGCTTCGGCCAGTATAACTTGCAACACGACTTCTTTACGGTCGCAGGTGGATCTGATCGAACCCTCCTAGGAGTTATTTGGAAGTCTCTCATTGAGGCCACACTACCCCTTTTGGATGGAAAGGGAAAAGCGGGAAGACACCCATTCTCCCGTACAGACAATGTCTCCCAATAAAAGCATAAGGGATTGGCAAAGGAACTACCAATACAACCGAAGACACCAAAGCCCAACCTGAACTCACCCACCACACCTCTACGTGTGGGTCTTCTTCATTCGCGCGCAAGCCATGCACGCCCTCTCCAGTTGACTTCTGCAGAAGTAGAGCATTTGTGGTCTCTCCTGAGGAGCTAGACCTCCTCCTCTACTGCTGCCATGGCTGTAGCCCCTACTGCTTCTCCAATTTTTTAGTAAAGTAAATTGCTGGGACTTCTGATCCAGCATCTGGCTTATCGACTAAAGTGGATGACTGGTGGGGACTTGAGCAAAGCTCTCCCACCTCATACTACTATTACATGCATGCTTGGGAACGCTTCTCGATGTGTGGCCACTACTATAACAAATATGGCCATTGTATGTGTGGTCGCTACTACTGCTACAGCCATTATGTGTAAGGTTGCTACTTCTACTTCAACCCTACATGAAAAGTAGTGTCTTATCTATTTCAATTGAAGAGATTGGATTGGATTTAGATTAGGATTTGGATTGCTTGTTATTCCCTCCTTATATAGAGAAGGGTTGGGGTCTTCTCTTTTCCATTCAATCTCATTCCAATAAAATCTCTCTCCAAATTCTTCGACATTGTGATTATGTGCAACATTTCACTTGATGGATTGACACTTTAGTTTATCATGGCTTGATCTCAAACGATTTAGGTGTCAAGTTAGCATCAATGGTCAAAGAGGCAGTTTACAATTGGCTCTGAAGGCCAATGGGAGTCTATTGGAATCATTTTCCCTTAGCGAGACAACTTCAATGGAAATCACTTGATCAATGATACATATCTAAATGCTAGATTGCATGGACACACTAATGTGGGCAGTTAGGTCCCATGATCAAGTACCTTGAACAAGTTGGATATACTAGGTATCAAGTATTTGAATGATTTGGATCGAGGATTTGGATAAGTAGTCATTAAATAATGATGTCTCCAATCAGAGAAGAGATGGTCTCGACAATTGTGTTTTGACGGGTGCTCTTAATGCACATCCTCTGCATCATGAATAGAAATTCATAGCTATCACGTAAATCGAGTCAAAGATCTGTCTTGATGAGACTCAGATATGGAATCTTATTTGATCACTATCACGAAGACAACGTATCTTTTGATACTACCTAAGACAGAGATGTCTCTGTGCTTCAATATACACATACTAAAGTCAAGGGTTGGGGATCAATGGTTGATGCACCCGCCTGAGTGTTTAGATTGGAAAGCTGGTGTATATATGAGGACACAGGGAAAAATGATCTCTCAAAACATGTGTAATCCTGACTACGAAGGAGAATGGAGATTTAGGAATTGAACATTAAGTGGCACAAATCTTCCAACGTCAAGGATCCATGCGTATTAGTAATACCTAAGGGAGGTGTAATGTAGTCAATTTTGATTCTAGAATGCTTCGCCATTTGCATGTGATGAAACCAATAGTAGTTCGTTGGAAAGAATCCAATATTATTTGATTCGGAATCTAATAATAAAAAAACTGTTGTCAGAGTTTGAACTTGATCCTAAAGGGTTTAGATAGAAATGAAATGCAGTTTGGGTATTCAAACTTCACTGGCTGGTAAACTGTAAAGGTAGTTCCCATGTGGAAATACCCAAGTATAAATTATTCTCAGCCATGAAATTGGATCCAATAGTTCCCATCGTATTAGGATTTTTTAACAACTAACCTTAGAGAGAGAGGAAGAATGGCATTTGAATTACTTACTCCTCACTTTGCGCACTAGGTGGAGTGTCAATCACCAGGATCGAGCACTAACCACCAGGGCCAGGAGTCAACTACCAACATTGGTGATAGTCTCCTATGAAGTGAAGGTAACGGAATGAGCTATGCTGCCTATGCGTGCGAAGTGCAGGTAATGGAATGAGCTGGACGTCTTCGTATCCGTAGAATTGCTCAACTTGCTTTGGCCAATCTCTATCAATTGTCTTCCTGTAGGCTGCAGCTGCTCTTGGAGAAGGCGAGAGTCATCTTGTACGATCACGAAGGGTTCGTAAATCACACTTGTCTTAGGCATTCTTGACGTAAAGGGTCTCATCCACCTACCAAGATGAGGGGCATTTTTCCAAACTAGGACTTGTAAGGGTATTGAAGGGCAGCAACTCATTAACCAGGGTATGTCACTAGGAGTTCATGAGCTTATGTTATGTGACTATTAGGGGCCCCAAGCTCAACACATGGGATGCTGTAAGACACTCCCCAACGTATAGTATATCCCTCTTACTATTATGGATTTCGGTGTGACTCATTCAAAACACATTCAATTACCTTGAGTGAATATGAGAAGACAACACTCACGGAGTAGTAAAGCTCCAAAAAATGGATGTATGCTATTCTTGTAAATGCTTGAGTGGATCGAGGATTGAAGGTATTGGAATAGATCACAAGAATTTCCCCAAGATTGCTTCAGAGCTGGACTTCAGATCCCAATTGTCTTTCATTTCCTAGATTGGGCAAAAATTAGTTCTTCCTATATGGTTCGATATAAGTGGCTTTCTTTTTATTTTTTAAAGTTTTTATGCGAATAAAAATGGAAGTTTTAAATGAACTATTTCCCATGCTTTTGTGATGGCACGATGAATTGTCTGCCAATAATATCGACCACTTGTTTTTCTCTTGCCCCTTTATCCAAGTGTTTGGGAACTAGATTCTAATTCACATGACTTTTTGGTTCCCATCTCATTGTGGCAATTAACAACCAAATTAGGACTTTCTTTTGCTTTGTTGCATTTGGGTGGAGCATAGTGGGGTGACTTTTAGTTCAGAAAGGAGAGGCATCGTAAGGAGAGCAAGATGCATTTTGTTTGACTTTTATGTACCCAAAAGTAAGGTGTAATTAGCCCCATTGTGAATACAATCTAGGGGATTCACATCCTTAGTAAATCCTTTTTTTCCCTTCAAAATACAAATCATGGAGCTATACCCTGTGACTAGGTTGATGAAAAACATTTCCAATTCATGGTAGAGTAGTTCGGGTTGATGGAAAACATTTCAAATGAATGTCGATTTACATTTCAAATGAATGTCGATTTACATCAAATCCTCACATCTTCACTTTTGCAATGGACGAGCTAATGAAGCACTTCTAAAATGAGATATTCCACAAAGTGTACTTTTGCAAATGGAACCTGACCCTATTGCTACTGCTACCGCTTAAGGAAGAACTATCACCACCTTACAAGACAACAACCAAGTTCCAAAGAGGAAGAAGGAAGTAGTACAAGGCTACTGATTCTTTTTGGGGCCAAGAGATGGGGGGAGAATGAGAGTCGAGCGTGGGAGGGAGATCTTTTGAGGGGCTTTCATGGGACCCAGGACGACCCCTGCATTACACCCATTCTACAGTATGCTGATGACACGCTTCTATTTGTTGAGGGAGGAACCTCGGAGGCTGAGCATCTTAAGTCTTTAGTGCGTATTCTTGGTGAGGTATTGGGCCTCTCTGTCAGTCATGGCAAATCGGGCCTACCTTTGTACCTATCAACCTGGGTGTAGAGGTAGGGGAATGTGCTCGCCTGTTGCACTCGGAGGCATCTGCCCTGCCACTAACGTATCTGGGGCTATCTCTGAAGGGAAAACCACTGCCCATAGGTGACTGGGATCCTCTAATTGGCTTTCTCGAGAGGAGGGTTTCAAGGTTTTTGAGTAAGTCCGAGTTCTCTCTAGAGGTGGGCGTCTGGTCTTGCTGAAGGTTGTGCTCTCTGCTCTTCCTATTTTTTACCTTTCAGTATTCAAGCCACCTAGAACGGAGGAGGATTTATGGTATTATAAGGAGATTCTCAAAAATGGAAGGGTATTTCCCCGATACTACCATGAGGGGAGATTTGTTAGTTTGGTGAGTTAGGATGAGATTTGTAGGTCAGTGTCCCAAGGGGGCTTAGGGGTGCTTCACCTGTCTAATTTTGCAGATTTGTTGTTGGTCAAATGGGTGGTCAGACTGTTGGGCAGGGAAGATGCCCTGTGATCTTGGATGTTGCGAGATTCATATGGTCAGGCTTGATCTTTGGAAGAGAGATGCTTGACCCCATGGGGGGCATCAGGTTTTTGGTGAGGCCTGGTCCAGGTTATGAGGTGAGTTTGGCCAATGATGGAGCCTTCACTGGGGGACGGTGCCACTTTTAGGTTTTGGGACGACAATTGGATAGTATTACCCTTGGGTAATAAATACCTTGGAGGTTTAGGTTTCAAAGGCTTCACACCTTGGAGTAAGTAGGGATGAGAGGGGCTTTGTGGCTGACGCTTGGGAAGACCAATGGGGGTGGTGGTTGGAGACTGTCCCTCGGAGATGTCTTATCAGATGAAAGGTTCGATGAGCTCCTGGACCTCCTCCATGTGCTTCAACCTTTCTCTCCCTCACCAGAGGTGATGGATGCTTTATCTTGGCCACATGGGGCATTCTTTGTGAGGAAGATATCTAAGATATTCAGGGAGGAACATGAGGTGGAGATGCTTATCTTGGGTAGTTTTGGACACCACACTCATTTGGAAACTGAAGATCCCGCTCAAAGTCAGGATTTTCTTATGGCTATGTAGAAGTAGATTGCCAACAAGGAGATGGCTATGGAGGTGGATGCAAATGGAGGATGACTGTTGTGTACTACCCTTTGTGGGGCGGAGGTGGAAGATTCGAAGCATCTCTTGACATGATGTAGCCCGGTGAAGGAGACTTTCAAGAGGTTGGGCCTGCCGGAGATCCTATTGACAGATGAGGCTGGTTTTTAGGAGACGTTCAGGATTGGCATTTTGATTTCCAAGGGATGGTCGGCTTGGCGGTGCACGAGGAAGGGGAGAAAACATCTATGTTGAGAATATTGAGAGAGGGGCTTCTTCCTTTATCCATCTATGGTTAAACATCCTACCTATCAGTCAGTGGCTCTTTTCTTCCACATTTGTCACTGGCTCTTTTGAGGTAATGAAGCAGATGATGACTAACCTGAACTACCCAACGTCATCCTTTTTCTTCTCAAAAACAAAGATTTGTCTAATGGATGTGAAAAGAGATACAAGTAAATAGAACACTTGAGCACTAAGACAAAGACCGTGCATGTGTTGAGAATCCATTAGTATGAAAAAAGAGGAACAATTATGTGATCTTTCCCATTGTCTTTACTCATTTGCAACCTATTCAGTCGTTTATGGTAGAGTAGTTCCCATCTGTTCTGAAAGTAAAGGGGCATTTCCATCCTGATCTCTTCCATCCATATTTCTTTATCAGGGAGGAGCCCTAATGGGTAGTAAGGACAGCTACTCCAATCTCTAACAATGGTGACTCTCAAGTTCTCATATTCCTCCACCTCTATACTACCCAAAAAGAGGGGTCATATACCTTTCACCTACAGCCAGTATCAGAGATTGGTTATGGTGTTGGACTCTATCACTTATTAGGATGAGTCCTACCTCATGGAGGCAATCTCACCACATAGCATTTGGTTTGAGAATGCAAATGGCATATTGTGATGTGTGGTTGTCTTCGAGCGAAGTGAAGGCATTCGTAAACAAGTGGAATAAGTGAACAAGTTCATTTTTGTTTGTCATGCAAGGATGGAACAGGACACAGCTCATCTTCGGGGAGTAAGAGAGCTTGTCGACTATAAAAACATATGACTCGCAGACTTGCACTTCACTCGCCTTTGAATGAACTGAGTAGTTTCTCACACCCCCCCGCACCCTCACTGGTGCCTTCCGGTTCTTTTCCCTATCCCTACTGCAAAAACCACCATAAAGGATGGAACTGGAACGCAGGACTGGAGAAGGAAAGTGGCGGCCCCCCTCCTGCTCGTCTCGGTACAATGTCGAGATGGAGCATATGAGCATTTGCCCGATGTCATGTATCGGAATGCCAGATGAGAAGAATCGACGTAATTTCATAGAGTCTGTCTGACGTACTTGCTCGCCACGATTCTCCTGTAGGGATCGTTCTATTTCGACGTCGCTTTTCTTGTGATTATCATTTTGGGCTGGGAAGCTGTCACTGCTTCAACATTGAAGTCAATAAGTGCTCTTTAGCTACTCGGGGCCTCACTTCGCTGAGCACGGATTCATCCTTCTTTCTCTCATTCATGAAAAAAGTCTCGATTTTAGATCATCACTTCCCCCTCGGAAGTCGATCCATGGAGACTTTTTTGCACCCCTAAACTCAGAGCCTAGTGGGGGTAGTCTGATTAATACCCTCTTTCAGGATTCCCAACCTCTCCAATCATTCTTTCCATCCATCCTTAGGGATCAAAACAACTATTCTCCCTGTTCTTCCTGACTAGGGCCCTCCCCACTCAGGATCAATGGGCTCTCTTGAAATCCCTGACTGCGATTGTCCTCCCGTTACCTTATCCCCCAGTATATAAAGAAAGCTGGGCTTCTAGGACTTCCTACTCTTCCCCATGGGATCTCGGTCCTCGGAAGTCACATCGGAGAGGGTTGTAGTAAGGTGTAGAGTCCAAAGGAAGACTAGTAATTACCTATTACCCCTTCCCCCCACCGGGTTTTTTTTACTCTCTGACTCCGATGGCTACTGCTGGGATTCTCGCTTCCAACCCTACAAGACATTGGTACAACGGAGGTCAAATCTTCATCTCCCTTCTTCTCTAGAGTCAAAAAGCGAAAAATGAGATGTCGATATATCAGATCAAAATAGAAAGATGAACTCTTTCCTTATGCTATCCGCACAAGCTCTTTACTTGAATTAGCGACTCACGCATTAGGAAGATGGACAAAAAAAGAATGAAAGAAAAACAATCTTTCGTTCTGAATTCTTAGAATTCTTCTCTAAACCCTATCTTTTCCTTCATTTGGTTTATCACAAACATAATTCAGTGTCTGATGTGGATGTAAGAGATCATTTTTTTTATATGTATATGGGCATATTTTGTTCTATTATATGGATATGGATATACATAAAGAGTTTCCTCCCCAAAAAGAATTGGGAGTCTGATTCTATAGATATCTGTACTATTCCTATTCCTATGGAAGTTCGTTATTGGGGTGAACTTGAGAAGGAAAGACAAATCTATATCAAATGAAGTCTATGCCCATATCTATTAGATTATTTATTGGGATTCTTCTATTTTTGTAAGAATGATCTTTTGGTTAGGTATAAAAGATCCATATATCAATCTCAAATTCCTAGCTGTGCTAATTATTCATTATATATGATGAAGATCCTACTCCCCAAATTCTTATTTCATCCTTTTGTTTGATTCTCAATCCAAGATCTGATAAGGGTATACCCTTCTTTCATCTTACCTTACATAGGGGATTCTTGAAAGTTCATGATGGATTTATTCAGAATCTTTGATACTCGAAGAAATGTAACAAATCCATTGGATCAGGAAAAGAAAGCTCGGGCCCTTCCATGTCATTTTTGGGTTCTTCCATCTTTGAATGATTCTCTAGATAAAAAAGATTAACTATTACCAATTTGTATTTCCAATGATTATTCATAATTCCATATGGATATGGAATCCATTCTATACGGATTCAAATTGGAGGAGTGTGATGGTCAAACTTCGTTTCAAACGATGTGGTAGAAAGCAATGCGCAACTTGAAGGACATCACCATATGTGGATTCTTTCTGATATCCATCATTTTCTATAGTTAAGAATGAAAATGCTCTAGGCTCGACATAGTTTGTTCTGTCTCTCAGTACCTGAATTGGTTTTGGATTGTCAGTCAATAGTACATGATGGAGCTCAAGCAAAAAGTCCTTATTTTTTGGATCCAGAGGGAGGATCTAGGGTTAGTGAAAATCAATAAGTTGGAACCACTTTGTAAATAGATTTTCTGTATAGAATAGATAAATCGAAAAATGAAAATTATAACAAATTGGAAAAAGTATAATTTGTTTGAAGCAAAATGGTCAAACTTTTTTGATCCAAAGTGTATCATAAGGTAAGGTAAGGTAATCTCCATCCTTCCTATTTTCTTTCCATAAAAATAAAAAAAAAAAGCAAAAAGGCATGTTGCAGCCATTTTGAAAGGAGTCAAGATCACCGAAGTCATGTCTAAACCTAAGGATTCTACAAAGCAAGGATCAAAGAAAAGACTCTTTTCCATTGTCTTACTAATTAGATAAGAATGAAGAATCCAGATCGAGAGGAATTAAAGTTCAATATAGATCTAAATGAACTCGATATCGATCCAGATGAACTTGATTCCGATATAGATGAAGTGTATTTCGATTCATATGATCTTTCTTTAGATTTGGATCAAGATGAACCAGATTTCGATGAAGCATTCGAGGATCTAGGTGAACTGAGTTTTGATCCCTGGGAGGGCATTGATAGATGGTTTGATGAGATAAGTCAGGAGGAGTTTGAGGAGATAAATAAGGAGGACTTTGAGGAGATAAGTCAAGAGGAGTTTGAGAAAAAGTATGGGAGGTATAAAAAAAATGGAGTTGAGAAAAAGTATGGTAAGTATCAAAAAATTAGAGATAATGTATCTGAACCTATTCATCGATCAAGTGAAGAACTTATACCTCTTGTTGAAGAACCATCGGATTTTGATCTTTCTAATCCTGATCCAGAGAAAGATCAGCCTTTGGAAATGGAAAAATTGTCGTTGAATTTTGATTCTTCTGATCCTGATCTAAAGAAACCGAATGAACTTTCCCAATCGGATTCGAATAAATTTGATTCGGATGAATATGATTCTGAAGAGGATGAATCTTATAAGGATAAGATTAGTAGAATGGGATAAAAGGTTTGAAAATCAACCTCTTTTTACTTTTCTTTTCAATTAGCTACAATGGACTCATCCATTACAATATATCAAAAATAATCAATTGGAACATGCTGTACGAAATCGAATGACACAATATTTTTGTGATGCATGTCCAAGTGATGGAAAACAAAGAATATGTTTGACATATCCACCTAGTTTATCTATTTTGAGAGAAATAATAGAACAAAGTTTATCTACTTTTTCAGAAATAAGAGAGCAAGACATGTCTTTGGACTCAACAGAAAAATGATCCCATGAAAACAAGGATCCATATCAGAATTGGGCTTCGACTAATGAACAAAAAAGACAACCTGAGCAATGAATTCATGGATCGAATCAAAGTTCTGGGAAAACAAAAAGAAGAAGAAGGTGTTCTAAATGTGCTAGAAAAAAGGATTAGATTATACATTGATGGAAAGGAAGAAGGATATTTACCTGAACAATATGATCCTCTTTGAAACAGGCCATATCGTGGTGATTCACATTTCATGAAAGAGGATTTCCCAACTTCTACAAGGGGTTCCATTACAGATACAGAGAATTCTACTTGGAGAAGGAGAAATCCAATTCATAGCCTACTTCTTAATGAATTGGAAGATCAAAAGAATGAATTTGTTGACTCTGTTGATGAAGAATCATTATAAACACATATTGGTCATTCTCGAACTCCAATATCCCCAATCCGTGAATTTTCTTCGGAATATCCAACCCCAACCCATCTGAAACACTTTGCTTCATCGACGGAAGAGGAACGGATGGATTCCGAAAATGAGGAAGAAAGGGAAGATCTGAAACACTTTGCTTCATTGGCAGAAGAGAAAGGGATGGATTCCGAAAACGAGGAAGAAAGGGAAGAATGTGAAGAAATCCATAAAGAAGTTCCTCGGTGGTCATACAAATTAGTCGTGGAGTGGGAACTAGATGCAAAAGTAGTGCAAGAAGAAGCCACACAAACAGAAGAAGAAAAAGTAGCAAAAATAAAAAAAGATGATGAAGACGAAGATGAGGGGGTGAAAAGGGAATATTATTATGACATTTGTTCAAAAAAAGGCAAACAGATGGCAATTTTGAATACTTAGCTGGAAATGAAGCAGGATGATAAACCGATAGACGAGGAGGAGGAGGATACGACATTTGAAGAAGAATTTGGAGTGGAATTGGACAAAAAAGAAGCATTGCTCAAACAAGAAGAAGAACAAGAAGAAGAGCAACAACAAAAAGGCCAACAACAACAACAGTTCCCATGGTTCAAAAAATTCTCATCGGCCCTAAACATCAAATCCTTATCAGTAAGAAAAAAGTAAAAAAAGGAGAAGAAGAAGAAGAAGAAGGCAAAGGAGACGAAATATATGTAACCCGTTACTCATATCGAGCGAATTTTCGTCAAGGTCTAATCAAAGGATCCATACGTAATCAAAGACGTAAAGTAAGTTCTTGGAAAATGGCTCAAGTAAATAAGTGTTCAGCCCTTTGTTTAGGTCAAGTAAACAAAAAAACACCTTCCTCCTTCCTTTCTTTTGCTTTTTCCAAAATCCAAAATTTCATTTTGAGATTGAAAAATAGGATGATGGGAGAATCTTCCTTTTGGGAAGAACGCTTTGACTTAGAAACTACTATGCAAAGAGAATGTATAAACCAAGCAGAACACTGGGATAGGCTTTCATTTGGTCAAATACTAAGGAGTTTGGTGTTACTAATTCAATCCTTTATGAGAAAATACATGAAATTTCCTTTCTTGATCATAGCTAAAAATATTGGACATATGCTATTCTTGCAAATGCCTGAGTTGATCGAGGATTGGAATGGAAAAATGCATGTTCTCTGCACTTATAATGGTGTTTAATTATAAGAAAAAGAGTTTCCCCAAGATTGCTTCAGAGTTGGTCTTCAAATAAAAAATATATTTCCTTTTCGTCTGAAACCTTGGCAAGGGGTACAATTCTATTATAGAGATGCAGAGGAGAAAGAAAATAGTGAAGCCAATTTTGGTTTTTTAACGTTTATGGGACATGAAGCAAAAGTCCCATTTGCTGATCAATGAGGAATGCCCTCTTTTTTTAAACTTATTTTTGAGGAACTTAAACGAAGATATAGAAAAGTGAAAGAAAAAGGTTTTGAATTTCTAGTGAAAATTCTAATTACAAAAGTGTTCAACACAGATCGGGTTCGAAAAATAGTTGGAGTTATAGAAGGAATTAAAAAAGGTATAATCATTGAAACTGGGATTGAGAGTGAGAGAAAGAATTCAAGGAGGGATATTCTTTTTCAATAATAACTTCAAAAATAAGAAAAATAAGTCAGTGGAAAATGAAACCAATTCCATAATTACTAATAAGGAGAATACCTAGGAATCGATCATTCCGATTCCATCCAAGAAAAATTCTTTAAAGGAAATTCAAATGAAAGAGCTGATTGATAGGACAATCACAATCCAGAATCAAATAGAAGAGATCAAAAAGGAAAGAAACCAAATCATTCCAATTCCAGACCTAAATCGAATTAGTCCTAATAAGACAGATTTTCATGATCCAAAATCCAAATTATGGAAACATCTTTGGTTAAGATTCAAAAGAAGAAAGACCCGATTCATACGTAAATTCCATTGTTTTAGGAAATTATTCATGGAAAGAATACACCGATCTCTTTCTCTATATCATCATTCACATGGTCAAGATGAATGTACAACTTTTCGTTCCATCCATTCACAAGAAAATCAATCAAGAAGGATCTAATATTGCTGCAGAAACTGAGATTCCCTTTCTATTTATAATAGACAAATGGAAGAATCAATGGAATAATATTTTTCTTAGTCAAGATTCAAATCCTTATTAGGACTTATCCTCATTGTCTTAAGTATATGTGTTTTACAAAATATCAAAAACTCCAATCAGTAACAGATATCACCTGAGATCTGTACTTCAATATCATGGAACTCATCTTTTTCTTAAAGATCCAATCAAGAATTATTATGAGACACAAGGAATAAGGAATTCTAAATTCAAGATAGATCAGTCTAGTAGAAAGATATGGTGGAAAACCTGGTGGCCATTCAAACATAAGCAAATAGATAAGTCTAGAATGTGGAAAAGCTGGTTAAAGAGCCATTATCAATACAATGCATCTGAGATGAAATGGTCTCGATTAGTACCTAAAAAGTTTCGAAGGAAACCAAGTAAAGAGTGGCAGTGGCAATCGAAAGCAAGATATTTTTGTCCTATTGAAAATGAGAACTCCATGAACTACAATTCCTAAACAAATTCCTATCAAAAAGAAAAAGGCCCATTTCTTCCTTATGGAAAACAAAAAGATTATAAAGCGATGAGAAACAAAGAAAAATGGAAAAAAAACTACAGATATGATCTTTTATTACAGAAATATATAAACTATGAAAATAGTGAGGACTTATATATTTATTAATTACCATTACAAGTAAATAGAGATCGAGAAATTGGAAATTCCTATCATTTCCATACACAGAAACCTCAATCACAGCTATTGGTAAGCCAATGGATATATATCTTAGTTATTATCTCAGAAAAGAATATCATCGTAATCGAGGCAATCGAGTGACAAAATATTTCAATTGCAAAATGTTCCATTTGGGTATAGATATCAATACCTGGACCAATCTAGATAATGATACCAAGATTAGGGAAAGTGGAAAGAAAGGTAGGAAAGAAAATGGGAATAGTGATCAAGAATGGGATAATTAGAATCTTTTATCTCCATCTCTCGAAATTCATAGAATTCATCATGAAATCAGTAGATTTGATCAAGGAAAAGAAATCCAACCATTCCAATCTTTTCTAAAAAGAAACTTGTTTGATTGGATGGGAATGAATCACTAAAAGTGATATTTATATCGCCTCATAGCAAATTCCAAATCTCGGTTCTTCCCAGAATTGGGAATACTTTATGATACATATCATGCATATCAAACTAACCCATGGATCATACCAACCCAATTCCTTTTTGATGAAGATTCTGAATTAGACAAACAGAATCAAGGAGAAACACAACCAAGTGAAGTGAATCTTGGATTCGATCTACAAGAGCAAGAGCAAAAGGAACAAGATAGGAAAACAGATTCCATAGAATTAGAGATTCTAGAAGGGAAGACAAACATTCTAGAAGTCACTTGGAAAGACCTTGACTTTGCAGAAGGACTAGTAGGGGAACTAAGAGAGTGGATTTGACTTACGCAAAGATATTCCCTTGCTCAAATCAAACCACTAGATCCTACTTTTCTTCCAGAAAGTACCAAGAATATAAGGCTAATTTGTCACCTACTTAGATTAGGGCAAGATGATCTAAGGTTCAATAGAATTGCTCTCTCCATGCTAAGAAAAAATGAAATCCATACAGGCAAGATAAGGGAGGATGAGGATGTCAAACAAAATGATAAGCCTTTGGTCCAAAGGCTAATGCTAGGACAGGAAAAATTGGATATCGAACCAATTCGTGCATTTATGAACTGGGATCAAACATGGATTATGTATCAAATCATAAGTCTTTCCTTGCTTGATAAGAATAAACATCAAATGAATGAAAAATTCATAAAAGAAAAATATGTTCATAAGAAGGATCTTGATAAATCCATTGATAGCAATATATTTGGAAATGAAAACAACAATGATTATGATTTGATTTTCCTTGTTCCTGAACATATTCTATCTACTCGACATCATAGAAAATTGAGAATTCTAATGTGTTTCCATTCCTGGAGTAAGAATGTAGAAAATGGGATTTCCAATGAAAACGATGTAAAGAACTATAAATAATTTCAAAATGAGGATGAGGAGTCGAGGGAGTGAGTTTAACCAAATAGGTGCGTGCGTGTGGGTAGTCAAATCGTCGAGGTCTCTTTCCGATTCTAGGAGTTATGCAGGATGCTTGGGACAGACCTCCAAGGTATGAAGCAAACAAGTAGTCAAACCGGAGTTAGCGCTTCGGCATTTCATCACCCAATCAAGTGGAGAAAGATGCCTTCTAGGCATCCTACCTCAAGAGCGGGCATAGGGATAAGCTCCTAACCGAGCTTGCTATGTCTTTTCTGACAGGTGTGGATCAAATGCCCAGGTGCATAGGTAGGCCCCAGTGTGGTAAGTTTAGGACTAGAGTGATTAGTGAAGTTAGGTTCCCCTAGTTTAACAAGCCCCGAGGAATTGATTCAACAATGAATTGAGTTAGGGTATGGTACAAGTGTAAAGGAAAGAGACTTTCCCTCCCAGCGAGGATGATGAGCTCATTATGTGATTCAAATCAGCCTATCTTAATTGTCTGAAGTCATGATGTTTCTCCACTTAGGTATTTCTTGACCCAATTCTGGAATTGATTGGAAGGTCCCTAATCTAGCTCCACCTTTGCCCCGGTTCTTTACTTCACTTTAGTCAAATTGGCCTATTCACTTCCTTGGTTCAATCCGACTCGCTGAAATACCCTTCCGCTGGGAAACTGCTGACTAGTGAAATTCCCTTTCTGCCGCATCCAAATAACCATCTACTTCTTTAGACGTGGAATTCCCAGGAAAGTCTCCTCACACCCCAAACTCCCTGGCTAATGAATTATACTTCGAGAGGGGATGGGACTTCATTTGATCTTATTCCTCACTTGCTGAATTCGGTATTACTTAGACCTCACTAATAGACCTCCACATGAGGAAGAAGCCTATCAATCATACCTAACCTCATACCTAACCTCCCCCTCTTTGTAGCGCTCCTTGAAAGACCATCTGGAACCAAATCCCCTTCCTGAGCCTACTACGAATTCACCTAACTCATTCAATATCCCTCATAGGATCGGACCTGGAAAATACTAAACGCTGACCCAATTCCCAACCTCAGACCTGGCGGCGGACTCGGACCCTTCATATCCCTGCCTTGGCTTGCTTGCCTTGCTATTCTGAAGGTTAGGAAGAAGCTCCTACAGGCCCCCACTATGAGTAGATAAGTAATCTTTATAAACTTGAGTAAGGTATTTCCTGATCGAACTCAAGAATCGCCTGGTATTGTTTGATTCATACCTTACCTGTCTAGCCTCAAACTCCCCTACCTAACTTCCTATCCCTGACCCTGCGGACCCGGAAATACCTAGCTATAAATAGTTAGCTAAATATGAAATGACTCGACGATGGAGAGATTAGTGCGGTAACCTAAAGCATGGTTTTGATTGCTCTTGGCTTTCTGAATTCGTTGAGTGAGCTACTTCATCCGGGGCCTCCGCTACACACACTAGAGACGAGCCTCATTCTCGTAAAGCACTAAATCTTGGATGGACCTCAAGCAAGCCACTGCACTTCGAAACTTACCTTCCGCGAGGCTAGTCGGCTGCCTTGGACTCTGAATGAGACTTTGATTGATGCTTACCTGACCTACCTGCCGAGGATTCATTCACCTAGTTACAGCAGTCTACCGGACTGAATAACCTAGCGAGTTCTTAAATAGAGAAAAATCACTCTGAGGATCCAGGACCTTATCCCCCTCGCTCTGGACCCGTCAGGAATTCTATGAATCATCCTGCCCCAAACTCACATATCCCGGTTGAGAGCTGATTCCGTACTACTCTTCCAAGGGATGCATAAATCATTGTTATTACCCCATGGGGTTTGTCAGATATCTCACTTATTACTTACCTTTCCCCGTGATAATTAGGCAATGCTAACTATCATTCACTAAGCCCCTGGAAAAGCCGTATACACTTGAACCCTCGTGTCAGGTAGTTTAGAGTTTTTACTCAATTCCCTGGGTATACCAAATAGTGATATCTTTCATTTGATGCCCATGCTCACTCCACAAGATACCATTTGACTTTCATACGCATCAGATTCCAAGCTTGTAAGGTGAGTAAGGAATTTTCTGACATAAACCAATCTCATATATCAAGCAAGGCAATTGGCCAGAAATAGTGTTCCTCAACTCATCCCCCAGGCAGTTTGTTCGGAGGAGTGAAGTGTTGAATTCCAATCCAAGAAGATCCAAGGAGTGAGGAGCATTTCTGCCCAAAAATACAATCAGGGAGTTTCAAAAAAAAACCAAATAAGGATAAATACCAATTGCTATTACAGGCAAAAAGATAGAGATGGAAACAAATAATTCTCGTGGTCCAGAATCCACAAAATCAGAACTAAACTACCATCCTTTAGGGTATGAAAGAACTTGTATCCATAGAACATTTGGCGTTACATTACATAGATAATCAAAAAATAGGAGTGAATATCATTCCAATTACCATTACAAAAGTAATGAGTACTAAGAAGATATTTTGGACTGGTCATTATTCCAAACCAAAAAAGACTACTGATTCTACAACAAAACCACTCATTACTACCCTCCTCGGCAATGCAAGAAAGGCCATGGAGAAACTACTGCCCAAGGGAAGTGTGGTAAAGTAAATAATTTGGGCATTGGGATGGATACTCCTCCCATTTTGTCAAGATAAACAAGATGCGTTCTATATTTCCTTTCCTTTCTTTTCCACAGCCCCCTAAGAAAAAAAGTGCAGCACCAATCAATACTCACCATTAGAGATGAGTTGTAAAACGGCGACTTTGAGGTGTATATAGCTTGTCCTGTGATCTACACAAGATTCCCTGTCTCTGGGATCGGTCGACTTCTGTTCACTTCTTCACATGCCGGATGGGTATAGGCATCTTCCATTCATCTCTTTCTTGGTTTTTCTGCACCATATTTTGATCTTCCTCTTCTTCAATTCAAAATTCCTAGAAAATCTTTGACTCCCTGAATACAACGGAATTTTACACCTGGCGAATCTTTGACTCTACCCCCTCTGATTAAGACTATAGGATGTTCCTACAAATTATGACCTTCGCCTGGAATGTAAGCAAATATATCATGTCTATTGCTCAAGCGTACTTTGGCTATCTTACGTAGAGCTGAATTAGGTCTTTTTGGTGTTCTCGTCAGAATACGCAGGCATACTCCTTGCTTATGTGGACTCCAATTAAAAGCTTTAGTACGGTCCACTCGGCTTTTTTCTTCCCTACTTGACGAATCAATTGATTGGAGGTAGGCAAAGTTAGGGAAAGTGAGGTCCAGGTAATTTCACTGGCTGAAGAATAAGCTGGGTATTTGGTTCAATCCACTAGGTGTCAGCCGTCTTGTCTGAATTCTTCCTTCTTTCCTTAGCAACCTACTCGCTGAGATGTTTATTAGCTAAATAAGATATAATCCCGGTTGAGTGTGAATTGGAATTGGGTTTTGTTTAGTTTCTAACATTCACAATCCCTCCTAGGGGAACTCCAATGGATGCTCCAAGGTGATCAGGCTTGAATACTCAATTGGGTCTAAGCTAGGCTGGATTACATAAATAATAAAACACTCCCTGGCCGGGTTGGTTTATTAGTACTCCCCGCGAAGCAACTACTAAACAATGCTTGACTTCAGGTATAAAGAAAGCCCAACACTTTTAGGTTCGAAACTCACTGATTCATCTCACTCATTCCATGGAGCTTGCTTGCGACTGACTCCTACCACACAGGACTTCCCTTAACTAAGCTCCTTTCCCCTGAGGATTGGATATATACATGTTGGATTCCACGTTATTAGCAGAAGATATATAGATACTTATTATCCTGGTTAAGTGAAGTAGGAGAAATCCACACATACTGCAGAAGCGGGAAAAGAATGAACTCAACTCACATTCTGCCATAGTGAATTCTCGGGGAACAGGCAAGAGTTCAGTAATCCCAAGGGACAGCAATGGATTCAGTTCCCCTGGCAGCTATTGAATCAATGTAAAGTCAATCCATCAGATCAAAGGGTGAGCTGGTCAAAAGCTCTAATCCCGACGGGAATATGGATTTTGTTTCAGTTAGGGGTTTACCTGCGGAAAGAAGATCAAATGAGTGAGTTCAGTCAATAAGGGTGACGTTTGTTTCATGAAGACAATCAGGGAATAGCGTTTGATTTTCTTTTAAGTAGTACCGTGAGGGAAAGGTGAAAAGGACCCCCATTGGGCAAGGAGTGAAATAAACATGAAACCATGAGCTCCCAAGCAGTGGGAGAATGGGATCTATTCCATCCATAGAGGTACAAGAAAGGAATCAAATTCACCCATGAGTTCCTACAACAAGAATCAAAAAGTCCATAAGTAGGAATAGAGCAAAAAAAGGGCAAATACTGAGTCAAGAATTACACAAAGCTAGATACTAGCTACTCTAATCCACTTTTTAGGATTTTTTTGACTTCAATTCACTTTCTTTTTATTCACTTGAAATTCTTTCCATGGAAATAATTATGCCTTCTTCAAATAGACCATATGTACTGCTCATGTGTGTATATGATCCTCTTTTTGACCTGATTTTTCTTTATTGAGCTTCCTTTTCTTTCTCCAAATTGACTTTTTTTTTACTAACTTGACATTTTTCCAATGGAAAAATGCAGCCTCTTACCTTCTTCAAAATATCATGAACCATTTTTGTGGGACCCTTCTCCAGAAAAAATCAAAGAGTATCCAATTTTACAAAATAATCCTATTTATTGGATCATAAAGACCCACTTTCCCAAGATCCCTTCCTTCTCTTTGAGATCGAAAATCCGTTGCAACGATTCAATAGCAGGCTCATTGGGATATATAACCCCTCCTAGAAACGTATAAGAGGTTTTCTCCTCATACGGCTCAAGAAAGAATGATTCCAATTTCTTCTTGTATGTATAGGTATATGTATAGGTATAGAAAAAGAACGTATATATATTATAATGAATATCTAATTCATATAGAAATGACCTATATAGATCATTCAAGGATTCTATGTATATACGTTGTATAGAAATGGATACATTATATTATATAGAAATGGGTATATGGAAATGGACTTATATACGTTAATTTCTTTCCAATAAGATCTTTGATTGTCTTATGGAATGTAGATTCTTTCTTATTTCAAATAGAATTCTAAATAATGGAATCTCATTTCCAGAATGGAGTTCCCTATTTCGTTAAGAATCATAATCATTTCATGAAGAATGGCAAATGAATGAATCCATTCAATCATGAATTAGACTAGGATTGATCGTAAAAAATAGGTGAAAGCATATTGATATTGATTATAGAAAAAGATTGGGGATTGGGATGTTTCCGCCAATGGTTGGGGATTTAGTAATGGATTTGATTGATTAGTAGTTCAGGGCTCAGTCAAGCGTGTTGTTTCAGAAAGGTAGGTTCTAGGGGAAGGTTGAGGATTCAAGTTTTTTTCTGATTCCGAGTAATATTCAGTATTACCGCGGAGTACAAGTCAGTGGATTCTTCATATTCAGAGTCTAAGTCATCTGAGTCAGAGTCTGAGTCTAATTCCAATTACGAGTTTGAGCTTTTTATAGCACCGATTCAGAGTATCATTATCATTCCGAGTCCGTCCGATCCGAGGCATCAGTGTCGGTGTCCGATTTCGAAGCAGAGTCCGATGTAACAAGTTCAACTTCCTAGCACTACCAATGAGGGAAGGAAAAACCTAGGGTAGGGGATGGGATTAAGGGGTTCCTGCATGAAAAAAGAATGCTAATTATACCCCCTTAATGAAATGCAAGTCGGAGGAAGTGTGTCCGGATAGTGACCCAGTGAAGTAAAGTAGAGTAAAGTCAAGTAGCACACCCCAGGAAACAAAGTTAATAGCATTATTTATCCTCTACTTCTATGCATTGTTTTCCTTAGTTAAGTGGAGTGGAATGAGGGAGGGATGAGTGATAATTAATATACTCCACTTCTGTCACACCTCGGTTAATCTTTCCCAGGAATATGAATTCCATTATTCTTATAAGTGGATTATAAACCAAAAATCTCTCTTTTTTTATTATTCGCGTTCGCGTCTCGGATTACATCCTGGATCTTTCGATAAGAATCTGAAAATAAACAGAGAAACAAAGAATATTACTACTGTGTAAACAAAGAGTTTCAGGGTAAGCATTGCACAATCTCCAAGATCTTTTTTTTTTGCAAAAGGGAATAGATTATCTATTTTTGTACCACATATTTTGACATCACACCAAAAAATAGAAACCAATTTCTCACAAACAACTATTTTCTTTTTTGCGCTCACAAATGGATTTGTAATAGGATTCTTATTTTTTCATTACCAAAATTGGTTGTCATATTGGCAATTCAGTATTGTGTGGGAACCCAATCGAATTCTTGCTAACTGGAAAGGTAGAACAAGTTAAAGGGTTGATCCAAATTCAGTACTATGGTTATCCAATATACAAGAATTTTCATTTTCTTTTGGAATCGAAACTTCGTAATGTCAGACTTATTCGATCTTATCGATTCTTAGAATCTTTTTTGATCCAATCCATCATGAATGCTTTTAGAAGAGTATTCCAAATTTCATTGAAAACTTACAGCTGCTTGCCAAACGAAGGCTAAAAGAAAAAGAATAGAGGTATGACAGGCATCACATCTACAATTGGATTGAAAATAGCGTAAGCCTCAGGCAATTTGGCGAAGAAAAGACTACTTGAATCAGAGGCAGAATTCAGATAGATACAGATGAAACTAAAGATATTAAGCATAACAAAGAGTTTTTGCATATCATTTTTGTATGGAGTGATTGATATAAGGAAAGGAGATAGTGAAGAAAGAAGGGAAGGCAAAAAACATTCTTTTTCTTTCCATTCCCTCCAATCCAAAATCCTTCCACTTGAAAAGGAAAATGCAAGGAATTCAACTTTCGTTCAATATCTGAATAGAATTTGATGTAATGATCAATGAATTTCTTTGGATTCTATATCTATTTTATATCTACATGTGTCTAATCCCAACAACAAAAATTAGAATCATAATCAATAACCTATATCAATAATCAAAGACGGAAGAATGCCACAATTCATGAAGTGAATGATAATCTAACAGTGAATTAGCCAATTCGCATTTAGGAAAGGAATGAGAATGAATTCTAATTTCGATCCAATTCTATCCATTCTATATATTCCATGTGATTTACGAATGTTATTCATGTCTATTCTATATAGAGACTAGATTGACATATAGACTCTATGGATGAGTATCAATATAGAAGAATTCATTTCAAATTCTAGTTCGAATTCTAGAAAGTGATATAGAAATTCCAATTCGTAGTATATACTATAGAATTTCTTAACAAACATCTATGATGAATAGATATCTATTAGGAATATCTACATATATATCAGAAGTCAGATAAGAGATAAGAAGTGATTTCATATGTTATTAAATAGTTTCTTCGAATTGGAGTAGTCTTATTTCATTGGAAATTGGTTTCTATGGGAGAGAGTCATATGAGCGAGTCTTTGGTGCAAGTCAGATGTTTTGGTAGTCGACGCGTAGAGCATAACTCAACTCATTCCGCCATTGCTGCACTTCGTTCAAAGGCAAGCTACATGTTACGTTCCACTTCACTTTGCTCAAGCTTCATTGTTGTTAAGTAGACGAGTGGAAAGAGTTATTACTCTACTTCATTCATGGTCGCCGAGCATAACTCATTCCGTTCCACTACACTTCGTACCGCTATTGCAAAAAGAACACAGAATTCCTCAAATTTCTATTAGTGTTCGTTTTGTATGGAATCAAAATCCAAATGGGGCATGGCTGTTGAACGAGGAAAACTAGGTGATCGAAGTTGGTTTCAAAAAATCTATCATTGTAGTTCGATTTGCGAAGAAATCCATCAACAAATCAATTTATAGCAAAATTCTAAGAAGTTCGGGTCGAACACAGGGAGGCTACGTCGATCTAAAATCCACGATTTATTTTTTTTGTGTTTTTGTTTGAAAATGAAATAATTACACTGAAATTGATATAAAAAATAAGAGAGAGAAAGAGAGAGAGTGAACAATCACTTAATATAATCAGAATGTTTTACAACTACAAAGAGGTAAATGATTACAACTAGAAAGTAGAAAATTCTATTCTAGAAAGCGATTAAAAAGAAGGGAGAGAGATGTTATCCTCCTCGACGAATGCTTGGAGGACGAGCCGGACAGAGCGACACCTGGAAGATGAAGGACGGAGCGAGAAGAAGGAGGACGAAGCAGGAAGAAGCGGGAATGAGGCAGCACATCGTCGTCGTCGCGGGATCCACATCCGAAACAGGGGCGAGAAAATTGGACTTTGCTCTCGAATAGCATCCCAGGTGTGCGACAAGCTTCTCTTGAGCTTTGGAGAGGGAGAGAAGTGAAGGAAGGGATGAAGAAGAAGTGGAGGTCGGGTCTCCTTTCATAGTTGCAGAAATTGAGGGAAAATTTGTCATTTCAAGCTTAAAGCATTAAAATCAGGTCTTTAGTGACGGATCTATCCGTCACTACAGGTCTGATCGTGGCCGGCGTGCACGCGCCGCTCGCGCCTCCCCACCTGCCGTGCTCATAATGCATGCTCACGTTCTTTAAATCTTAGTCGTTCGATCGTGAGATCAGACAGCTTAGATTTCTCCTCGTCTGAGCCTTCGTCTGCGCCTAACCGCATGCCCGCATGCGATTGGGTGTGCGCTTATGCGTCAGATCGCGCATGCGTGTTATTGGATGATCCGAGCCGCCCGCAGCCAATCGCGCGGTCGCGATTAAATGCTCGCACGCTGTGAATGGCGAGTTGAACGTGCATCGCGTGCTTGCGCAACGCCGCTCGACCGTTGTGCTAGCGAAGACTCTTTGTCATGATTTTGTTTTTAGGCGCGCTTGCCAAGATTGTTGATAACACTGCATCTCGAGGTGATAACTCTATTAAAAGGGGTTTATCTTAAGAACAAAATGCATAGATAACACATCATAAATAGGAATGGGAGCATTGCATGCATCACGCATTAAGATTGCTTATAAAATTGTATTAATGGCCATTTGTATGAGCACTTGTCAAAACAGGCCTCAGATGAGCAATCGGGCTGCACTAATGGATTCAGAGCGACGAACGGAGTCCAACGAACTCGAAATCGGCCAAATCCGACATCCGGAGCTCCTGCAATGGGCCCAAGAAGTCCTGGTCGTTGATCTGATGATCAACGACCCACAACGTGCCACGTGGCACCCGATCACCGCATCTCCACCGCTGCCCGCTTCCACCTTCACCAGGAGGATGAATCTCAGCCGTCGATCTTCGATCGAACGGCCGAGGACGCCCGCGCGCCTGACGCTCGCAGCGACAATCCGCTGCGACAGCGTAGCAGTCGACGCCTCAACCGCGCAACCAGGGGGCGCGGGTTCAAAACACACCGCGCACCAAATCGAAGGCAAAGGCACGTGCAGGCAAAATTCGACCACCCAATCAGCAGCGGACGGCGCAGATGGAGTAACGTGGCGCAATCTCGCACGTCCAAAGCTGACGCCCGCGATGACGCGGGGGGCGTGGGTGCAATCCAGGCGCGCGCCCCACGCGGGAAGATCAGATGGCTTATGACGTGCGCACGCGGATCAGGCGCGAAGAAGCACAAGGCACGCGTGAGCGACCAGCGGACAAGGGCCTTCACCAACGTTTTGGGAAGGGTTTTAGCGACGTCCCGAACGTCACTAAAACCCCTTCTTCATTTGGAAAGCCCTTCTTCCTATTAAACCCCTTCGAACCACCCATGAGAGGCATTCACTCCACTTACAAGTGTTCTCTCTCCCTCCTAGCTACCTTTAAGCCCTTTTGTAATCGCCGGAGACAACGAGCCGCCAACGGAGCCCTCTCCACCACCGTAACTACCTCGCCGTCCCTTCTCTCTCTCTCTCCTTCTTTTAAGCTTTACTTTACTTATGTTCAAGCATTCATCTAGTGTTGTAATTATGAACTAAAGTTGCATGTTAAATGAAGTTGTTTTCTATTCAATTGCTTGCTCTATTTTCTATTCAAGTTGCATGTTGTGAATGAAACAATTCTAACCCTAATCTCTCTCTTCCCTCTCTCTCTCACTCACTTTTCACCCATGACTTTTCGCAAGCAAAAACCCGTTATTTCCGTGACATTAAGTGACAAATGAAATCCGATTTTCACGCCTCTCTGAGATCGACATTCGGACTCACATCTGTTTCTTTATTTTAAAACCAACATTGCGAGCGCAAGCTATAACGACTCTTTTAAATAACCGCGTCACACTCACGTCAATTATGCGTTGGAAATCCTTTAGAGATGTAGCAGCGGTTCTTAGGGCTAATTGGGCAGCTAGGATGGCGCCACGTGGCACCATCTTGGCCATCCATCTTCTACATGTTGTTGATGGTGCCACGGATGTCGGATTGAATCAATTTTCACATCGTTAAGCTGCTATCATCAATCCGAATCCATCTGTGTGGTCGGATTTGTCGTCCGAAGTGTGGATTGTCACCATCTTGGTCCTTGATCTTTATGCTTCCTCGATCTCTATCTGGTGCTACAGATGTCCGATAAAGGCGATCTTGGAGTCGTTGAACTCCAATCATCGCTTTGATCAGATCGGTACGGTTGGATCTTCGATCTGAGGCCCCAATTAAAAGTCTCCCTGTCCCTAACCATAAAAGGAGACAATTACTATATAATTTATACAACTTGACCTAAATGCATGATTATGCATGTTATGCAATATTTATAATGTATGATGCAAATATGACACTAGGAACATGAATGAATAGACATTTTTGGCTATTTAGATGTATGCACATCACACCCCCATGCCTATCTTTTGCTAGTCCCTAGCAAAAACTATATACTATTTATAAAAGAAAGGGTTGGATTACTCGGGCACAAGTCATTTTCAACATTAAGAAATTTTTACTTAGGACCTGAACTTTCAAAGACACAACAGCGCCTGGGTATTTGCCAAAATGCCGACTACCTCAAGCCCTCGCCTTATTCAAAGAAAGATCTCTTTTTCTCCTTTTCTAATTTTTTTGGATTTTTGAGTTTAGGGTTACAGAGTGGCTTTCTACGGCCACTCAACCCACCCAAGACTTGAGAACCCTAAGTTCTAAGCATCTTTTTGTGAATGTGATAGACTCATTGATCGGCAATCAGAACAGACTTCAAGTTTCTACGCCCCTAGGTGACCTTAAAAAAAAAATTCTACCTAAAGGTGTATTTATACGACCAGTAGATTTCTCCCTACTTTTCTTTTTATGGGGTCAACATAAGGGTGAATCCAATGTATATCTCCCCAGCTTATTCTACTTCTCCGCTTCTTCCTAAGTGTTTTAGGAATTTGACATGCATTTCTTGAGCTAGGTTCTAGACAACCTACCATTGGGCTGTTACCCACAATAACTTGCCAACCATACTCGTGTGGTGAAGTGTGGCTTATTTCTTTTATTTTCTTTTTCTCCTTTTCTTTTTCTTTTTCTTTTCTCTCTTTTTTTTCTTTTTGGTCTTTCTTTTTCTTTTTTTTTTTAAGTAGGTGGCTTCCCTGGTCTAAGATTTACCTAAAGACAGCAGGAAAAGAATGGTCCAGTGGCTGGGCTCTGGACAACCTACCTATGGGCTATTACCCACGATAACTCGCCAGGCATACCACCCTAGAAGGTTCATTAGCTACCCAATTTTCGTTAAAACCGCCGAACAACGAGTCAGTGCAAATAATGTGTAGATGCTTAGACTTAAAGTTCCCTCAAATCAGAAGGCGGGTTGATAAGTCATGTACTTATCACCCAAACTTATTTAATAAAATTGAAATAGAATTCAGGATGGTGAGGACTCAATAAACAAATCCACATTTTAGTGGATACCCGGGCTAATTAAGTCCAAAGACTTGAAGGGTCTTAGTGTTCAGATCCTAATGTAATATTTCCTAAAATTGAAAATTCCTAATGCCCAAGTATTCTTTCCTAATTCAATTTTTTTTATGTATATATAATAAAACAAGTTGAATTTACAAGAATTCCACAGAGCTGACAAATTGATTAAGAAATGAATCCACCCCCCATGCCTAGCTGATGCAATGTCCATAATGAGCATAAAAGACATGAAAGGAAGGTAGAATGTAGAAGATATCACCTGAATATGATGCTTGAGTCAGCTCTGAGTCAGACTGTACAACTGTTGAGCTTAATGCCATCAGCTAGACAAAGTCTAGCCAAAGAGATCACAACATGATGAGAGCAACCGTGTATGAGACGGGTTTTGGAACAATACGGTCAATAAAAGGCTTCAGATGTTGACCGTTGACTTTGAATGAAATACCTGTCTTTGGGTCAGAAATCTGAACGATCTCGTTTGGAAAAATCTGATCGATGATGAATGGGCCATTCCATTTTGACCTAAGTTTGCCGGAAAAGAGCTTAAGTCGAAAATCAAAGAGCCAAACCTTCTGGTTCAGCTCAAAGCTCTTGCGGGATATCAATTGGTCATGAAGAGCTTTGGTGCTAGCCTTGTAGATCTTGGCATTCTCGTACGTGTCATTTCTAAGCTCCTCCAACTCAGATAGTTGGAGTTTCCTGGTCTTTTTGGCTAAACTTAAATCCAGATTGCACTGCTTGATTGCCTAGAATGCCCTATGTTCAATTTCTATGGGTAAATGGCACGCCTTTCCATAACCAGACGAAACGGTGACATGTCGATAGGCATTTTGTATGCCGTATGGTAGGCCCAAAGAGCATCCTCAAGCTTTTGAGTCCAGTCTTTACGATCAAGCCTAACCGTCTTTTGAAAAATATTCTTGGTCTCTCGATTAGAGATCTCGGCCTATCCATTCATCTAGGGATGGTAAGGTGCGGAGATTCTGTGATTTACCCCATATTTTGCCAGTAAATTACGAAACTAGGCATTGGTGAAGTGAGAACCACCATCGCTGATGATGGCCCTTGGAATCCCAAATCGACTGAAGATGTTCTTCTTGACGAAATCAATGACCACCTTGTGGTCACTGGTTCGGGTGGGAATGGCCTCGATCCACTTGGACACGTAATCAATAGCGACAAGAATGTACTAATGTCCAAATGAAGGGAGGAAGGGTCCCATGAAATCGATCTCCCAAACGTCGAAGATTTCAACGGGAAGAATCAAGTTTAAGGGCAACATGTCTCTCCTAGTTATGCTCCCAAGTGCCTGGCATCGGGAACATGACCTCGAGAATTCCTTGGCATCCTTGAATAAAGATGACCAAAAGAATCCAGATTGCAAAATTTTTGCAGCCATCTTTTTCCCAGAGAAATGCCCATCACACGTAAATGCATGACAGAAGTCCAGAATACTTTTGAATTCAATCTCTGGAACACTTCGACGAATAATCTGATCAGAGCCGATGCGATACAGTTTAGGGTCCTCCCAGAAGTAATATTTGGCCTTAGATTTGAGTCTATCTTGTTGTTGCTTGGTCCAATCCTAAGGGATTTGACCAACAGTCAAATAGTTTACGATATCTACAAACCATGGAGTTTAGACACCTAAAATTGTAAGGATAGTCTCATCCGGAAAAGTATCAATAATTGGAATATCCGGACAAGAAGAATGACTCAGAAGTCTCGAAAGATGATCCACCACTACATTCTGCACCCTGGATTTATCCTTGATTTCAAGATCAAACTCTTGAAGCAGAAGAATCCATCGAATAAGCCGGGGTTTGGCATCCTTTTTGGCCAAGAGATGTCTCAAGGCCGAGTGGCCAGTATATATGATGACGTGAGATCCTAAGAGATAAGCCCTGATTTTCTCCAAAGCAAATACTACTGCCAGTAATTCCTTCTCAGTAACAGTGTAATTCCTCTGGGCCTCGTCCAGAGTTTTACTAGAGTAGTAGATGACAAAGGGCTTCCTGTCAATCTTCTAACCCAAAACAGCCCCGACTGCATAATCAGAAGCATCGGTCTTGATCTCGAATGGGGCTCTCCAAATCAGTGGTTGCAACATCGAAGCACAAGTGACTGCCATTTTAAGAAAATCAAATGCCTTATGGCATGATTCGTTGAAATCAAATGGCATATCTTTGGCAAGAAGGTTGCTTAGAGGGCGTGCAACCTTAGAAAAGTCCTTGATGAACCTTCCATAGAATCCCACATGACCAAGAAATGATCGACTTTGTTTGATAGATGTGGGAAGAAGTTTAGAGATAGCATCAACCTTAGCTTTGTCAACTTCGATACCCCGTTCAGAGATTACATGACCTAAGACGATGCCTTCTTGTGTCATGAAATGACTCTTTTCCCAGCTAAGGACCAGTCTTATTTTGATGCATCTTTTAATAATCATTTCAAGATTAGCCAAACAAGAATCCAATGATTCTCCGAAACAGAGAAATCGTCCATGGAGACTTCCATAAACTCTCCCACCATGTCTGAGAATATGGCTAGCATACACCTTTGAAAAGTCGCAGGTGCATTGCATAAGCCAAATGACATCCTACGGAAAGCAAAGGTTCCATAGGGACAGGTGAAAGTCATTTTTCCCTGATCCTCGGCATGGATAGGGACTTGATTGTATCCCAAGTAACTGTCAAGGAAACAGAAGTACTTCTACCCGGCTAGTCTTTCAAGGATTTGATCGATAAAGGGCAAAGGGAAATGATCCTTTTTCGTGGCTGTGTTCAGCTTCCTATAATCAATACAAATCCTCCAAGAGGAAGCTGAATGAGTTGTGACAGATTCTCCTTTCTCGTTAGTCACAACGGTAATCCCAGCTTTTCTTGGGAACAATTTGCACGGGACTTACCCAAGGACTATCAGAGATCGGATAAATGATTCCTGCATCGAGCCACTTGATAATTTCCTTCTTGACCACTTCTCGCATATTAAGGTTTAATCTCCTCTGCATTTGGCAAGAAGGGCGGGATCCATCTTCCAAAAATATTTTGTGATTGCAGTAAGATGGCTTGATCCCCCTAAGGTCATGAATAGTCCAACCAATTGCCTCCTTGTGTTCCTTTTGGACCTTGATCAATTTAATCTCCTGCTCCTTAGTTAATCTGGCACTGATAATTACAGGGAGCATCATTTAAGGTCCCAAAAACTGATATTTCAAATTCTCAGGCAATTGTTTCAGTTCAAGCTGGGGCGATTTTTGGATTGAGGGTAAAGATGATGCTGATGAAGATTCATCAAGTGGAAGAGGTTGAAAGTGAATAAAATCAATAACCTCTTCAAAATATGGCGAGTTTTCCATAGAGGGTTGCAGTTCATATCTATCACAACAGGAGGAACTTTCAATTACAGAAATCGTCATACAATTTTCAATATTCAAATTATCTTCCTCAAGTTTCTCTATAAATCCACAATCCTCGAATTTGTTAATCACCTTAAAAATATCCAATTTCAATTTTTGATCCCCAAAGGAGATTTCCATGCTACCACTTTCACAGTTGATATTGGCCTTTGCGGTAGCTAGGAACGGATGCCCCAAAATGATGGGCATGTTCCTTAGATTTTCAGGTACATCCATGTCAAGGACAAGGAAATCTATAGAAAAATAGAAATCCTTAACCTTAACAATAACATCTTTAATAACGCCTCACGAATTTGTGACAGAACAGTCTGCTAACTGCAGCTTACTAAAGTCAACCGAAGTTCACCTAATCCGAACTTCTCATAAATAGAAGTCGGAATTAGGTTAATAGATGCACCTAGATCCAAAAGTGCTATATCAAAAGTGTAATCTCCAATGACACAAGAAATCAAAGGAGCACCTGGATCTCTCTTTTTCTGAGGAAGGTGATGTAGGATAATAGAACTTGCCTACTCGAAGAGTACCACCTTCCTTGGAATAGATTCCCTCGACTTATGCTTTTGTGTCCATAAATCCTTCAAAAATTTAGCATAAGCTGGTATGTGTTTGATAGCATCAAGGAGTGAGATATTGATTTCGACATTCTTGAATATTCAAGAGCTCCTCGTTACTATCAACATGCTTCTCCTTCCTAGGTTTAATCAAGACCTTAGGAAAAAGAACATGAGTCAGATCTTCGAAATTAGGTTCCTGAGCCTTGATTTCTTCTTCGGAGCTCTCCTTTCTCTCCTCAGACTTTCTAGGATTTGGTAGATTAGAATAGTGCGGTTGAGGATCCTGAGTTTGTTTTCCACTCCTCAAAGTAACTGAATTAGCAAATGCATACGAGTTTGGGTCTTGGGGAGGGTTAGGAAAGATTAGAGGGGCTTCATTAGCTAAAAACCTTTGATTTGAAGAAGAAGCAGAAGAGGAAGGACCCTACTCAACCACCTGAGATGTGCATGTGGGTCCCTCTGATTCCCGTACCCTTGGGCTTGCTTGCCCGGATTCTGGATATTATGTGGGTTGGGTACGAGTTGAGATGGCAAAGATTCGGGTTGACGAGAATTAGCAATGAACCCATTTTGCAAGTTGTCCAGCGAGGTTTTCATTTGCTGCATGAGCTGGAGCATAGATCCTTGCAGTTCTACCATCTGTCGATTCAAATCAGCCTGACCTACAGGTTGACAGGCATTCCAAGATAGCTGATTGACCTAATTCGGGGGCAGCTAAGTGTAAACATGACCCTGACCCATTGGTCTTTGCAGAGCATAATTTCCTGGTTAGAATTGGGTCTGCTACCCTGGGTTTTTCCAGGAGAAGTTAGGGTGATTCCTCCAACCCAGATTATAAGTATTGGAGTAAGGGTTGGACCTAACATTCTCCTGTACAGCATAAACATCCTCATAGGGTGAGGATGGAGAGAAAGAAAGGGAGGGATCAGAGAAACTGGGAACAAAGGCCCCAGTTTGGAACCCGTGGGGTTCCGAATAATGCTGACTCACAGGTTGAGCCACATCTAGTTGATTCACGAACTCCCATCCAAAAGGAGCTCACGATGAATGGAATCCCGAATTCTGGGATTGAGTGGATCGAGAATTGTTCATTGAATTTCCAGCCATCCACTCCTCCATCCTTCAAGTAACCAAGTCCACCTTATCTAGTTTATTGCAAATCAATTCCATATCGAATGAATGAGAGTCGTGGACTTCATTAACATTCGATGTGGGTTATTGTGACTGGTTAAAAGTATCCATCGAGGCATGATTTATTGAATTCTCACTCATCTCCTCAAACAAATCGTACGCGCTATCTGCATCTTTGTTAAGGAAATTGCCTCCGCAAGAAGCATCCACGTGATTTCTGAGTTGCTCAGTCAACCTGTGGTAGAAGATCTACACGAGTTGCCATTTCGGCACCTCGTGGTGTGAACACCTCCACAATAAGTCCTGGAATTGCTCCCAGGCAACATGAAACTACTCCCCCGGCTGCTGGGTAAAGGTAATAATCACCCTTCTCAAAGCATTGGTACATTTGACAGGGAAGAATTTCTTCAGGAAAGCCAATTTCAAATCATTCCAAGTTGCAGTTAGCCTTCCTATAGTCCTGTACCAATGAGCAGCTTTATCCCTAAGAGAGTGGGGGAAGAGCCTCATGATCATCTGCTCCTCATTCACGTTTCATGCCTTGGCGGTCTGGACCAAAGTGGTCAAGTCCTCCAAGTGCTGAAACGGGTCTTCAGAGCCAAACCCATGGAAATGTTTGATCAGGCTTAACACCTGGGGCTTGATTTCTACGTCTCCAGTAGGAATCCGTACGTCAGGACATTCCTCGTAATTTGAAGGATCATAAAAATCCTTCAAGGGTTGAGCGCCCTGTATTCTCTGCATTTGTTCCAGCTGCCTTTGAAATACCTCTTGTGGATTCTGAGGCAAAGGAGGCTGTTGATAGGCCATGGGATCAATTTGGCCAAAATCCAATCTACACCTCTTAAAATACTCTAGTGGTCCTTCCAATCGAGGATTCAATGACCTCCTTCCCAGCATAAACTAGGAAAAGGTCGAAAGGACTGGGGATAAGAACCTTACAGCACAACAAAATAAGCCTGTCCTTAAGTAGGATAGCCTAAGAATCTACAGACTCTCAGAATCTACCTTAAGATTATAAATAATTTACTCTACTTACATCTACTCAACCCAACCAGTTAGAAGGAGGGACTGGGGAGAAGGTTCTTCCTTCAGCTTGCACCTTCGATTCCTAGTGTACCCCCCAACTGTGGTCATTTGACACTACTCCCCTGGCTAGACATCAGATTGATCAGTACAAGCAGGTTAATCGTAAACAATCTCAGACTGGATCCCGAAGAGCGAATCAGTCCTTAAAGCCATCTACTTGATTTTATTTAGGCATGGGATTGTAGTGATTATGGAATGTGGTGGGCCCTTAAAATGTGTTATGCCCTTAATGATCAATTAAGTATGTGTGAGTGCGTGCACAACCAGGGTTTTCAAGCAAGATTATTTTTTATGAGTAGATTTTAAGGTTCAAATCTTGCTTAAGTAGCTTTTAGGTTTTGGAATTAGGTTTAATTCAATCAAATTTGAGGCAAACCAGGTTTTCAAGCACGGATGAAGATCTCTTTCCTTTTGAAATCAAAAATAAAGTGGAGTGCTTGGTATTGACCTAAATTAAAAACCCTAAGGGGAAGCAATATGGTGAGTTGATTTTAGGTTAAGTGGTGCGGCCCAAACAACTCAAACAATTAGTCAAGATTGCACCACTAAGTTAGGCACACAAAATGATTAACCTAGACTAATTTCTACTCTTTTATATGTTGATTTGTATGTACCAGTTCCACAGATCAGAATTCGGTTGAGTAGAAGAAAATCAATTAGGTTAAGTGCCTTGAATGTGGGTGTATGTAGTGTGTATGTTGAATTACCCCACAAAAAATATCTTTTTTTTTATTTTTTTTATATGAGGGTGAGATGAATGTGAGTGGAAATCCAAACAACCAAACTAACCCTAGTATTTATGCAAACACCTAGGTTAATTGGAGTTTGAATTAATGTGGTGAAATGGAATCTATGGAGGGGGAAGAATGGGGAGCACTTACAATTGTCTTCAACTGCACTTTACTCCAATCTATCGCTTGAAGATTCCCTGTCAAGGTACCTGTAAAACAATAGACAAGAAATAAAGCAAGTTAGAAAACAATAAAGTGTGCGAAATGCAGAAAGAAAATCAAAAATCGTTGCCTCCTCGGCAACGGCGCCAAAATGTTGAACGCAGAAAACTACGCAATCGAAGTTAGTTTCGAAAACCCCGTCGTTCTAGTTCAATTTGCGAAGAAATCCGTCAACAAATAAATTTATACCAAAATTCAAAGAATTTCAAGTCGAACACAGGAAGGCTACGGCGATCTAAAATCTGCAATTTATATTTTTTTGTGTTTTTGTTTGAAAATGAAATAATTACACTAGAATTGATATAAACAATAAGAGAGAAAAAGAGATAATAATCACTTAATATAATCAGAATGTTTTTACAACTACAAAACGAGAAATGATTACAACTAGAAAGCAGAAAATTCTATTCTAGAAAGTGATTAAAAAGAAGGGAGAGAGATGTTATCCTCCTCGATGAATGCTTGAAGGATGAGTCGGATGGAGCGATGCCTAGAAGATGCAGGACGGAACAGGAAAAAGGAGGATGAAGCAAGAAGAAGCAAGAATGAGGAAGCACGTCGTCGTCATCACGGGATCCACTTTCAAAACAGGGGCGAGAAAATTAGATTTAGCTCTAGAATAGCATCCTGAGTGTGGGATAAGCTTCTCTTGATCTTTGTAGAGGGAGAGAAGTGAAGGAAGGTATGAAGAAGTGGAGGTCCGGTCTCCTTTTATAGTTGTAGGAATTGAGGGCAAATTTGTCATTTCAAGCTTAAAGCATTAAAATCAAGTCTTTAGTGATGGATTTATCCGTCACTAAAGGTCTGATTGTGGCTGACGTGCACGTGCTGCACGCGCCTCCCCTCCTGCCGTGCTCATAATGCATGCTCACATTCTTTAAATCTTAGCCATCCGATCTCACGATCGAATGGGTCAGATTTCTCCTTGTGCTCGCCTTCATCTGTGCTTAATCGCGCACCTACGTGCAATCAGGCGTGCACTTGTGCGTCAGATCACGCATTCGTGTGATTGGATGATTCGAGCCACCCGCAACCAATCGTATGATCGCAATTAAATGCTTACATGCTGCGGATGGCGAGTCGAACGCGTGTCGCGCACTCGTGCAACGTCGCTCGACCGCTATTCTAGCGGCGTCTCTTTGTCGTGATTTTGTTTTTAGGTGCTCTTACTCACGGTCGTGCATTGGAAATCCTTTGGAGATGCAATGGCAATTCTTAGGGTCGATTGGGCGGCTGGGATGGCGCCACGTGGTGCCATCTTGGTCGTCCATCTTCTGCGTGTTGTAGATGGTGACATGGATGTCAGATTGAGCCGATTTTCACGCTGTTAAGCTGCGATCATCGATCCGAATCCATCCCTGTGGTCAAATTTGTCATCCAAAGTATGGATTGGCACCATCTTGGCCCTTGATCTCTAGGCTTCCTTGATCTCTATATGGTGCTACGGATGTCCAATCAGGGCGATCTTGGAGTCGTTGAACTCCAATCGTCGCCCTGATCAGATCCGTATGGTTGGATCTTCGATCTGAGGCCCCAATTAAAAGTCTCCCTATCCCTGACCATAAAAGGAGACAATTACTATACAATTTATATAACTTGACCTAAATGCATGATTATGCATGTTATGCAATATTTACAATGTATGATGCTAATATGACACTAGGAACATGCATTAATAGACATTTCTGGCTATTTAGATGTATCAGTGGCCAAGTGGTAATGCAACGGGTTTTGATCCCGTTATTCGAAGGTTCGAATCCAAGTGGTGGCAAGCATGCTCTAATATCAAATAGAAAAAAGACACAATCAATCCTAGGCTTATACCTATATATATATATATTCAACCTGGAATCAAGTATGTAGAATTACAACACTGATTGGCTTAAGCAACAAACCTGGGGGGGAAAGAAGATCCCTATCAAAATGCCTGCCTATATCAGGCTGAATCTTAATGTACGTTAGGGGAAAATCAAACCTCACTCCAAAGGAGGTTACGAGTTCAATGCGTTTCATTAAGAAAATAAGGGAGGGAATGGTAGAATCAGTGAGTTCGAAAATATAAGGCAGGGAAGGGAATAGCTTTGTTTCCCAAGAGCAATAGTGGGTTTATTGAAGGTAAACTGCTAACTAGGGGAGGAGGTTAGATCAAGAGGAGCCACGCACGTAGTTTGGAAGCATCTCTGGAGCTCCCACATTCCCCCTGTTGTGGATTTCGCTGCTGTTCTTGGCTCATAGCAAGAGGGAGGCTTTTGACAAGGCATCATTTGAGGGACTAGGGGAAAGCTATTGACCTCTTTGCCCACCCCCTATTCTCTACTCAGGAAGAAACACCAACATCTATTTGAGGGGGGTTGATTCTCTTAATGGTTCATTATGCAAATTAGGGACATTCTTTGAACTATCCCTATGAAATGCTTCTTTACTCTTTCCAGTCAATCCATGGAGCTTTGTAGTAAAGTCGTACAAGTAGGAATGATTAATAAGGGGAAGATAATTCCCTCAGTGAACAGTGACCCCTACTACAACCGGGCTCTGATTCAACTGAGGTAGGATGGGGAATGGGACTTTAATAGACTATTATCCCTTGTATCTACCTTGTTGACTCGTAACCTGCCTGCGAACTAAGGGAAGATAATAACCTATGTTAGCAGTTGATGAATTGGATTAGATCTCATACTCTCTTCGGCTAAGACTGCTGATGACCTCCTCCCAGCTCCACATAGTGAACAGGGTCTGGTCTGATTCTCTCTTGTCTGCGAAACTCCTAATCTTATCACTTCATCTTTATTACCTCGCCGCTACCTACTTCCCTCTGACTCCAAGCTGCTCCCGTAGAACTTCAACTAAGACTCGATTGATTATACTACTATAAGTAGCTCTACTCATCCCTCTTCCAAGTATTCTGAGCTAACACATCCCTCTATTCCCTACAGTCTACCCTTTGACTGAACCTAGTGAGCATCTCTCACACAACCTGCATTATCTATTCGTCCGGGGTTGTTAGGCACTGATTCTATGACCTTACCTACCGCGCAAGGGAAGGGGGTAGGAATTCGTTGTATGTCCCTTAGGGAAAGGGAGCAAGTGGTTCAGTAAAGTAGGTGTAAGGGGAGTTTGAACTCGATGATCGGATGACCTATATAATATCAGTAGTCCTCAGGGTGGATGAAAAACCTAGTCAGGGTGTTCGGAGGAAGGGTTTCTGAAAAAGTGATCTGGTGCTAATGAGGGAAAAATAGAATACAATCAATGTAGGCAAAACCAACTATCTGAGTGCCACTATATTGAGGCTTGGGCTCTGTTGCAAGTGGCTGATTGGGTGAGGATACTTTACTACTTCATAAAATTCTCCCCCTCTATACTACCTAGTTTGTTCGAGGAATGGGAGCAGGTGTTGGTTGGGGTTGATTCAGTTGAGCATTTATTGATAGGATGTAGGGGTTTAGTGGTAGTCTGATTGAGTCTCTTCCCCCCATCTCATCATCCCTATTCCGAAGTGGGGAAGGGGAGTGTTGCCTACCACCTAGGTAGTGTAGGGTAGTATAGGGGTTTATATATAATAAGCTTGATCCGGCCCCTGCTTACCATCTCACCTCTTTATCAGCTATTTAATGAAAAACCCACCTCACTAACTCCACCCCTTTGATTAGATCCCTACATTGCCCTACTTGACCCTCAACTGCCCGTGAAATACCCTTGGAGTCAAAGTCATCAAACCAGTACCCTTATTAGTAGTTTCAGAACCCCCTAATAGTAAAGTAAACCCAACCCCCTATAGGGGGCATTGATTGAGCTATTCCACCGCAAGGGAGGAGTAAAGGTACCTAACAAGTACCTTGGCTGATAGGTAGCATCCCCCAATATCAAACCTAACTCCCCTATAGATGAGAGTGACTGAGTGATTCCCCCGCTAATAGGCAACCCCAAGAAGTAGGCATCTTCACTGTTTACTCTACCTATAAGAAAGAAGGTTTTATTGGGTTCCCCCTCCTCACTAGAAGAGCCATCTCTGGATACCAGGGTTGAATCCCTTGGAGAAGAGATGGTGGTTAAAATAGGCCTAAAATCTATTTCAACTAGATTTGAGGTATAAGAATCCATTAGAGTCCAAAATCGAGAATTGGCCCCTACTTCTACAAAGCGGAGGATAGCACTACAGAGGGGTTCCCAGTAGCTAATATGCTCCATCGAGAACTACCAATAGGTAGGGTCAACTATCACGGGCCACTATCTAAGTTATTAGTGGGCCTCTTTGTTCTATTGAAATACTGAATCGAGTGAATGCTGCAGGTCAAACGGATGACTGATTCCCCAGTGGTTATGTAGCTTACTACTTTTTAGTAGTAGTTCTGACGTATCTTGTAGCTTGGTGCATTAGTAGGTTTTATATGAAAGTGATCTTCATGCATACATACGTACGTACTCCATAGAATGTGGGATTGATTAGTTATAATATCGTTGGTATTCCAGTTCCTTAAAAAAGAACCACCCTCTTGGATTGATGGATTTGGATTACCTGACTACATCCCAAACCCAACGTTTATTGTACTTCTTTTCCTTTGACTGCACTGGTACTCACTTCCACCGAGATGCGGTGCAAACATTTGTGGGAAAGTGATTCAAGTGCAGTCTCTTGGTGATTGCGATGGAGCTTCAGTTGGATGGTATAGCTTGCTTTCATGTACTTACTACTAGAATTGGGCTGACTAGTTCTGGGATTGATTGGAAGACCGTGCTTACCATGATCAAGTCTTAGTTTGGTTCCACCCTCTTTCACGTAGTGCCCTGACATAGCTTCGGGCGGGGCCTCAAAGACATCCTGGGTGCTGACCAAACTCCCTTGTTCTGGAACCAAACTCCCTCAAAGGTAAGCTCAACACTTAGTCGACCTTGACTTCTTTTATTCTAGCATTGTAAGGATGAAGAGTAAATATGCTCATCTTGGCATTCAAGACGCCGGTGAGTTGACTCTTGGTGATCTTTGTAATCCACCTTCAAACTTCGGACCAAAACCCAAAGGTATTTCTTAGATGGTCTACCAGGAGGATATGATTAAAGACATTACATTAAGGAGCTCAATTAGATGAAAGTGCTTTCTATCAAATTGTCGGCCCTCTGGAACCATAGCCCTCAATTCCAGAAGCTCTACTCCCCATCCTATAGTAGTAGCTGAGTGAATTGAGAAGCTTATGTCTGGTTGCTATGCTTGGTCTCCTATGTATCACAACTACTTTGATCACGAAGCCTCCTGGGCAACTTCACCCAATTACTCAACCAGATGATGCCAATCGTTTAGTCCTTCATTATATTAACCAGGTCCTCCAAGTGTTCTTGTATTCCATTTTCTCCTCTCATTCTCATGGCTTCCGAACTACCCTTCCTGAGGCACTGGCACCTTCTTCACCAAGCTCAAATCCTGGCCACAACTGGACATTCTGGAATTTTCAAGGGGACTTTGTGAAGTGCTTTGACCGCCTCGACCATTCCAAGTTGGTGTCTATCCTTACAGCTATTCTCGGATTGGATCGTTGAACTCTCTCCTTGTCCACCTTGAGGTTTCATTCCTTCACCATTCTGGACAAATTCGGGGAAGTCAGTACTATTCTATGGTTGGTATTGGTATTCCTTAAGGCAGCTCTATCTCTCCTTTTTTGATGAACTTGTACCTTGATCGGGTTGACTGGTATCTGGAGGCTGGGCTTTGCTAAGTGGAACTGGCTTCGGTACGAGAGGTACGCCGATGATATGATCTTTGATATCGCCATTTGCCCTAAACCTCACCGCTATCTTCGTAAACTGAAGCGTGACCTGTTCTGGTGCATTGAAGAATTGAGGCAGTCTGTGATGTTTGAGGTTCGTCGCCGTGGGCACTATCCCCTAATTGGCAAGCGTTGTCGGTTGACCATTCTCTGTATCCAAGTTGGCTTGAATCCTGATGGTCGCTTGTTATTCTCTGCTCCCCACACTAAATGGCAAGCCCGAATATTCCAAGCGCTTTCTCGCTCTTCATCTAGCCTTCCCTTGAAGTATATTGCAGCTACTTTGACTACACGCTCTGGTACTACCACTCTCCAGGCTGACAGCCTAAACTCGCTTCCTTCTTGGCTAACTGTATCCTGGTGATTATGTATGTAGAGCCCCCAGGAGCTTGAATCACATATGCCTATATAAGATATAATCCCGGCAGAGTCATATATGCTGGGGTACGAGTCGTAGTTAGGGCATAAACGAGCTTGTTCGCTCGTTGCACTCCAGTTCCCTCCATTTGACTTCGCGCATCTTATATAGATTCATCACACATTCATTCATGTTGAGATTGGTGGATATATGTGTATCTTAGATCTAAACATGCATTAATGAGTTATGAGTCTATATTAGATGTATATTGTGCCAACATGTATCTTACTCCCAGATCTAACCCCGAATTAGTGAGTTATGGGGCAAGAGGAGGATATACTAATATATGCATATATAGGGTATCTCTTAAACTGACTTAATCGGCCCGGTAATTGAAGTGATGAGCTTGGAGTGAATAGTGTTTTCACCCTCCATGAGTGAGCTCGTTCATCCGACTCGCAGGGGACCCCTAAAGGTATTTCAGGATCAAGCCAGGCTCAACCGAGCTCGACTAATTCGATTGACTAGTTCGCTAAACTATAGACTAATCAATAATCTTTGATTGTGGGGCCATGTTCTCAATCTCAAGTGGGTGGTGCTTTCGATTTGTAGACAGCAGACGAATCAATGAGTGGTTGACCAACATTCTTACCACTTGAAAAGACTTCCTTACTTATTATGTTATGAATCTGCCTACTTATGAGAGAAGAGGACCAAGTTTGATCTGATAACTAAGATAGATGATCATCATACGACTGGGTCTTCACATGTTCTAATTCTGATTATATATAGATATTTATTTGAATGAAGAGGTAGTAATAGTTATAAGAGCAAGAATAGCAGGTCGTCCAATTGCTTCTTAAGCAACATCCCAATGGTAGTTCTGTTGGTTCACTTCTTCAGCAGCGAACGCACTAGTTGGCCAATTTTTTGGTACTATGAAATGAGGTTGTCCCTATTTTGTGATAGATCCAATGATGAGGTATTTTCATGATTGAGAAATATGCTCTGATTTTGTCCTCCTTTGAGGTCAGGATCAGTCGTGGTCTTTACAACGTTAATAAATAGTATGGATGAATTGATATTCCTTGCTGCTTCAAAAAAGACATGTACAAAAGATCATAGCTGTAAAGAGGTGGTGAAGACAGAAGGTCCTCCACATCGTACTGTTTTTTAAGGATACGAAGAAAGGCACTACTACATTGAATAGAACCTCTGAGGACAACTCCCATTGGTTCTACCCTAAAGATCAGAGGTATCCCATCTTCGTAGTGGGAACCCATAATGATATAGTGGGGGGTGGCGGGTGATAGAACCTTATAAGGGAAGGCCTCATGAATACCATCAACAGGGGTTGATGTCTCACTAGGGATCCTAGACAAATGATCTACTAGAGCGTTCTCAACTCTTTTTTTATCTTTGATTTCCAAGTCGAACTCCTGGAGTAGTAGAATCCATCGAATTAGTCTAGTTTGGTGTCCTTTTTAGCAAGCAAGTGCTTTAAAGCCGAGTGATCTGTATACACCAAAACCATAGATCCCAATATATATGACCGAAACTTGTCCAAAGCAAAGGCTACAACAAGAAGTTCTTTTACAGTAACCATATAGTTTTGTTGAGGATCTGTTAGGGTCTTGCTAGCATAGTGTAGAACATGAGGTTTACCATCAACCCGTTGACCTAAGACTGCTCCCACGACATAGTCGGATGCATCACACATCAATTCAACAAGGAGGGTCCAATCTTGTGCTCGGAGAATGGGCGCTGCAATAAGGGCCTTCTTCAAGACCTAGAAGGCCTAGCCACATCTATCATTAAAATCAAAGGAAACATCCTTCACTAATAGGTCGCAGAGTGGCTTAGAGATTTTACTAAAATCTCTAATAAAGTGTCAATGGAATCCAGCATGGCTGAGAAAAAATCTAACCTAACGAACATTGGTGGGAGGTATAAGTTTAGAGATGGACTTGATTTTGGCCTTATCCACCTCTATTTTTCTCTCAGAAAGTACAAGCCCCAAAACAAGGCCCTGCTGGACCATAAAACGGCTCTTCTCCCAGTTGAGCACCAACTTAGACTCTTCACAACGAGTTAAGACTTTATCAAGGTGTGAAAGGCATAGGTCAAATGACTGGTCATATATGAGAAAGTCATCCATGAAAATCTCAACAAACTCGTCGATCATATCAAGAAAGATAGCCATCATACAACATTAGAATGTGGCATGAGCATTACATAGCCGGAATAGCATTTGGCGGAATGAAAATGTGACATATGGGCTAGTAAAGGTCATGCACTCCTTATCATCAAGGAAAACAGCTATCTGATTATACCCAGAGTACCCATCTAAGAAATAGAAGTACTTATTCCCTGCCAATTTTTCCAAAATCCAATCAATAAAAGGTAAGGGGAAGTGATATTTCTGGGTGACCATAGTCAATGGCAGTAATCAATACAGACCCTCCAGCTAATTGAGGGTCTTATTGTAACCAATTCTCCTTAGTCGTCCCACTCGACAATAATTCCTGCCTTTTTTGGCACCACATGGATAGGACTAACCCATTTGCTATCTGAAATGGGATAAACAATTCTTGCATCCAGCCATTTCAAAATTTCCGTCTTAACTACTTCCCTCATGTTAGGATTAAGCCTTCTCTGCATGTCCTAAAAGGGCTTCATGGACACATCCGTGTAAATGTGATGCATGCAGAGAGAGGGATCAACACCCTTAATATCAACTATAGTCCAGGCAATAGTTTCCTTGTGCCTCTGTAAACACTCAAGCAAAGCTACCTCCTATGACTCAGATAATGGCGGGGAGCGTGTTATTATGGCCAAGGAAGGCATACTTCAGTGTGCTCGGGAGGGGTTTAAGCTCTAGCTCAGGAGCCTTTTTCATATATTGAGGGAACAAGCTAAGATGTCCCCACCTCAGGTAGCAATTCTACCTTCAAGGTCTAGGGAGGGGACAAAGACTCTATGTGCACTCCCAGCAACTCTTCCAATTCAGGCATATCCCCTTCATTTTCTTTGATAATCTAAGAGTGGTCCTTAAATATGACCATCTGAAGGGGATCACTACATAAGAGTGCTAGAGTAGCCTCTTCAACAATCTCATCAACCACCTCAATTTGGGAACAATCTTCTAATCCAAGTTGCTTGTAGGCATCAAAAACATTTAACTAGATTTCCTTGTTCCCGAAACCCATTTTAAGTGCCCTTAATCTACAATTGATAGAGGTGTTGGATGTGGCTATGAAGGGGCATCCCAAAGTAATGGATGGCTTGGTGGGCTTATTTGAGAAGTTAGTGTCGAGAACTAGAAAATCAATGGGAAAAATGAAGTCCTCCACTCTCACAAGGACATCCTTTAACAATCCTCGTGTGTCTTAAGTGATCTGTTTGCAACTTGGAGGATGATAGGACTAGGCTTCAAATTGCCTCCTCCCTGTAGGTCATAAACAAAGCTCAGTAAAATGTTCACCCTCATACCCAAATCGAGCAGAGCCTTATCAATGCGTTGGATACCTATAACCACTGAAAAATATGGGACTCCTAGGTCTTTCAACTTCGAGGGTGTCTCGTGTTGGAGCACTGAGCTAACATGGTTAGGCAAGATGACCTTAGCTTGGACCTATCTCTTAGATCGATGATATATACATGTTTATTTAGGATAAAATGTCTATTTATGCATGTTCCTAGGCTAGTAGATTCATTTAACATTGGAAATATTCCATAACATGTATCGTCGTGCATTTAGAGTAGATTCTACAATTTGTATATTAATTGATCCATTTTTATGGCTAGGGGACAACGTGACACATTTTGGGCATCAGATGGAAGATCTAATCATACAAATGTTATCAAGATGATGATCAGAGTCCAATGCCTCCAAAATCGCCCCGATCAGACATCTATAGCATCCTCTACAAGCCAAAGAAGATCAACAGTATAGGGACAGCATGACGCAAATCTGAGCATCAAATGACAAATCCAACTGCACAGATGAATTTAAGGTCAACAATCGCAGCCTAACACTGTGAAAATTGACCCTCTGCCCAAGGCACCATCATATCCGCCCACAACTGCCCAAGGCCCTCTGCCTTACTTCAAAGGCGCTCCTTCACACATTGTGGGTCATTGGATCACCATCCAATGACCAGAAACATGTCACGTTGATTGCACCATCATCCCTTGAGGACATGACATGCAATCATACGCGTGTAATCATCGTCATCCGACCTTGATCCGACGACCTTGGCGCTTCCATCTCATGCCCGCATATTCTCAACGTGAAATTAGCGCACAACCCCACCATCATATCTGCAATGGTCAGTTTAGATTCACCCCATCGCAACTCAGTACAACAACAGCAAGTGCACGCATGCAAACCTGCGACATGCGTTCGAACCGCAATGAGCTGCGAGCAAAAGGGGTGCTTAAGGACTAAATTTCGTCGTTCAATTAGGAATGAACGCATGGGATGGTGCCATCTCATCCTAATCCTCCACTCATATGATAAGCATGCATCCAACATGCAATCTGAGCCATACGATCTCAATCGTGCAGCGATAATTGTGCCACGTGGCACAATCGATGATCAATCGCGGGATGACGAGCAATCATATGTGTTGGAACCTTGTTCCAGATCTTGTTTTGGTGTTAACAAAATTATTATGGATTAATGTTTACCATTAAGTGTTTTCCAGATTTAGGTGAAGGAGCAAGGCAAACAAGAAATGATGGAGGCATGATGGTGAGAAGAAAAAGATCATGTCATGGAGGATGACAAGGATGAGTCGAGGAGAAGAAGATCATCTTCGACCTTTATTTTCTCTAGTTTAGATTTTATATTTATAGATTGTATATGCCTCTTAACAAAGAATCATAACTTAGACCGTAAAATCAAGTAGAGATAAATTAGGATTAATTTATATTGCAAGCATTTTCAAAGTACGTAATGGATTAAAACGCTTAAAACAGGTACTTGTAAGCAAGTACCGGTACTGTTCATCAGTACTGGTATTTGCAAGGCACAGGTTTGAGAATTCGTCTCAAACTGTGAACAACAAGTACCGGTACCAACCATGAGTACCGGTACATGTTGGCCACAGGTTGAAGCCTTTATTTTGACCTGAACCTTACAAGTACTGGTACCCATGATGAGTACCTGTACAAGTAGGTTACTGTGCCCAAGGAATTTCAAACCTGGGAGTCACAAGTACCAGTACCCATGATGAGTACCGGTACCAGAACTCATGTACTGGTGGCAGTGAGCTGCTAGTACCAGTGCAGGTACTTTAGTATCGGTACCAGGTAGCCGTTGGCTCAATTCTTGACGACTAGAAAATTTATTTAGGCTATGTGAACATTGGGAATTAAATCCCAACGTCTAGTAGACAAATACCTGAGGTCCTAAACTCTATAAAATTACCCTAGGACTCTTTGTTTGCACACTAGAGACAAGAGAAAAGAGAAGAAAATTTCTAGAGCATATAATTCATATTTTCCACCACATATTCAAGAGAAGAAATTGTGTTTGCTGCTTTCCAATCGTGCTACGGGTTTGCAGACACATAACGTGTTTTGTTCATGCAATTCAACATGATTCGCATCCTTTCTAGGCTCTTAAATCGGTAAAATTATATTTACATTTGTTGAGAGGCTTAGGAACTTAGTTGTAACATCTTTCTTTCTTACACCTGTATTTCATTTGTTCTTGAGCATTTGCTTGTTGGGTTGTAACAAACACGTTTTTGTACTTGGGTTGAGGTAACCCGTTAATTACCTCGATTTAGTAAATTGATTCTCTCGGGATTGAGAGAATCTGGTTAAAAATCCTAAGCTGGGAGGCTTAGGTAGTGGAGTACCCAAGGGAGGGGAACCACCATACATTTTGTGTCCTTTTGTGGTTTGAATTGATTGTACAAATTTTCTTGTTATTACTAATATTGTTCTTGAGTTTTTGTGCGCATAGCCATATATATCCATATATCTTTAGATCCTTCAATATGCACTTGAGGGCACGATCTCGCCCGTAGCCCCTCACGTGATCATGGCCCTCCATTCAACATCCGATGGTCCTCACTCATCTTTTGCTCTCCTTCAGTGCACCAGCGCAGCGCACAACTGCGTGCACGCAATGTGTGCAAATGAGCGCAGGCACTACTCACAGCTGCATGCTATGCATGACACATTGAAGGCCTGGTGTGCTAAGTAGCCGAGAGGACCTTCCCTTCACCACTATATAAGGCCTACACCCCCTTCTCTTGTCTACCATTCCTTCCTAGCTTCTTCTACCCCTCTCTAGAGCTCAATAGCCCCTCTTGAGTGTGTCCCATGCCCCGAGATGCTCCACTAGAGAAACAAAATAATTTTTTCCTATCTTCTCACCCTCCATTCATGGAGCTCTCACTAACCATCCTCTCACCCCCCATTTCAAGGAAGTGGATCCTGCTGTGACATCGCCCTGCCTCATCCCCTCTTCTTTCGGCTTCGTTCTTTTTCCTCAGCCTTCATCCTCATTTGTCCAAGGGTCGTCAAAGCAAGTCATCCCCCAAGTAGCCATCAAGGGGGATTCTCTCTCTCTATCCCTTTTATCACTTTCGTTGTGTAGATTTATCATTTAAGAATTAGTAGTTGTAAAAAACATTTTTTCATTTTATATATATTTTTTGTCATATCTCTCTCTACCTCTCTCTCTCTCTTCTCTCTTTAATTATTTGGAAGTAGATTAGTTAGTTAGATAGCTTTCAACCAGATCTTGTCCTTATATAAAATTACCAAAAAAATTACAAAAGGCAAAAAACACCAAAAAGAAATAAAATCTGAACATTATTTTTTATCAAACGTCACCTCCCTGTTTTCAACCTATGACTCACTATCCCAGTTATAAATTTTATTTGCAAAATTCTACAATTACGATGACGCATGTTTCTCTTTCCTGAAACCCTTAAACTTATTTTCTCGAACAAATTTCTAACTCATCATTTTGGTGTCGTTGCCGAGGAGGTAACCAAATTTGATTTTTTTGCATTTGCCTGCACTTGATTTTTACCTCACTTCTCTTCAATTTTTTGTCATCTGAGGTTAGCAAAAGCGATAGATTGGAGAAAAGTACAGTTGAAGGTTTTGTAAGTATTCCTCCACCTACCCACTAGATTTCACCTCACCATACTAAATAACTCAAACCTGAATCAGCCTAGGAAATTTTATAAACCCTAGGATTGATTGTGGTGTTTGTCACCTCATCCACCTGCCTATAAACAAACACAAAAAAATATTTCTTCTCTGATTATGGGACTAAATTAAAATATACACACTTTAAACACCCACAATTTCTGACTTAAAGGTGCACCACTTTTGTCTGATTCAATTACTTAATCGAGAATCTGATCTGTGAACCTGGTACACCCAAACTAACTACACACATAAGTGATTAAAAATTAGAATAGGCTAAATCATTGTGCGTGCCTTAATTAGTGGTGCAACAGGCCAATTGTCTAATCTATTTAGGTCGCACTACTTTATTTAAAATTGATTCATCCAGTAGTCTGCTCCATAAGATTCAATTTCAAGGCTAAACCAGTCACTCCACATTAATTTTTTATTTTTAAAGGAATATGTCTTCACCTGTGTTTTCGAAAGTTGGTGTGCTTCATTAAACCTGATTGAATAAACCTAACAATTGAATCCTAAAAGCTACTAAACAAGGTTAAACCCTAAAAGACAAATCATCGAATAACCTTGTTTGAAAACCATGGTTGTGCACGCACACACTTTTTAATTGATCATTAAGGTCACAACCCCTTCTTAAGGGCCCATCACATTCCAAAGCAACACTATCCCAAGCCTAAACTAAAATTGAGTAGACATTGGCACTAGGATTCATTGAGTTTTTTTTAGAGAGTCATTTAGATTGTGATCCGAATTAGTGATGTTTGCTTTTTCCAAAAGGCACTAAGTTGGGGGGCCTAACTGTCAAATGACTTAAGTAAGCAAGGGTTTGGTATAATTAGTGACCTTCGAGACATGCTCCCCTTTCTCTCCTAGCCCAACTAAAATGGCTTTCAGATTAAGGACAACAAGAAATTTGGTTCATGGTTAGAATTACATCTCTGAAGCATAGGTACTTTGTCTACTCAATCTAAGGACACGCTTGTATTTTTTTTGTTGCAGGGCTTTATCTTTCTATCCTTCCGACTTCCTTCTAGTGCATGCTTGGGAGGAGGTCATTGAATCCTCTCTTGGAAGGATCTTTAGAGCATTCTTGGAGGCGTAGGTTGAGTTATAGCCAAGTAGATCCTATGGCTAACAACCCACCACCACCATCTCCACCTCCGATCTAGCAGGACCTGCTTCAAAGGCAGTTGGACCAGTTGCAGTAGATGCAAGAATGGTTCCAGCACATGAATGGTCAGGGCACTCAACCCTTGAAGGATTTCTATGATCCTTCAAATTACAAGAATCGTCCCAGCGTTATGACCCTCGCTGGAGATGTTGAGATCAAGCCCTAGGTCCTGAATTTGAATAAATACTTTCATGAGCTTAACTCAGAAGACCATTCCACATTTGGAGGATTCGACCATTTTGGTTTAGACCACCAAATCACAAAATGTGAACGAAGAACAGATGCTCATGAGGCTTTTCCCCTACTCACTCAAGGATAAGGCCACACATTGATACCGCACTATAGGAAGATCGATCATTACCTAGACAGAATTGAAATTAGCCTTCTTAAAGATATTCTTTCCATTTGGGCGAACTAATGCTCTACGACGGGTGATTATCACTTTCACCCAACGACCAACAGAATCGCTTCATGATGTCTGGAAGTGATTCCAAGACTTGCGGAAGTGTCCACACCACGACATGTTGAAATGGCAGCTCATGTAGATTTTCTATCATAGGTTGAATGATCAACTCCATAATCAAGTGGACACTTTGTTTGAGGAAATGAGCAAGAACTCGATACGATACAGATAGTGCAGATAACATAATCAACATGTATGATTAGGATAGATAACGCATAGTGTCCACACCATGACATGTATCAAGTGGATGCTATCTGTATCATTTCCTCAATAAAGATACAGATAGCGCATACGATTTGTTTGCGGAAATGAGCGAGAACTCGATAAATCATGCCTCCATGGAAACCTTCAACTGATCCCAACAACCCAGATCAAATGCCAATGAGGTTCAAGATTCTCATACATTTAATATGGAATTGATATGTAATAAATTAGATAAAGTGGATCTGGTTGCTAAGAGAATGGAGTGGATGGCTGGCAATTCTAGAAACACTTCTAGATCTACTTAATCCAACAATTTGGGATTCCATTTTTCGTAAACTCTTATGAGACAGGAGTTTGTGAACAAACTCGAGTCGGCTCAACCTTTGAGCCATCACTTATCAGAACCTTATGGGTTTCAAACTAGGACCTTTGATCCCAAATTTTCTAATCCTTCTTTCCCTTCATCCTTACCTTAAGAGGATTCCAGGCTATACAAGAGAACGTTAGGTCCAACTCATCCTCAAATTCCTATAATCCTAGTTGAAGAAATCACCCTAACTTCTCTTGGAAAAATCAAGGGTAGTAGACCCAATCTCTACCCGAAAACTATGTACCAAAGAAACCCATGGGTCAAGGTCACATAGATACTTAGCTGCCCCTGAATCAGGTCAATCATCCCATGTGGAATGCCCAACAACTCGCAGGGTAGGATGATTTGAACCTAAAGATGGTAGAAATGCAAGGTTCAATGCTCCGACTCATGCAGCAAATGAAAACTTCGCTGGACATGTTGCAATCCAGACTTATTGCGAACAACCGGTAGCCTAGATCTCTACCATCCCAACTAATACCGAACTTAAGAAATGTGCAGAACTCAAGCATTGGGCCTCAAGGGTTTGGTAATGGTGGGGAGCCGCAAGCTCAAGCTCATGCTATCTACCAGGCTACCCCAACCCCTCCCAGAATTAACCAAATGCCTATATTGAGTAACCAAGAAGCACCTGTTTTTCCCAACCCTCCTCAAGGAACAAACCAGCAACACTTTGCCACAACAAACACCATCACCTTGAGGAGCAATAGTAGACACAAGGGTCCCACGCAACCCCAAGTCAATACCCCTAGGACCCATAATAAGCAATCTAAACTCACAACCAAGAATGTGACTGACAAAAAACCTAAGTGTGGATCTGACTCGGGAGTAAGATGTTGTTGTATGGGCAAACAGAAAAGGCCAGAGGAGAAATTCTAGCAAAGAATATCTTTGACACAAGCATTTAAATTAATAATCATCTTACTCCTAGCAGCTATTGGATCCATTCCTACCTACACTAGATCTTTACTGAGTTCATATAAGGAAAAGCGTAAGGCGGAATCAGAAAATACTAGGAAGGTAGTGTTGTTAGATAAAACCAGCACATTAATCCTAAATAAGCTACCTCCTAAAAAGCAGGACCTGGGAGCCTCACTGATTTCCTATACAATAGGAGACATTACTTTTGACCAGGCTCTCCTTGACTTGGGTGCTTCCATTACTGTGATCCCTACCACACTATAGGAAACTTAGTCTAGGCCACCTAAAACACATTGACATAACCTTATAGTTAGCTGACCAATCAATTACGATACCTAGGGATCTTCTGGAAGACGTTTTGGATAAGGTCAATGATTTACATTATCTTTTTGATTTCATCGTCCTTGACATGGAAGCACTAAAACAACTCAACCACTCTCCGATCATTTTAGGACAACCATTCCTAGCCACAGCAAAGGCTAAGATTAATTGTGAATCGAGAGATATTGAGATTGCCTCTGGGAATCAAACAGATCATTTTAATATTCTTGAGGCATCAAAGAAAAACAAAATTAAGTGTGGTTTGGTTGAGGAGCTAGGTAGAATAGAGGAGGTTATGGCCATACACATAGAAAACTCCCTAATAGACAACTCAACCCAAACTCAAGAAGAAAATTACAAGGTTGAAAGAATGATTGAGGATAGAGACAATTTGCAACCAACTCTAATATATCAGGATGAGGATTCTACTTACAAAGAAAATATTCATGAACCCGAAAGCTTGTTGGAGGATTTACTTGATCAGTCAAAAACCCAACAAGACCCTTGTCTTGAATTACTAGAGTTTGAGGATAAATTAGTGGGTGGATAGGAACATGTTAAAGATCAAGAATGTTGGATCTAGAAGTCAAATTTTGAGGATGAAATTGAAAAGAAATGTCTGATTCAGGGAGAAACTCTAAAGAAGCCTAACCTAATTTCCAAAACTAGCTTAAGCATCCTAGAGTTTACACCTATATTACCCTTAAGAATCCCTGATACCTTTCAGAAACTTTATATTCCTCCTCCTCCCAACCATTACACAATTCCTGTGCCCACCCAAACCTCCGTGTGCTTATCCAACAAGACACCCATTAGAGATCATTTGGGCTCTCCCTGCATCACCAGTGATGGGAACACCATCATGAGCCATAACTAGCTCAATTTGGTCTAATAAAGTTGATAAAAGGTCCTACATAACCATCAGAGGGTCATATATGCAAAATGTTATGTTTTGAGAAGAAGATAGAAACCCAGGTTATTTCTACAATTTTAACAACATTCCACAATAACAGAATAACCATGGGGTATTTCAGGGATTTATTAAAGTTCATATGGTCATTAATGTCTAATAAGTGAGTCCATGCAAAACGAAATGGGTTTTCACACATTTTAATAATTAATGGACATCTGAAACCCTAAAAATAGACCTGCTTAATTAACTGGGGTTCAGGTCAGGATAAAATTTATCTAAACCTTCTAAAAATCATAGAAAAATATTCTCTAAGGTTTGATACCCTTCATTTGACCTTATAAACCCAATTTGACCTAAAATAGAGTCGCAAACAGAAAACTACCCTAATTTAGGTTTTTGCTTAAATTACCCAGTCAAACTTGGTCAAAACCTAAATCCAACTTCACCATTAAATTCCTTGGGTCCAAATTAGGTTTGTACCAAAATTTAGGCCCAATTTGAGGTTATTACGACCTAGTTTACATTTTGGTCCAATCTGACTCTTTTTCTATCAAAGAGCCCCTCAACTTTTGAAATTCTTACCAAAAACCCCCCAAACTTCTTCATCTTCTTTGCAAATCAGTCCTTGCCACCATTGGAGGTCAAACGACCTCCAAGTAGGCTTTGACTGACTCAAATCCCATGCAAGTGGCAATCAAATCCCACCAAATTTGGTGGGATTGATGTTCACACCCAAGCAAACCTATTAGGATCAATTCTAATTCCTAGAACCCACTAATTCATGCATACGAACCCACGAAATCAGTGGGATTCTTCTTGAATCCTAAGCAAGCTTTGAAGCTTGTTTCCTGTTCTTCAATCTCCCCTAAGCCCTATAAAAGACCCCCCATGGCATTCCTCACCTCCGAGAAATAGAGCCAAAAACCCTTCCTTTTCACTCAACCTCTGGCTCGCTCTAGCGACTCCCTACCTCTGGCCTCTTCACTGACTACCACATACCATAGGCAGTCGGTTCTTCTTCCCCTTGTCTTTCTGCACCTCGCAATACCAGTGAGGTGCCCTCTACCCCTCCATCGTCACCGATATCTCTCACCTGAGCACCCTTCGTCTCCGGTGCCGACCATACCGCAATCGATGCCATCTCCTCTCCCCTACGTCTGTTAGCTAGCTTCATTGGCTCTCGAGCATCTACTCTTCATCACCGTACTGCTACAACTAGATTTCAACTGCTACCGCACCCAAGCCACCTCTGTCTTCCCCATGGCCGGCATACCTCCAACATGGCCGCACATCCGCTTCACTCCACTAAACCACCTCCCTCCAGTCCCAAAAGCTCTGCCTCATCCACACGAGCAAAACCCCTCAAGAAATTGAGGGGATTGCTTGCCTTAACCATCTATCGAACACCTCCACGAACTTCGGCCTTCTCCGCCTTCACCCCACTCACACACGCACTAGCACTTCACGCCACCGCCACCACCACCTTCATTGCACTCCCGTGCTTCTCCTAAGCATTTCTGACGTGGCCCTTCGACCGTATTCTTAGTTTTAGGTACACCACAGGTCTCCGCCATTAACGAGCTCCTCCAAGAGTGCTTGACGACGTGTTCTTACATCAAACAGCTCCAAGTGCTACATCCATTCACACGAAATAGATCCAGGAAGGCCACCAGGTCTTCAATTGGGGTCACCAACCTCAGACACTACAATTTGATGGTGCTTCACGTGCAGGCACATGCGAAGAAAAGTTCTAAAGATAGTCCCACATCGTGTGGGACAAAGTAGCAGCAAGCGCATTTATTAATTTTGTGCTAAGGGCTTATCGCATCAAGCACACTGGGGGTGAGGTCCCCGCACACCACTCACCTGACCCGACCTGGCTCACTCAACTACTACCTACTGCCAGTAGCCCTGGACCCGATACTGCTCACACTCGATTACCCAACTACCTACCTAGTTATCTAACAGAGAGGAGGAGGAAATTGTGAGTGGGGGAGGGGCGTTTTGCTTTATAGAGAAAAAGTTCAACACTTAGCCATTGTGAGAAGCCCCCTTGTGTGTGAGGAGCTAAGAAGGAAAGAAAGAAAGGAAGAAGAGAAGAAGCTAAAGAAAAGAAGTGAACAATGCCTTTGCACTATAGCTAAGGGCGATTTAACTTGCCTGATTGGAAGCTCCATCGTCTGATCTGTTTGACACAGTGCACTGTGCACTTGGCTTGCATGGATTACATTTGGTTGATACTATTGAGATATTTGCTATTATTGTAATTAGGGTAAGTGGTGATTCAAATCACCATTTTATCCTAATCTTTTTGCATCATTGACATTTGGTCTTATATATACATTATTATTGTTTGGGTTTCTCATTATAAATTGCTCATCTTTATGGTAATATTGTGATCTTGAGATTAATTGCAACACTTGCTCCGTGTGTTCGACCTCGGATTTTCTTAACGATCTTTCGAGCTATAAATTTTATTTGTTTATGTGCTATTTCGGCTATATTGCAATGAAGTGATTTTAAAACATCGATTTCACGCGTTAAATATTTTGGCACCATTGCTAGGGAGCAACATACAATTTGATCTCTCTTATTACAATTCTGATATAGTACTTACTTGCTTTATCTCTTTGGCTGTGATCTATGCAGGGATTCATTGGAGGAAAATCAACCGCACATCAAATACTCCGGGGGTAGGTAATCTCATCTTCTTTTCCATTAAAACCTTTAATTCTAAGAAAAGCTAAAAAAAGGGGGGAAGAAATCAATTAGGATCAACTTGCATTTTCTACTTAGAATCAGTCATCACAAGTTGCCTGAGTTGATTTATTTCTAGAAAAAACCCTGATCTTGATTTTTGCACCTATTTAGGGTTTAAGGTATCTAGGGCTACTCACCTTCCTGATTGAACCCTAGGTACCAAATTTGGATGGAATTAATTGGACCAAGCAGAGCCAAAATTAGGGTTTCCACTTTAGGGTTGAGGATCACACTTACTTAAAAAAGAATCTACTTCCCCAAACTATGTGTTTCCTAAGCCTTGATTGAATTTACCTAATCCAGCAAACCCTAAAAGAAAGCCTTAAACATCCACTTGAATCCTAAAAAGTGAGACCTAATAATCAAGGACAAATCAGGTGAAGTTAACCCACCTTGCGAGGTCAACCAATCTTCAAATTAGGTCACCACTCACAAATTCATTCTCAAGTTCAAGTGGAATCCTAAGCACCTCATCTAAACTTAAAATTGGTAAACTTAAGAGGTCAAGTTATCCATTCTGGTCTACCTAGATCCACGGTGACAAGAAAGGTCAGGTGGGGGAAACCCTGTAACCTGTGGGGACGCTCTAGCGTGTAGGGGTCTTTGCAGAACTCTCCTTTCCTGGCTACCCAGGAAATTCTCAGGTGGACGACTTCATGATCTAAAGGTATCATCCGCCTCTAACCTTTATAGTCATCCAAAAATCTTTGGGTGCCTTGATTGGGTCCATCACACCTTCTGTCCCTCGTCTATGCCATCGGTGTATGTACAAGAGGAGGTCCTTAATACCACCCTTGAGGCCTCCACTAGTTTTTCACTCTCATTGAGGCCAAGCCTCAATTTCCTTGTTTGTGCAACTACCTGATCACATCGACATCTCTTCCAACTCCTCCACTTCTGAGCCCGAATCTCCAACGACCACCATGGATCATCCAGAACAACCTAACTTTGAACCACAACAATTCTTTGACTTTAGAAATCGGATCATTGCCTACATCAACCCACTGTCGCATCCTCAAATGAGAGATCACTACAATCCTGCTGCGGTGGAGATCGAACCTCGAAACAACATTCCTATGGGAGGACCCGAGGTGAAGCTCAAGCCTAGCATGCTTCACATGACCCCAAAATTTCATGGCTTGAATTTAGAGGATCCTTTCCAACACATCAAGAATCTAAAGCATCTGGCCCACACATTCGGGGCAGACTTGCATAATCAAGATGGTCTACTCTTGAAAATCTTCTCCTCTCTAGCTGACAAAGCCGCCAATTGGTTTCAAACATACACTCACCAAATCAACACATGGGAAGAACTTCAGACTGTGTTTATACAAAAGTTCTATCCCATTGGCCGAACTAACGCAATGCGGCACCAAATCACGCACTTCACGCAAGGAGCAGAAGAATCCGTACATGAGACATGGGATCATTTTCTAGATCTCATGTGCAAATGCCCCCATCACGGAGTCCCGAAGTGGGAACAAGTCCAATCCTTTTACCACGGTCTCCATGATGACATCAAGCTATTTGTCAATGCAACCTGTGGTGGCAGCATCATTAGTCAGCACGAAGACGAGATTTAGGAAATTCTCGAAAATATGTGCGAGAACTCCCTAAATAATGAGTCACTGGGTGCGTACGACCGGACGTCCACTCGCGCATTGACAAACAATTGGAGGGTATACGAGACCCAAGGCCTTTCCGCATCCGTTGACATGGAGTTGGTAGCCAGTCAATTAGATAAGGTCTTTATCATTGAGAAAAAGGTGGATGACATCACTCGACATCTACACAAGACAATAAAACATAGTAGGGATGGCTAGGGTTAGGGAGGAGGACGATGGATGGAGGGTGTGGAGGTTTAGGAGGGGAAGCCAAAGAGAGTGGATGGAGACCGGCTGGGACAGCAATTGTGCTACTTTTGGGGTTGACGAATCCTGGAGGAGATGGAGAGGGGGGAATGCAGATGTAGTATGCTACCGATGCAGAAGAAGGGGGCACATGGCGGCGGTTTGTAGATCTCCAATGTTGTGTTTGGCATGTAGAGGCTGGAGCCACAAGAAAGATTCGTGCTTGAGGGTGGGGAAGAAGGACCAGCAAGAAGGTGGACAACAAAGGGGCAGAGAAGTGAAAGGGGTGATGCCACCTCCACCACCGGTGAGCATAGGACAAGCGTACGATGTTGAAGTCCCTCATACAGAGGAGGTTAGGGCGGCGGAGATGGTAATAAGGGGCAGCATGATCGATGAGATCATGACTGGTTCCTTCTCCCACGAGCGGATACAAAATCTGGTAAGATCCCTATCCTTATCATCTCAAGGCTGGAAGGTGGCGCATCTGGGTGGCACCCGCTTTGTGCTTTTCGACCTGGGTATGAGTGATGTCGAAGGTCTTCGATTTCGCACAACAATCTTCGAGGAGATGACTGTCCTGTGGAGGCTGGTGTCCCCCTTCGATGGGGCCTTACGAAATCGCCCTCCGCAAAAGGCAGAGAATAGAAGGGGCACCATGGAGATTTGGGGACTCTCGCTGCATCTCTGAACCAGAAGGGTGGTGGTGGGGGTGATGGCAGGCTTCGCCGCCTTGGCGGAGGATGAAAGGGTGGGTTTCTGCGAAGGGGATGGGAGATCAGTTAAGGTGGAGATGCCAGTGCTGAGGGGGGGCCAATTCTAGACAAAATCATACTCAGGTGTGGGGGAAGCTCGTGGCTCCTTCGACTGAAGATGGTTAGTCTTCATGTTGAAGAACCACAGCAGGAGTAGCAAAAATACACAGGGTGGATACTGGAGTGCACACTGCTATCAACAGTTGTAGGCCCATTGAATCAGATCGGCCGAAACCGAAGAAGAGGAAGGAACTACATTTTTTAGAGATGTGGGAGGAGGAGATGCAATGGGTGGAACAACCATCAACTGCGAGTGCCATGGTGCAAGAGGTAGAATTCAGTAGGGAACTTGTAGTGGTGAATCCAGTTAGGCAGGGGTAGGAGGTTACACGATTCACTGCAACACACAGTTCAGATCCTTTCTCTTTTATGACCCCGGAGGGCCCGAGTTATGATATGGGGTCGTCATTGAAGGGTAAGGCTGTGCGTTCTCCTTATAAGCTTCAGGGAAGAACAAATGCTTGTGGTCAACAACATAAAGAGGAGAGGATTGCGTCCATTCTAGGTGTAGAGAGAAGGGCTGGGGAACAGCAGGGGGCTAAAGAAACCAAGGGATGAGGATTATGACTTGGAATGTGCGTGGGTTGCGCGACGGGGTGCGACGAGCTTCGCTGGCACGATATCTTCGGGAGTAGGAGGTGGATTGCACTCTATTGCAGGAAACTCACATTGAGGACAAAGGAGCTTCTCTGTGGCAGTCACTTCTTCAGGGTGGTCAAGCTGAGGTCCGGGCTGTAGATTCACAGGGAAGATCTGGAGGTTTGACTGTGTGGTGGAAGACATCTAGGTTGGTTCTGGAAGAGGTTTGGAAGGGTCGGTTCCAAGTGTCTTGCAAATTTCAATCAGCTGGGGACGGTTAAGACTTAGTCATCTCCAGTATCTATGGTCCATGTGTAGATCATCTGAGGAGTAACCTGTGGACTAAGCTATGGCAGATGTCAGGCAGTATTGAGGGTTTACCGTGGCTTGTGAGAGGAGATTTAAACTGTGTTATTGAAGAATGATAGAGGTAATGGAAGAGTTGACCGAGCTTCCCTTGGGTTCCAACTGGTGGTCGCTAAGCTGGGTTTAAATGAGTACCCCTCGACTAGAGTGGAGTTTACATGGAGGAATGGGAATGGGATGGTTTCAAAGCTGGATAGGATCTTTGGGAATGCGGACCTATTAGCAAGATTCCAACTCTCGGCTGTGAAAGGAATGCCTAGACCCTTCTCAGATCATACTCCCTTGTTATGGGATAGCGGGGAGGATTCTATCACAGGTACTTATTTTAAGTTCAAGAGGTCTTGGCTTAAGGAAGTGGGTTTTAGAGAAATGGTGAGTCGGTGGTGGGAGCAAAAATAGGTGGAGGGGTTAGCAACCTATTGGCTAGCGAGGAAACTGAAAGAGCTACGGCTAGTGCTGAAAGAATATAGGCAGACCATTGAGGTGGTGAGAAGTCAGCAGAGGACTGAAGCTCTAGCAGCACTGCAAGACCTAGATGAAAAAGAGGACAGTGGGTTCCTAGCTGAAGAGGAGCTGGTGCAAAGGAGGATATGGCAAGGTGTGGTTCAAGCATAGGACTTGATGAGAGAGGTGGACTAGAGGGAGAAGTCGAGGCAGTTGTGGCTGAAGGAGGGTGACGCGAATACGAAATTCTTCCACATGGCAGCAAGGTCGAGGAGAAGGGTGAACCTCATCTCCTCCTTGAAGAAGGACGGCCAGATTCTAACCTCCTCTAAAGACATTTGTGAGGAGGTGGTTAGATACTTCAAGGAAACTACCAGGGTAGAGAGTAGGGGAGAATAGAGGATGGCAGCTTCACGTATGCCATGGATAGATGATTCTACGGCAAAATTTTTGACTGCTGCCATTACTAAATAGGAGGTGATTGACGCAATGGCTGGACTGAATGCTAAAGGCTCTCTGGGCCCGAATTGTTTTCAAGGTTTTTTTACAAAGAGTTCTGGCCAGTTGTCAAAGAGGATGTTATGGAGGTCATCCAAGAGTTTCAATGTGGAAATTCAGGCATGAAGCAACTGAATAAGTCATATCTTTTTCTTTTACCAAAGATGTGTGGGGATGAGAAGGTGTTGGACTTTAGACCCATAGCACTTTCGAATTCAATCTACCTAATTATTAGCAAAGTGCTTGCAAACCGGCTGAGAGGGGTACTAGCTGAGTTGATCAATCCTATGCAGTCGATGTTCCTCCCAAATAGGTTGCTTCAAGAATCTTTCATTGTGGCGCAGGAGGTGGTGGCTGGATGGCACAGAAGGAAAAGCAAAGCGTATATGTGGAAGGTTGATTTTAGTAGAGCATATGACTCTGTTGCTTGGTCCTACCTATGGGAGATCTTCAAGCAACGAGGCTTTCCCCTGCTTTGGACCTAATGCATGAAAAGATGCATAGTCACTTCATCCTTCTCACCTTTGGTCAACAAGCGACCATGCGGGGTTTGGCTGCAGCCACGATGTGAAGTGCGACAAGGGTGCCCTTTAGCGCCTCTTATCTTTAACTTAGCCGTGGACACACTGGCTCAGTATACTTGTATGTTGGATAATGAGGGTTTGGTGAGGGGATACTCCATTTCCGACTCTACAGCTTTGGCACCAATTCTGCAATACGCCGATGACATGATTTTTTTTGTTGAAGGGGGAAGCGATGAGGGGGAGATGCTCTCCACTTTGGTGAGCATTTTTTGAGAGATTTCGGTTCTTAGACTTAATGGAGCAAAGTCATCTTTGATTTGCTTCGGTATGGCAAGTCATGAGAGGGATACTATCTCAACCATCCTGCATACTCTGCTGGCTACGTTGACAATTAGATACTTGGGGCTACCGCTAAGAGAAGGTAAACTAAAGAAGGTGGATTGGGCAATATTGTTTGAAAAAGTCTCGGCCAAATTAGAGGGCTAGAGCAGCAGATTTTTATCCGAGGGAGGGAGATTGATTCTTCTCAATTTGGTTATCACATCTATCCCTGTTTTCTTCTTCTTTATGTTCAAATCTCCAAAGGCGGTGTGGAAGAGGTTAGATATCATGAGGAAACGGTCCTTTTGGAAAGGTGTGAAGGTGGAAGGAAAATTCTTGCACCCGGTGAAGTGGCAACACCTATGCAGACCTCTCTCCAAGGGTGGGATGGGAATCCGATCTCTCAAGGAATTCAACGATGCCCTTCTGCTGAAATGGGCAATTAAGTTGGTAAACACTAAAGGGAAGATCTGGCCTCAGTTGGTCATGCAGGCTCACGGCAGTTCGTAGGTCCACCTGTGGGTGACCCAGCCTTGTTGTCCTTCCCATTCTGGTACTCTGTCTGGAAAGCGATGCAAGCCAATATGTCAAAATTCGACCCAGCTGTGGGAGACGGAAAGCACTTCAAGTTCTGGATAGATTAGTGGTCGAACCTGGGCAAACTGAATGAGGCTTTTCCATGGGCATATGCTGCAGCTCCAGTGGGCAACATCCCTGTTTCTAACTGCTGGGATTCTGTAGGTGGAAGGTGGAATATAGCAGGGGCTGGTTTGTGCGAGGGTGGACGCACGCAGGCCAAACAAGAGAGGCTGCTGGCAGACTTGATGGCCGTTCACCCCAGCCAAGGCATACAAAAAGCTGTTGACCTCATTGTCTACAGACCAATCAAGGGAGGAGATGGATTGCGTCAAGATTTGGTTGTTGAAGATACCCTTAAAAATCAAAGTGTTCCTTTGGCTTTGCCGTCGGGACGATCTTATCACCAGTGAAATGAGGTCAAAAAGGATGGGGATGCCTCCCCAAAACTGCCCCTTGTGTACTTTTCCCTCAGATGACAGGATGCACCTTTTTTCTTCATGTTTGGTGACGGACCGTGTATGGAGGGACATATGTGGAGTTGCTCTACCCACATGGGACAATTTGTGGCGGTCCATCCTGATGAAGGGTGGGGAGCAGGTGAAGATGGTGAGTGTAATGTGGGGTGTATGGCGGGCTCATAATGAAATTCTGTTTAATGGGGGTGTGTTGAATGTTGGGGGTATTGTAAGGGAGTGTTGGAGATATGCTAGAGAGTGGTGTGACCTCCTATAACTTCATGCTTTTTCCTCATGAATAAATTGTTTCTGGTTTGCTATCATCATTTATAGCACTCCTCATCTTTTCAAAAAAAAAAAGACATCTACACAAGACCACCACTGCACCACAAAGCCTATATGCACACCCGCCCTCAGGCAGGGAGGCTGCACACAACATCCACCACTCTCAGGGGATGGATGCCTATCCACCCACGTCTGATTTCGGTCTAGGAGGAAACTCCAGCCCATCCTACCACAGTTGGGGGAACTTTGAACCCTCATATCCTGATTTTTCTGGAGTTTCTCAGACCTGGGAGGATCTCCACGCCGTCTAGAACAATCCTTTTTCTAATACCTACAACCTTAGATGGCGTAATCATCAACTTTGCATGGTCAGGAAATAACCCGAATCCAAGACCTCAATTCCAACCCCAACCACAAAACCCGCGACCATATCAGCCCACTCAACCAAGGCTCAATCAAAACATCCAATCTGTCCCATCTAAGGAGGACCAGACCTCCCTCATTCCTCAAACCTTGGTTGACATGCAGAAACAACACAAAGAAGAAATCACTGAGCTCCGCAATCAATTGGCCCAGCTGGCAAGTGCTCACTAGGCTAGTGCACTTCCTTCTTAGCCTCTTCCAAACCCAAATAACATGTCGAACTAGAGGTGCATTATGAACCCAAATCAGGGCCAAGCACATTATGTTTATCAGGCCCCTTCTACTCCATCACCTGACGGGATGGACACTTCAACTTCATACTCTGGATTTCAGCAACAGACACCTATTTTGCCTAACCAAAACTAGAATCAAGCAAGATTAAACTCCGTCATCACCCGTAGTGGCAAAGCAACACAGGACCCACCATTTCCACAACAAGCCTGATACTATAGAGCCTAACCCTAGATTGGTCATCCAAGACACCCCCATCCCTGACAAAGAGCCTGAGCCAATCCTAGAGGAACCAACTGAGGTTCCATTTCCTGAGGCCTTGACCAAGGGAAAGAGGAAACCCAAAACGTGGCACTTGAGGAGGACCTAGTCAAGCTCTTTGAGCAGGTTTAAATAAACATCCCCTTGATGGATGCAATATGCCACGTACCGGTCTACGCACGATTCCTAAAACATGTATGTACACTTAAGCGCAAGTCGTAAACCAAAGTTGGGAATCCAATCGTATTGTCGGAGCAAGCCAGCTCCATCATTTTGAGCAAACACCCGCCTAAGACAAAAGACCCAGGCACCCCTCTGATGTAAACATGTTTATATCACATAAACAGTCTATTTACGTGTGTTCCTAGATATAGAATTGCATTACATACTATAAATATTACATAACATGCATCATCTTGCATTTAGGTTAGTCTGTATAAAATGTAGGTTAATTATCTCCTTTTATAGCCAGGGACAGGGCAACTTGTTAATCGGGACCTCGGATCGAAGATCCAACCATACAGATTTGATCAAGGTGACGAATGGAGTACGACTCCAAGATCGCCCTGATCGGACATTCGTGGCACCAGATAGAGACCAAGGAACCCTAAAGATCAAGGGCTAAGATGGTGTTAATCCGCACCTCAGACGATAAATCCGACCGCACGGATGGGTTCAAATCGACGATCGCTGCCTAACAGCACAAAAATCAATCCAATCCGACACCCGTGGCACAGTCTATAACACACAGAAAATGGACGGCCAAGATGGCACCACGTGCGCCATCTCAGCCGCCCAACTGATTCCAAGGACCTGCCTTTGCTCTTCTTCTTCACCCGCTCGACGAATCTCCACCGTTGGATGCCCATTCAACGGCCACAGATTTGCACGCACAAATCCTCCGCGCGACACAAACGAAGGCGTAGCATAGCGGTCGAACGCCTCTTCGCGAGCGAAGGGCGCGCGTTCGAGCCACGCTGAGCACCTCAATCCAGACGGGTGTGGGCGTGGGCATGATTGTGCTGTCAGATAAAGATTGGGCGGTCGAGGGGAGGAGACGTGGCATGCGGAGGATTCTTCTATCGCGTACGCGCGCGATGACGCGTGTTTGTACGCCTCATCGCACGTGGGCACGTGGCAGAGGAGTTTTGAAGGGCGCTGCGAGGATGATTTTAAGCCATCCGATCTTACGATCGGATGGCTGAGATCAATCCAAATGTGCGTAGGAGTTATGGTGCAAAAGCGGAGCGGGCGCGCACAGCGCGCGCACACGTCTCCCGTGACGGACCTTTAGTGACGTTTAAGTCCATCACTAAAGGTCCCATATCGATGTTTTTGAAATTAAAATGTTCAAAATGCCTCTACTCCTTGCAACTATAAAAGGAGACCCCTACCCTACGAATTTCTCATCCCTTCTTCTCTTCTCTCACCCCTTCCAAAGCTCTAAGAGCTTGTCCCACACCCGAGATGCTTCTCTAGAGTAGAAATCATAATTTTTCCACCTTCGTCCCCCTTCGTGGAGCATCCTGCGGTTGTCCTCTCTCTGCATTCGGGAAGCGGATCCCGCGACGACGACAACATGCTTCCTCGTTCCCGTTCCTCCCGCTTCATCCTCCTTCTTCCTGCTCCGTTCCCCGTCTTCCAGGCGTCGTCCCGTCCGGCTAGTCCTCCAAGCGATCGTCGAGGGGGATATTTCTCTCTCCATTCTCTTTACTGCTTTCTAAAGTAGATTTACTGCTTTCTAGTGTAGATTTCCCACTTTCTAGTCGTAGTGAATAGTGTAATGAACTTCTTATAATGAAATCCATGTTTATTCTACCTCTCTTTTGGTTTTATTTGTAATATTCTTTCTCTCTCTCTTCTATTCATTATTTGTTAAATAGATAGCTAGTTCTCGACCAGCTATTATGTTCGTGACAAACAAATAAAACGTGTATTTTTATCAAATGTCTGCTTCCCTGTGTTCGACCTGGAACTTCTTTACGAATTTTCAGTATAAATTTTATTTATTGAACGAATTTCTTCGCGACTTAAACTACGACGACGGGTTTTCGAATCCAACTGCAAATGCGTAGTTTTCCGCCATCAACATTTTGGCACCGTTGCTGGGGAGGCGACGCTCTTTGATTCTCCACGTTTTCCAACTTACAAATCATTTACCTCACTTTTCTCCTTTCTTATTATGATTGCAGGTACTCTTTTGAGACGAGCAAAAATGGTAGATTGGAGCAAAGTGCTGTTAAAGGTTCTGTAAGTTTACCCCCACCCCCCACCCATTAGTTTTCATTCCACCACGTAATAACACAAACATAAATCAACCTAGGTGTTCTTATAAACCCTAAGGTTAGTTTTGATTGTTTGTTTGACACCTACACCCGCCTTACCCTCCACATTTAAAAAGAAAAATTTTAAAAATCTCACAGAGGTACACAACCTCATCTGATTTTCAAACTCAACTGGTAACCGATCTTCGGAACCGGTACACACACCCAAACACATAATTGGGTAGAAATCAGATTAGGTAATCACTTGTGTGCCTAATTAAGTGGTGCAATAGGCCAATTGTTTGAGTTGATTGGGTTGCACCACTTCAATTAAAATCAACTCATTAAGTAGCTGCCACATAGGTTCAACTATTGGGGATTTACCAGACACTCCACATTCTTTTAAGCTTTAAAGGAAACCATCTTCACCTGTGCTTTCAAAACCTGGTGTGCCAATAAAACTTGATTGAAAATACCTAAAGTTGAATCCTAAAAGCTACTAAGCAAGATTTGAATCCTAAAATTCACTGCATCAAAAATAATCTTACTTGAAAACCACTAGTTGTGCATGCACACACACATCAATCAATCATTAAGGGCACAACCCAGATAAAGGGCCCATCACATTCCAAAGCACATTCAAACCTAGCCCTAATTAAAATAAAGTGGACATTGGCCTTAAGGATTCAACGTGCTCTTCGGAGCCTAGAACGAGATTATTTTCGATTAGTCTATTTCTACTGTTCAATTTGATGTCTAGCTAGGGAAGCATAATCAAACGATCGCGGCTGGGGGGTACACTAGAAACCAGAGGCGCAAGTCGAAGGAAGAACCTTCTCCATAGTCCCTCCCTCTAACTGGTTGGATTGAACGGACAAAAGTAGATCAAATCGTTTCTTTATCTCAAGATGGGTTCTAAGAGTCTGTAAGTCTTTAGGCTAGCCCACTAAAGGACAGGTTTGATTGTTTGTATTGCAGGGAACCTTTCTTCCTCTCGTCTATCATGAATCTTTCCACATTTCATATGCATTCCCACTCTTTCCCTCCTGTTATGACTTATCCTCAACTTGATGATTATTATCCCAACTCGTATTGTAATCAATCATTGGTTAGTTGGGATAACTCAGATTGGGGATACAGTTCCGAACCTCCATGTTTAGGGTCTAATCCTGAACACCAAGATTGTGATTTCTATCCTTCTCCAAGCCACATCGATTATAGATCGCCACCCTTTCATGGACAACCTAATACGATTTACAATCAAGGAGGATACACTGATCCTTACCCATACCCTGAATACACTACCTTTAGGTCATCACCACTTCATGAACAACCCGAAATGACCTATTATCCGGGAGGGTATCACGAATCTCAATTCATTAACTCCTCTGCACCGATCCTAAACCCGCCCAACCCTAAGCCAACCCATTTGGTTCAGGTTAACTAGGTTCAAGATAAGGTTTTGGCTAACTTGAGGAATACTATACAATCTTTAGAAGCTCATCCAATACCTTGCACTGAAGAATTGGAGCCCCTGATTGAGATGATTGATAATCTGAATAAGTATTTGTTGGATTGGCTCTAGGATGTTAAGGATAAGAACCTGGTGAGTTTTTACTTGGGAAGTTATCGAAATTGAGAATGAGATTTGTGGTTGCTTTAGTTCAATCTTGGGATGATTCCCAGGATGAACCCCCTTCAGGAGAGTCAATATTAGAACCCGCTCAGGCACCTATTTGGGGGACACGTGTTATGAGGCTGACCAGATTGACCTAGAGCAACCAATTAAAGATGATCTGATTTCTTCACCTGAAATCCCTGAGCCAGGGTATGAGGAAACGTATGTCTCTATGGATCAGAAAGTAATTGATGATTTTGAGACACACATTAATACGGATTTAGATTTCTTTGATTCTGAAGGTGAAGAATCAATTTGCAAAGTCTCACGCGGATTTGCAGAACACGATTTCTGTGAGACAACTAGGCCTGAGGAATCTGATAGATCATATGATGGCCCAATAACTGAGGAAACTAATCTTATTAAGGCTTCTATGGCAGATTCAAATCCCTGCATTAAGGATTCAATTCAATGCCCTGATTCTCATTTTCACCACATTGAGCTTACTGACAATTCTGTTTTTAAGATAACTAGACCCAAGTCAATTCTGATTCAGCCACATCTTTTAGACTTGAAAATTTCAGACGAGGTGATTAATATACAGGAGGTCCTAGAATTTGACATTTTGAAGGAGGATAGGAGTTGCAAAATATTGATTTGGGAAGTTAACTCCGGAGGAAGCAAAAGACCGAGTTTAAGGGTTCCAATTAATCTGACACCATCAAACCAGGACCCTTATGACATTTGTTCTAAGGATGTCCAACCCAAGCACACATTCATTGATTATCCTTTTGATCTCAAATTCTTTGTAACCCGACCTTTTGGTCTTGGGTTGCATCCTCATAAATCGCAGGCCCGACCCCACTTGCATACTGATTTCAGGTTTTGGGTCATTTTTATCCAAAACCTTAAATATACTCGACCATGGGGTATGGGTCTGCATCACAATCTGGTCCACATCTGTGGACATCCGCTGGCAGGTCTTAGGTTGCATCTTTTTATTCTAATTCTAACCTACACCTGTGAATTCGTTATTTCCTCCTCTTTGTATAATGTGCCTAGATGAAGGCACTAAATTCAGCACGAATACAGTCGCTGTTCATCTCGGAGCGGACACGTTATTCATGCAATTCAGGTGCTTTCTACTCTACTCCACTCTATTTCGTGTCTTTTTAATACAATAAGGACATTGCATTAGATAGGCATGGGGGTGGATATTCATCTCTGAATTATTTTGTTAGCTCCGTAGATTCATTTTGTTTTCTTTTTATTTATATAAAAAAAATTATGGAATTAGGAAAGAGAACTTGAGCTTTAGAAAATTTCCAATCTTAGGAAATAAAACTGTATGATTTGAACATGAAGACCCTTCAGGTCTTCGGACTTAATCAGCCTGGGTATCCACTAAAATGTGGATTTGTTTATCGAGTCCTTGCCATCCTGAATTTGATTTCAATTTGATTAAATAAGTTGGGGTGAGAAGTACACGACTTATCAACCCACCCTCTGATTTGAGGGAACTGTAAGTCTAAGCATCTACACACTATTCGTCACTGACTCATTGTTCGGCGGTTTTAACGGAAATTGGGTAGCTAATGAACCTTCTAGGGTGATATGGCTGGCAAGTTATCATGGGTAAAAACCCATAGGTAGGTTGTCCAGAGCCCAATCACAGGACCACTCTCTTCTTGCTACCTTTAGGTAAATCTTAGACCAAGGAAGCCACCTACTTTAAAAAAACAAAAGAGAAAAAGAAAGTTCAAAAAGAAAAGAAAAAGAAAAAGAAAAGGAGAAAAGAAAGAAAAAGAAACAAAAAGAAATAAGCCACACTTCACCGCACGAGCATGGCTGGCAAGTTGTCGGTGGTAACAGCTCATCGACCAGTTATCCAAAACCCAGCTCAAGAAATGCACATAAAAATTCCTAAAACACTTAGGAAGAAGCGGAGAAGTAGAATAAGCCGGGGAGATATACACTGGATTCACCCTTGTGTTGACCTCATAAAAATAAAAGTAGGGAGAAAGCTACCGGTCGTATAGATACACCTTCAGGCAGATTTCTTTCTAAGGTCACCTAGGGGTGTAGAAGCCCGAAGTCCGTTCTGATTGCCGATCAACGAGTCTATCACATTCACAAAAAGATGCTTAGAACTTATAGTTCTCATTAAATCTTGAGTGGTTGAGTGGCCGTAGAAAGTCGCTCTGTAACCCTGAATTCAAAAAATCAAAAAAAAAAGAAAAGAAGAAAAAGAGAAAAAGAAATCCCTCTTTGAATAAGGTGAGAACTTGAGGCGGTCTGCATTTTGGCAGATACCTGAGTGCTGTTGTGTTTCTATAGTTCAAGTCCTACTTGAAATCCGTAAGTGTTGAAAATAACTATTGCCCAAGAAATCTGACTTAATTCTCTTATAAATAGCATATAATTTTGCTAGGGACTAGCAAAAGATAGGCATGGAGGTGTGATATAAACATGTTTATATCACATAAACTATCTATTTGCACGTGTTCTTAGGCATAGAATTGCATTACATACTATAAATATTGCATAACAAGCATCATCTTGCATTTAGGTTAGTCTATATAAAATGTAGGTTAATTGTCTCCTTTTATGGCCAAGGATAGGGCAACTTGTTAATCAGGGCCTTGGATAGAAGATCCAATTGTACGGATCTGATCAGGGTGACGATTGGAGTTCAACGACTCCAATATCGCCCTGATCAAACATCCATAGCACCAGATAGAGATCGAGGAACCCTAAAGATCAAGGGCCAAGATGGTGCTAATCCGCACCTCAGACAATAAATCTGACCTCACGGATGGGTTCGAATCGACGATCGCAGCCTAACAACGCAAAAATCGATCCAATCCAACACCCGTGGCACCGTCTATAACACACAAAAGATGGACGGCCAAGATGGCACCACGTGGTGCCATCTCAGTTGCCCAACTGGCCCCAAGGACCCGCCTCTACTCTTCTTCTTCACCCGCTCGATGAATCTCCACTATTAGATGCCCATCCAACGGCCACAAATTCATGTGCACAAATCCTTCGCGCGACACAAACGAAGGCGTAGCGCAGCGGTCGAACGCCTCATCGTGAGAGAAGGACGCACGTTCGAGCCGCGTTGAGCGCCTCAATCCAGACAAGCACAGGCATGGGTGTGATTGGGCCGTCAGATGAAGATCGGGTGACCGAGGGGAGGAGATGTGGTGCACGGAGGATTCTTCGATTCCGCACGCACGCGATGACGCGCGTTTGCACGCCTCATCGCATGTGGCTGCGCAGCAGAGGAGTTTTGAAGGGCGCTGCGAGGACGATTTTAAGCCATCCGATCTTACGATTGGATGGCTGAGATCAATCCAAACATGCGCAGGCATTAAGGCGCAGAAGCAGAGTAGGCGTGCGCAGCGTGAGCACACGTCTCCTACGATGAACCTTTAGTGACGTTTAAGTCCATCACTAAAGGTACCATATTAATGTTTTTGAAATTAAAATGTCCAAAATGCCACACTCCTTGCAACTATAAAAGGAGACCCCTACCTTACGAATTTCTCATCCCTTCTTCTCTTCTCTCACCCCTTCCAAAGCTCTAAGAGCTTGTCCCACACCCGGGATGCTCCTCTAGAGTAGAAATCATAATTTTTCCACCTTTGTCCCCTTTCGTGGAGCATCCTGCGGTTGTCCTCTCTCTGCATTAGGGAAGCGGATCCCACGACGATGACGACGTGCTACCTCATTCCCGTTCCTCCCACTTCGTCCTCCTTCTTCCCGCTCTGATCCCTGTCTTCCAGGCATCATCCCATCCGGCTTGTCCTCCAAGTAATCGTCAAGGAGGATATTTCTCTCTCCATTCTCTTTACTACTTTCTAGAGTAGATTTACTGCTTTCTAGAGTAGATTTACTGCTTTCTAGTGTAGATTTCCCGCTTTCTAGTCGTAATGAATAGTGTAATGAACAACTTCTTATAATGAAATCCATGTTTATTCTACCTCTCTTTGGGTCTTATTTGTAATATTCTCTCTCTCTCTCTTCTATTCATTATTTGTTAAATAGATAGCTAGTTCTTGACCAGCTATTCTGTTTCGTGACAAACAACTAAAATGCGTATTTTTATCAAACGTCTACCTCCCTATGTTCGATCCGAAACTTCTTTATGAATTTTGATATAAATTTTATTTGTTAAATAGATTTCTTTGCAACTCGAACTACGACGACGGGTTTTCAAATCCAACTACAAACGCGTAGTTTTCCGCCATCAACACCCTCTGATCTCTTGTACAATCGGTGATATACAGTTTGATAGGGCTTTATTGGACCTAGGAGCTTCCATAAATTTGACACCCACATCCCTACTAGACCACTTTGAAGAATCTGAGATAAAACCAACAGAGATGACTTTGCAATTAGCAAATCGATCCATCAAGTCACCTAAAGGAATTCTCGAGGATGTTATAGTTCGGATACGTGATTTTTATTTTCCCGTAGACTTCATTGTGCTAGACATGGATGCTCCTGAGAAATTGAAAGATACACCAATCATATTATGGAGACCATTTTTTGCCACAACTAGGGCCAACATTAATTGTGAAGAGGGTTAGATTGAGTTGAGATTTGGGAACAAAACTTTGAAAATTGATATCTTTAAGGCCCAAAAAGGAATAAACTGTGGGGTTATCTAGCAGATCTGCGATATCGAATCCGTGGTTGAAGAGCCATTTGTTGAGGAAAACATGCTTATCCCTGATATTCAACCACAAGAGGATCAAACCCCGCAGTTAGAGGAGCCTAGACCAGATCTAGACACACCTACAGCTCCTACCTTTACTTCCAAAACCCACCCTGAACCACCTGCTGCTGCTGACAATCCTGTCATGGAATTGAAGCCCCTCCCTGATCATCTAAAATACGTCTTTTTGGGTTCTAATCACACATTTCTTGTGATCATCAATTCCTGACTAACCTCTGATCAGGAAAAATGATTGATTTCTGTCCTCCAGCAACATTGGAGAGACATTGGATGGACTCTCGATGACTTGACTGGTATCAACCCTTCGTATTGCACGCACCTCATCTATACTGAAGAGGGCTCACGACCATCCTGTGAAATGTAGAGACGTCTGAGTCCGAACCTGCAGGATGTCGTGAAAAAGGAGATCATTAGTGGTTAGATGCTGAGATTATCTACCCGATCTCCGATAGTCGTTGGGTGAGTCCAATCCAGGTTGTGCCTAAGAAGGCTGGGCTTACTGTGATTACGATTGAAACCAGAGAAACTATTCCGACCTGTATCGCAAACTTGTGGAGAGTCTGCATTGAATACCGAAGACTGAATGCCTTCACAAAAAAGGATCATTTCCCATTGCCATTTATTGAATAGAAACTAGAGAAATTGGTGGGAAATCGATTCTTCTACTTCTTGGATGGGTACTCCAGTTATAATCAGGTGGCAATCCATCCTGAGGACCAAGAGAAGACTACCTTCACCTGCCCCTACGGGACATATGCGTTCCACAGGATGCCTCTTGGCCTCTGCAATGCACCCGCCACCTTTCAGTGGTGCATGCTTTCCACATTATCTGATATGATAGGTGATTACCTTGAATCTTCATGGAGGACTTCTCAGTATTTGGGGAATCTTTTGATGATTGCCTCCTACACTTGGTCCAAATCCTCAGGTGATGTATTGACGTGAATTTAGTTCTCTCTTGGGAAAAGTGCCATTTCATGGTTCCTGAGGGAATTGTCCTGGGACATCTTATCTTCGAGAATGGCATCCAGGTTGATCGGCATAAGGTTAATTTGATTTCCAAACTACCTATCCCTAGCTCGATCAAGGACATTAGATCTTTTCTGGGGCAAATCAATTTTTACCAACAATTCATTCCTGATTTCTCGAAAATCGTGCACCTTCTGACTAATCTCCTATCAAAAGATGTCCCCTTCAAAATCACCGAGGAGTGCACTCGTGCATTTGAAAGTCTCCGTGACCGAGTCACCCAAGTGCCTATCCTGCGAACCCCCGATTGGTCTCAACCCTTTGAGAACATGTGCGATGCATCTAACTATGCAATAGGGGCGATGCTTGGGCAGAAAATTGACGAGAAACCCATGGTCATCTACTACACTAGTAAGACACATGACGAGACTCAGCATAACTATATTGTTACTGAGAAAAAGCTGCTAGCCATAGTATTCAACCTAGAAAATTTTTGATCTTATCTCTTGGATTCCCATGTTATCATATACTCGAATCACATCGCAGTGAGGGACCTTCTCGCGAAGAAGGATCGAAACCTCAACTAATCCTCTGGATCTTACTATTGCAAGAATGTGGTAGCTAATCACTTGTTCCTCCTTCTGATGGGAACACCATCATGAGCCCTAATTAACTCATTTTGACCTAACTCCTACATATCCAACTGAAGGTCCTAATTCACTGCATAACCTTTCTGAGAGAAAAATAAGAAAAAGGGGTAAAACTACAATTTTACCAATGCAGTACAACAACAGGAATTCTCAAGGGCTAAACAAAGGTCAAAAGGTCTTAATAAGATAATGAGGGGGTTGGATCAGACAGAAAAGGGTTTGTGTCCTGTGAATTAAATGACTTCTTGAAATCCAAAAACAAACCAACTTGATTAACCAAGGTTCTGGTCAAAATAAAATTCACCTAAACCCTCTAAAAATCATAGAAAATATTCTCTAGGGTTTAGAACCTTTAATTTGGCCATTGGAATCCATCTTGACCTAAAACAAGGTCTCAAACAGATATTTGCCCTAAATTGGGTTTTCGCATAAATTTCCTAGTAAAACGTGGCCAAACCCAAAATCCAACCTCACACTGGATTCCTTAGGTCCAAATTAGGTTTGTACCAAAATTTGAACCTAATTTGAGTTTGCCTTGACCTAGTTTGCAAAATGGTCCAACTTGATTACATTTCTACCCCTAACTTTCAAAAACCCTTACAAACAACCCCCTCACTTCTTCATCATTTTTACAATTAGGTCCCTTCGCCATTATAGCGGAGGAATCCTACTCTGGTAAGCTTTGGAAGGAGAGTTCTCCCTAATTTCTCAGAGGATCTCCTCCAAAATTGGAAGGGAGATTCTCTAAGAAAATCCCTCCAATCTGAACTCATCCTTGATCCCAGATTCTTTCCTAATCTCTCATGCGTACACATGAGAGCCATGGGTATCCTAACAAATTCCAACTTCGACAAGCCTTCCTTGCTTGGGAAGCTTGCTTCCCAAACCCCTCCGATCACGGCAAGCTTGAATTCGACTAGAGATCCTCTCAAATTCTTCTCTCCTCCTCCGTCCGATTCACTCTTCAAGCTCCGACAACCTTCCCTACTCTCCCTCGTCGTCTAACCACAATACCAGTGGCAGACTCTTCCTCCTTGCTTTCGTCAACGTCACACAGCACCTGCCGACGCTCCTACCCCCCTTCATCCTCGCCAACCGTCTCTCTCTAAGCACCTTCATCTTCAACGTCGGTAGTACGCATCCGACACCATCTTCGTCTCCCCTTCATCCACTATCACCCTAGATAAGTTCCTTGACTTCCCCTCTTCATTTTCAGACACTCGCCACTTCATTTCGACCGCTAATTCGCCTCACCATCCTCCATCTTCCACCTCATCGACGCACCTCCGGCAAGCTCTCACGGCCATTACACTCCACCAATCTGGCCACCATCCATCCCTACACCTCCGTTGTGTCCCAGAGAGCAAAATCCCCCTGGTCTTTGAGGCCATTATCCTCTCCACTGCACCCCCAAACACACGCACTCTAACATGCACATTCCGAGGTCATTAGACTTTCTCGCTCTGCCGATCACCTCCACACCACCACGGTTATGTTTGTCATCATCCAACAACACTTTTGAATGCTTTTAACTGGGTCGAGAGACCATCTTTTGAGTTTCAGGTTTCGAGCTTTATCCGCCATTACTGAAGCAGCTTCGAGTAAGCTCGAGCTGCATTCTTGAGGTCTCATCCCCTGGTGCAAGTATCAGGTGACGCGGAAGCATCAGGAGAGCGTCTCCAGCTGATCAAGTTGGACATTTGACCAACATCGAACGTGAATTGACCACGAGAGCTTCATAGCAGCAGCAGGCAAAGAAGGGACTCACATAGTCCCACATCGTGGATTCTGAAGCAGTCGTAGTGATATAAGAGTAAAAATTCTCTAAGGCTTATCACCTTCGAGTCACTGGGGTCAAGTCCCTACTGCACCCCTTGCACACACAGCACCCCACGCGCTCGCCCTCGCCTGTGCTCACGCCCCACAGGCCTGGGTCTGATCCGATTACCTAGGTACCCAGGTCTTGTATGAAGAGAGAGGACGAGAGATTGCACGAGGGTAGGGGTAGGTTTTGCTGTAGGCTGAAGAGAAGGAGAAGCTAAGTTAGAAGCTGAAGAAGAAGAAGTGAAGGCCTGAAGAGGACAAAAAGGAGCTAAGGGACAAGGCAGAAAAAAGGCAAAGGAAGAGAGAAGGCAGTCGGCAGAGAAAGAAGGAGAAGCTAAGGAAGAAGGAAGGCAAAGGTAGAAAGAAGAGAAAGAGAAGGATCGTGAAGGCCAAGGAAGACAGAAGCCAAAGAAGAAGAAAAAGAGAAAGAAGAAGGGAAGAAGCAAAGCAGAGAAAGAAGCAAAGGCAGATCAAACACTTTAAGTCATCTGATCAAAGAATCAGACGACAGATTTTAACCTTATTCCATATTTATTTATTGAATCATTTGGTGATATTGTAGGAGTATTTGGTGATCTACATCACCATTTACTCCCATATTTTTTCACTTTGATACTGATATTATTCCATATTCTTTTAAATTTTGAATTGTGATCTTGATTTCTAAATACCAATTTGCTCCCTGTATTCGACCTCGGACTTCAAATTCGAGTAATAAAATTATATCTGTTTTGAATGCTTTTTCGGCTATATTACAACGTAATACTTTTAAAACCTGATTCAGCGCTCTAAACACCTTCCTTCTGCTATCATCGACCCTTCCGACCCGATCACGAAGCATTTTCCTGATGAACACCTCCTGACTATTGGTGCGGAACATCCCTGGTACGCTGATTTGGTTAATTACTTGGCATCTCATCAAATCTTGTATGATTGGCTGAAGGCCAAGAAAGACAAATTGCTTTCTAATGCCAAGTACTACATATGGGAAGATCCGTACCTCTTCTGCATTGGTGCTGATCAGATCATCAATTGATGCATCCCAGAAGCGGAATTCAGGACATCTTGTCCTTCTGTAATGATCAGGCCAGCGGCGAACACTTCTCCGGACATAAAATTGTAGCTACAGTCCTCCAGTGTGATTTTTATTGGCCCACGATTTTCAAAGATGCACACAATTACTATAAGGCATGCACTCATTGCCAGACCTTGGGCAACATGAGCCATCGTGATATGATGTCCTTATAGCCGATTCTTATGTGCGAAATCTTCGATATATGGGGGATTGATTTTATGGGCCCCTTTCCTAAATTGAATAGCTTCGAATACATTCTCCTCACTGTGGACTACATGTCCAAATGGATTGAAGCCATCTCGACCCAAACCAATGATCATAAGGTGGTAATCAAGTTCATTCATCAGCACATCTTCTCACGATTCAGTGTCCCACGTGCTATCATCTCTGATGGAGGGACCCATTTCACAAATGCACAGTTCAGATCCTTGATGACAAAGTACGGGGTGTCGCATCGAATCTCGACTCCTTATCATCCCCAAACCAACGGATTGGCTGAACTGTCTAATCGGGAGATCAAGAAAATCCTTCAAGTCACTATTTGGCCTGATAAGAAGGATTGGTCGGCCCGCCTTCCAGAAGCTTTGTGGGCCTATAGGATCGCCCACAAAACCCAATTAGGTATGTCTCCGTTCAGACTCTTATATAGGAAGTCATGTCACCTACCCATCGCAATGGAGCACAAAGCCTATTGGGCAGCACGGAAGTACAATCTAGATCTTTCTAAGGCTGGAACCCACCGATAATTACAAATGAGCGAGATCGAGGAACTACGCAATGACGCGTATGAGAACTCGCGAACTTACAAAAGAATAGGATCAAAGCCTTTCATGACAAACACATATCAAGAGAGACCTTCCATCCTGGTCAAAAGGTCCTACTCTTTGATGCCAAACTCAAACTATTCCCAGGCAAACTCAGATCAAAATGGATTGGACCATTCATTGTCTGACGTGTTTTTAGAAATGGGGCTATAGAAATCAGTGAACTCAGCCGTGATTCTGAACCATTCACTGTGAATGGTCAGAGACTCAAACCGTTCATTGAACTCACTGACACAAATTTGGTTGAGTTATCTTTTGATCTCCATTCTCCCTGAGCCTATTGCGCCCAGCTGATGGCGTTAAACATAGCGCTTAATGGGAGGCAACCTGTCATCTTTTTGAAAAACCCAAAATCCTTTTGACATAACTCTTTGCTGAACCCATATTGCACTTTAGGGTTCGCCCATTAGAACAGCTGACTCCACCTCCAGTACACGTACTAGAGCTTAAAATCGTCCACAACAGTCACCCCGACCCGTCCACCCACCCTTTGAACTTGTTCTAATGTATGATCTAAGCTGAACTCGAACCCACCTAATTTACAATGAGGACATTACAAATCATAGGCATGGGGGGTATTAAAGTGCAAAATGCCATGAAAATCAAATCTCACAAAAGGATTTCATTAAAACAAGATGGAGGTTGAGGAAAAAGAAGAACCATTTGAGACAAAAAATGAGAAAAAGGAGGAAGGAAAATTGAAAAGAAAAGAAATGAGCAAAAAGATAAAGAAAAAATGGAGTCCCTTAAACATAATATGGAACCTACCTAACTTCTAGGTTGGATCGAATGATGAATTAAGACCTGGAAGGCTAAAACTTAAGGAATTAGTGGTGAATACCGACCTTAGGTCTCTTGGATCTATTCTAAAATTTAAAACACTCACGTACTTGTCAAGATCCGAATTAGTCCTTAAGAGGTTGAGGAAAATGCAAAGCTTGTGTATTAGGTCTAAGGCTTAGGGATCATTCGACCCCGTTAACTAACCTCTGGTTTGCGGGACTTGGTAACTTAAGCACCCTAAATCACACACAATCTGGTTTAGTGCACTTAAATATGAAATCATGCCAAAAGCATTTATGTTGTTCTGTAAATGGTCCTAAGATCTAGATTAGGAGCAGCTCGAAAACACAAGTTGATTTGGATGAGTTTCCGATGTAGAAAGGCCGGAAATTTCCCTTGAAGATGCACAATAACATATCATCTCGTCGATACTTGTCTCCTAGGATATCTAAATATCCTACTGGGGGCATGTAAACTCCATGTGCTGGTTTAGGGAACATGGGCAGCATTATCACGAAATGTCGATTGATAGGGTTTAGATTTAGCTACAGAATGCCATGGGCGGCACTATCCCAAAGTGTCGAAAGCTAGGGTTCTAGGGTTGCCATGGACGGTGTTATCTCGAAGCATCAATTGCCAGGGACACTGCGAGGATTGATGGTGGGGACAAGGAATCCGATACAGAACGTGTTTAGGGCCAATCCGAGGTTGGATCTAAGGAAAAATATAATGAAAAGAAAAGGAGAGAGAAATCTCTCCACAAATGAAAATCTTCTTCTATCCCTCTCTCTCTTACAAAAAATGCACTAGCAAACTGAACTTGGGCTAACCATGTTACAAGCATGGGTGCTTTAACCATTGGGTCCAACAAACCTTAGGATAGTTCCTGCGGGCCTTAGAAACCTTCACGGCAGACTAAGGAGAAAGCTAGTCGGGCCCAGATCTGGGCTGGTACTTGAGTACCTTTAGGCCTATTGTTGGTATTAAGATCTAATTCCTAGAGATGCGGCTTAGTAGGGCATCCTAATGGATACATCCGACCTAGACAACCGGTTTGGTCCATAAGGTTTTGCTAAGGGACTAGCCAAAGCTAGGCATAAGGGTATGATGGGAACACCATCATGAGCCATAACTAGCTCAATTTGATCTGATAAAGTTGATAAAAACTCCTACATAACCATCAGAGAGTCATATATGCAAAATGTTCTATTTTGAGAAGATAAGAAACCAAGGTTATTTCTACAATTTTAACATCATTCCACAATTAAAGAATAACCACGAGGTATTTCAAGGGTTTATAAAAGGTCATATAGTCATTAATGTCCACTAAGTAGGTCCATGCAGAACAAAATAGGTTTTCACGCACTTCAATAATTAATGGACATCTGAAACCCCAAAAACAAACTCGCTTAACTAACTGGGGTTTTGGTCAGGATAAAATTCATCTAAACCTTCTAAGAATCATAGAAAAATATTCTCTAAGGTTTGATACCCTTCATTTGACCTTCTGAACCCAATTTGACCTAAAACAGAGTCAGACAGAAAACTACCCTAATTTGGATTTTTACATAAATTACCCAACTAAACTTGGTCAAAACCTAAATCCGACTTCACCATTAAATTTCTTGGGTCAAAATTAGGTTTGCAGCAAAATTTGGGCCCAATCTGAGATTATTACGACCTAGTTTGCATTTTGGTCAAGTCTGACCTTTTTTCTATCAAATAACCCCTCAACTTTTGAAATCCTTGCAAAAAGCTCCCTAACTTCTTCATCTTCTTTTCAAATCAGTCCTTACCACCATTGGAGGTCAACTGACCTCCAGGTAGGCTTTGACCGACCCAAATCCCGTGCAAATGGCAATCAAATCCCACCAAATTTGGTGGGATTGATGTTCACACCCAAACAAACCTATTAGGATCAATTCTAATTCCTAAAATCTACTAATTCGAGCATGCAAACCCACGAAATCAATGGGATTCTTCTTGAATCCTAAGTAAGCTTTGAAGCTTGTTTCCTGTTCTTCAAGCTCCCCTAAGCCCTATAAAAGACCCCCAATGACATTCCTCACCTCATTAGAGAGAAATAGAGCCAAAAACCCTTCTTTTTCCCTCAACCTTTGGCCCACTCCACCTCGCTCTGGCGACTCCCTACCTCCGGCCTCTTCTCTGATCGCCACATACCATAGGCGGTCGGTTCTTCTTCCCCTTGTCTTTTCGCAGCTCACAATACCAGCGAGGTGCCCTCTACCCCTCCGTCGTTGCCGATATCTCTCACCGGAGCACCCTTCATCTCCGACGCCAGCCATACTGCAACCGGTGCCATCTCCACTCCCCTTTGTCCATTAGCTAGCTTCATCGACTCCCTAGCATCTACTCTTCATTACCGTACCGCTACAACTCGATTTTGACTGCTACCTCACCCGAGCCACCTCCGTCTTCCCCACGGCCAGCATACCTCCGACGTGGTCACGCGTCCACTTCACTCCACCAAACCACCTCCCGCCAGTCCCAAAAGCTCTACCTCATCAACGCAAACAAAAGCCCTTAAGAAATTGAAGGGATTACTTGCCCTAACCGTCCACCGAACACCTCCACGAACTTCGGCCTTCTCCACCTTCACCCCGCTCACACATGCACTTGCACTACATGCCACCGCTGCCATCACCTTCGCTGCACTCGCGCACTTCTCCTGAGTGTTTCTGACGTGGCCCTTCGGCCGTATTCTTAGTTTCAGGTACACCACAGGTCGCTTCCACTAACAAGCGCCTCCAAGAGAGCCCGACGATGTGTTCTTGCATCAAGCAGCTCCAGGTGCTACATCCAGTCACGTGGAATAGATCTAGGAAGGCCACCAGGTCTTCAATTAGGGACGCCGACCTCAGACACCACTCCAATTTGACGAGGCTTCACTTGCAAGCGCATGCAAAGAAAAGTCCTAAAGATAGTCCCACATCGTGTGGGACAAAGCAGCAGCAGGCGCATTTATTGATTTTGTGCTGAGGGCTTATCGCCTCAAGCACACTGGGGGTAAGGTCCCCACACACCGCTCACCTGACCCGACCCGACTCACTTCTCAGCTACTACCCACTGCCGGTAGCCCTGGACCCGATACTGCTCGTACCTGATTACCCAACTACCTACCCGATTATCTGAGAGAGAGGAGGAGGAAATTATGAGTGGGGGAGGAGGGGTTTTGCTTTACAGAGAAAAAGTTCTACACTTAGCTATTGTGAGAAACCCCCTTGTGTGTGAGGAGCTAAGAAGGAGAGAAAGAAAGGAAGAAGAAAAGAAGCTGAAGAAAAGAAGTGAATAGTGCCTTTGCACTATAGCTAAGGGTGATTTAAGTCGTCTGATTGGAAACTCCATCGTCTGACTTGTCTGACACAGTGCACTGTGCACTTGGCTTGCGTGGATTAAATTTGGTTGATACTGTTGAGATATTTGCTATTATTGTAATTAGGGTAATTGGTGATTCAAACCACCATTTGACCCTAATCTTTTTACATCATTGACATTTGCTCTTATATATACATCATTATTGCTTGGATTTCTCATTATAAATTGCTCGTCTTTATGGTTATATTATGATCTTGAGATTAATTACAACACTTGCTCCCTATGTTTGACCTTGGATTTTCTTAATGATCTTTTGAGCTATAAATTTTATTTGTTCATGCACTATTTCAGCTATATTGCAACAAAATGAGTTTAAAACATCGATCTCGTGCGTTAAACAACCAGTTTGCCACTTTCCTTGATCATCTCCTTAGCAAGCCCACTCTCACCCTCCAGGACCCATATCTTGATGCCTGGAAGCTCCACTTTTATAGCCATAATTTCTCGAGTTTATATCTGTGGGTTGGAGCTGATTAGAATCATCACAAAATTCAAGTGCTATCTTGATTATTCCGCTCCTTTTTATGCCTTTAATTTACAATGAGCACATCGCATTAACTAAGCATGGAGGGGTGAATATATTCATCTCTAAATTATTTCATCAGCTCTGTAGATTTTTTTTCCATTTATTTTTCATTTAAAAAAACATAAGAGAATTAGGAAATGAGAACTTAGGCATTAGCAGTTTTTCAACTTTAAGAAATAATACAAGTAGGATCTGAACACTTAGATTCTCAAGGTTTATGGGCTTAATTGACCTAGGTGTCCACTAAAATGTGGACTTGTTCTCAAGTCCTTGTCAATTTAGAATATGTTTTAATTGGTCAAATAAGTTTGGGTGATAAGTACATGACTTATCAACTTACTCTCTGATTTAAGGAGACTAAAAGTCTAAGCATCTACACACCATTTGCACTGCCTTATTTCTTAGGTGATGTTAACGGAAATTAGGTAGCTAATAAACTTACTAGGGTGGTATGGCTAGCACGTTGTTGTGAGTAACGTTCATAGCCAGGTGTCCAGAGCCCAACTACATGACCTAATCTCTTTGGCTATTACCTTTAGGTAAATCTTAGATTAGGGAAGCCATCTACTTAGAAAAAGAAGAAAAAAGTATCAAAAAAAATGAAAAATAGACAAAAAAAGAAGAAGAAAAAAATAATAATTCACACTTCATCGCATGGGTATGGCTGGCAAGTTTCCATGGATAAGCCCCCATTACCATTTATCCAGAGCCCAGCAGTCAAAAATGCACGAATAATCCCAAAACTTAGGGAAAAGCAATGAAGTAGAATAAACCCAAGGAGATATACACTAGGTTCACCATGTGTTGACTAATTGCACCGCAAAAATACGTCTGCAATTGTGCCATCTTGTGCTATTTCCTAGCATTATCAGTGCATATTAGGTAGACATAGTCGCATTTGTAAATATAGACGCATGCATGCATTTAATAGAGATAGGAGGAGAATGAAATAATTGGCCTCCCGATTACATCATTCCTTAAGTGCTGCTTCGCAATATTTCCATCTCCATTTTTATATTTCTTTTCGATTTTGACTTCCTTCCCGCGGTTGCATACATCTTCTTCTTCTCCTCGCCCCATGCTTCCCTACAGCAGCCCTCTCCCTGCCAGCCGCAGCAGCCCATGCCCTGCCACTCCATGCGCAAGCCATGCACAGCCAGGGCATGGCTGTGCATGGCTTTCTTCTTCTATAAAAAGCCACGGCTCCTTCTTGCAAAGGCAGCCTGGTTCAACAGAGAAAAACCCACCTGCAGCTTCTTTTCCAGGCCACCGTCCTCTCCTCCATTCCCCTCCACATGCCGGCCTTTCTCGGAGACACCTGGCGGATAGGAGCCCTCACTGTGGTGCACACCCACCACAGTGAGACCACCACCGCCCAGCTCTTTAAAGAGCCGATGGGCATGGTGGCTGTTTTCTCATTTTTTTTATGTTTCCAGCACCTTCAGCCATGGTCGCAAGCTTCAAGGTCTGAAGCTTGAAGCTCGGTGGCAGCAGCAGCAGCAGCAGCAGCCCCAGCCCCTTCCGTGCGTGCTTGCAAGTGCCCTCATCCTCTGCGCGCGCTTGCAGGCCTCTCCGCCTCCCACTTTCTCTGCCCTGTCGGGCTCTCTTCTGCCCACAACCGGCCTCTGCGCACCTCTGCAGCAGCCGGCCAAGCACCTCAGCAGCACCCACAGACCTCGACGCACCCTGTTGCGCCCCTTCACTCGCGACCCAACCCTCCTTTGCGTGATCTGTCATGAGGTCACGCCTGCAAGCCAGCAGCCGGAGCCACTCCACCGTGCATGCCGAGTCGTCCGCACTCACACAACCGCTCGTACCTTGTCGCGCGGCGCGGCCTTACACTGTAGCCACTGTTCACGCGAGTCTGCGAGACACTGTGGCTATAGTGGGGTGATCGGTGAGCTTCTCACTTTACCGGTCACCCAGCACGCCGCTACCGCCGATTGCTCACGCTCGCATCTCGCCCCGCATCGCCCGCACCTGCCCGCACCTCTGCCCGCCCGCGTACGCCTACCTTTGCCTGCGAAAAGCTGTCTTGGAGACATTTGCCTCCTTGATCCTCAACTGGTGGTATTCAGACCTCAAGTCGATCTTGGAGAATACCGTGGCACCTCATAGCTGGTCAAACAAGTCGTCGATCCTTGGCAGCGGATATCTATTCTTGATGGTGACCCTATTTAGCTGTCGGTAGTCCACACCAAGGCGTAGGGTACCATCCTTCTTCTTTACAAATAGTACCAGGGCTCCCCATGGAGACGTACTGGGCCTCACAAAGCCCTTCTCCAAAAGATCTTGCAACTGAGACTTGAGCTCTCGCAGCTCAAGTGGTGCCATCCTATACGGTGCGGTGGAGATGGGGCTGGTCCCTGGTACTAGTGAGATCTCAAACTCGATCTCATGCTTGGGCGGTAGTCCTGGCAACTCGTCTGGGAACACGTCGGGGTACTCTCTGACCACCGGGATACTATGGAAGTCTGCCACAGGGCTAGGGCTCTGCCACCACACAGGCTAGGAAGCCCTCACACCCTTGGCTCAAAAGTCTCGCCGCCTGAAGTGCAGAAATGCACCTGAAGCCTCCATCCACTGGCTGACCATGGAACTCGAAAAGAAGGCAACTCCGGTATGGAGAAGACGATCTTCCTCTCAAATCAGTCCACCAAAGCGTGGTAAGCGGACAACCAGTCCATCCTCAAAATTATGCCAAAGTCCTCCATCTGCATCATAATCAGGTCAGCGGGAAGGCTATGTCCCCCAATACTGACCTCGCAACTCGTGTATACCTCCTTAGCTACAAACAGCTGACCACTCGGTCCTCAGATCACAAACGGATCCCCTAATAGCATATAATCCTGGCCCAAACTAACTGCTAACTGGTTGCGACAAACGAGTGCGTAGCGCCGGAATCGAAAAGCATGTAAACGAGTCTACCGGAAATTGAAACCATACCTACCACCACTGATCCCGAAGCTTTGGCATCCCTATGTGTCTGGGCGTTGATACGCCCCTCAGTCTTGGGTGTGGACGAAGCAGCCACACTCTGCGTCGGACGGGTAGCTGCTGGCCGGTACCCTCCTTGTGATTGCTGTCCTCCTCTCGTGCCTGGGAACCGCGGCCTCCTGCTCGCCCTCCAGTGCTTGGCGCGGGAAGCATTTGCTGACCTCCTGCCCTAGACGGGCAGTCCCTCCTGATGTGGCCCGGCTGGCCACACTGGTAACAGAGGGGAACCCGATTCCCGCCCTCAGTGGGTCCCTGCTGTCGGCTGGGTGGGGGTCCGGTGTTAGCAACTGGCCCCTGTTGAGGGCCCCTAGAGGCCACTAATGGCCCTGCAAAACGTGACGGCTCTCCTGTGGGCACCATGTGCCTCCATTGAGCTCTCCTAACTTGCCTAGTGTGATGGCGAAAATCTCATTCCACAACTAACTCCCCTGTCGTATGCTCGAAAGGGAGATGAGGGGGCGGCGAAGTGGGTGAAAGCTGAAATTCTTCTCGAACCACCTCTCGAATCAGATGGACGAGGCCCGGAGACGGTATGCTTAGGAGAAGAGGAGGAGTAGTATGTACTCCAAGCTCGACACATCTGTTCCTCGGGCCTCGACCTAGGCCGCACCTGCGGCCCACCCTCCTGGCTCCACGTCGAGGCATCTCCTGCAAGGAACGCAAACACGGAATAGAAAAGACGTCACTACGAATCGATATCTAACAGAGAAGTCTAAGAACGTATGTTAAAAGAAACGTTGTGGTGGCTACTCTAGTTATAGACACGTGAATTGGTTATTTTCCAGTCAGTTGGTTTACTTTTCGGGACGACCTTGCTCTGATACCATCTTGTAATGACCCGATTCCTGAATCCCTACGAGACACGAGAATCGGACCGACTCTACTAATCCCAAGACCCAGTCGTCCAACGAGAAAGTAACCAAAAGAGGAGTAAAATAAACCATATTCACCATGTATATAACTAGCAGTAACAAAATACACCAGTAAGAAAGGAAATACTACAGTATACACCACCACAACAGAAGAGAAATAAACGTGTACATAACATGAAGCTTACAATAAGGAGAGTACAGGGAGTAACAGAAACTACTCACTACAGTGGAAAGAAAAGTACAGAAGGTACTACAGGTAACACTACTGGGCTCTACTAGGCCCAGCACCCTCTGCAGTCGCTGACTCTGGCTGCTCCACACCTGGTCCTAAAAAGGTAACAAGGGTGACACGTCAGCGAAACGCTGAGTAGAGTGTCAACTAAAAGCTAAAAGAAGTAGTAGAGTGTACAGTAGCTGTTATATTTTTTACTTTCTTTATTTATATTTTTCCATTTATGCATTATTGATTTATTTCTCAGATCCTTCTCTTGATCTTGAATGTTCCTCGTGGGAACGATCTTGATTGCAGTCTTTTCCAAAAAGTAGAAGTAACACGTGGTGCTCTCTTAGCTGGGAGAGTCCCCCGTGGTGGTCCTACCCTCAGTCAACCACCCCAAGGTCGCTGATAGACGTAACGGTGACTAAGACACGCACAATAAAAGCACGGGTATCTACCCCGCACTGGCACGCGGTCAGTCATTTCCTTTAACGGGTGCACCCAAAGCACAACACGGAACCAGTATAGGGCAAAGCCCTCTCAGTAACAGGGGTCCAGCCCCTCCACAGTAACCAAACAGGGGTCTTACCCCTCCATAGTCCACGCACCCTGGCCCGACTACCCTGGTTTTCCTAGTGGGCCTAACAAGTCGGTGTAGGAGAGCTAGTAGAACCCCAGGGCCCGTGGGGTGGCTAGCTCTTTCCCTACACTAGTAGCTCTCCCCAGTACAGCGTACGCAAGGGCCAGAAAGTCAGTGCAAAGTGGCCAAACCCACCCCGATCTCAACTTGAGGGCGGCAAGCTCCCCTCTACACTAAGGGGTAATATGTGCTTTCTTTGGTACCACGTACCCAAGAAACAACACACTTTCACGTTTTACTTTCTCAGTTCCATTCCATTTATTTCCAGGAGTTCTACTCCTAATTCCCCGTAGGGTTCATACTCTTTTAACTCAGCCAATTTAGTTTCCCCCGTTCCAGCTTTTTATCCATATAACCCATGTTCTCAACCGTAATTATTTATTCATAAACAGGCAGCTGTTAACAAATTTACAGGCAGTTATCATTTCCTTTCTACGTTTCCAAGACTACAATGCTTATACATTCAACTAGTTTCCCAGTCCTAGGATTCATGCCATACCCTAGGATCTATCATTCAATCTAGTTTTCCAGTCCTAAGATTCATGCAGTACCTTAGACTCTATTAATTATTTCATAACTGCATAATTTTTGATAATTAATTGGAAGGGCCACTCTATCCGCGAAATCGGGAGTACTGGGGGCATAGTTGGCAATCCCGCGTGCCTCCGCAACCCCTAGAGCCGCAACGGAACATGATCCTAACACAAGGATCAACACAAGGAGTTTCTCAGAACAGTATACAATTACTGTAAATAGGTAGAGGAAATAAATCTGGAACGAACGCAACTTGAAACGCGGAAAACGGACTCCGAACGGACCCTAAACGGGTCAAAAACAACGAATCTGCCCAAAATCAGACGTCTGGAACCTCTTCCAAACGTCTTAAAAGGTCGATCATGTCATACCTCGGTCTGCGCTGTCCTTCAGACATCCAGAAGCCCGCTGGATCATCTGGTCTTGGTTTCCAGACGTCCAATTGTCACCTCGGACGTCTGGAGGTCCTCTCCGTCGTCTGGTACTGTGGCCAGACATCTGATCTGTGTGGGATGGCGAGCCCTCGTGCCCTCCCGAACAACACTGCGCACACACACACCCGCTCTCATCACGAAGAGGTGCAGAAGAACGCGGCGGATGGCTGCATGGCCGTACACGCGTAAAAAGGAGAAGGTAGGAAAATATGGTACCTGTTAGATGTCTGGACCTTCCTCCATACGTCTTCCACATCGTCTGGTCGTAAGTCCAGACGTCTGATTCTGGAAATTTTTTCCAGAATCAGGACCTTGTTCGCTCTCTGCCCGCGACGCACGGCCGCGCCGCGCTACGTCCGCTTGTTGCCCGAGCTGCAGCAGCTCCTACGCGACACCCCACGCTCGCTGCTCTCCCGCCGGCCGGCTCTAGCTGCCCCGGCAAGGTTGCACCTTCGCGGTCGAGCTTTCTTCTTCCTCTCTCAACACTCCTCCTTCCCGCATGCCCGCTGCAACCGCTGTTGCCGCACTCGCACGCTCGCTCGCTCTCTCGTAGGGAGAAGGAGAAGATGAAGGTGGTGGAGTGAGGGTGAGGGAGAGGGGAGCGCTATTTAAAGGTAGCGCGGGGAGAGAGAAGAGAAGCGGCACGTCTGTAGGGAGGGAGAAAAAGAGAAGAACGAAGGCGGCGGGTTCAGTTTGCGCGCACATGCGTGCAGACGCGAACCTGTACGTCGAAAAAAATTAATACCAGACGTCTGGGCCACTTCCCAGACGTCTTAAACTATGTCTGATGCCCATGTTTGTAGCATATATACATACACATACCTATATATATATACATATACATATATATATATAACTACATATATATATACCTATATATTTATAACCATATATATATATAGATATATTTACATACATATATATATACATATTTACACATTATTTACCATACGTGGTATCGCGGGAATATCTGCACCAGTTGCTGATATTCCCCGATACACGCGTACAAAAAGCGTGTTCGCATTCATCTTCCACCATCCATCCTACACCTTACACGCGGCACCTCGTCCTGTTGGTTGCGTCTTTCTAGATGACGACCGACTCGACACCATGCTACACTCCATCTCCGCCTCCACCCCCACCCCTTTATACATATATAATATATACCTATATATATATACTGTATTTGCTTTATTTCTGTTTCGCTTTCCTGTTAGTAAAAAGATAAAAATATATATATATATAAAAGAGAAAAGATAATCTTTGATTTGCAGGTACTCCGTCTTGCGAATAGCAAGACCCATTTTGGAACCCTGTTTTGGCTCAAAGCCAAGAACCCAATTTTGAGGGTGTGCCTCAAGGACAAAGATTACCAAAAAAAAATCTAAATAGAAAAACACCAAAAACACAATAAACGAAAGGAAGAGACTCGTTGTAGGAAAGGCGTAGAAACTCGACTTGTAACCCCACTTCCCTGAGTTCAACCCTGGGCCTAAAAGTAACCAAGATAAATTCAAGTAGGCCAGGTAAAAAAATTTTGTAAAGAGATGGTTAGGTCCAATTTAGGTTAACCACTATACATACTTCGACGATAAAATCACCATATTAACAACCTATTCGGGTCCGACACCACAGCTTTTACCCCCATGCCTATCTTTTGTTAGTCCCTAGCAAAACAGTATTTAGAAATGATCTTAAGCTAAAGATTTTCTTCTGAGGCGATATAGGTGTGTTTATTGTTGGATATTGTGAGAACCAATTGTAGAGAAACTACCAGTACTTTAAGTCTCACATGTCATAGATCATCTCTCGACTAACCAGGACTCTTGATATTTAAACCTTAAGTACGATTTCCAGGATCCAGGAGGTTTTTGCCATATTCGAGAGCTTAAGAGATTATGGCTTGTGCATAGTGAAGGAGCAAGACTGACCAGATGAACATAAAGACTCAAGCCCAGGGTTTCACGAATCTTTAAGTACAGGTTGGTCCCAATTTCAGCTCGTGTTTTCGAATTGACCCTTAAAGAGATGATGGAAACTCAACTCCCATTTTCTGATATTTGTGGCTCAAAGAGAACAAGATAGAACCTTTTTTAGGGTAGCGACATTGCGAGATATACTGACTTATTTGCATCTCTCTCTATTTTTTTTTTTTAAAACACATGTCAGTATATCTCTTACACACTTTTCTTTTTGGTGGGAGAGTTTCTTTTTGGTAAAAAGAGTTTCTCCTAAACACAAGACTAAAACCTGGGATAAAAAGTCTACCTGCACGCACAGGTAAGGACTCCACCTTCCCTAATGAACACTAGGGTTGGATCTTATGTTCACCTGGTCTTTCCTGATATGTGTAGTGTGAACTAAGTTTACTTAAGATCTCAAGTAGAAGCAAACCAACGAATCCTATACTGGTGTCTCAGGTACAAGAATACGTCCTTAGTTAGGAGAGATTCCGATCTATCTTGTCAATGCTCAAGTGAATTAAGCCGAGCCTGAGCGAATCAAGCTTCTGTGGCCTGGAAAGTCTTCAAAACAGAGGTTGAATATCCATAAACACTTATTGCATTTTTGTTTTAGCTTTCAGATCATTACTAAACACCATTTATTATTATTATATATTATATATATATATATTTTTTTTTTCTTTTTCTTTTTCTTACATATTTATAAATAGGTGGGAACTGCATGATACCATAAAATACCCAGATCCTATGGATGCCTATCCACCCCCCCATGCCAAACGATGCTATGTCCTCATATGCATGCAGGGAAAGGTAGAGAAAGGATGAAAGATTGGGTAACGAGAGTTGAGGTGCAGGGTATATAGCAGGGTGGTAGGGTGGGTGGTTGGTGGGTGGTAAAGAGAAAAGTGAAGTGATCATGATAGTGGGGTGAAAAGTGATGGTGGATGGTGAAAGGTTTGGCATTTCATGGGACGAGAGTGTCCCAGGCAGATCGAAGAACAAGTCGGGAAGAAGAAGTTGGCCCTTAGATTGGCCAAGAAGAGGGGCTTCTTGGATAGATGGATCCAAAAAGGAATAGCCCCAGTGAGTAAGATGTGGGCTCAAGGTCCCAGTGTGGAATTGCAAATCCGTCTGATTTGGCGGGAAAGAAAGGGCAGTCCAGTCTTCAAGAGTATGGACCGGCGGTGAGCAGCCCGGATATGACTCTGACCATGAGGTATGGCTGGCCAGGAGAAGGTACGAGAATAGGGAGGGATGGGGGAACGTCACAATATGTGTTGCTCAGGTAGTCATCAGTGTTTATAGGTAATCCGCAGCAGTCCGAATAGGTCCCAAATAGTCCGATACCCGTGCTGACAGCCATGTCCTCATCAGACGTGTCATCCTTGATGCAATCGCAATCAAAGTTCTTGGCTACCTTGAAGATGTTAAGCTTGAGCTTTTCAGATCCAACAGCAATCTCAATATAGCCTGACTCGTAGTTGATAAGGGCACGGGCTGTGGCCAAGAAAGGTCGACCGAGGATGATCGGACAATCAGAAAGTGAAGTAGGAACTTCCATATCTAAAACAAGAAAGTCAACAGGAAAACAGAGACTGTTGACCCTAACCACCACAACTTCCACCACACCCTTTGGGATTTTGACAGAACGATTTGCCAACTGTAACGTGACAGGGGTGGGTTTCAGATTTCCCAAGGAAAATTTTTCGAGCATGGTGGTCGGTATAAGATTTATGGAAAATCCTAGATCAAGAAGGGCACAGTTAAAACTGCAACCTTGGATGCTACAAGAAATAAGCGGTGTACTCGGATCTTTCTACTTCGGTGGTAGGTTTGATAGTATAGCACAACTCGCATGAGGCGAGAGAACTATCGAATTCTTAGTTTTCTTTGACTGTTGCCCGGGTGTTGTGTAGTCTTTGAAAAATCGGGCGACAGTAGGTATGTGGTCGATAGCCTCGAGCAGGGGTACCTTGATTTCTACATCCTTGAACAAATTACGCAGGTTATCAAAGGCCTGCGTATCTTTCTTTTTGCCTTTTGGCTCCCTCAGTAGAGCCTCAGGGAATTGAACTGATTCTGGCACCAATTTTGGTGTATCGTCCTCTCGCGAATGCGGTGCGCATCCCGAATGAGAGGGCGGTGAAGAAGAAGACGGGCCAGGATCAGGTCGAGGCGGATCGATGGTCTGCTTATTGCTCCTTGTAGTGATAGCATTGGATGATGCGGTTCCAGTGGGATCATACGACAGAGGAGGGTTCGCAATGGGGACATAAGTGTGTGGTGCTGTAGCGGGATTAGCCTGAAATCCCGGTGGAATGCTCGAAGCTTGCAGAATTTGATTAACTTGCCCTTGAGAAGGTTGTACCTGTGGTTGAGGATCACGGGGTACGAAGTTTCGTGGGTTTGGAACAGGTTGGGCGGGAAGGGTGCCCTGAGGTCGAGTCGCCATGCATAGTTGACTGAACTCAGCATTCTGCTGAGCCAATTGGTGCTGAAGAGAGGTCATGTTCTCTTCAGGGCGCTTTGACATATCCATCATCATTCGCATCAATTTGTCAAGAGTACTTGATGCGTGTTCTGCTTGTGGTACGCAAGGGCCTGATGGCAGGTTCGCCATAGGATTAGATTGGGCCCTTGGGATGACGGGTGCGGACGGTCGCATTGGTCCACCTGCGGGGTTTTGGCATTGCGGGTTGTTGGACCATGCGAAGTTCGGATGATTGCACCACCCTGGGTTATACGTGGCAGAGAACGGGTTGTTCCCCAAGGCGCAAGCGTCTTCTATGCCAGAAGACGTGTCCGCGTGTAAATATGCGTCCGAGCACACGAAGGCTTGGTCCTCCGTGTTGAAATATTGGCTCGCAGAAACCAGTTCCACATGACTTACCGAGTCGCTTGGCGCGACACTCGGTAAGGAAGGTCATACGGGGTTTCTCGGGATAAGCCTGGTGTTGGAAGAATTGTGATTGTGACAAAGTGGTGAAGAGGTGGTGTTTGCCATAGAATGGGCGGGGTTGCCTCCTATCATCTCACTCTTTTGCTCTCATCTCCTACCTCTACTATATATATAAAAACCATAAAAATCAGAAAACACCCAAAAATACATAAAAATACCATGTATAGCATTTTTATACTTGTAAATATAATTTAATACTAAGCTATATGTATATATTGTAAAATATGTAAATAATGTGCATAATTAACTTGCAAATGTATTGTATATAAATAATTAAATATTTAGAAGGACTTACTGTATATATAACTTTATTGTATAATTATATAATAATTTATATTAACTTAAATGTATATTATCATAAGTAATTATAAAAACCTATGTATATGTCTATAATCATATCTAATACTGTACATATGTATGTAAATGGATATTATATACTATACCATACCTATATATTTGTTTAATTATGTATTTATTGTAGGTAACTAGGTTAGTAAGTTAATTAGGTGAGTTATTAACTTAAAATAAAATAAATTAGTATATTAAGTTATTACTGAAATAATCGAGACTGTACATATACATATATTAATTTTAAATATTTACAACCTATTTATACTATGTTTATGTTATATTACAGTATTTATAACTAAATTATGCATATATCTGACTTAAACATCTATTTAAATGTAAATAAATTAAAATAAAGGCTCTAAAATAAATTAAAAATGTATAATAAATAGTTTATTATATAAATTAACTTTTTATAAAGTCAATTTCATGATTAATTAACCAATTTGTACTTTAATTAAGAAATTAAACCTTAATTTAACGTGTACAAACTCCTAACCTTAACTAATTTTAATATATAATTAAATAACTTATCTTTCTAAATTAATTGTACAATTGTATAAACTTCTAACCTATATAATTTAATCTTGAATCAAACCTTAATCTATCACTCGAATCGAAGTGTGAAATGATGCAATCAGAACACAGCCAAGCGTTGAGATGCGCTCAATTAGGGACACTATTAGCACCACATCGTAAGTGGCGAAAAGCATGATGCAATATAAATTGAATGTTGCACCAAGGCTACTCAATCGTCAGCACTCGGCACACCATTACCAATTACCTATGTCTCCTCTCTCGAGCATATTGATACATGAACATATGATCGAACAGTGTTGGGCCAGGGGCCCTAAATTGTAGTGGGCTGAATGTGGGTCTAATTTAGGCCTGAATTGAATTGGATAAAATGCATACTAATTGAATGAGAACTGGGTCTAGTAGTGGTTTGTTCCTACCCTCTTGGGTGCTATGTATCCCACGAAAAACCTGGTTCATCCACTAATAAATCAAATTTTTGATAAAATGAACAGTAAACTCAAGAGTGAGAGAGAGAGAGGTCCTGACTAAGTGTTGAACGAGAATAAGAGAATAGAGTGCCATGAGTGTGAGCGACTAAGTGTTGAGCGCTGTGTTTAAGTGTGCTTATGTGAATTTATTTGTGTAGTGTGACTATGTGTATATGAATACTTAAAGTATGGTATATGTATAATATTAAATATATATATAAATAATAAATAAAATATATATATAATAAATGTATATGGATGTATCGTATAAATGTATATGTATATATGTAGAATGTAAGTAGAATAGAGTACTGTTTGAGTCTTATATGTATATAAATAACCTTAAGGCTTTAGTGATGAATATATCTGTCACTGTGTATATAAAAATATGTTAGTAAAATATATTCTTTTGCGTTACGTTGTGTATATATTTACTAAGGCTATAGCGACACATAATTATGTTATTGTATCTAAAATATATCTTACTAAAGATATTAGTATGTTAATATAACTTAGTATAGTACATATTAGTAACTACTCTTTTATCTATACTTAGGTATTATTTGGTGTAGTTGTACATAATTAACATAGTGTAGTATTAATTAATTTTTAATGCATGTTAGTTGTAGATTTGTTTAAGGCATTGTAGTGCTTATTAAATGATTCTTTTATATATAATTAACCAATTAAATTCATTAATTGATTCATTGGTTCATGTTGTAAATAAAATTGATATTTTTGGAATAAACGAACATTTTTTGACATAAAGAATGATGTATATCAATAACTGTCTCTCAATAAACAACCTGGAAACTAACTAGTAAAAATTGTAATTAAATAAAATGATGTAACATCTATTTGCATTGTGTCAAATATACTACAACAACGACATTTAAAACATCATTTTAATGGCAACACAATTTGTCTTCGATCAGGTCCTTAGTGTAGTTTTATACTATTGATAAACGACTTGTGCCTAAGTAATCAAATCTTAATTCTGATTATAAATAACATTTAGTTTAGTTTTACTAGGGATTAGCAAAATATAGGTATGGGGGAGTGATATACACACATTTATTTAGGATAGAATGTTTATTTATGCATGTTCCTAGGCTAGTATATGCATCTAGCATTATAAATATTTCATAACATGCATCATCATTCATTTAGAAGAGATTCTACAATTTGTATATTAATTGATCCATTTTTATGGCCAGGGGCAAGGCGACACATTTTTTGCCCTCAGACGGAAGATCTAACTGTACGGATGTTATCAGGACGATGATCGAAATCCAACTCCTCCAAAATCGCCCCGATCAGACATCCGTAGCATCCTCTACAAGATAAAGATGTTCAATGGCTATGGGACTAGGTGATGCAAATCTGAGCATCAAACGACAAATCCAACCGCACAGATGAATTCATGTCGACGATCGCAGCCTGATAGCTACTGGATGCGAAAGATAACCGGGTTTGATTGTTATGTCGATGTAATATAGCCAGTTATTGCCATCATTTCAAAAATTTTTTACTCGGAAAATAAAAGAGTTCCCGAGGTCGAACTCAGGGAGCAAGTTGTACTCTAGAGATATACATGTTTCTTTTACAAAAAAATAACAAAGAGAGAGAAAGAATTTGGTGTCTTTTTTTTCTTTGTTTCTCCTCGTCTCCGATCTTCTTCTTTCTTCTTTGCAGAGGTGATGTTCTTCTTCTTGTTCCAGCAGTTCTTCCTTTTTCTTCTGTCTTCCTTCAGATCTTCTTCTTTCTTCTTTTCTTTTTCCAGTCCGGACGTCGCCCCTCCTACTTTCTTCTTTTTCCCTTCAGGACGTCATCTGATTTCCAAATCAGACGACTTAAACTGCCTGTTGCTACAGTGTCTCCCTCAGCTTCCTTCTTCTTCCGCGGTCCTTCTTCTTCACCTGTGCCTGCACACTTCAGAGTTTTGCGTCAGAGGCAAAACCTACTCTACCCTCTCCCCCCGCGTCTCTCTCTCTCTGAAACCACTCTTGGGAAAACTCTCCCAGAGCTGCCGGGTAATCAGGTACGGGTCATGCCCGGGTCCAGGCCCACCGGCGTGCGTGGTGGGCGAGGAGTGCAGGTCAGTCTAAGTCGGGTCGGGTCAGGTCCGCGGGGCGTGAGCGCGGACGAGACCGGGTAACCGGGCGGGTGTAAGGGGACCTCACCCCGTGTGCTGAGGCAGTAAGGCTAGTGCACAAAATCAATTTAAACAGTGGAAAGTGTGTGAGGCTTGCCGATGTGGGACTAAACGCAGACCTTTCCTCGCGTGCGCCTGCTGGGAGACCGCGGCCTGGCTTCTGCAGCTGCGGCTTTGATTTGCGTAGGTTGCTGGCTGGCTGCCTTCGCAAGACTCCCCGTAATCCGCAGCAGCTGGAGACCTGGAGTCCTCAAGCCTGGAGCGCGGGAGAAGCTGCTTCAATGTGCGTTAATGGCGGTCGAACCTCAAAACCTGTCGGACACGAATATGGCCTCTCGGCCTGATCAAACCACTGGGGAACCTTCGCCGTGGCACGGCGAAGGTGAGGAGCTGCGCGGCAGGCCGCAAGGTGGTGTCTGGCGGCAGCCCTAGGTTGGACTACAACCGGAGGAATGGGTTTGTTCGGGGGAGTGTTACGGAGGTGTGGAGTGGCAGTGGAGGGGTGGGGGGTGCTCAGTGTGATGAGGCGGAGGTTCGGTGAGGGTCGGCGAGGTGTGTGAAGCTGTGGAGCGATGGGAACATCTCGCCGGAGGGTGGCCGGAGTCGAAGGGGGTGACGATGGTCAGGGTCGGTCGAGGGCGTAATTGAACAAATTGGAACCGGGGAAAGAAAGAGGAGAAGAAGGGAAATAGTTCTAACTTACTTGCAGGGACGAAGGGGGAGGAACAGGGCGACAGTCGTATCGACTGTCGCCGGAGAAGACGATGCTCAGGGAAAGGGGCGGCGGCGAGTGGAGAGCCGGAGAGGCGCCAGCTGGGTACGGCGTGGCGCGGGAAGAGCAGGGGAGGAAGTCTCTGCTGCTGGTATTGCGGCAGAGCGAAGAGGAGAAGGGGGAGGAACCGCCGGAGCTGGTGAGCATCTGCCGGAGAGAGAAGAGAGGAAAGTTGGGGGTTTTCTCCGTCAGATCCGAGCTGCCCCCGGTCGGTGGAGCAACGGGGGGTATTTATAGGGATCAAAACAGGGAGGAAGGCGGAGGGAGACGACGTGTCTCCCTCGCCGGAGAATGGCCGGAAACAACAACCCATACCGTCCGTGCGTTCGCACGGCCGGTATGGTGGGTTACAACGACCAGGGGGGTGTCCCTGCGACGGCTGACGACGCAGGGCACCCCCGGTTTACTTGCCAGGTCCCCCACCTCACCCTGCGCGGCGCCATGCTCCGCGCAAGGTCGCCGGAGCATGGTGCTGGCAGGTTTTGAAGGGGGGACCTGATCGCAAAGAACGAAGGAGAGTTAGGGGCCAAAATGCGAGGGTTCAAAAGTTGTGGGCCAAAGAGTAAATATATGAGGACCAAAGTGTAAAGTCGGTCAAGGAGGTTTCTTCTTAGGCTCAAGTTTTTATACATGACTAATTAGGACCTAAGGAATCTGATGGTGAATTTCATTTCTATATTAAACCTTGTTTGACTGGTCAATTTATGCGAAAACCCAAATTAAGTTATTAATTGGGCATGGTTCTCAATGTAGGTCAAAATGGGTTCTGAAGGCCAAATTGAAGGTTCTAAACCCTAGAGATTATTTTTATATGAATTTTAGAGGGTTTATTCTATTTTTACTTTGCCTCGAACCTCGTGAATTGAAGTGGGTTGTTTTAGGTTACAGATTATCATTTAGTTTCTTGGAATTGCTGTAGCCCTTGCTAGATCATTTCATCCCACTTTGATTCTTATTAAGCTGCTTTGACCTATGTTTGGGCCCTGAATTACCCTGTATGCAGATTATACTGGTAAAATTACATTTTTACCCCTTATGACTTGTTTTCTCCTTAAACTCAGAATTCTCTGAGTTAAGCCTTTCCTTGAGTTATGTAGGAGCTTTTATCCTTTGTATTGGGTCAAAATGAGCTAGTTATGGCTCATGATGAGGTTCTCATCATACCCCCATGCCTAGCTTTTGCTAGTCCCTTAGCAAAAACTTAAGGTTTCAACCCTTGTTCTAGACCATGAAGTTTTTAATAGTTTTAGATAAGTGCCTTTTTTATTTGAGCATAGATTAGGTTAGAATGCTGACCATAGGCCTAAAAGGTACTCTAGTACCAATCAAGATCCAAATCTGTCTAGCCTTAGCCTCAGTCTTTAGCAAAGGTTTTTAAGGTCCACAAGAACTAACCTAAGGTTTATTGGACTTTGTGGTTAAAGCACCCGTGCTTGAAATGATTTTAGCCCTGGCTCAGTTCGCAGTGCGTTTTGTAAGAGAGAGATAGAAAGTTTTTCTGTTTAGAGAGTTTTCTCTCTCTTTTTCTTTTTAGTTCTAGCCTAGGATTGGCTTTTCAACACGGTCTGTATCAGATTCCTTGCTCCCATCATCAATCCTCAAGGGTTCCTGGCGATCGATGCTTCGAGATAGCACCGCCCATGGCAACCCCCGGAACCCTGGCTATTGAGATTTCGAGATAATCCCATCCATGATGTTCCGTGGCCGAATCCAGACCCTGGCAATTGACACTTCGAGATAATGCCATCCATGGAATCTGAACCAGCAGAGTGCTTACATGCCCCCAGTAGGATATGTAGATATCCTAAGAGACAAGCACCGAGGAGATGATATTTTGTTACGCATCTTCGAGGGGATTTCCCGCCTCTCCGCGCTGGGAACTCGTCCAAATCAACTTGTGTTGATCGGCCGCTCCTATTCTAGGTGTTCTTTTCAGAATTTTACAACGCTTCTGCGTGATTCTGATTTTTACGCTTACTGAACCAGGCTGTGTGTGAGGTTAGGGTGCTTAGGTTACTGAGTCCCGTAAACCAAAAATTAGTTAACGAGGCCGAATACTCCCTAAGCCTTAGACCTAATACTTCAGCTTTTCATTTTCCTCAACCTCTTGAGGAGTGTCCAGATCTTAATGGGTACTAAGAGTCTATTCAAGAATGCCTAAGGTTTGCATTCTTTACTAATCTCTTTGTGCACTTTTCTTGAATGAGGTCTAGAACTTAGGTTAATTCCTTAGTTCCTTACTAATGACTATCACTTTTTCTCATAATTTTGTGCTCCTTTTTCATTTTGTTTCTTTTCTCCTTCACAAAATTTCCTTCTCCTCTTTTCCTCTTATTCTTTTTCGAAAAAATTTTTAATTTTTATGGTGTTTTTGGCATATGTGAATTTTTTTGTTTGAAACCTTTTCTTACAAGTTTTGCACTTTCATACCCCCCCATGCCTAAGATTTGCAATGTCCTCATTGTAACCTAGGGGTTTTTATTCAACTAAGTTCATACATTAGGATAGCTGTTTTGATGAGTGAATGGGTCGGGGTGACTGTTGCGGACGATTTCTAATCTCAGATGCAAGCACCTGAGGTGGAGTCGGCTATCCTAAAGTGTGAGCTTTAAGTGCAAAAAGGTGTCAGAATAAGTTTCAGGTTTTCAAAGAGAATGACGGGCTGCCTCCCGTTGAGCGCTAAATTTGATGCCTTCAGCCAAGCGGGAAATGCGATGGAGAGGGGATGGTCAAATCAGCAGAGTTTTGTAAGACAAGCACCTCGATTAAGAGCCTGGTTGGTCCAACTAGGTGCTTGTTCAGATCAACAGGCTGCTGATGCAGCCCAAACCCAATCAATCTGGTGGGTTGATAGATGTGGATAAAAAGGTGTGGAACCCACCATAAACTATGAAGCTCAGATGGATGTGGAAGTGTAAACGCAGGGTTTGGCTGAGTGGAATTAGCCTGGTCAGAGTAGGGACCTGTAGAATAATCAATGAATGACGCGGAAACCCTACGGGGGTGATCAGAGAATGATAGAGTATGGTATGTAGTCTGATCAATGTTCGAAACCCGATGTGGAAATGCAATCGGCTCGGTGAGAGGTGAATCTGAATAGAAATTGAGTCCGGTTGCGGGTCGGGGTTTGGGAGAGGTTTTGATCTGTTCTGTGTGTGCGGACGAGGTGGCCATTGTGTACGAGGGCTCTTCTAGAAACAGATGATAGGTGGTTTTCTGTAGAGAGTCCTCTGGGTAACTATCAAATGCCGGAAGAGTGTCTGTAGGATGAAAGGAATCGGATTCGAGAAAAAATTTGGATTCTGGGTTACAATCACTCTTGGCATTTTCTGTTTTTGGTTCCTGAGGATCGAAAAGGAATGATTCTATGTTATCGGTGATCTCGGGAATCAGGACCTCAGAGTCGGAGTTAGAGTCATGAGAACTGGGGTCGTAGATAGGCCTGGCGTGTTCAGGAAGGGGAATCTCTCCGCAATTATAGTCAGATTTGAAATTGTCGGAGAGTTGGCGAAAATGAGATTCATGATCATGAATTCCACCACAGCAAAAATCATCAAATGTGGAATCAGCAGCCTGATTGGGGTCTAGCCTATATGTCAATTCTGGGCTCGAAAAGGTATTCTGTCTAGGCTCAAGCTCCAAGCTGGTAGGATAGACCCAATTAAAATCCAACTCATCCAACTCCTCAGTCTCTGTATCATAAATTGGCATGTTCTCTGGAAAATCGATCAGATTTTCTGAAGATGTTGGAGAGGGATATTCATCAAATAAAGGCCCGGAATCATATTTTGTAAAAATTTGATCTTTCTCATAAGGGGCCTCATAATCTTCCCAATAAGTTTCAGATCTAGGTTCTAGACTTAGGATGTGGGTAGAATTATTAGAACCTAAGTCCGAATAATCTTCGAGGGCCACCTTATCAAAATAAGGGGCGGAATTTATACCCTCAGAAGGTTCAGTTCTGATCTCATTATTGCAGGAGTTTTGAAATTCTAGGCTTGGCAATTCATGGTCTAAGTTTGGCTCATCATTGTGTTCTCCTGCAATATCCCAACCTAATTCAACATTGTCTTCTATCTGGGTTGGGATTTTACAACCACTTTGTGCCTCAATTCTGAGATCTGGGAAACTGGATTGTTCCTTAATATTGTTCCAAGATGGTTCATCCTCTGTTTCTGGTATATACGGGTATTTCTGGTTGATAATTTGTTCTACTGATTTCATCATTTCTACCCGTTTCATAAGGGCATCTTGGTGTTGTTCCCAAAGTACAGGATTTGTCAAGCATTGAAGGTATTCAGATTGGTGTAATTTTTCCATCTCAATGTATCCTGTCATGAGCATATCTCGGGTTGATCCTTTTGAAATTTCAGTCAATAGAATTTGGGCACAGTTTATGATGAAAGCTGTGGTTGTTGGGACATCAACCTGAATGTTTTCTACTGGTGTTGAGGGTTTGATTTCATAGATTTCAAGGGCATCCTCAATCATCTTATCTTTCATGGATCTCAGATATTCAGGTTTTTTGAATGGTAGTCTTGCTAGGTAGTTAGGCTGCATAATTGGATCAGGTGGTGGAATCAAGAGATAGAATCAAAGTTTGAATCAAGATGGAAGAAGGGGATTTTGTTCAGAATCAGAGGAAAGAGGGGCTATGTGAATGATTTCTGCAAAAACAAAGGAGCCGAGGCTTAGCCTCGGGGAGAGTGAATTTCTATAGGAGGTTTCAAGGACCTCCTGAAAAATACTGAAGGGCTGGATGAGATAAGCAGGTGCTGGACCCAATCAAGACACCCAAAAATTGTTGGGTGACTATAGCGGTTCGGGGCAGATGGACCCCTTGATCAGAAAGATCGTCCACCTGAGAATTACCTGGGCAGCCAGAGAGGGAGAGTCCCGCGAAGACCCCTACACGGTAGAGCGTCCCCACGGGTTACGGGGTTTCCCCCACCCGACCTCTCTTGTCACTGCGGGTCCAGGTAGACCAGAATGGGGATCTTGACCTCTTAAGTCTACCAATTTTAAGATCAGGGTGCTTAAGGTTTCACTTGAACTTTAGTCTTTTAAGTGCAAAGAGTGACCTAATTTAAGGTTGGTTGACCCAAGGGGTCAACTTTACCTCTTGTTTTCTTTGAGAGCTTTTAGGTCTTGTCTTTTAGGGTTCAAGTGTTTAGAGAGCCAATTGTTTTAGGTTTTCTTTTGAATAGGTATTTTCAATCAATGGTTTAGGCACACTTCTTTTGGATTTTCTCCATTCTTGATTTAAGTAGTGTGTCTCTAAAACCCTAATGTTGAATCTTATGTTGGCTCTACTTGGTCCAGTTAGTTCTTTGTTGGGTAATTAGGGCTCAAGCAAGAATGTGTTAGCCCTTAAATACCCTTAATAGTGTGCAGGACTAATGAGTTGAAAACATGCAACTTTTATGGTTACTAAATATGGAAGACAGGTTAGCCCTATATTGCTCGTTCTTTTCTTTTCTTCCTCTTTAGAGTTTAGGGGTTAATAGCGAGAGGAAAAATTTACCTGTCCTCGGAGTGGTTGTTATGCGGTTGCTTGTCTTCTTGATTTCCTGTAGTTTTCTGCACAAAAGAGAGGAGATTATCAGAAATTAAAAAGAAACAGGAATGTTTACCTCTAGAATAGCCGTTGCTCCCCGGCAACGGCGCCAAATTGATAGCTACTGGATGCGAAAGATAACCGGGTTTGATTGTTATGTCGATGTAATATAGCCAGTTATTGCCATCATTTCAAAAATTTTTTACTCGGAAAATAAAAGAGTTCCCGAGGTCGAACTCAGGGAGCAAGTTGTACTCTAGAGATATACATGTTTCTTTTACAAAAAAATAACAAAGAGAGAGAAAGAATTTTGTGTCTTTTTTTTCTTTGTTTCTCCTCGTCTCCGATCTTCTTCTTTCTTCTTTGCAGAGGTGATGTTCTTCTTCTTGTTCCAGCAGTTCTTCCTTTTTCTTCTGTCTTCCTTCAGATCTTCTTCTTTCTTCTTTTCTTTTTCCAGTCCGGACGTCGCCCCTCCTACTTTCTTCTTTTTCCCTTCAGGACGTCGTCTGATTTCCAAATCAGACGACTTAAACTGCCTGTTGCTACAGTGTCTCCCTCAGCTTCCTTCTTCTTCCGCGGTCCTTCTTCTTCACCTGTGCCTGCACACTTCAGAGTTTTGCGTCAGAGGCAAAACCTACTCTACCCTCTCCCCCCGCGTCTCTCTCTCTCTGAAACCACTCTTGGGAAAGCTCTCCCAGAGCTGCCGGGTAATCAGGTACGGGTCGTGCCCGGGTCCAGGCCCACCGGCGTGCGTGGTGGGCGAGGAGTGCAGGTCAGTCTAAGTCGGGTCGGGTCAGGTCCGCGGGGCGTGAGCGCGGACGAGACCAGGTAACCGGGCGGGTGTAAGGGGACCTCACCCCGTGTGCTGAGGCAGTAAGGCTAGTGCACAAAATCAATTTAAACAGTGGAAAGTGTGTGAGGCTTACCGATGTGGGACTAAACGCAGACCTTTCCTCGCGTGCGCCTGCTGGGAGACCGCGGCCTGGCTTCTGCAGCTGCGGCTTTGATTTGCGTAGGTTGCTGGCTGGCTGCCTTCGCAAGACTCCCCGTAATCCGCAGCAGCTGGAGACCTGGAGTCCTCAAGCCTGGAGCGCGGGAGAAGCTGCTTCAATGTGCGTTAATGGCGGTCGAACCTCAAAACCTGTCGGACACGAATATGGCCTCTCGGCCTGATCAAACCACTGGGGAACCTTCGCCGTGGCACGGCGAAGGTGAGGAGCTGCGCGGCAGGCCGCAAGGTGGTGTCTGGCGGCAGCCCTAGGTTGGACTGCAACCGGAGGAATGGGTTTGTTCGGGGGAGTGTTACGGAGGTGTGGAGTGGCAGTGGAGGGGTGGGGGGTGCTCAGTGTGATGAGGCGGAGGTTCGGTGAGGGTCGGCGAGGTGTGTGAAGCTGTGGAGCGATGGGAACATCTCGCCGGAGGGTGGCCGGAGTCGAAGGGGGTGACGATGGTCAGGGTCGGTCGAGGGCGTAATTGAACAAATTGGAACCGGGGAAAGAAAGAGGAGAAGAAGGGAAATAGTTCTAACTTACTTGCAGGGACGAAGGGGGAGGAACAGGGCGACAGTCGTATCGACTGTCGCCGGAGAAGATGATGCTCAGGGAAAGGGGCGGCGGCGAGTGGAGAGCCGGAGAGGCGCCAGCTGGGTACGGCGTGGCGCGGGAAGAGCAGGGGAGGAAGTCTCTGCTGCTGGTATTGCGGCAGAGCGAAGAGGAGAAGGGGGAGGAACCGCCGGAGCTGGTGAGCATCTGCCGGAGAGAGAAGAGAGGAAAGTTGGGGGTTTTCTCCGTCAGATCCGAGCTGCCCCCGGTCGGTGGAGCAACGGGGGGTATTTATAGGGATCAAAACAGGGAGGAAGGCGGAGGGAGACGACGTGTCTCCCTCGCCGGAGAATGGCCGGAAACAACAACCCATACCGTCTGTGCGTTCGCACGGCCGGTATGGTGGGTTACAACGACCAGGGGGTGTCCCTGCGACGGCTGACGACGCAGGGCACCCCCGGTTTACTTGCCAGGTCCCCCACCTCACCCTGCGCGGCGCCATGCTCCGCGCAAGGTCGCTGGAGCATGGTGCTGGCAGGTTTTGCAGGGGGGACCTGATCGCAAAGAACGAAGGAGAGTTAGGGGCCAAAATGCGAGGGTTCAAAAGTTGAGGGCCAAAGAGTAAATATATGAGGACCAAAGTGTAAAGTCGGTCAAGGAGGTTTCTTCTTAGGCTCAAGTTTTTATACATGACTAATTAGGACCTAAGGAATCTGATGGTGAATTTCATTTCTATATTAAACCTTGTTTGACCAGTCAATTTATGCGAAAACCCAAATTAAGTTATTAATTGGGCATGGTTCTCAATGTAGGTCAAAATGGGTTCTGAAGGCCAAATTGAAGGTTCTAAACCCTAGAGATTATTTTTATATGAATTTTAGAGGGTTTATTCTATTTTTACTTTGCCTCGAACCTCGTGAATTGAAGTGGGTTGTTTTAGGTTACAGATTATCATTTAGTTTCTTGGAATTGCTGTAGCCCTTGCTAGATCATTTCATCCCACTTTTATTCTTATTAAGCTGCTTTGACCTATGTTTGGGCCCTGAATTACCCTGTATGCAGATTATACTGGTAAAATTGCATTTTTACCCCTTATGACTTGTTTTCTCCTTAAACTCAGAATTCTCTGAGTTAAGCCTTTCCTTGAGTTATGTAGGAGCTTTTATCCTTTGTATTGGGTCAAAATGAGCTAGTTATGGCTCATGATGAGGTTCTCATCACAGCCCAACATCATGAAAATCAACCTAATTAGACATCCGTAGCGTCCCCTACAAGCAAAAGATGGATGGCTCAAATGGTGCCACGTGGCACCATCATAGCCGCCCACAGCTGTCCAAGACCCTCTACTCTACTTCAAAGGCACTCCTCCATGAGATCTAAGCCATTGGATTGCCATACAATGACCAGAAACGCACCACGTTGATAGTGCCACCACCCTTGAGGACCCAATGCACAATTGTATGTGCATAATCATCGCCATCCGATCTTGATCCGACAGCCCTAACACTTCCATATCATACCCGCATATTCTCAATGCGAGACTAGCGCACAACCTCCACCATCGGATCTACGATGGGTAGTTCAAATTCATCCCATTGGACCTCAGCATAGAGATAGCAAGTGCACGCACTCAAACGTGCGACTTCCATTCGAACCACAATGAGCTGCGAGCACAAGGGGCACCTACGGATTAAATTTCATTATTCGATCAAGAATGAACACGTGATATGGTGCCACATCACCCCAGTTCTTCGCTCGCACGATAAGCACGCAACCAATGTGCAATTTGAGTTGTGTGATCTCGATCATGCAATGATAATTGTGACACGCGGCACAAGGGATGATCAAGCGAGCGATGACACACAATCGTACACTCTCGAAGGCACGATATCACCTGTGCCTCCTCACACAACCATGGCCCTCCATTCAACATCCGACGATCCTCAATTGTCTTCACCTCACCTTCGGTGTGCTAATACATTGCCAGGGATGTCTGTTGTGTGCTGTGCACGTCACATTGAAGGCCTAGTGAACTAAATGGCTGAGAGGACCTCCCTCTCACCACTATATAAGGGCTACACCCCTTCCCTTGTCCACCATCCCTTCCTAGCTTCTTCTACCCCTCAATAGAGCTTAAGAACCCCTCTGTTTGTCCTAAGCCCCAGGATGCTCCACTAGAGAAACAAAATAATTTTTTCCTGTCTTCTCACCCCCCATTTGTGGAGCTCCCATCGGCCGTCCTCTTGCCCCCTAGAGGAAGTGAATCCCGCTGCGACATCACCATACCTCATCCCCTCTTCTTCCAGCTTCGTTCTTCTTCCTCCGCCTTCATCCTCATTCGTTTAGGCACTGTCGAAGTGAGTCATCCCCCAAACAATCGTCGAGGGTATTCTCTCTATATATCTCTTTTATTGCTTTCGTAGTGTAGATTTATCATTTCGCAATTAGTAGTTGTAGAAAACATTGTTTCATTTTAAAAATATATTTTGTCATCTCTCCTTCTCCCCTCCTCTCTCTCTTCCTCTCTCTTCTTTCTTTAATTATTTGCAAATAGATTAGTTAGTTAGATAGCTTTCAAACTAATCTTCTGCTTATATAAAATTACCAAAAAAATTACAAAAAGCAAAAAACACCAAAAAGAAATAAAATATGAACGTAGTTTTTAATCAAGCGTCACCTCCCTGTGTTCAACCCAGGACTCCCCATCTCGGTTATAAATTTTATTTGATAGCCAAAATTCTACAATTACAACGACACAGGTTTCTCTTTCCCAAAACCCCTAAACTTATTTTCTCGTATGAATTTTCAACTCATTAATCGACATTGCTAGGTCGTAGGTCCTTCAAAAACATGGCATAGGACCTTATTTGTTTTACAGCATCCAACAAAGGCAAGTTGATATGAACTTGCCGAAAGGTATCCATAATCTCATATGTCCTATCCTTAGCTCTAGATGAGCCAACAGAAGATTTCCCAGAAGCGAATAGGTGCTCTATATAGAGCACCCTTTGCTTCTGGGTGGAGGGGTCATTATGTTGGGAAAGGGGGCGGAATGACGGTATCCTTCGGGTGGGTGATTTCATGCATGGGAGGGCCGTATGGCTCTTCCTCGGTAAGGTTGGAAGTTGAGGTCAATGTAGGAGGGGGATTCTGAGGGGTAACCGTAGGAGGGCTATCAAGTTTGGCAATCTCTTTGCCACTCCTTGTACGGTCATAGCTTGAGCGTGTTCCTGAATGTGATCCCTTTACCCTTAGCGTTCTCCTCAGAAGAGCTAGGCAATTTCCTAGGATCTCATTACCTAACCGCCTTTGTAAGATGACCAATTTGGGATTGCATTTCAGTGATCATCTTATTCTAAGATTTGGATTACCACATCACCTTCATCATGGCTTTGAGTTCATCCATCTCAGAGGGCTTATTTTGAGGAAGGGTCGTATAGGATGACTGGTACATGGGTTGGGGAGGTTGGGGTCTTGCGTTCCTTGAGTTGGAAGCATCATTTTGCTTCCACAAGAAATTTAAATGATTTTGCCACCCTAAATTGTAAGTATTGGAACATGGGTTGTTCTTAGGGGGTAGGTAGAATCCCCGAGACGCATTTAAATCAACCTGCATCAACTCAGGGAATTGATTCACCAAGTGGCACTCCATAGTGACGTGTGAAGCGCTTTGGCAAATCAAGCATTCACTTGGAGCCTAGACAATAGAAGCAACTTACGAGTGCATGCTGTGGTTTGCTAAAAGCCTATCAAAATTTTTGTTCAATAATTGAATCTAATAAGCCAAATCCTAAGTAGCCCCAGCTTCACAGGCCTCCATTTTCCTCTGCAAGATCAAAGGTTTCCTTTCTTGATATGTAGAGATCATGTGAATGGAATTATCACTCAAAGTTTCAAACAAAGTCCAAGCTTCGTCCTCAGTCTTGGTCATGAAGGTTCCAGTACATACCGCATCGACGGTTTGCTTGTGCCGTTCAAATAATCCATTATAGAACCTCTCGACCAACTACCATTTTGGCACCTGATGGTGTGGGCATAATCACAGAAGATCATTAAAGCTCTCCCACATCTCATGAAATTACTCCCCATTATACTAAGTAAAACCCATGATTTCTCTCCTATAATGGTTGGTTTTACTCATAGGAAAGTATTTTTTAAGAATTCCCCCTTAAGTGTAGCTTAATCACTTACCCTCGCATCAAGGGTATGATACCAGTGCTTTCCTTTTGCCTTTAGGGAGAAGGGAAATAAAGTCCTCATCGAGGCTTCATCAATAAAGCCCTGAAGCCTCATCAAGGAATAGACATTGGTGAACTCTTTGATGTATACACATCCATTTAGGTTAAAATGTCAATTTATGCAAGCTCCTAAGCTTATAATTGCATTCCATATTATAAATATTATATATCATGCATCATTCTGCATTTAGTATAGATTGTATAAATCATAGGTGTTACGACCCGATTCCCGAATCCCTACGAGACACGAGAATCGGACCGACTCGACTAATCCCAAGACCCAGTCATCCAACGAGAAAGTAACCTAAAGAGCAGTAAAATAAACCACATTCATCATGCATATAACTAGCAGTAACAAAATACAGCAGTAAAGAAAAGAACTACTACAGTATACACCACCATAACAGTAAAGAAATAAACATGTACAAAATATGATGCATACAACAAAAGAGTACAGGGGTAACAGAAACTATTCACTACAATAGAAGGAAAAGTACAGTGGGTACTACACAAGTAGAAACTACTGGGCTCTACTAGGCCCAGCACCCTCTGCAGCCGCCGGCTCTGGTTGCTCAATACCTGGTCCTAAAAAGGTGACAAAGGTGACACGTTAGCGAAACACTAAGTAGAGTGGCAACTAAAAGCTAGGAAACAGTAAGGTGGACAGTAGCTGTTATATTTTTAATTTCTCTTTATATTTTACGTTTACTCGTTATTGAATTATCCCTCAGATTCTTCTCTTGATCTTGAATGTTCCTCGTGGGAACGATCTTGATTGCAGTCTTTTTCGAAAAGTAGAAGTAACACGTGGTGCTCTCCTGGCTGGGAGAGTCCCCCGTGGTGGTCCTACCCTCAGTCAACGAGCCCAAGGTCGCTGACAGACGTAACGGTGACTACGGCACGCGCGATAAACGCACGGGTAGCTACCCCGCACTGGCACGCGGTCAGTCGTTTCCGTTAACGAGTGCGCCCAAAGCACAGCACAGAACCAGTATAGGGAAGAGCCCTCTTAGTAACAGGGGTCCAGCCCCTCCACAGTAACCAAATAGGGGTCTTGCCCCTCCACAGTCCACGCACCCTCGCCTGACTACCCTGGTTTGCCCAGTGGGCCTAACAAGTCAGAGCAGGAGGGCTAGCAGAACCCCGGGGCCCATGGGGCAGCTAGTGCTCTCCCTACACTAGTAGCTCTCCTCGGTACGGTGCACACGAGGGCCAAAAGTCGGTACAAAGTGGCCAGACCTAATCCCGGGTCCCCGGGGCAGCTAGCTCCTCCCTGCACTAAACAGGAGGGACAGTCGCTCTCCTTGGTACTCCGTACTCAAGGGCCAGCTCACTTCCCCAATTCTATTCCATTCACTTTCCAGGAGTTCTACTCCTAATTCCCCGTAGGGTTCGTGCTCTTTCAACTCAGCCAATTTAGGTTTCATCATTTCAGCTTTATATTTATATAACCCATGTTCCTAACCGTAATTATTCATTCATAATCAGGCAACTGTTAACCAATTACAGGCAGTTATCGTTTCCTTTCTACTTTTCCAAGACTGCAATGTATATGCATTCAAGCTAGTTTTCCAGTCCTAGGATTCATGAATTACCCTAGGATCTATCATTCAATCTAGTTTTCCAGTCCTAGGATTCGTGCATTACCCTAGGATCTATCATTCAATCTAGTTTTTCAGTCTTAGGGTTCATGCAATACCCTAGACTCTATTAATTATTTCACTAGTGCATAATTTTTTATAAATAATTGAGAGGGCCACTCTACCCGCAAAATCGGGAGTACTGGGGGCGTAATCGGCAAGCCCGCGTGCCTCCACAACCCCCAGAGCCGCAACGGAACGGGGTCCTAACACAAGGATCAAGTACAAAGAGCTACTTAGAACAGTATACAATTACTGTAAACAGGTAGAGGAACTAAATCTGAGAAGAACGAGACTTGAAACGCAGAAAACGGACTCCGAACGGACCCTAAACAGGTCAAAAACGACAAGTTTACCCAAAATCAGATGTCTAGAACTTCTTCCAGACATCTTAAATGATAGCTCAGGTCATACTTTGATCTGCATGGTTCTTCAGACATCCAGAAGCCCGCTGAACCATCTGGACTTAGTTTCCAGACGTCCGACTGTCACCCCGGACATCTGGAGACCCTCTCCGTCGTCTGGTGCTGTGCCCAGACGTCCGATCTGTGTGGGATGGCATGCCCTTGCACCTTCCTGAACGGGTCTTGCACACACATGCGATCATCCACAACACGAAATGAGCAGGACTCTTTGGCGAAACGGCTGCATGGCCGTACACGCGAAAAAGGAAGGAAGGTAAAAGTATCGTACCTTTCAGACGTCTGGACCTTCCTCCAGACGTCTCCTACATCATCTGGACCTCCTCATCCTCCGCCCGCAGCGCACGGCCGTGCCGCGCCGCACCCGCCTGCTACCTGAGCTGCAGTAGCTCCTCCCCAGCACCACGCGCCTGCTGCGCAACCGCCGGCTGGCCCTGGTTGCTCCGGCGAGCTCGCAACCTCGCAATCGAGCTCTCTTTCCCTCTCGCAGCAGCCCCTCCTCCCATGCACTCACAGCAGCCGCTGCAGGTGCCCTCGCCTGCTCACGCTCTCGCTGACAGGAAGAAGAAGAAGAAGAAGGCGGTGGAGTGAGGGTGAGGGAGAGGAGAGGGGTATTTGAATGCTGCCGAGGGGAGCGAGAGAGAAAAAGCTGTCTGTAGGGAGGGAGGAAAGAGAAGGAGGGCGGCGGGTTCAGTTTGCACGCGCATGTGCGCAGACGCGAACCCGTACGTCGAAAAAATTTAATTCTTCCCAGACGTCTGGGAAGGCTTCCAGACGTCTGACCAGACGTCTGGACCACTTCCCAAACGTCTTAAACGACGTTTGATGCCCTGGTTATAACAATATAACAAACTCAAAGGAAGTTTCATCCCCGAAACTTGCGCTAACTAGGGTACGGGATAGAACGATATATGCATAACAAACTCAAAGAGGACCGAAGCCGGTCCGAAAAGACGTACCTGCGAAAAGCTCCGGGTACCGCTCCCGCATTGCCGCCTCAGGCTCCCAGGTAGCCTCCTCATACCGCTGGCTCCTCCACAAAACCTTCACCAAGGGTACTTGCTTCCGTCTCAGACTGCAGACGGCTCTGTCGAGGAACTGCACTAGCCGCTCGAGGTAGGTCAGGTCGTCGCCCACCTCGACACTCTCGTGACTCGGGATGTGACTGGGATCGGTGACGTACTTCCTGAGGTTGGACGCATGGAACACGTCGTGCATACCAAAAAGCTGGGGAGGAAGGGCAAGCCTCTAAACAACGGGACCAACCGCTCCAGGACCTCAAAGGGCCCCACGAACATCGGCGCGAGCTTCCCTCTCACCCCAAACCGCTGCAAGCCCTTCATGGGTGAAACACGAAGAAAGACGTGGTCCCTAACCTCAAACTGCACCTCTCTGCATTTCCGATCTGCATAGCTCTTCTGCCTGCTCCTGACAGTGCGGAGTCGCCTGTGAATCTGCTCGACTACCTCCTGACTCTGCTAGATCAGCCTGGGGCCAACCTCCCACTTGGTCCCCACCTCAACCCAACTCAAGGGTGCCGTACATCTCTGTCCGTACAGAGCCTCATACGGTGCCATGCCGATGCTCGAATGATAACTGTTATTATATGCAAACTCCGCAGGGGCAAGTGCTCCTCCCAAGAGCCCCTCCAGTCCATTGCACAAGCACGCAAAAGGTCCTTAAGTGTCTGTATCGAGTGCTCAAACTGTCCTTCCATCTGGGGGTGGTACGCTGTACTAAACCTCAACCGCGTCCCCAGGGCCTGTTGAAACTCAGCCCAAAACTGGGACGTAAAGCGGGTATCCCGATCGGATACGATCTCCCGCGGAACTCCGTGTAGACGTACCACGTCGCAGATATACCTCTCTGCCAACTGTGCTGGTCCCAAGGTGACTCAGATCGGCAAGAAACGCGTCATCTTAGTCAATCTGTCAACGCTTACCCAGACTGTATCGTGTCCTCGCTGGGTAACAGGTAAGCCCACCACCAAGTCCATGGTGATGCTCTCCCACTTCCACTATGGCACTAGAAGTGGCTATAGCGGCCCTGCAGGCCTCTGATGCTCAGCTATTACTTGCTGGCACACTAAACACTGCGGCACGAATTCACCCACATCCCGCTTCATCCCCCTCCACCAAAAGTTGTGTCTCAAGTCATGGTACATCTTCATGTTTCCGGGATGTATGGTGAATATGGAATCGTGTGCCTCAGTCAGGAGCTCTCTCAATAGCTCCTCGTCTCTGGGAATGCACAACCGTCCCCTCATGCGCAGCACCTGGTATGTAAAAGAGAAGTCCCCTGGGTCTCCTGACAGTACTCTGTCACGTAAGGACTGCAGGTATGGGTCGATCATCTGTCCTGTGATGATGCGATCTATTAGCTCTGGCCTCGTCTGTCATGTCACAATCACTGCCCCACAATGCCCCCGTAACTCTAGGGGTCGCCAACTGCCCATCTCCTCCAAGAGGCTCCAACTCTGCACCTGTAAACTGAACAAGTGTGCAGGCGCCTTCCGACTCAAGGCATCAACCACCACGTTGGCCTTTCTAGGGTGGTAGGAAATGCTGCAGTCATAGTCCTTCAGGAGCTCCAACCAACGTCTCTGTCTCATGTTCAGCTCCTTCTGATCAAACAGGTATCTGAGGCTCATGTGATCTGTGAAAATCTCGAAGGTCTCACCGTACAAGTAGTGTCTCCAGGTCTTCAACGCGAAGACGACAGCTGCCAGCTCCAGGTCGTGGGTAGGGTAGCTATGCTCATGGGACTTTAGTTGCCGCGAAGAGTAGGTGACAACGTGACCCCTCTGCATGAGCACACCCCCTAACCCCTGCAAAGAGGCGTTTGTGTACACAATGAACCCGCCATTACTGTCTGGGATGGTAAGCACGGGAACCGAAGTCAGCCTCTCCTTCAGCTCCTAAAAACACACCTCACAGGCGTCTGTCCAAGTGAAGGGCACGTCCTTCCGGGTCAACTGTGTCATAGGACGTGCAATCTGTGAAAAGCCCCTGATAAACCGCCTGTAGAAGCCTGCCAGTCCCAAGAAACTGCGAATCTCAATAACCGTGCGCAGTCTCTCCCACCTGAGTACTGCCTCGACCTTGGCTAGGTCCACAGCCAAGCCATCCCCAGAGATCACATGACCTAAGAAGGTCACCTCCCTCAACCAGAACTTGCACTTGTTGTATTTGGCGTACAGCCTACGTCGTCTCAGTGTGTCCAGAATCATCCGCAAGTGCTGTCCGTGCTACATCTAATCTCGAGAATAGATGAGCACATCATCAATGAATACCACCACAAACTGGTCCAAGTACGGTCTAAACGCCCGATTCATCAAGTCCATGAAGGCAGTAGGGGCATTGGTCAACCCAAACGGCATGACCAGAAACTCGTAGTGTTCGTACTGAGTGCGGAAAGCTGTCTTGGAGACGTCTGCCTCTTTGATCTTCAACTGGTGATATCCAGACCTCAAGTCAATCTTGGAGAATACCGTGGCAACTCGCAACTAGTCAAACAAGTCATCGATCCTCGGCAGCGGATATCTATTCTTGATGGTGACCCTATTCAGCTGTCGGTATTCCACATAAAAGCATAGGGTATCATCCTTCTTCTTTACAAACAGTACTGGGGCTCCCCAGGGAGACACGCTGGGCCTCACAAAGCCCTTCTCCAAAAGATCCTGCAACTGAGACTTGAGCTCTCGCAGCTCAAGTGGTGCCATCCTGTACGGTGCTGTGGAGATGGGGCTGGTCCCTAGTACTAGTGAGATCTCAAACTCGATCTCACGCTCGGGCGGTAGTCCTGGCAACTTGTCTGGGAACACGTCGGGGTACTCTCTGACCACCGGGATACTCTGGAAGTCTGCCACAGGGCTGGGCTCTACCACCACACAAGTTAGGAAGCCCTCACACCCTTGGCTCAAAAGTCTCGCCGCTTGAAGTACAAAAATGCACCAGAAACCTCCGTCCACTGGCTGCCCGTGGAACTCGAAAGAAGGAAACTCCGGTATGGATAAGACGATCTTTCTCTCAAAACAGTCTACCAAGGCGTGGTATGCGGACAGCCAGTCCATCCCTAAAATTACGCCAAAGCCCTCCATCTGTATCATAATCAGGTCAGCGAGAAGGCTGTGTCCCCCAACACTGACCTCGCAACCCGTGTATACCTCCTCAGCTACAAATAGCTGACCACTCGGACCTCTAATCACGAACGGATCCTCTAGCAGCACACAATCCTACCCCAGACTAATCGCGAAACTGGCGGCGATAAACGAGTGCGTGGCACCGGAATCGAAAAGCATGTAAACGAGTCTGCCGAAAACTGAAACCATACCTGCCACCACTGATCCCGAAGCCCTGGCATCCCTGTGTGTCAGGGCGTTAATACGCCCCTCAGCCCTAGGTGCGGATGAAGCAGCCACACTCTGCGGCGGATGGGTAGCTACTGGCCTGTACCCTCCCCGTGGCTGCTGTCCTCCTCCTCGCGCCTGGAAACCGCGGCCTCCTGCTCACCCTCTAGTGCTCGGCACGGGAAGCATCTGCTGACCTCCTGCCCTAGACGGGCAATCCCTCCTGATGTGGCCCGGTTGGCCACACTGGTAGCAGAGGGGAACCCGACTACCGCCCTCAGTGGGTCCCTGCTGTCGGCTGGGCGGGGGTCCGGTGCTAGTAACTGGCCCCTGTCGAGGGCCCCCAAAGGCCACTGATGGCCCTGCAAAACGTGACAACTCTCCCGCGGGCGCCACGTGTCTCCTCTCTCGCCAGCCCTGTGAGAAGTCTGGCTGATAGGGCCTCTTCCGCCCGCTGTCAGTATCTTGCGCGAACGGGTTGGTCTCTTCGTATGTCATAGCTGCCTCCACCACCCTCGAGAATGTAGGCAGCTTCATGGGTTTGACATACCCCCGAATCGTAGGCCAGAGCCCCTCAGTGAACCTCCAAAGGCACTCCTCCTCAGTGGCTACTACTGTCGTTGTGAAGCGGGATAGCTCCAGAAAACGCGTGCGGTACGCGCTCACGGTCATCGTCCCCTGGCGAAGAGTGCGGAACTCCCGCCTCCTCTGGTCCTGCCACGTCTGGGGAAAGTACTGCTCGCAGAAGAGGGTGATGAACCGGTCCCAGGTTGGCTCGTCCCTCTCCCGTCCCCTGACTGCCCTCCACCACCTGTGTGCCGCGCTCTCCAGCTGGTACGTGGCAAAGGACACGCGGCACTCCACCGGGGGGCGAAGGGTGTCAAAAACCTTCTCAATCTGCTCGAGCCAGTCCTCCGCCTCGATCGGGTCCTCATTCCCCTTAAAGGAGGGGGGCTTCAGCTTCCGGAACTGCCCGAAAAGCTCGAAGTGGTGCTGCAGTGGAGATGATGGTGCACCTCCAGGTAAAGGAGCCTCATGCACAAAAGTGTCGGAGGAAGGTGGGGGCGGTGGCGGCCCACCCCCTCCCCCACGTCCAGCGCCATGTCCGTCGCGTGGTCTCACAAAGGACTCCCCCTCCGCAGCCCCAGGGAGAGGCGCTCGAGGTGGCGGGTGGAGCTCCTCTCGCACTATGTCCCGTATCAGCTGGACTAGGTCCTGGGCCTGGATGCCCGGGAGCAGTGGCTGGTCTACTGAAACGTCGACCTCAACACGCCTACCCCTCTGACCTCATCCTTGGCCGCGCCCGCGGCCTGCCTCGCTTGTCCCGTGACAAGGCATCTCCTGCAAGGAGACGCGAAAACAAAATGGAAACACGTCAATATGGAACGATATCTAACGAAGAAGTCTAAGAGCTTATGTCAAAAGAAATGTTGTGGTGGCTACTCTAGTTACAGACACGTGAATTGGTTATTTTCCAGTCAGTTGGTTCACTTCTCGGGACGACCTTGCTCTGATACCATCTTGTTACGACCCGATTCCCGAATCCCTACGAGACACGAGAATCAGACCGACTCGACTAATCCCAAGACCCAGTCGTCCAACGGGAAAGTAACCAAAAGAGCAGTAAAATAAACCACATTCACCATGCATATAACAAGCAGTAACAAAATATAACGGTAAAGAAAAGAACTACTACAATATACACTACCACAATAGTAAAGAAATAAACATGTACAAAATATGATGCTTACAACAAAAGAGTACAGGGGTAACAGAAACTACTCACTACAACAGAAGGAAAAGTATAGTGGGTACTACACAAGTAAAAACTACTAGGCTCTACTAGGCCCAGCACCGTCTGCAGTCGCCGGCTCGGGCTGCTCAACACCTGGTCCTGAAAAGGTGACAAAGGTGACACGACAGCGAAACGCTGAGTAGAGTGGAAACTAAAAGCTAAGAAACAGTAAGGTGGAAAGTAGCTGTTAGATTTTTAATTTCTTTCTTTATATTTTACGTTTACTCGTTATTGAATTATCCCTCAGATTCTTCTCTTGATCTTGAATGTTCCTCGTGGGAACGATCTTGATTGCAGTCTTTTCTGAAAAGTAGAAGTAACACGTGGTGCTCTCCTGGCCGGGAGAGTCCCCCATGGTGGTCCTACCCTCAGTCAACCACCCCAAGGTCGCTGACAGATGTAACGGTGACTACGGCACGTGCGATAAACGGCACGGGTAGCTACCACGCATTGGCACACAGTTAGTCGTTTTCGTTAACGGGTGTGCCCAAAGCACAGCACAGAACCAGTATAGGGCAGAGCCCTCTCAGTAACAGGGGTCCAGCCCCTCCACAGTAACCAAACAGGGGTCTTGCCCCTTGTTTATCGCACTTGATCGGGTTTTAAAAGATAATACGTTGTAATATAGCCGACAAAGCGTTCAAACAAATAGAGAATTTTATTACTCGAAAAACTAGAGTATTCGAGGTCGAACACAGGGAGCAATCTCAGTACTTTTAAAACTAAGGAATACAACTTTTAAATGAAGAACAATTGATTCAAAGAGAAAGAGTTAAAAAAAAAATAGTTGCTGAGAGAGAACAGAATTGGACGTCTGATTTCTTTATCAGACGTCTTAAATGTAGTGTAGTCTTCCTGTTTGGCCTTCTTTCTTGGTCTTTGCTTTCTCTGCAGTCTTCCTCCTTCCTTCTCTCTTTTGCCTTCTTCTTCTTCTTCGTAGGTTCTTCTTCTTCTTTTCTTCTGATCTACAGGGCTTCTTCTTCCTTGAACCTCTTTCTCTTCTTCTCTCTTTCCTGCGAAGGCTTCTTCTTCCTGCCTTTGCTTCTTTTCTCCTCTGTCCTCTTCTTCTTTTTGTCTGCAGTCCCTCTTTTCTTCCTTCTCTTCTCTGCGCAGCCTCTTCTTCTGCTTCTTCTCTTCTTTTTCTCCTTGCGGCTAAGTCGCTTTTCTTCAACGTTCAGCCTGCCTGCACAGAGCAAAACCTACCCTGCCCCTCTACCCGAACGTCTCTCTCTCTCTGCAATTCACTCAAAGGACGCTCTCCCAGAGCCACAGGTAATCGGGTCGGATTTCGCACCCGGGACCAAGTGCACCGGCAGGTGGGTGATGCGTGAGGAGTGCTCAAGTTGGGTTGGGTCGGACCCCACCAGATCCGCGAGGTGAAACCGTGGACGAGGCGAGCGTGGGATAAGGTAAGGGACCTCACCCCTGTGCGTTCGGAGGCGAATAGCAGATAACACAAAAATAATTTAAAGCATACCTGTGCTTCGCATTTCGCCGATGTGGGACTATCAAGCCTGCCCCAATCTCACGCGCGCCCGCAGAAGATTCTTTGTGCAATTGCCAAGGCTGCGGGCTTCGCAGCGCTACTTGCTGGACCAGATGGCTCCACACTGCTCGCACGAGTCCGCTGCACCTGAAGCCTGGAGCTGCTGATGCCTGGAGCTGCTGCGAAGCTGCTTCAACCGTCAATGGCGGCAAGAGCTGAAATACTGTCCAACACAGAACAAGCCTCTTCGCTTAATCAAACCAGCTGGGGACCTTCGCTGTGACACGGTGAAGGTGGTGCACGGTGTTGCAAGTCATGGGACGGCCTAGGCGTGCATGCCTAGGTTGACCTGTGACCGGAGGTGTGGGTGAGTTCGGGGGGCTATTGTGGAGGTGTGGAGTGGCAATGGAGGGGCGGAGATTGTTCCTTGTGGTGGGGCGGAGCTTATGAGATGGTTGGCGAGCCGTGTGGAGGGGCGGAATGGTGGGGGCGGCTCGCCGGAGGTCGGTCGGTGATGTGGAACATGAGGATGGTCAGGCAATGTCGGGGGGCAATTAAATGAAATAAAAGAGGGAAAAGAGAGAGGGGAAGATGGAGAAGGCATCTGGAGTGTTCTGGAAGGGAGGGAGGCAGGGGAGTAGACGGCGCGTAGCTACCGTCGTCGGAGAAGAAGAACCCTGAGGGAGGGAGCGGCGACGAGGATGAGGTCAGGAGAACGCACGCCTGGTACTGCGCAACGCGAGAGAAAGAGGCGGAGTTGACTCTTCTGCTGGTATGGCAGCAAAGCGACGAGAAGGAGGGGAGGAGGTCGCCGGAGCTTGAGGGTTTCTTGGCCAGAGATGGAAGAGAGGAAAATTTGGGGGAATCTCCGCCAAAACAAGTCTGAAGATCTGCGGCCGGGTCTGGGGATCCTTTTATAGGTGTGGGCCGAACTTTCTAGTGCGTGGAGGGCACGCAATCACCTCTGCCGACTTGCCGGAGAAGGAAATAGGGTGGATACCCAAATCCCTCGTGCGTTCGCACGAGAGATTGGGTTCACACCAAAGATCGTGATTGGCTTTAGATGGAAGGGAATTCGTCAGAGAATCTCCCTTCCATTTCTGGGGGGGAATCTCTGAGGAATCAGAGAGTAATCCCTCTCAAAACCTCGCTGGAGGTCGACTCTACCCTAACAATGGCGGCAGGACCTGATTGCAAAGGTGGCAAGGAAATTAGGGGGCTCTCTGCAATGATTTTCAAAAGATAGGGGCCAAATTGTGATTTGGGTGTACTAAATTTCAAAGTAGGTCAAGATGACCTCCCCTTAGGTCCAAATTTTGCTACAAACCTAATTTGAACCTAAGGAATCCAATGGTGAAGTTGGATTTTAGGTTGGACCTCGTTTGACTGGACATTTTGCGTAAAAACCTAAATTAGGTCAATTAATGAGCTAAGACCCTATTCTAGGTCAGACTAGGTTCCAAAGGCCAAATTAAGTATTCTAAACCCTAGAGGATATTTTTCCATGATTTTTAGAGGGTTTACTTGATTTTTATTCTGACCAGAACCTTGTTAATTTAAGCAGGTCTGTTTTAGGGTTACCAAATGTCATTTAATTCCTAAATTGCACATGAACCCATTTCTAATTGACTCAACCCACTTTTTATCTTATTTATACCATTTGACCTATATTTTGCCTCTGAGAAATCCCATTTATGCACTGCAATGGTAAAATTACAGTTTTAACCTTTAATTCATGTTTTCTTCTCAGAGCACTTACTCCTTCATTTAGGCCTTCTTCTAGGTTATGTAGGAGTTTTTATCTTCTTTATTGGGTCAAAATGAGCTATTTATGGCTCATGATGAGGCTCTCATCACCCCTCCACAATCCGCGCACCCTCGCCTGACTACCCTGGTTTGCCTAGTGGGCCTAACAAGTCGGTGTAGGAGGGCTAGTAGAACCCCGGGGCCCGTGGGGTAGCTAGTGCTCTCCCTACACTAGTAGCTCTCCTCGGTACGGTGTACACGAGGGCCAAAAGTCAGTACAAAGTGGCCAGACCTAACCCCGGGTCCCTGGGGCGGCTAGCTCCGCTCTGTACTAAACAGGAGGGGATAGTCGCTCTCTTTGGCACTCCGTACTCAAGGGCCAGCTCACTTCCCCAATTCTATTCCATTCACTTTCCAGGAGTTCTACTCCTAATTCCCCGTAGGGTTCGTGCTCTTTCAACTCAGCCAATTTAGGTTTCATCATTTCAGCTTTATATTTACATAGCCCATGTTCCTAACCGTAATTATTCATTCATAATCAGGCAACTGTTAACCAATTACAGGCAGTTATCGTTTCCTTTATACTTTTCCAAGACTGCAATGTATATGCATTCAAGCTAGTTTTCCAGTCCTACGATTCATGCATTACCCTAGGATCTATCATTCAATCTAGTTTTCCAGTCCTAGGATTCGTGCATTACCCTAGGATCTATCATTCAATCTAGTTTTTCAGTCCTAGGGTTCATGCAATACCCTAGACTCTATTAATTATTTCACAAGTGCATAATTTTTGATAAATAATTGAGAGGGCCACTCTACTCGCAAAATCAAGAGTACTGAGGGCGTAATCGGCAAGCCCGCGCGCCTCCGCAACCCCCAGAGCCGCAACGGAATGAGATCCTAACACAAGGATCAAGTACAAGGAGCTATTCAGAATAGTATAAAATTACTGTAAACAGGTAGAGGAACTAAATCTGAGAAGAACGAGACTTGAAAAGCGGAAAACGGACTTCGAATGGACCCTAAACGGGTCAAAAATGACAAGTCTACCCAAAATCAGACGTCTGGAACTTCTTCCAGATGTCTAGAACTTCTTCCAGATGCCTTAAATGATAGCTCAGGTCATACCTTGATCTACGCGATTCTTCAGATGTCCAGAAGCCCGCTGAACCGTCTGGACTTAGTTTCCAAACGTCCGACTGTCACCCTGGACGTCTAGAGACCCTTTCTGTCGTCTGGTGCTGTGCCTAGACGTCCGATTTATGTGGGATGGCGTGCCCTTGCGCCTTCCCGAACGGGTCCTGCACACACACGCGATCGTCCACAACACGAAATGAGCAGGACTCTTTGGCAGAACGGTTGCATGGTCGTACACGCGAAAAAGGAAGGAAGGTAAAAATATCGTACCTTTTAGACGTCTGGACCTTCCTCCAGACGTCTCCTACGTCGTCTGGACGTATGCCCAGACATCTAATTCTGGGAAATTTTCCCAGAATCAGGACCTCCTCACCCTCCGCCCGCAGCGCACGGCCGTGCCGCGCCGTGCCCGCCTGCTGCCTGAGCTGCAGCAGCTCCTCCCCAGCACCACGCGCCTGCTGCGCAACCGCCGGCCGGCCCTGGTTGCTCTGGCGAGCTCGCAACCTCGCGATCGAGCTTTCTTTCCCTCTCGCAGCAGCCCCTCCTCCCACGCACTCACAGCAGCCACTGTGGCTGCCCTCGCCCGCTCACGCTCTCACTGATAGGAAGAAGAAGAAGAAGGCGGTGGAGTGAAGGTGAGGGAGAGGAGAGGGGTATTTGAATGCTGTTGAGGGGAGAGAGAGAGAGAAAAAGCTATCTGCAGGGAGGGAGGAAAGAGAAGAAGGAGGGCGGCGGGTTCAGTCTGCGCGTGCATGCGCGCAGACGCGAATCCGTATGCCGAAAAAATTTAATTCCAGACGTCTGGACCACTTCCCAGACGTCTTAAACGACGTTTGATGCCCTGGTTAAAACAATAGGTTAGTTTGCTCCTTTTGTGGCTTAGGAGAAGGAGATTTATTTGGAGTCCCAAATTGATGATCCGACCATACGGATCTGATCAGGACAATGATCGGAGTCCAACACCTCTGAAATCACCTTAATCAGGGTCCTATAGCACCTTATGCAATCCGAGGAAGATACAAGGCCAAGGGACAAGGTAGTGCCAACCCGAACCTCAAATGCCAAATCCAATCACACAAACGGATTTGGATCAACGATCGTAGCCCAACGATGCATGCATCAATCCAATCCGACATCCCTAGTGCCACCTACAAAGCAAAGAAGATGGACGGCCACGATAGTGCCACGTGGCACCATCACAACCGCCCAAATCCACTCAGGCCCCTCCGCTCAACTTCATCGAGCAATCCTAGCCGTTGGATCTTAATCCAATGATTGAGATTCACCCGTGTGTGTCGCTTAGCCTCAAAGGAGAAGGTGCAGAACAGTTGAGAACATGTGCACACGATTCTCTCCACGCAACAATCCGCGAACTTGGCACAGTGGTCAAAGATGCCAATCGCAAACTAGAGGCACGAGTTCGAGACACTCTGCGCATCCAATTCTCAGCGGGGGAGCACGCGATTGAAATAGGAGCGTCTGATGGCAATCAAGTAGTCGAGGCAGTCACACGTGGCAACGCAGATGTGCCCGGGAGGGAACGCGCAATTGAATGCTCCATCTGATGCACACTTGAGGCTCGATCTAAGTGCACGGTGTCTGCAAGATCTTGACCGTTCATTAACGATCGGACGGTGAGCATGCGATGGCAGTTGCAAGAATGCACGAGCGTTGCACGCACGTGAGCGAGCGTGAGCTAGGATCTATGACATTTTAGGCGGAGCTACAGTGACGATTTTAAATGTTGCTGCTGACTTATGATCTTATTTTGCCTCCTCTCCTCCACTATAAAAGGACCACCACCCCTCCCATTCTTCTTGATCTCTTCCTCTCCTTCCCTCACCTCCTCCAAAGCTCTAAGGAGCTGGTCCCAAGCGTGGGATGCTCCTTAGAGTAGAAAAGTAAAATATTTTTGCCGCTTCTCACCCCCCTTCATGGGGCATCCCATGGCCATCCTCTCACCTCGATCTGGAAGTAGATCCTCACTGCGACACCATCCTGTCCCATCCTCCTTCCTCTGACTCCATCCTTCTTCATCCAGCATCTCACCATCTTCATCCAGGCACCATCAAAGCGAGTCATCCTCCAAGCAGCCATCGAGGGGGATTTTCTTAACTCATTCTATCTTTTAGCGCTTTCTAGTGTAGTCTTATATTTTCCAGATTAGTTGTAATAGACTCTGGTTAGATATATAGTGATATCCTCTCTCTCCCTCTCTCCCTCTCCTCTTATTTTGCAAATAGATTAGCTAGATAAAGATTTTCTCAATCTGATCTCTTGCCTTGTAAAAATACCAAAAAAATCACAAAGGATAAAAATACCAAAAATAAATAAAATCATAGCATAGATTTCTATAAATCAAACGTTTACCTCCCATATTCAACCCGGGACTCACTTTGAGTTTTAGTTATAAATTTATCTGGTAACGGATTTCTACACACTACGACAACGAGTTTTTAACTCAAGCTTTTACGTACAAACTCTCGTTAATCACTCTTTAAGATGCCTGTAGGGGTCCTCCCTAGCAATACCATAAAACAAGGGTAACAATGATATCATATTGCTTTTGATCTCATATGGATGCTCCACTCGAGGCCTTCTGATGGGTAGGGCTTGGTGAGTTGTGGGTAAGAAATAGTCCCTAAGGGGTCTTTGATTTTCCACAACCCTATTTTCTCCTTGTCTCTCTTATCTCTCCACCATCTTTCTTCTCTCTTTGTTAGCTCTCCTAAGGAGTCTCTCAGGTTTTGGTTTGAAGACAAGCCTTCTCTTAAATGAGCACCTACCAAGCATACACCAATGAGTCAGAGTAAGCACAAGGCAAGGGGAATTTCCTTTTTCTTAGAGTGACAGACCTCCAACCTACCCTCAGAGTTGTCAAATGAGGTCAAGTTCACGCTCGTCCTTTCCCACTATAATGGTATAAGAGGGTCAAAATGACTTGAGATCCCTAACAAGCTCTTTGGAAGAAGAATGTAAGTCAGTTTAAGTTATAACTTAGTGGCCAAACAAGTTATACAATCAATTACGTATCCTAAGTCAACCTTCAATATGTGCCTAAGAGACCTACTCGTAAAGGTGATTCAGATGCAACCAAGTTTTGGCCTAAATCTAATGCCCCTTTGTGGAGCAAAAAGAAGAGACAAAAGGGGTCTTTAGTGGCCTTATGTGAGTGCTCTAGTGCAGAGTGCAAATCACACCGAAAAATGCAATTTTTGACTATTTAAACTTCACACAACTCCTTTTCAAATCAAATATTTTTCAAAATTTTAAGTTCAATAGATATAGCAATCCCAATTTCATTTCTCAATGAGTCATCACTTGATTACATTTTCAAGCAATTAATGGTCTTGGAATTAGTACAATGCACATGCATGTAACAGGAGCTCGTGAAAGTAATAGAGAACATACCTCTATCCAGCTCTCTCCATGCAATAACGAGATAATACAAAAACTAAATCTAGAGGCAATTGATCCTAAGATGTGCACTCCTAAATCATGCTACTTCTGAACAAATAGATAACATGCATCTCTCTTTCTCTCTCTCTTTTAACTAAGTCAACAATCAAAAATCATACAAACCTCTAACTATCCTAATCTAGTATCAATCACCATCCATGAAATAAATAATCCTAATCAACTAAAAAAATGTGAATAGGCTCCCAAAATTGATCCTAGAATAAAGAGCTCACCAAAAAAATTGAGGAACAAATCCCAAAGACCAACCCCAACTGCAAAAGCGAGGAAATAGAAAAATATAAAAGACTAAATAACCTAGAGTTTCTAATCTAACTTTCTATGCTAAAAAAGTAAAATAAAATAAAATAATAATGGGATATCCGGCTATTAGGCTACACATGCTCACAAGTGTTCTCCTCCTTAGAATGGGATTAAGGCCTACTAAGATGAGGCTGATGTAGTGCTCCCTTTTCCATGTGATATACCCGACATAGAAATCAAAATGATATATTAGTGAATATATAGCCTCAAAAGAAATAAATATGAACAAATAAAAATTTTGTAAGTTACTAAATTTGTCATCTCCTTGACAACAATGTCATTTAATGAAGAAATTTTTACTTAATTAAGTTAAAAAAATAACATTGTTTCATTATATTTTACGTGTTAGAACCTGTCAATCAAAAATAAATTTAATCTTAATCAGATCATCTCCGCAGGGAGAACAAGCCTGACAAAACGCACGAATATTTTCATATCTCGCACTAACGGTATGGAGAAAGATAGCGGATCAGCCATGAGATAAAAAGAGAGCAACGTGAAAAAGAAATGAAAGAGAGGACGTGTGAGCAAATGCATCAATGTATCTATGTATATTAAAACAAAATCTGCAATTGACCCCTCAACCGTCTCATTTCAACTAATACCCTTTTCACTGTTGCGAAACAGAGGATGCTATGGCGAAGGTTGGACGCGCAAGGAAGGACACTGACGGTGGCGAGGTTGTCGATGGTGATGCTATGGAACGAGGGCTTTGTGTTGGTGGTGGCGGTGCGACGAGAGGTGGTCAGAGACAGTGCGTAGAGGAGCAGCCGCCGGTGGGGTGGCTGAGAGGACGGAGGAGACACTGGCGAGCAATGTGGACGACAAGGGCTCGTCGGCGACCTTGCGACCGTCGTGCTAGTGATGACAGCAAGGATGGAGGCGGCTGGAGCATGGTTCGGTGGAGCGGCGGTAGTGCTTGTTGTTGGGTTCTCACGGAGAGAACAAGCGTGGAAGGAGAGCAAAGAAGAAAAAGAAGAAGAAAGAGGAGAAGGAAAATGGAGAAGGGTGATCGGAGAGGGCGGTGGTGTACGATGGTGATGTGGACGGCGCGAGAGAATAGAGTTGATGATGATAGTGAACAAGGGTAGTGTTGGGTTGATGATGATGGTGGTGGTGATGGGGTTCTGTGGGTGGTGATGGTGGTTGTGATGGGTTACACGAAGGGAACAACAGAGGAAGAAGACGAAGGTGAAGATTAAGGAGATGGGTCGACGACGAGGGCAAGAAGCTCGCAGTAGAGGGCGTGGTGCGAGGCCACGTGCTATCACCCCGTGGCCGAGGGAGGATAGGCTCGCAACGCCAATCGCGGTGGTGGAGAGCGCAGAGGCCACAGTGCATGCCCCAGTCACAGTGCATGTTTCTTGCACCGAGACGGTAGTGGATGTTGAAAAGTGCTCCTTGACGAGAATGATGGTGCCCCTTTTACCTCGATCAAGGGCTTCCCGATCCACAAATCACGGGGATCAGTTATTATTCTTGGCACCCGTTTGAATGGGTTGCCAAAGATCCAACCGACCAAAATTGGGAGCTTTGCATGGCTAGAGCGCGGGTCTCGCGCAAACAGGTTGCACGGAACGAATTTGCAAGCACCCCTTTTGAGTGGTGCATTTGCATGGGATCCTTCCCGATGCCACAAATAACTCCTGCATCCAAGGGAAATTCTTTCCACCTGCATATCAGTGTTAAATCATATAAAAATGTCTAATTAAGCATAGAAATGTATTCTAATTCTGTATGTAAGTTAAATTAATTATTATCCAAAACTTAGGTAGATAGGGACTCAAGAATAATAATATGATAGTACTTAGGCTTATAATTAATCCACTAACGTAGAGCTATCAGCCATCAGAAACCATTGTTGTGACACGACTCTGTCGATCACCCTTCTACTCCTAGAAATTTCCCACCCACTTATTAAAGCGGTTAGCACTGCAAGTTGTGATCGCAGGTGCTTTAGCAATCACCCTCCTACTTTCTAAGGAATGATACTAGTCTTCCCCGTAGTTATCCACCAAATGGTCACGAGAACGGAAGGAGTCATCTTGTTCTGCAAACCTTGTGACCCAGTCCCATAATTCTACCATATCCCCAAGCGGGAAATCGTCATTGCCATATCAGAACCTTTGAGTCAAGAGGCTTGATTTGAAGTACTAGATGGCGATAGTGTCGTAAGATCTCTTGCACTTGAAGTACTAGGCCTTAAATCTATTGAGATAAGAGCGGAAGGATTCATTCCTTCACTGTTGAATCTCCAACAGTCTCTCCAAGTTGTCTCTAACCCTTTGTTGGCCAGCAAAATGCTAACAAAACTTGTTAGCCAGCTCTTAAAAGCAGCTGATCTGTCTAGCAGGCAGCTCATTAAACTATTCATGAGCCATGTCGAAAAGGTAAGACAGGAATACTCGGCAGAGTACTTCATCCGGGCACCCGTGGACCAACATCATCCGACAGTAACTTCCTACAAAGATGTTAGGGTCAGAAGTGCCATCATACTGGGCTAACTTGGGATGCTTGCACTTCTCAGGGAAAGGAGCAGTCATCACCTCCTCTGTACAAGGGTATATGGTAACATATACTGATAAACACCAGTTTATCATAATTCTTAACCTAAAAATCACATCTAGTTCCTAGATTTCCCACATTACATCATGGTATTGGGTTTCATTTAGGCATTTCATAATTTAGGCATGCATTGCATTATTTTTCTTCTTATTTTTGTTTTAATACACTCCATTTCATCATCAGGAATGATTTCATTGTGAAGACCACTAAATCCTAGCAATGTGAAAGGCAGAAACCAAGAAGAAGGAGGTAGAGCTTCATCCCAATTGGATTCCAGCTCATCTCAGCTAGATCCAATCCATTCTCAGCTACATCAAGCTCAGGGCAACTCATTTCCAGCTCATGAAGCTCAAGTTAGCTCAAGTCAGTTGAGCTCGTCTTCCACTCCTAAGCTAGCTAGGAAGACTTCAAGAAGCTCATCTTCAGCTCCCCTCAACTTCAGGATGATTATCATAGCTCCAGCAAACTCCATTCAACTCCTCTGACTACTAAGTAGCTCAAGCTAGCCAAGCTAGCTTAGCTCATCCCTACTAGCTCCACCTCTACTCCTCCACTTCTCCACCTCCATGGTCATCCACCCTACCTATAAAACACCTCAAAACCACCACCACTTCCTCCTTGTTTTGGCGCCAAACACACATAATCACCACCCTCTAAAGGCACCCTTTCATTTGGTGCCAACTTATGCCTAAAACATCCACCATTCATCCACCGATACAGCCATCCCAACCCTCCATTTTTTCCCTCCAAAACCTACCTTTCTAGAAACCCCTTTGTTGGTGCCAAAATAAGGGCACCCTTCCACCACAGACTACACCAATGGTTGGCTTCTGATCGCACGTGTTTCATGTATTAGAAATCAGGGTTACGAGTAACCCGTCATCGTAGTTGCAAAACTCGTGATCAAATAAAATTAATACCGAAACTCCAAGGAAGTCCCAGGTCGAACACAGGGAGGCGACATTTACTTTAATTGAAAATCGCACTTCGATTTGCTTGTTTTTGGTATTTTAAGGTTTTGTTATTTTTTGTATTTTTAAAAGAAGAAGACAAGAAGAATGAATCACAAGAGATATGGAACAAATCTGATATATATATCACTCCAATGTCAATTACAATAAACTATGAAAGCATAAAAAGAGAAGGGGGTGAGAAGAAATCTCCTGAATCGGCTATTCAGCGAGACGACAACGCCTGGTGGAAGCTCGGACGAAGGAGGTGAGGAGCGAGTCGACGAAGGTGAGATGCAGGAGGACATTGGGTAGAGGAAAGCTTCGGCGTGGCTTCAGAATGGAGGTGAAAAGGCAGAGATGATCTGCTATCGGAATGGAGGTGGGAGGACGGCTCCAAGGAGACCAATGAATGGGGATGGGAAGTTGGATGAATATTTGGTGAGGCAGAGGTTCGCTACACTAATAGGAGCCTTGGGAGCTTGAGAGGAAGCTCTAATGGAGCGTTGGTAGGCTTGCTAGAGCTTAGGAGTAGGTGGGAGTAGAGTAAGCAGAGATAGCTTGGAAGGGAGGGGTGTAGGTCCCTTTATACTGAAGGAGAAGAGGCAAAAATAGGTATGAGACCATTGGTGACCTCCAGGCCATCACCGGAAGTGTCACTGTAGGCAGCTCATGCCCGCTCACGTCCGCTCACGCCCACAGCTGCTTTGCTGGCGCACGAAGAATTAGTGACGGCTGTAAGCATCGCTGTAGGTCTAGCTCATGTGTCACTGTAGGCTGGCGCCAACCGAGCACGCACCTGCCCTTTGCTCCGCTGGCACTATGCTATGTGCTTTCTTTGTCGCACACGTGACGCTTATGAGCTGGCGCTGCGCCGTTCACATGCATGCCTCCATGCACGCACGCGTGCACACCTGCGTTGCCGAGCGCATGCGTGCGCATGGGCAGCCTGGGCTGCGCCACGTGGCGCAATCTGGGTCGTCCATCTTCTTTTCGTTGTAGGGGCAGCTACATAGGTCGGATTGAGTTGATTTAAGCGTCATTGGGCTGCAATCGTCGACCTGAATTCATCTGCACGATCGGATTTGTCATTTGAAGCTCTGAATTATGTCACCTAGTCCCTTGGCCGTTGATCTTCCTCAGATTGCATATGGTGCTACGAGACTCTGATCGAGGTGATTTCGGAGGCGTTGGACTCCAATCGTCATCTTGATCATATCCGTACAGTTGAATCATCAATCCGAGGCTCCGAAATAAATATCCTTCTCTCCTGACCACAAAAAGGACGTAATTAACCTACATTATATACAACTACTCTAAATGCAGAATGATGCATGCTATACAATATTTATAACATGAAATGCAAATCTAAGCCTAGGAACATGCATAAATAGCCATTTTAACCCAAATAGATGTGTTTACATCATACCCCTATGCCTATCTTTTGCTAGTCCCTAGTAAAATTAAACTACATGATCTGTATAAAAGCAGAATTAGGATTAGATCGCTTAGGCCGAAGTCGTTTATTAACAATAGAAAATTTTAACTAAGGTCCTAAACAACGAAAACTCAATAGTACCTAGGTGTCTGCCAAAATGTAGATCGCCCAAGTCCTCACCTTATTTGAAAAGGGAAGATACATTTTTTTATTTTTCTTCTTTTCTAACTTTTTTTGTACTTTTAGAGTTTGAGAGTTCCGGGATAACTTTTTACAGCTACTCGACCCGCCTAAGACTCGAAAAGGACTCTAAGTGCTAAGCATCTTGTGAAAATAGTGAAAGACTCACTAGGCGGCCGTTGAAACGGACTTCGGGTTTCTACGACCCTAGGTGACCTTGCCTAAAGGTTTATCTTTTCGATTCGTAAATTTCTCCCTACTTCTTTTATTTATGGGGTCAACACAAGGGCGAATCCAGTATATATCTCCCCGATTTATTCTACTTCCCTGCTTCTTTCCTAAGTGTTTTGGGAATTATTGTGCATTTTTTTGTGAGCTAGGTTCTGGACAACCGGCCAATGAGCTGTTACCCACGGTAACTTGCTAGCCATATTCGTGCGGTGAAGTATGGTTTTGTTTATTTTTTTATTTTTTTCTACTTTTTCTATATTTTTTTCTTTTTTTTCTTTTATTTCTTTTTTTAAGTAGGTGGCTTCCCTAATCTAAGATTTACCTAAAGGTAGTACAACAAAAATGGTCTTGTGACTGGGCTCTAGACAACCTACCGATGAGCTGTTAACAATGACAACTTGCCAGCCATACCACCCTAGATAGTGAAAGTTTTCCGGCCCTACCAGGAGGGGGTGACGTAATAATTGCGGAAATAAAATAAACAATCTCACAAAAAATCAATTGCACAAGTACACAAGTAATTTTAAGTGGAAACCCAAACCGGGTGAAAACCACCACCTAACCCTCTCGAGTTAGGATTTTCCGATCAACCAAGTTGATCAAAATCCACTAAACCGAATCACTTTAAACGAGGGTGATCAACCTCAATACAACCACGCTACTTAAACGAGGGTAGCGTACCTCAACCCCTTCTCTCCACGAGAAGGATTTTGTCTCGCGAAGGAGACAAGAATTCGCAAAGCAAATACCCAACCAAATAACAAAGATAAAAGAAACAACAAGTCCTATAGAGCCAACAAAGTAATTATAAACCTAGCTTCTATAGGAATTAGAAAACTCCCCTTTGCAACGAGTGCGTCGAGTTGATGACGCGGTACGTGAGCCACGCGACGGCGCAACTTCGCTCTCGTGAACTACGGCGGGAGAGCGGGTGCGCAAAGCTTGATGCTCTCAAGAGAATGGAGCTTGAGCTTGGAGAGCAAGAGCTAGCTAAGACACAAGAGAGTGTGAAAGTGTGTAGCCAAGTGTGTTTGTGTATCTAGGTGTGTCTTAGTGTGTATTGGTGTTGTAAAGGTTCCCCCTTATTTATAGAGGCCTTAGGAAGGCTTTGGAAGGCTTAGGAAAGGTTCTATAGCCGTTGGGTGCAAAGCCCAAGAGAATCAGGCCGAAATCAGGACAATGATTACACTTGACAGGGTAATCTGACGTCTAACTCTGGCATCAGACGTCTGGAAGGCCACTTTAAGACGTCTGATTTCAAGGTCAGACGTCTGATTTCATGCGGGTTTCCTCCTAACTTGGATCAGATCTAAACAGGGTTCTAGTGCAAGTCCATCAGACGACATATAGGACGTCTGGCACTATGTCTGGACGTCTGGAAACCTACTTTTTCTGTGGGAATGGATTTCCAAACGTTGCAACGGCTAGAAAATCTCTGAGAAGAGATTTTGGGTCAGCCGAGGCAAAACGGTCAATTATCAGACTCTAACGGTCATAATCTTGAGTGTTTGGTAAACCAGCCAACGGTCCACTAATTGGACGTCTGGCAAATCCATCAGACGTCTCCTAAGACGCCTGGTCTAAGGTATGGACGTCTGATTTCATCAGACAGAAATAACTATGTCCAGCCTAATAGTTATCAGACGTCTAAAACAACAGTCAGACGTCTTAAAATACTTTATCAGACGTCTGATTTGAGAATTAGACGTCTGGAAACTCTGTTTGAACCCTATATTGGTTTTCTAAGTGTTCTACAGAAAACCTAAGTATCCTAGGGTTGTGCCGGTGTTCCTAGGACTACTGTTAGGGTACTTTGAGGCTCTTTAACATGAATTATCTAAGAACAAAAATAAAGAGCAACAAAAGAAACGAAAAATACAATGAGTACAAGAGAAGGAAATCTATCATATTCTTCATCTCCTTCCTTCTTCAATATATCGCTCCTCGCGAATCTCTTCTGTTTTCCATCAAGCTCGTCCAATCCGTCCTGGATGCGAGCTCGAACTCCATCTAATCACGTATGCATTTGCGATTGACCTGAAATCTAGGACTCAAAGCGCAAATATTAAATGACACGTGTTTTGTTATCATCAAAACAAATGATCGTGGTGCTCTAGCACCAACAATCTCCCCCTTTTTGATGATGACAAAACCATAAATAATAATGCAGAAAATCCTCCCCCTTTTTGACATTATCAAAAAGGTTTAATTGATTTTACATTTCCTATAACTCCCCCTTAAAACATGCTCTTCTATGAGTTTCTTTTGACAAAGGTAATGTCCTCCCCCCTTTTTTATAACAACAAGATAGCTATTATTTTTTTCCCCCTTTCTAAAGGAAATTTAGCTATCTTATATCTCCCCCTTAAAAATTGACAATTAGCTTATAATTTCCCCCTATCTAAATGCTTAAGATAAAAGGATAGGGTAAAGAATTTTTTACCTCACCTACCATGGCCAATAAAATGGCCCAAATGGTGGTGGATGCCACATCGGATGGGGCTCCCATCCGTAGCTTGGAGGCCCGGGCATTGGCGCCGGTCTCCAATCTGGTGGTCGACGTGCGGCGGGTCCGTTGCTTGTTCGCCGTCTCGTCGGTCTTCTTATTCTCCTCCTTGGTCTACTCCTTGGTTCTCCCAACTTGAGTTGACCAGCTTTGAGTTTGTAGGTCCAGTCCTTTGTGTTGTAGCTATCCTTGAAACCTACAAAACAAGATTCCAATTCTTTTTTCGGTATCCAAGTGGGCTTGGATCCGGATTTGTTAGCGGGTCTCCTTGACGGAGATCCTTTCTCAACCTTAGGGCTATAAAAATTATCTACTTTGTTGATTAATTTGTTAGAATTTTCCCTAAGACATGCGATTTCTTTTTCTATAGTTTGCATCTTAGTCTTTAAATCATAGATTTCTAACTTTAGACTATCATTTTCCTCAATCAATTTATTATTTTCATTGATGAGGTTATGATTTTCTAATAATAGGTTATCATTTTTAGGACTAGCTTCTATATCCTTAAGTTTTATTTCTAACCTATCATTTTCATTTCTAAGAAAACTAAGATTCTTTTTCATGCTTTTATTTTCTATCTTAAGTGTTTTACTAACTTCAAAAAGTTCATTAAAAGCTTCTTGTAAGTCGTAACTTACCTCGTTGTCTGAGTCGCTTCCGCTTTCGCTGTCGCTTCCTCTGGCCATGAAACCGAAGCAAGCGGTTTCTTCTTCTATGGTCTTTTCTTCTTCTTCCTCTGAGCTGGAATCGTCCCAAGTGGCTTGGAACACCTTCTTCTTAGATCTCTTTTCCTTTTCCTTCTTCTTCTCCTTTTTGAGAAGAGGGCACTCTGGTCGCAGGTGCCCTTTCTCGTTGCAGTGGTAGCAACATCTCGGGCTTTCCTTCTTCTCCTTTTTCTCTTTCTTTAATTCCCTACAAAACTTGGAAAATTTTTTAAGTAAAATTCTAAAGTCTTCATCGTCGGAACTTACCTCGCTATCCGACACGGCTCTGAAGGCGAGAGGCTTCTTTGGTTTTGGCTCCGGTGTATCCTTCTTCTTCTGCTTCAACTTTGTCTCGTAGGCCATCAGATTGCCTAGGAGATCTTCCATGTTGAGCTCCTCCATTTCGTTCGCCTCCTCGATGGCGGTGACTTTCTGTTCCCATTCCGGTCCAAGGGAATGAAGAAGCTTCCCTTGAAGCTCCCCCTTGATGAAAGTCTTCCCTAGAGCTTTCAAGTTATTTACAATGAAAGTGAACCTAGTGTTCATCTCACTTAAAGATTCGTTAGATTTCATGGAAAAAGCCTCAAATTCTTGTGAAAGTAAATTGAGTTTAGAAGTTTTTACCTTAGAGGTACCTTCGTGAGTTACCTCAAGTGTGTGCCAGATCTCGTATGCGGTGGCGCATTGCGAGATTCTGTTGAACTCCTTCGAGCTGAGTGCGCAGTAAAGGGCGTTCATGGTCTTTGCGTTTAAAGAGAGCTCACGGATTTGTTGCTGCGAGTAGCCTCCCGCGGGTTTTTCTGGGATCTCAAATGGCGTCTCGCATCTAGCTTAGACTGTGAAGTTGGTGGCTTGAAGCCATGTCTTCATCCGCAACTTTCAGTAGGGGTAGTTGCTCCCGTCGAAGAACGGCAGACGGGTTGTGGACTGCCCCTCGGAAATCCTGCTTGTGGAACAGCTTCCCTCCATGATCTTCTTGCCGGGTGTTACTCCGATCTCGCAAGAACCTGCTCTGATACCAAATGAAAGTTTTCCGGCCCTACCAGGAGGGGGTGACGTAATAATTGCGGAAATAAAATAAACAATCTCACAAAAAATCAATCGCACAAGTACACAAGTAATTTTAGGTGGAAACCCAAATTGGGTGAAAACCACCACCTAACCCTCTCGAGTTAGGATTTTCCGATCAACCAAGTTGATCAAAATCCACTAAATCGAATCACTTTAAACGAGGGTGATTCAACCTCAATACAACCACTCTACTTAAACAAGGGTAGCGTACCTCAACCCCTTCTCTCCACGAGAAGGATTTTGTCTCGCGAAGGAGACGGGAATTCGCAAAGCGAATACCCAACCAAATAATAAAGATAAAAGAAACAACAAGTCCTATAGAGCCAACAAAGTAATTATAAACCTAGCTTCTATAGGAATTAGGAAACTCCCCTTTGCAACGAGTGCGTCGAGTTGATGACGCAATACGTGAGCCACGCGACGGCGCAACTTCGCTCTCGTGAACTACGGCGGGAGAGCGGGTGCGCAAAGCTTGATGCTCTCAAGAGAATGGAGCTTGAGCTTGGAGAGCAAGAGCTAGCTAAGACACAAGAGAGTGTGAAAGTGTGTAGCCAAGTGTGTCTTGTGTATCTAGGTGTGTCTTAGTGTGTATTGGTGTTGTAAAGGTTCCCCCTTATTTATAGAGGCCTTAGGAAGGCTTTGGAAGGCTTAGGAAAGGTTCTATAGCGTTGGGTGCAAAGCCCAAGAGAATCAGGCCGAAATCAGGACAATGATTGCGCTTGACAGGGTAATCAGACATCTAACTCTGGCATCAGACATCTGGAAGGCCACTTTAAGACGTCTGATTTCAAGGTCAGATGTCTGATTTCATGCGGGTTTCCTCCTAACTTGGATCAGATCTAAACAGGGTTCTAGTGCAAGTCCATCAGACGACATATAAGACATCTGGCACTATGTCTGGACGTCTGGAAACCTACTTTTTCTGTGGGAATGGATTTCCAAACGTTGCAACGGCTAGAAAATCTCTAAGAAGAGATTTTGGGTTAGCCGAGGCAAAACGGTCAATTATCAGACATCTAGAAAGGACTAAGGACGTCTGATAAGGCTCTAACGGTCATAATCTTGAGTGTTTGGTAAGCCAGCCAACGGTCCACTAATTGGACGTCTGGCAAATCCATCAGACGTCTCCTAAGACGTCTGGTCTAAGGTATGGACGTCTGATTTCATCAGACAGAAATAACTATGTCCAGCCTAGTAGTTATCAGACGTCTAAAACAACAGTCAGACGTCTTAAAATACTTTATCAGACGTCTGATTTGAGAATTAGACGTCTGGAAACTCTGTTTGAACCCTATATTGGTTTTCTAAGTGTTCTACAGAAAACCTAAGTATCCTAGGGTTGTGCCGGTGTTCCTAGGACTACTGTTAGGGTACTTTGAGGCTCTTTAACATGAATTATCTAAGAACAAAAATAAAGAGAAACAAAAGAAACGAAAAATACAATGAGTACAAGAGAAGGAAATCTATCCTATTCTTCATCTCCTTCCTTCTTCAATATATCGCTCCTCGCGAATCTCTTCTGTTTTCCATCAAGCTCGTCCAATCCGTCCTGGATGCGAGCTCGAACTCCATCTAATCACGTATCCATTTGCGATTGACCTGAAATCTAGGACTCAAAGCGCAAATATTAAATGACACGTGTTTTGTTATCATCAAAACAAATAATCGTGGTGCTCTAGCACCAACAGATAGTTCATTAGCTACCCAATTTCCGAAGAAATCATCGAAAAGTGAGTTAGTGCAAAAAAAAGTGTGTAGATGCTTAGGCTTAAAGTCCCCCCAAATCAGAGGGCGGGTTGATAAGTCGCATACTTATCATCCCAATTTATTTACCAACTTGAAATGAATTTTAATTGGCGAAAACTCGAGACTAAGTCCACATTCGAGTGGACACCCGGGCTAATTAAGCCCGAAGACTTGAAGAGTCTAAGTGTTTAGGTCCTCTTGTATCATTTCCTAAAGTTAATAACTTCCAAATGCCTAAGTTCTCTTCTCCCAATTCATTTTTTTTTATCTTTTTGAATTTTCAAATTTTTTTTATAAGAATCAAATAACAGGAAATTACTGCTGACAAAAGGTTATAAAATTTGTCCACCCCCCTAATGCTTAGCGATTGCAATGTCCTCATTGTGGAAAATGAAAGCATGCAAGAGAGTAGAAGTGGAAGAATAGCACTTGATTTCTGAGAGACTCTAGTCAGCTTGGAATAGTCTTTACAGGTGTTGAGTTTAGTGCCTTCAGCTAGGCGAGGTCCTCAATAAAAAATAACTAACCATTGAGGCCACAACAACACAGTTTCCGGGCCCCCAGGTATAAGTCCTAGAGAGTGAAAATGGGCTTGCCAAAGAGATGAACAAAGAAAGTGGCAAGTTGGTGGTGCAGGGAGAGCCCAAATGGTCTCCAATAGAAGTTTTGTTGATTTATTACAGAGGAAGTGTGGTTGGGTATAGAATTTGTGCAATGGTTGGGTGAAAAAGGACAAATAGGGTTTTGTGATGTGCTGGGGATTTGTGGGTACTCTAGAATATCTAATGTTTGAAGAGTTCTTCCCCAATGTTCAATTTCATCCTCGCACTCTGGGTTCTTAAACCAACCATCTTGATCCTCAGAATTCCCACCCACAAGTTGGACCTCAAACTCTAAGCATTCAGGATAAGGATGTTGTTGGGTTTTATCTTGATTACGTGAATCATCCAACAAATTTTCGATTTCATGTATATCTTCCCCATCCTGTGTTGCTACAATTGGTCGCATTTTTGCTTTGTCCTCAATTATTTCCGCAACCGTGTGATCTTCTTCCTGAGTTTGGGTTGAGTTGGCCATTAAAAGGTCGTCTAAGGTAGATATGGCCATTACTTCCTCTATTCTACAAAGCTCCTCCATCGAACCACACTTAGTTTTATTCTTCTTTGAGACCTTGAAAATATTTAATCGATTTGTCTTATCCCCTGAGGCCATTTCTATATTTTCCAATTCACAATCAATCCTCGCCTTGGCAGTAGCCAGGAAAGGTCTACTCAAAATAATCGGGGTGTGGTTGAGCTATTTTGGGGTTTCCATGTCTAGGACCATGAAATCAACAAGGTAATGCAAATCATTAACCTTGACTAAAACATCCTCCAAAATACCCCTTGGATTTGTAATGGATCTATCGGCTAACTACAAGGTTATGTCAATGTGTTTTAGGTAGCCTAGACCTAATTCCATATGCAGTGAGGTGGGGATCACATTAATGGAAGCACCCAAGTCGAGGAGGACCCGATCAAAAGTAATGTTTCCTATTGTGCAGGAAATCAGCGAGGCTCCCAGGTCCTGCTTCTTAGGAGGAAGAATATTTAGGATCAGTTTGCTTGTGTTATCGGACAAAACTACTCTCCTAGTATTTTCAGATTTCACTCTACGCCTTTCTTTATATGCATTCAGTAAACCTATGGCATAGGCGGGGATTGATCCGATAACCGCAAGGAGTAAAATGATTGTCAATTTGAAAGCCTGAAGTAAGGACATTCCTTCCTCCAATTTCTCCTCCGACTTTTTCTATTTGCCCATACAACAACAACATACTCCCGAATCAGACTCTGATGTTTTGTTGATCACATTCTTAGTTGGGAGTTTGGAATTCTTGCTACGGGGCCTAATGGGGTTGACATGGGGTTGGGTAGGTCCCTTGTGTCTACTAATACTCCTCAAGGTGATGGTGTTTGCCATGGCAAAATGTTGTTGGTTAGTGCCTTGGGGAGGGTTGGGCAAAACAGGAGGCTCCTAGTTGATTATGGTAGGAACTTGGTTCTCTCCAGGAGGGGCTGGGGTAGCCTGATTGATAGCATGAGCTTGAGCATGTGACTCCCCATCATTACCAAACCCTTAAGGCCCAACACCTCAATTCTGTACATTCCTTGGGTTTGGTACAGATTGTGATGGTAGAGATCCAGGCTATCGGTTGTTTGTACTAAGTCAAGATTGCAAGGTGTCCAGTGAAGTTTTCATCTGTTGCATGAGCTGGAGCATTGACTCTTGCATTTCTACCATTTTCAGGTTCAAGTCAGCCCGCTCGACGGGTTGTTAAGCATTCCATATGTGCTGATTCACTTGATTCAGAGGCAACTGAGTATATACATGACCCTGACCCACTGGTTTTTACGATACATAGTTGTTGGGTCGATATTGGGTCTGCTGCCCCTGATCCTTCCAAGAGATGTTAGGATGATTTTTCCAACCAGAATTGTAGGAATTCGAATAAGGGTTGGACCTAACATTCTCTTACACAGCATGAACATCCTCATAAGATGAGGATGAAGAAGGATCAGAAAGACTAGGATCAAAGGCCCCAGTTTCGAACCCATTAGGTTCCAAGAAGAGTTGGCTCGAAGGTCGAGCCGGCTCCAGTTGGTTCACAAACTTCCGTCCCGTAGGAGCTTGCGAAGAATGGAATCCCGATCCCTGGGATTGAGTGGATCTAGAAAAATTAGAGTTTCCGGACATCCACTCTTCCATTCGTTTAGTAACCAGATCCATCTTATCTAATCTATTGCAGATCAATTCCATATTAGATTTATGAGAATCTTAGACCTCATTGGCATTTGATCTAATTTGTTGGGGTCGATTGAAGGTTTCCATGGAGGCATGGTTTAAAGAATTTTCGCTCATTTCCTCAAACAAATCATACACGCTATCTGCGTCCTTGTTGAGGAAATTGCCTCCGCAAGAAGCATCCACATGATTACGGAGTTGATCATTCAACCCGTGATAAAAAATCTGCACAAGTTGCCATTTAGGCACCCGTGGTGTGGACACTTCTGCAACAGATCCTGGAATCTCTCCCAGGCCTCATGAAATGGTTCCCCCTACCACTGGGCAAAAGTGGTAATTGCCCGTCGCAACGCATTGGTTCGCCCAATTAGGAAGAATTTCTTCAGGAAGGCTGATTTCAAAGCTGTCTAGGTAGCAATCGATCTTCCAATGGTACGATACCAATGTGCGGCCTTATCCCTGAGTGAATGGGGGAAAAGCCTCATGAGCATCTGTCCGTGATTTGGTGGTCTGAACCAGAATGATCAGGTCCTCCAAATGTTGGAATGTGTCCTCTGAGCCAAGCCCGTGAAAGTGTTTAATTAGACTCAAAACCTGGGGCTTGATCTCAACATCTCCGGTGGGAATCACAATGTCAAGACGATCCTCATAATTTGAAGGATCATAAAAATCCTTCAAGGGCCGAGTGTCCTGATCATTCATTCGTTGCAACCATTGCTGCATCTGCTGCAATTCTTCCAACTACCTCTGAATCAACTCCTGCTGGTTCGGGAGTGAGGGAGGTGGTTGCTGATCAGCCATGGGATCTGCTTGGCTAAAGCTCAACCTCCGCCTCTAGGAATGGTCTAAAGGTCCTTCCAATCTAGGGTTCAATGACCTCCTTCTAAGCATACACTAGAAGGAAGTCAGAAGGACGGAGAGGAGAAGGGACCCTGCAGCACAAAAATACAAGCCTGTCCTTAGGTTGGGTAGCCTAAAGATCTACAGACTCTCAAAATCTATCCTAAGACCATGGACGATTTACTCTACTTATGCCTAAGCAATCCAACCAGTTAGAAGGAGGGACTGGGGAGAAAGTTCTTCCTTTGGCTTGCGCCTCCAGTTCCTAGTGTACCCCCCAGCCGCAATCGTTTGACGCTACCCCCTAGCTAGACATCATATTGACTAGTATAAGTAGGTTAATCGTGAATAATCTCAGTCTAGATCCCGTAGAGCGAACCAATCCCTAAGGCCAACGTCTACTCAACTTTAGTTAGGCTTGGGACAATGGTGCTTCTGGAATGCTATGGGCCCTTAATGGGTTGTGCCCTGAATGATTTGTTTGAGAATGTGTGAATGTGCACAACCAAGAGGCTTTCAAACAAGATTATTAATGATGAGGTGAGTTTTAGAGTTTGAATCTTGCTTAATAGCTTTTAGGATTCAAATATTAGGTGTTTTCAACCAAGTTTTGCGAGGCAAACCAAGTTTGTTTTTAAAAGCACGTGTTCAAGTATTTTCCTTTACAAATCAAGAAAAATATGGAGTTCCTGGCTTGACCTGATTATTGAATCTTATGGGTAGCTACAAAATGAACCTCTTTTAAATTAGGTGGTGTGGCCCAAACAATTCAATCAATCGTCTCAAATGCACCACCGATTAAGGCATACAAAATGGTGATTAACCTAATATGATTTCTACTCTTTTATGTGTTGAATTTGTGTACCGGGTCCACAGGTCGGAATCCCAGTCGAGTAGATGAAAATCAAGTCAGGTTATGTGCCTTTGATGTGGGTGTATAGAGTGTGTAAATTGATTCGTCCCATAGAAAATATCTTTTTGTTTTTTTTTTTTATAAGATGTGGGTGAGATGGGTGAAGGTAGCAAACAAGACAAACAAATTCTATCCTAGGGTTATGCAAACACCTAAGTAGATTAGGTCTTGGTTATGATTGTGGCAAAATGGACTAGTGGAGGGGAATATGGGGGACACTTACAAAACACTCTACCTGCACTTTACTCTGGTTTACCACACTTGGATCTCCATGCTAGGGTACTTGCAAGACAGAAAACAATAAAGTAAATTATGTTGCCTCCCTGGCAACGGTACCAAAATAAACGCACGTGTTTTGCGTATTAGAAATCAGGGTTACGAGTAATCCATCATCATAGTTGCAAAACTCGTGATCAAATAAAATTTATATCGAAACTCCAAGGGAGTCCTGGGTCAAACACAGGAAGGTGACGTTTACTTTAATTGAAATCGCATTTTGATTTGTTTGTTTTTGGTACTTTAAGGTTTTGTCATTTTTTGGATTTTTGAAAGAAGAAAACAAGCATAATGAATCACAAGAGATATGGAACAAATTTGATATATATATCACTCCAATGTCAATTACAATAAACTATGAAAGCATAAAAAGAGAGGGGGTGAGAAGAAATCTCCCTAATCGGCTGTTCGGTGAGACGATGGCGCCTGGTGGAAGCTCGGACGAAGGAGGTGAGGAGCAGGCCGATGGAGGTGAGATGCAGGAGGACGTCGAGTAGAGGAAAGCTTCGGTGTGGCTTCGGAATGGAGTGAGAAGGCGGAGATGATCTGCTACCGGAATGGAGGTGGGAGGATGGCTCCAAGGCGACCTATGAATGAAGATGGGAAGTTGGATGAATATTTGGTGAGACAAAGGTTCGCTACACTAATAAGAGTCTTAGGAGCTTGAGAGGAAGCTCTAATGGAGCGTTGGTAGGGTTGCTAGAGGTTAGGAGTAGGTGGGAGTAGAGTAGGTAGAGATAGCATGGGAGGGAGGGGGTGTAGGTCCTTTTATAGTGAAGGAGAAGAGGCAAAAATACGTATGGGAGCATTAGTGACCTCCAGGCCGTCGCTAGAAGTGTCGTTGTAGGTAGCTCATGCCTACTCACGCCCATAGTTGCTTTGCTGGCACGCGAAGAATTAACGACGACTGTAAGCGTCGCTGTAGGTCCAGCTCATGCGTCACTGTAGGCTGGCGCCAACCGAGCACACGTCAACCCCTTGCTCTGCTGGCGCTGCGCTGTGTGCTTTCTTTGCCGCACATGCACACACTCATGTGCTGGCATTGCGCTGTGCGCATGCGTGCCTCTGCACGCGTGCGTGCACATGGGTGACCTGGGCAGCGCCACGTGGCATAATCTAGGTCGTCCATCTTCCTTTCGTTGTAGGGGCTGCTACAGAGGTTGGATTGAGTCAATTTTCATGTCGTTGGGCTACGATCGTCGACCCAAATCCATCCGTGCGATTGGATTTGTCATTTGAAGCTTCGAATTATGTCACCTAGTCCATTGGCCGTTGATCTTTGTCGGACTGCATATGGTGCTACGAGACTCCGATCAAGGTGATTTCAGAGGCGTTGGACTCCAATAGTCGTCTTGATCAAATCCGTATGGTCAGATCGTCAATCTGAGGCTCCTAAATAAATATCCTTCTCTTCTGACCACAAAAAGGATGCAATTAACCTACATTATATACAACTACTCTAAATGCATAATGATGCATGTTATGCAATATTTATAACATAAAATGCAAATTTAAGCCTAGGAACATGCATGAATAGACATTTTAACCCAAATAGATGTGTTTACATCAGCTTCCAACCCTTAACTACCTCCTACACAACCTTTAAGTTGGCGCACTAAACCTTAGCCCTAGATCTCTTAATTACCATCCTAATAACCCATCCTAACCCTTCGTTCATCCCACACCAACATACCCCATTTAGCCTATAAAAGACCCCCCATTCCTACCACTCAACCCCATCCTTGGCTACATATAATTGCTACTTATACATACACTCTAGCCATCCAAAGAAGAAGAAAAGAGAAGAAGATTAAGGAGGCCATCCCTTGCCTCCTTGGTGACTTCTTCTTCCTACTTCCTTAAAGAAAGCCAAGGAAGATTTATCATTGAGAGACGGTCAGGTAAGGAGGAGAATAGGGGTACAGGACATCCACCCTAAGGAGGAGGAGAGGAGGAGCACTGCAAGGACGAGCATCTCAACAAGGAGCCTTTCTAAGTTCAGGAGCCACTGGACTTGGAGCAAGGAGTCCTTCGCCTTTGGGATATCAAGAGATTTATTTATTATTTCCTTTTGCTTTGTATTAATTTTACTATAGAAGCATTCCTCTACAAGCATGTTGTAAGACAAAGAATTCTTCCAATCAATAAAGTTGCCTTTCACTATTGTTGTTTCACTTTAATTTCAAGTAGTTCTTTACTGTAGTGCACTTTTTCTTCTTCCTTCATAATTACTCTAGTTCACACGTACTTAGAGTGAGTTTAGTAAGATTGAAATTCTATCATAATCATTTTCGTGTTTTAATTTCAATTCAATCACTTTTGTTATCCCGATTATCTCCAAAAACCAAAAAATTTCAAAATAACAAAAAATACAAGCTGAGGATTTGAGAAAGCAAGAGAGAGAATAAGGTAATTAACTAAGAATTTGTCCTCCTTGGATTTTTACTATCTAGATTTCACAAATTCAAAAGTTGATAAGGATTTATGCGTTACAACGATAAAATCTACTTTTATAAATTGTGTATTTCTTTCATCATACGCCCAAGGGCATATATGCTAACATGAGATGCTTGAACTTCTTAAGGAGAGAAGTAGTCATCACCTCCTCTGTAAAAGGGTACGAGGTAACGTACACCCAAGGGCGTATGCCCCTCATCACCAGAGTGACTTGATGGACATTAATGTCTAACGCACGAAATCGGTGTTTAAGATTGATACGTTGTAGTACAAACCAAATCGTTCATCAATAAATACAATTTACAGCTTGAAAGAAATCCAAGGTCGAACACAGGAAGAAAGTGTTGCAATAAATCTCAAGAATTGCAATTCTATCACAAGATATCAATATATGATGAAATTTCTAAACTCAAATGATATGTATACAATAGCAAAAGTTGATAGAGCAAAAAGATTAGGGTAAATAGTGATTTGAATCACTAATTACCCTAATTACAATAATATCAAATATCTCAACAGTATCAATCAACTTTAATCCACGTAGGATAAGTGCACAGTGCACTCTCTATCAGAGATCAAACGATGGAGCTCTCAACCAAATGGCTTAACCGTCCAGCTACTACAGTGCCAAGGGGGCACCCTTCCCCTTCCTTCCCTTTCTCTTTTCTTCTCCTGCCTCCTTAAGCTCAAGGGAAGGCACAACACAGAGCTCTGCACCAACACCAGCAGAGGCAAAGGCTTCCCTCAGAAATCACTAAGTGTCGAGAGGTTCCAAGTAGAGCAAAACCCCCTTCCCTCTCTCTCTCTTCCTCTTCCTTTCCCTTTCTTTCTCTTCTCTCAGAGATAATCAGATCTGGGTATACAGGTAAATGGTTCAGAGCCTAGACCTGCGTGGTGTGGCCGCAATCAAGGGCTTACGTGGGCACGTGCGAGGGGACCTCACCCCGTGCTTACTGAGGCAATGAGGTAGAAAGTGAAATTCAATTTATGTCGCACGGGTGCTCCAGCAGTTTCTAAGGTGGGACTATCCCACCGAAGCTTTAGCGCGAGCGTCCGTAGGTGGAATCTCCACCAATTGCAGCGACAGCTGAGGGTATCTCCCCCAATTGGAGACCTAGGCACATGCTTGGAGCAAAGCCGCAGCACTTGGAGGTGTTGGCAATGAAGAACATAGCTAGAACACGACGAACAAAGCCGGAGAAGACGTCGCAGTGGTGGAGCTCTGGTGAAGCACCTGAAAAACCACAACACGGCCTCGCGGCCTCGTCAAAATAGCTCAGAAGGTCCGCTGTAGCACGGCGAATGTAGTGGTGGTGGTGGCATGCTGTGGGAGTGCGTGTGTGCTTAGGGCAAGGTCAGGGCGGAGCTGCGAAGGTGGTGGTGTTCGGTAGGTGGTTAGAGTGGTCGTGGAGAGGAATTGGTTGAGGGCTTTTGATGTGGGAGTCAAGGCGAAGCTAACGGAGGTGGTGGTAGTGAGTTTCATGTGGTGGAGCGAACTGGAGGCATCGCCAGAGATGTGCCAGCATTGAGGAAGATGGAGGTGATGTGGGCGGTGAATAGGTCGTGAGTGAGTTGTGGAAGAGTAAAAGGAAAATAGGGGAAGAAGGGAAGTGATAGCAAGCCTAAAAGGGGAAGATAAAGGGCGGAAGGCTCCGGTGTTGGTAAACTAGAGCCGAAGAAGATGAAGAAAGTGGTGAGTCGGCGACGAGGAAAGAAGCAGGGAAATAGATGAGAGCCTCATCATGAGCCATAACTAGCTCATTTTGACCCAATAAAGAAGATAAAAGCTCCTACATAGCCTAGAAGAAGGCTTAACTGAAGGAACAAGTGCTCTGAGAAGAAAACATGAAATAAAGGTTAAAACTGCAAATTTACCATTGCAGTACATAAACGGGATTTCTCAGAGGCAAAACATAGGTCAAATGGTCTAAATGGGATAGAAAGTGGGTTTATGTGCAATCTAAGAATTAAATGACACTTGGTAGCCCTAAAAACAGACCCGCTTAAATTAACAAGGTTCCGGTCAGAATAAAAATCAAGTAAACCCTCTAAAAATCATGGAAAAACATCCTCTAGGGTTTAGAACACTTAATTTGGCCTTTGGAACCCAGTTTGACCTAGATTAGGGTCCTAGCTCTTCAATTAACCTAATTTGGGTTTTTACGCAAAATGTCCAATCAAACGTGGTCAAACCTAAAATCCAACTTCACCATTGGATTCCCTAGGTCCAAATTAGGTTTATACCAAAATTTGAACCTAAGGGGAGGTCATCTTGACCTACTTTGCAATTTAGTACACCCAAATCACAAATTGGTCCATATCTTTTGAATATCTTTGCAGAGAGTCCCCTAAGTTCTTCGCCCCCTTTGCAATCCGGTCCTGCCGCCATTGTTAGGGCAGAATCGAGCTCCGGCGAGGTTTAGAGAGGGATTACTCTCTAATACCTCAGAGATTCCCTCCCAGAAATGGAAGGGGGATTCTCTGAGGAATTCCCTTCCATCTAAAGCAGATCACGATCTCTGGTGTGAACCCAATCTCTCGTGCGAACGCACGAGAGATTTGGGTATCCACCCTCTTTCCATCTCCGACGAGCCGGCAGAGTTGATTGCGCGGTTTCCACGCACTAGAAGGAGCAGCCAGCACCTATAAAAGACTCCCCAGACCCTGCCGCAGAGGGTAAGCTTGAATTTGACGGAGATCCCCTCAAATTTCCTCTCTCCCACTCCAGCCAAAAGACCCGCAAGCTCCGGCGACCTTCTCCCCTCCTTCTCGTCGCTCTGCTGCCATACCAGCAACAGAGTCAACTCCGCCGCTTCCTCTCGCGTCGCGCCGTACCAAGCGCACGTGCCCCTGCCCTCATCCTCGTCGCCGCTTCCTCCCTCAGGGTCCTTCCCCGACGACGGCAGTTACGCGTCATCCACTCCACTGCCTCCATTCCTTCCAGATCACCCCAGATACCCTCTCCATCCTCTCCTCTCTCTTTTCCCCCTGCTATTTTATCCAATTACCCCCCGACAGTGCCTGACCACCTCCATCGTCCTCGCCTCCGACCGCCCTCCGGCGAGTCGCCCACACCACTCCGCCCCTCCACACGGCCCACCAACCCTCTCGTGAGCTCTGCCTCACCACCAGGAGCTCAGTCCACCCCTCCACTGCCACTCCAGACCTCCACAAGCACCCCCCGATCAACCCCACATCTCCGACCACAGGTTGACCTAGGCACGCACGCCTAGGCCAACTTGCGGCCTGTAGCACTGCGCATCATCTTCGCCGTGCTATGGCGAAGGTTTCTAGCTAATCTTATTAGGCCGATAGGCCGTTCTTGTGTACAACAGGTTGCAGCTCTTGCCGCCATTGACGGCCGAAGCAGCGAGGAGCTCGTAGCAGCTTCAGGCACCAGGGATCCCAGGCTGCAGGTGCAGCAGACTCACGCGAGTGTCGCGAAGCGAGTAAGGCCAGCAAGTCGCACTGCGAGGCCAGCAGCTGGGGAAATTGCACGACGGGAGTTCTGCGGACGTGCATGAAATCGGGACTGATCAGATAGTCCCACATCGTGGACTCGCGAAACACAGGTATAATATAAATTATTTTTGTGTTTTAAGCTTACTGCCTCCGTAAGCACAACGGTGAGGTCCCTCACCTGCCCTCACACCCGCCTCGTCCGCGGCTTGACCTCGCGGATCTGGCGAGATCCGACCCGACCCAATCCTTGAGCACTCCTCGCGCATCACCACCTGCCGGTGCTCTTGGTCCCGGGTGCGAAGCCAACCCGACTACCTGTGTAACTCTTGGAGAGCGTCCTTGAGCGAATTGCAGAGAAAGAGAGAGACGTTTGGGTAGAGGGACGGGGGTAGGTTTTGCCTTGGCTGTGGTGTGCGCAGGAAGGAAGAAGAAAAGCAAAGGAAGAAGCGAACACTTAGCAGCTGCAGAAAAGGAAGAAGAGAAGAGACCAAGGAAGAAGAAGCCTTGGTAGAAAAGAGAAAGAAGAAGGAAGGCAACGAAAAAGAAAGAGAAGAACGAAGAGAGGCCAAGTGAAGACTCTGCAAAGATCAGAAGAAGAAGAAGAAAGAAGGAAGGCAAGGCAGGAGAAGAAATAAGAAACAAGAAGCAAAGGCAGAAAGAGAAAAAAGCAGAAAGGAGAAGAAGAGAGAGGGGATTACATTTAAGACGTCTGATATAGAAATCAGACGTCCAATTCTATTTTCTTTTACAAATCCTTTTTAAAGTTCTCTCTTATCACTCATTTTCACTTAACAGTTGTATTCTGTGGTTTTAAAAAGTACTGCGATTGCTCCCCATGTTCGACCTTGGATACTCTAGTTTTTCGAGTAATAAAATTCTTTATATTTGTTTAAACGTTTTGTCGGTTATACTACAGCGTGATACACTTTAAACCCGCACAAAAACGTGAGAACATTTTGGCGCTATTGCCGGGGAGCAACGGGCACTTTTAAAGCTTTTGATTATAACTGTTCTATCTAATATCTGACTTAACTTCTCTCTTTTGTTGTGTTCACACAGGGAAAGCAAAACAAAAAGGAAAGAACAATAACTGCACAACAAATTCTCCAAGGAACAGGTAATTTCCATAAGCCCTCTCTCTTAACCCTCTCAAAATCTAAAAACAAAAAAAAAAGAAAAATCAACTTAGGGCTACCTGTCTCATAATTAGTAACTCATCAAGTTGCCTGATTTTCATTTCAACACATTTTTATCTGTTCATCCAACTAAGGCAACTAGGGCTAACCTTTCTTGATTGAGCCCTAGGTGCTAATTTCTGAGGCAACTAAATTGGACCGACTAGAGCCAAGTTAGGGATTGCAAAGCTAGGGTTTTTAAAGACACATCTTCTCTTAAAACAAAGAAACAAATTGTCCAAAAAGAGGTGTGCCTAAACCGTGTTTGAAAAGATCTATACAAAAGGAACCCTAAGCAAATCAGGCTGTTAATCCATTTGAACCGTAAAAGAAAGGACCTAAAAGCTCTCAAAGGAACAAGAGGTGAAGTTGATCCCTTGGGTCAACCAACCTTAAAATTAGGTCACTTTTGCACTCAAAATACTTAAAAGTTCAAGTGGAACATTAAGCACCTTGATCTTAAAATAAAAGGCAGACTTAAGAGGTCAAGGTCTCCATTCTGGTCTACCTGGAACCGCAGTGACAAGAGAGGTCGGGTGGGGGATACCCTGTAACCCGTGGGGACGCTCTACCGTGTAGGGGTCTTTGCGGGACTCTCCCTCTCTAGCTGCCCAGGTATTTCTCAGGTGGACGATCTTCTGATTAAGGGGTCCATCCGCCCCGAACCTCTATAGTCACCCAATAATTTTTTTTGGGTGTCTTGATTGGGTCCAGCACCTTCTAAATCTCATCACATCTTTCGGTGCATGTTCGGTAGGAGGTCCTTAAGGCCACCCTTAAGACCTCCTTTAGAAATTCATTCTCGTCAAGGCCAAGCCTCGACGCCCTTGTTTGTGCAGCAACCCCAGTATATAAATCTCTCATCTGATTCAGACCCTGGTTCTCCTTCTTCTTCCATCATGGCACAACCCATTGAAGAGGAGAACAACCTTGAACACCAACTTCAATGCCTTAATGATCTCTTTCAGAACTTTGTAAACCCACCACAGCGACCTATGATGCGAGATCACTATAATCCCGCTGCGGTGGCAATCGAACCCCGAGTACGAATCCCAATTGGAGGACCTGATTTTGAACGGAAACCCAATATGATTCATGCCATACCGAAGTTCCATGGGCTTAACTCTGAGGATCCATTCCAACACATCAAACAACTCAAGCATCTGGCCCAGACCTTCGGGTCAGATGTACAAAACCGGGATATCCTACTCATGAAAATGTTTTCGTTCTCCCTCATGGACAAGGCCGCACATTGGTATCAAACTCAAACCCGTCCGATCAACACATGGGAGGAACTGCAGTCCGAATTTTTGAAAAAATTCTTCCCCGTTGGCCGGACGAATGCCTTGCGCCACCAGATCACTCATTTCACTCAACAACCAGGAGAACCTCTTCACGAAGCTTGGGATCGATTCCTAGATCTCATGCGAAAGTGCCCCCATCACGGAGTTCCTAAGTGGGAACAAGTCCAGTCTTTTTACCAGGGACTCCGTGAGGATATTCGTTTATTCGTCAATGCAACGTGCGGAGGAAATATCATGGGTCAACACGAGGACACGGTGTGGGAGATTCTCGAAAACATGTGCGAGAACTCCATAAATAATGACTCCATGGGCTTATTCGACAGGACAAATGCCCGCGCATCGACGAATCTAAGAGGGACACATGAGATGCAGGACCTGTCCACTTCCATCGACTTGGAACTGATGGCCAGTCGGTTGGACAAGGTTTCTATCATAGAAAAGAAGGTGGATGAGCTAACTCGACATTTGCAGCAAGCCACCTCTGCGCAAAACTCTTTTGCATGACCTCCTCTGGCAAGGGAAACTGTGCAAAACATCTATCACCAACCTGCCAAGGGGATGGACCCATATCCACCCCCGTCTGCCTCTCGGACCGGAGTAACCTCCGATCCATTTTACTCGAGTTGGGGGAACTCTAAACCCTCGTATTCTGACTTTCCCAAGGTTCCTCAGAACTGCGAGGACCTCAACGCCATCCAGAATGACCCATTCTCCAATACCTACAACCCTGGATGGCGAAATCATCCTAACTTTCAGTGGGCGGGAAATTCTCAAAGACCACCATATCAACCCCGTCCACAAGCCTCTCGTCCATTTCAGCCGCCTCAGCCTCGGCCCAATCCCACCTACCAATCCGGGCAAAACCAGGATCAAATGACTCTTATCCTTCAAGCACTGGCTAACATTCAAAAGACGAATGCGGTAATGCAAAAACAGCACAAGGACGAGATCACAGAGGTTCGCAACCAACTGGCCCAGATGGCAAATTCCCACCAACCTGGCACCCTTCCATCTCAACCTTTGCCCAACCCAAATAACGTGCTAACCCAGAAGCACGTTATGAATCCAAATTCGGGCCAAACACATGTGATTTATCAGGCCCCTGCTACTCCATCACCAGATGGGATGGAGGCTTCAACATCTTATGCAGGATTTCAGCAGCAGCCACCCCTCCTACCTAACCCAAATCAGGTCGGGTTGAACTCTGTAACAACACGTGGTGGTAGAACAACCCAGGACCCACATTATCCGAACCACTCCAAGCCTGATAATAGCCAAGACCCTAGGATAGTTATCCAAGATACTACTGTCCCAGATCAAGAACCTGGACCTATCCTAGAGGAACCAGCTAGGATCCCATTTCCTCAGGCCTTGACCAAAGGAAAAAGAATAACCAAACCCGTGGCTCCCGAGGAGGATCTGGTCAAGCTCTTTGAACAGGTCCAGATAAACACCCCGTTGATGGATGCAATTCGCCACATACCGGCTTATGCAAGATTCTTGAAAGACATTTGCACACCTAAACGTAAGCCGCTAACCAAGGATGGGAATCCAATCGTACTGTCAGAGCAAGCCAGCTCTGTCACCTTGAGCAAACTCCCACCCAAGGCTAAAGACCCAGGAACTCCCTTGATTTCTTGTAAAATTGGTGCAACCCAATTTGATAGAGCCCTACTAGATCTAGGTGCCTCCATAAATTTAATACCTACATCCCTCCTTGACCACCTTGAAGAATCTGAACTTAAATCCACTGAGGTGACATTACAGTTAGCCGATCGATCCATCAAGTCACCCAAAGGAATACTCGAGGATGTCATTGTTAGGGTAAGAGATTTTTATTTCCCAGTGGACTTCATAGTACTAGACATGGATGCACCTAAGAACCCAAGGGACACACCAATCATATTAGGGAGACCCTTTTTGGCCACTGCTAGGGCCAACATTAACTACGAAGAGGGCCAGATAGAATTAAAATTTGGGAATCAAAACATGAAGATTGACATTTTCAAGGCCCAGCAAGGGATTAATTGCGGGGTTATAGAGGAAATATGTGATGTCAAAGCCGTGGTTGATGAATTGCATATAGAGGACAACCTGATTATTCCTGATCAACCACTAGAGAATCAAAAACCGCTAACAGAGGAGTGCGAACATGATCTAGACACACCTATGACTCCTACCATTGCTCTTGACACAAACCCCGAACCACCCGCTGCTGCTGACAACCCTGTCATTGAACTCAAACCCCTTCTCGAACATCTGAAGTATGTCTTTTTGGATTCAAATCAGACATTTCCTGTGATTATCAATTCTCGACTCACACCTGACCAGGAACTCTATTTGATTTCTGTTCTCCAGCAACATCGTAGAGCCATTGGATGGACTCTCGATGATTTGACTGGTATAAGCCCTTCATACTGCACACATCGAATCTATACAGAAGAAGGCGCACGACCTTCAAGAGAAATGCAAAGACGCCTAAACCCTAACTTGCAGGAGGTCGTGAAAAAGATCATAAAGTGGTTAGATGCAGGGATCATCTACCCGATCTCCGACAGTCGTTGGGTGAGTCCAATACAAGTGGTGCCTAAGAAGGCAGGACTTACCATCATCACGACTGAAACTGGAGAAGTCATTCCTACCCGAATAGCTAACTCGTGGAGAGTCTGCATTGAATACAGAAGACTCAATTCCTCTATGAAGAAGGATCATTTCCCACTACCGTTTATTGATCAAATCCTCGAAAAACTAGCGGGAAATAGGTTCTGCTTTCTTGACGGGTATTCCGGTTACAACCAGGTGGCAATCCATCCAGAGGACCAAGAAAAGACCACATTCACCTGCCCCTTCGGGACGTACGCGTTTCGAAGGATGCCGTTCGATCTCTGCAATGCACCCGCAACTTCTCAGCGGTGCATGCTGGCCATATTCTCAGATATGGTAGGGGATTATCTGGAAGTCCTCATGGATGACTTTTCAGTTTTTGGAGAATCATTTGACGATTGCCTCCAACACTTGGTCCAAATACTCAGGCGGTGCATCGAAGTGAATTTGGTTCTTTCCTGGGAAAAGAGCCATTTCATGGTGCCTGAGGGAATTGTCCGGGGACATCTAATCTCGGAGAAAGGCATCCAAGTGGATCGAGCTAAGGTTAACCTGATTTCCAAGCTTCCTATGCCTAGCTCGATTAAGCACATCCGATCTTTTTTAGGGCACGTCGGTTTCTACCGTCGATTCATCCCTGATTTCTCAAAAATCGCGCGCCCCTTGACCAATCTTCTTTCCAAGGATGTGCCTTTCGAAATTTCCAAGGAATGCACTCAAGCATTTGAGAGCCTACGTGACCGAATCACCCAAGCCCCTATCCTACAATCCCCTGATTGGTCTCAATCCTTTGAGATCATGTGTGATGCATCTGACTTCGCTGTAGGAGCGGTTTTGGGGTAGAAAATTGACGGGAAACCTGTGGTCATTTACTACGCCAGCAAAACACTGGATGAGGCTCAGCGTAACTATACGGTTATTGAAAAAGAGCTGCTGGCCGTAGTATTTGCCTTGGAAAAATTCAGATCATACCTGTTGGGTTTCCGTGTTATCATATACTCGGATCACACAGCTGTGAGGCATCTCCTTGCTAAGAAGGACGCGAAACCTCGATTAATCCGATGGATCTTGCTATTGCAAGAATTTGACCTCGACATTCGCGACAAGGCGGGAAAGCAAAATGTGGTAGCCGATCACTTGTCCTGCCTTCCTTCTGAAATTATTGATCCTTCCGGACCTATTACCGAACACTTTCCTGATGAGCACCTCTTGACTATCAGTACAAGTCTTCCATGGTTCGCTGATATAGTTAATTACCTGGTATCACATCAGATTCCATCCGATTGGCCGAAGGCCAAAAAGGACAAATTACGCTCCGATGCCAAGTATTACCTATGGGAAGACCCGTATCTATTCCGCATTGGTGCTGATCAGATAATCCGACGGTGTGTCGCGGAAGTGGAAATCAAAGACATACTCTCATTTTGCCATGACCAGGCATGCGGTGGACATTTTTCAGGACATAAAATCGCATCAAAAGTCCTCCAGTGTGGCTTTTACTGGCCCACAATTTTCAAGGATGCATACGATCACTGTAAGGCATGTTCCCGTTGCCAGATTTTGGGCAACATGAGCCATCGAGACATGATGCCTCTACAGCCGATCCTGGTATGCGAAATTTTTGATATTTGGGGGATTGATTTCATGGGACCCTTCCCGATCTCGGATGGCTTCGAATATATCTTACTCGCAGTTGACTACGTTTCCAAGTGGATAGAAGCCATTCCGACCCGAACCAACAATCATAAAGTCGTTATAAAATTCCTCCATCAAAACATTTTCTCCAGGTTCGGGATTCCACGTGCTATAATTTCCGACGGAGGGACCCATTTTACAAACGCTCGGTTCAGGTCACTGATGACCAAGTACGGGGTGTCACACCGAATCTCTACTCCTTACCACCCCCAAACTAATGGTCTAGCTGAGCTATCTAACCGAGAGATCAAGAAGATCCTTCAGGTTACTGTTCGACCTGATAGAAAAGATTGGTCTTCTCGGCTTCCGGAAGCATTGTGGGCCTATAGGACCGCCCACAAGACCCAATTAGGAATGTCTCCCTTCAGACTAGTGTATGGGAAGGCATGTCACCTCCCCGTCGAGTTGGAGCATAAAGCCTATTGGGCAGTACAGACCTGAAATCTTGACCTTTCCAAGGCTGGAACCCACAGAAGACTTCAAATGAGCGAGATCGATGAGTTACGCCACGACGCGTATGAGAACTCGCGAATTTACAAAGAACGGGTTAAAGCTTTTCACGACAAACACATTTCTAGAAAGGTCTTTCATCCTGGTCAAAAAGTTTTACTCTTTGATGCCCGACTCAAATTATTCCCAGGAAAGCTAAGATCCAAGTGGGTCAGACCCTACCTAGTCCGGCAAATCTTCGGAAATGGAGCCATTGAAATCAGCCCACTCAGCCATGATTCTGAACCTTTTGTCGTGAACGGTCAGAGACTCAAGCCGTTCATTGACATGACCGATATAGATTTGGCTGAGTCATCCTTTACCCTCCATTCCTCTTGAGCTCATTGCGCCCAGCCGATGGCGTAAAACTCAGCGCTTAGCGAGGGGCAACCCGTCATTCTTTGAAAAACCCGAAACCTTTTCTGACATCTCTATGCGGAACTCATATTGCACTTTAGGGTTCATCCATTAGCACAGCCAACTTCACCTCAGGTATACCTACCCGAGATTAGAAATCATTCGCAACAAGTCACGTCGACCCATTCACTCACCACACACCTGTCCTAATGCATGAACTAAGCTAAATTCGAACCCACCTAAATTACAATGGGGACATTGCAAGTCTTAGGCATGGGGGGGGATGAAAGTGCAAAATGTCAGGAAATTCATATAAAGAAAGGGTTTCATAAAAAAAAAAAAGACTTGATAGAGGGGAGGAACAATTCAGGGTCATACAAATGAGAGGAAGAAAAGAGAGCAAAATGACAAAAAGGAGCATAAAAGGAAAATAAAAATAAATAGTCATTAGTAAAAGATTAAGGGGTTAACTGAAGTTCTAGACCGAATCAAGAAAAAGAAAAGAAAAGTGCTACGGAGATATAACAAGAGGTTAGCAGGAACGCTGGTCTTAGGCCTCTTGGGCTAGTATCTTTAGCTTAAAAATTCACGTATCCATTAAAATTTGGATAGTCCTCAAGAGGTTGAGGAAAATGCGAAGTTTGAGTATTAGGTCTAAGGCTTAGGAAGTATTCGGCCTCGTTAACTGACCTCCGGTTTGCAGGATTCGGTAACTTAAGCACCCCAAATTCACACACAGTCTGGTTCAGTGAGCATAAACATCCAAATCACGCGAAAAGCTTGTAATGTTCTGAAAAAGTCACCTAGATTAGGAGCGGTCAATCAACACAAATTGATTTGGACGAGTTCCCAGCGCGGAGAGGCGGGAAATTCCCCTCGAAGATGCGTAACAACATATCGTCTCCTCGGTGCTTGTCTCTTAGGATATTTAAATATCCTACTGGGGGCATGTAAGCATTCTGCTGGTTCAGATACCATGGCGGCATTATCGCGAAATGTCGATCGCCATGGTCTGGATTCGGCCACGGAATGCCATGGGTAGGATTATCTCAAAATCTCAAAAGCCAGGGTTCCGGGGGTTGCCATGGGCGGGATTATCTCGAAATCTCGAAAGCCAGGGACCCTTGAGGATTGATGATGGGGACGAGGAATCCGATACAGACAGTGTTGAGAAGCTAATCCGAAGCTAGAAATAAAAAGAAAAGAGAGAGAAAATCTCTCCAAACAAATAAATCATCTATCTCTCTCTTACAAAAAAAAACGCACTGTAAACTGAATTTAGGCTAAAAATGTCTCAAGCACGGGTGCTTTAACCGCGGAGTCCAACAAACCCTAGGTTAGTTTTTGTGGGCCGTAGAAACCTTTGCGGAGGACTGAGGCTAAAGCAGAACAGGTCCGGATTTTGGTTGGTACTTGAGTACCTCTAGGCCTATTGTCGGCATTCCTACCTAATCACAAAAGGAGAAGCACTTATCATTGTTGACAGACACTCAGGGTCTAGAATGGAAGTTAAAACTTTGAAATTTTGCTAAGGGACTAGCAAAAGCTAGGCAAGGGGGTATGATGAGAGCCTCATCATAAGCCATAACTAGCTCATTTTGACCCAATAAAGAAGATAAAAGCTCCTACATAGCCTAGAAGAAGGCTTAACTGAAGGAACAAGTGCTCTGAGAAGAAAACATGAAATAAAGGTTAAAACTGTAAATTTACCATTGCAGTACATAAACGGGATTTCTCAGAGGCAAAACATAGGTCAAATGATCTAAATGGGATAGAAAGTAGGTTGAGTCAATCAGAAATGGGTTTATGTGCAATCTAAGAATTAAATGACACTTGGTAACCCTAAAAACAGACCCGCTTAAATTAACAAGGTTCCGATCAGAATAAAAATCAAGTAAACCCTCTAAAAATCATGAAAAAACATCCTCTAGGGTTTATAACACTTAATTTGGCCTTTGGAACCCAGTTTGACCTAGATTAGGGTCCTAGCTCTTCAATTAACCTAATTTGGGTTTTTACGTAAAATGTCCAATCAAACATGGTCAAACCTAAAATCCAACTTCACCATTGAATTCCCTAGGTCCAAATTAGGTTTATACCAAAATTTGGACTTAAGGGGAGGTCATCTTGACCTACTTTGCAATTTAGTACACCAAAATCACAAATTGGTCCCTATCTTTTGAATATCTTTGCAGAGAGCCCCCTAAGTTCTTCACCCCCTTTGCAATCCGGTCCTTCCACCATTGTTAGGGCAGAATCGAGCTCCGGCGAGGTTTAGAGAGGGATTACTCTCTAATCCCTCAGAGATTCCCTCCCAGAAATGGAAGGGGGATTCTCTGAGGAATTCCCTTCCATCTAAAGCAGATCACGATCTCTGGTGTGAACCCAATCTCTCGTGCAAACGCACGAGAGATTTGGTTATCCACCCTCTTTCCATCTCCGGCGAGCCGGCAGAGTTGATTGCGCGGTTTCCACGTGCTAGAAGGAGCAGCCAGCACCTATAAAAGACTCCCCAGACCCTGCCGCAGAGGGTAAGCTTGAATTTGACGGAGATCCCCTCAAATTTCCTCTCTCCCACTCCGGCCAAAAGACCCGCAAGCTCCGGCGACCTTCTCCCCTCCTCGTCGCTCTGCTGCCATACCAGCAGCAGAGTCAACTCCGTCGCTTCCTCCCGCGTCGCGCCGTACCAAGCGCACGTGCCCCTGCCCTCATCCTCGTCGCCGCTTCCTCCCTCAGGGTCCTTCCCCGACGACAGTAGTTACGCGCCGTCCACTCCGCTGCCTCCATTCCTTCCAGATCACCCCAGATACCCTCTCCATCCTCTCCTCTCTCTTTTCCCCCTGCTATTTTATCCAATTACCCCCCGACAGTGCCTGACCACCTCCATCGTCCTCGCCTCCGACCGCCCTCCGGCGAGCCGCCCACACCACTCCGCCCCTCCACACGGCCCGCCAACCCCCTCGTGAGCTCCGCCTCACCACCAGAAGCTCAGTCCACCCCTCCACTGCCACTCCAGACCTCCATAAGCACCCCCCGATCAACCCCACATCTCCGACCACAGGTTGACCTAGGCACGCACGCCTAGGCCAACTTGCGGCTTGTAGCACTGCGCATCATCTTCGCCGTGCTACGGCAAAGGTTTCTTGCTAATCTGATTAGGCAGATAGGCCATTCTTGTGTACGACAGGTTGCAGCTCTTGCCGCCATTGACGGCCGAAGCAGCGAGGAGCTCGTAGCAACTTCAGGCACCAAGGATCCCAGGCTGCAGGTGCAGCAGACTCACGCGAGTGTCGCGAAGCGAGTAAGGCCAGCAAGTCGCACTGCGAGGCCAGCAGCTGGGGCAATTGCACGACGGGAGTTCTGCGGACGTGCGTGAAATCGGGACTGATCAGATAGTCCCACATCGTGGACTCGCGAAACACAGGTATAATATAAATTGTTTTTGTGTTTTAAGCTTACTTCCTCCGTAAGCACAGGGGTGAGGTCCCTCACCTGCCCTCACACTCGCCTCGTCCGCGGCTTGACCTCGCGGATCTGGCGGGATCCGACCCGACCCAATCCTAAGGAGCTCGGGTTCTAGCGTCTACTCCTTTTATAGGCCATGGGAAGAGGTTTAAGGCTTGGAGACCAAGCTTCCAAGCTTGGTAAGCTTGCCGGTGAAAGATACCCACATCTTTCATGCTCTCGCATGAGAGATTGGGAAAGACTTGGAGCCCACAAATAGGTTTGATTTGAAGGCAATTACTTGACGAATCTTTCAATTTTGAGAGGGATTCGTCAAGAGATCACCACGTTCTTGCCAATCAAAGCTCACCGAAGTAGGATTCCTTCACAAAAATGATGGAAGGACCTATTTGCAAAGAGTGACAACAAAGATGGAGGGCTTTTTGTAATATATTAAAAAGTTGAGGGTTTATTTAGGATAAAAAGAGTCAAACTTGGACTAAATTGCAAACTAGGTCAAGGCAATCTCTGATTAGGTCCAAATTTTGATACAAACCTAATTTTGACCTAAGGAATCCAATGATAAAGTTTGATTTCGGTTTTGACCTAGTTTTACTAGGTAATTTATGCAAAAACCCAAATTAGGGTAATAGTCTATCTGTGACTCTATTTTGGGTCAAAATGGGTTTTGATGGTTAATTCAAGGATGCCAAACCCTAGAGAATATTTTTCTATGAATTTTAAAGAGTTTAAGTGAATTTTATCTTGACCAGAACCTCAGTTAATTAAGTAGATCTGTTTTTAGGATTTTAGATGTCCATTACTTCTTGAAATACGTGAAAACATGTTTCTGTCTGCATGAACCCACTTATTAGTCATTAATTACTAAATGACCTTCCATTGCCTTGCCCATTCCTTCGACCTGAAGGCACCTTTTCAAGATGGAAAGGTTGGACTCTGTGGGAGCCTATTCTCCAGGTTTGCTCAAGAAGAGTGACAAGTCGAAGGAGCCATCAAAGCAGTAAGAAGCGAAAAAAGAAGCGTGAGAAAAAATATCGATTCCCACAGACGGCGCCAATTAATTGAGCCATTTATAATAGAGTATTCGACTCTAGAGCACTCACATAGAAAAAAGACAGAGATTGGTGACCCAGTTCCACCCTAACTAGTGAACGTCTGGGGAGGGTGTGAGACTCTCATAATTCACTATTGATTTTTGTGGATACAAAATATAAGGAAGTTCTATCTTTCATTTTCTCACATATTGCGTCACCCCATCCACTCAAATAACCTTAGTTTATATAGGTCATACAAGCCTTGAATGTGGAGATTATGGTCAATTAACTAGATTATCGTGGGTTTGAAACAACGAGCCCATGATCTCCTTCAATAATGAGGATGCGCTGCTAAAATAACCGTCGCATCCATCTACCTTTTGGGTAGTCAGAATGAGATGGCCTACTAGGTATTCATATGAAGAACTACCTCCAAGTAGCTGGATCTAGCCGGGCTACCGGGCAGGTGAATGAAGATCCGCCTCCAGGCAGCCAGACTTATCAGGGCTTCTAGGCTGGGTAGCTGGACCTAGCTGAGTGATTGCACAGCAATCATAAGACCTAATCTACCTGAATTAAGTTAGATTTTAGCTTAAGTAGGAACAACGCCTACATCAGCATCATAATTTGCATCATAGTTGATTTGTTAGCTTTATAGGTAATAATGCTATTTTATGCTCTAAGAGAGAGGTGATATTGATTGCAGATGATTCAGGGCCACGGATGATAAATCAAACTGTACAGATCTGATCAAGACAACGCTTGGAGTCCAACGCCTCTGAGATCGTCTTGATCAAACTTCCATAGCATCTTATGAAGTCCATAAAAGAGCAAAAGCCAAGAAGCAAGGAGACGTAAATTCAAACCTCAGATGCCAAATCCGACCACATGGATGGATCCAGATCAACAATCGCAGTCCAACGACATGAAAATCACCTCGATCAAAGCCCTGCAGCACCATCTACAAAAGTGAGAAAACTAACGGTCAAGATGATGTCATATGGCACCATCCCAACGATTCCTACTGCCGCCCCCATCTACTGAAGCACTCACTACGCGCTTTGTGGGCCGTTGGATCGTCATCCAACGGCCACAAAGATGCTACGTCGACCGATCCCCACTCCCCTTCATCAAAGAGATCATCCAACAACTGAGGGCATCCGCACACAAAACCAACAACTTGACAAAGCACGTATGCAGCATGTTCGTCTCCACCTTTAAACAAGGAGCGCAGACACAGGGTCAAAGCACATGGACCGCGAGCAAAATCAAGCCACACGATGGTAATCAAACGGTGCGAAGGTGGTCGCGTGGCGTGCAGTAGGACATCAGATGAGGCAATGCAATGCACGCACAAGTAGATGTGTCGTTGCATGTAGAGACCAAAGGCCATAGCACTCGCGATCTCAGCCGTTGATCTTCGCGATCGAATGACCCAGATTAAACGCACGCACGCACGCGAGAGAAATGAGAAGGCAGTGAAGCAGCGAGGGGTCTTAGCCATGCGATCGTGATCAGAGGGCATTGAGAGCGCCACGTGGTAGCAATTGAGGTGACGAGTGCGTTGAAGGTGCTTTGAAGGTTATTTTGAGGTGTGATCTGATCCGTTGATCTCCCGATAGATGGATCTGATCAATCCAAAGGTGCTGCACAATTTTGGGGGCCAAAATATCTGCTTTGCCCCTCATTTTAGATATAAAAAGAACCCAGATCCCCTATTTGAGAGGCAACTCCAAGTAGACACATCTCTGGCTTCTCTCTCCCTGTAGCATCTCTCTGTGGTCTTCTTCTCAACACTCTAGATCTGAAATGCTACCGCACTGCACACACGCATCCCTCAAGTAGCTCTATTCTTCATCTATTTTTCTCTCTCTCTACTCATTAATTTATTTATTTTGATTTCTAGTTTAGAACTCCTTGCAAGTAGCAATAAAAAGGTGATTCTATGAATATCTTGTCTCTCTTTCTATGCTTTCATTAGGTTAGATTAGTTAGTATGAAACGCTTTGAGAATCTCATTTTGCCTCCCTACAAACGACTCAGGACTCACAGTTTTTAACATATAAATTTATTTGTTTTAGCGTGATTCCTAACTACAACGATACAGAAATCTTTTTATGCATTTCGCGACGAACAAATTGGCACTGTTGCCAAGGAGGCAACAGAGTTATTCTTGAAGCTTTTCTCCTAAGTACTTATTTGAGATTTCTAACTTTCTTTATTTTCATTGATTTCATGTGTTCAGGAAGTGTAGAAATTCGAGAAGAAACGCAACAATGGAAAAATTACAGGTTTTTAATCTCAGGTAAGTACTCATATCCTATATTAGGTTACATTTCCTTTCGAGAAAAAATCCAAAAAAAAAAATTAGGTGCTTTGCTTTATCCTTTGGTTAGTATTTACTTTATTTTCAAAAAAAAAAAAAACTCTTGTTGGTGTGTATTATCTGTTGAAAATAAATAAAACCACCTCTTATATTTTCAGGCTGCAGGAAACTTTGATTTTCAAAATTCAATTCCTGAAATGTTTACAAGTCCAAAATTTTGAAATTTCTACTGAACGTGGGTATTGAAGTAAGGAACAACATATCCAAATTTCACACCACTCTAATTTATACAAAAATTTTAAAAATTCACGAATTGAACTGCTACCAAGTTTGTTCCTATTCCTGATTCTTTGGACTTCAAAAAATCGTAGGAATTTCTATACAACTCTGATTTATCTGAAGCTTGATGCATTAGATTTCTATGATAATATGAAATCTAAAAAAAATTTGAAAAAATATTTAGTGCACGTTTGATCACATAAAATATTCGATCACTAACTGGGGGTCAAAACGGACTATAGAATCCTCAGTACACTTTAAATTTGAAAAAATAGAAAACGTGCATTAAAATTCTTAAAAAAATATTTTCTGAGTGCCTAGTTGGTGGTGCAATATGACCAATTGATTGCATTGATTAGATCGCACTACCTTACTTGTTTGGGACTTAAATCCACTCATTTAGCACTATTTGCTCTTAGGGTTTCACATTAAGGTAGAGCACACTTGCATTTCTATACTTAAAGGAAATTTATCAAACAATTGGGACTTGCAAAACCTCTTGTGTGCCTCATCAGAACCATTGTTTGAAAATATTTAACTAAAATTCACTAATACAAGCACTTAAACCTTAAAAGCAATCACATCAACTAAGCTTGTATTGTAAACCCCTTGATTGAGCACTTCACTTTTTGAAATCAATTTTAAGGGCAGCAGCCCCCTAACGCCCATTATATTTCAAAAGCACTTCAAGCCTAAGCCTAAAATTGAGTAGACATGCCCTAGGTAGGACTGATATGCTTGGTAACTTGAAATTAGATTGGGCTAAGGTCAAGGCCTTCTCTACTTGGATCCTCTGGTGCCAAGAAAGGTCAATGTGGTAACCGCATTAACCTTTAGTAGTGTCTCATCGTGCAATGTATCCTAAGGGTTCCCACCCCTTTGTCCAGCTAAGTAATTCAAGGGTTGATCTAGCCTAGTCGTATTTTGGGGAGCTAAGATTAGGTCTAGTTGAGGCTTACACTCTAAGGATTAGCTTGATTGCTTGTACTGTGAGGGTGGGTATTTTCGCATCTGTCTTCTGTCTCTCATCTATAGACATTCTTCTAGTGCAAGCAAGGTAAAAGATCTCTAAACCCTGATTCGCTACCACCTTTAGAGAGAAATCCTAAGAGAAGACATAATTTTCCAAGATCTGAATCTAAATCTTCTTCAATGGCTAGTCACCATGAGGAAGATGATGTTGAAGTGGAGGAATAAAATCTGAATCCAATGGCTCTTTTACAGAGGCAGATTAATGGGCAAGGCTGGCATCATGACAGATAGATGCAAGTCACAGTACAAGTCATTACCCAACTCCAAAATGGGAGAGCAAACCAACCTCTCAGAGATTTCTACAATCTTTCTAATGCCCAACCTGAACCTTTTGTCAGGGTACCTCAGGATGGGGATGATTTTGAGCTTAAATCACAAATCATTAATCTGATTCTCTACTTCCATGGCCACAATTCCGATGACCCTTCCACCACCTTGAAGAACTTCTACACATAGGAAGGACCTTTGACACTAGGAACATGAATGAGGATACCTTAATGATGAAATGTTTTCATTTTCCTTAAAAGATAAAGCTGCTCAATGGTTGAGGACTATTGGTAGACCAATCCTAACTTGGGAAGATTTGAAAAGCACTTTTCTAAAGAAATTCTTTCCCATAGGAAAAACAAATGCCCTTAGATGTGCCATTACAACCTTCAAGAAGAACCCTGGGGAACAATTGCATGAGGCTTGGGAGAGATTTAATGACTTAGCTAGGAAACGCCCTCATCATGGGATTCCCAAGTGGCACTTGACACATATTTTCTATTATGGGTTAAGTGACAATTTAAAGAATTTTGTTGATGCAGCATGTGGGGGCAATTTCATAAGCAAAGATGCTGAGGGAGACTTTCAATTATTTGATAATATGAGTGAAAATTCCCTCAACAATGCCTCGATGTCTGCCTTCAACAGATCAAGTCAACCAAGGAGCAGAGTCTATGAAATTAAGGATAAGTCAAATTCGGTTGATTTAGAACAAATTGCACAATGATTGGATAAAGTGAAACTTGTTGAAAAAAATGTAGTGAATTTGGATAAAAAATTAGATAAACTTCTAAAGGGCAGGAATTCCTTAGGTACACATTCCAAAGTAAATCCTATGCCTACCCAAGGAATTTCTATGTTAACCTGCACCCAACTCCCCAACCATCTAGGTCAGGAAGTAGTGCACAATATTAATGACCTGACCATGGCTCCACCCATAAGCCAACATTACTTTGACCCATCTCTTTCTGGGTACCAAGGAGGGACCTTGATGCCCTCAAATTCTTAGTTAGGCATCTTGATGCCTAATTATTCTGAGGATGCTAATACAATCTAGGGATACACTAGAAATGATTCCTATTCGAACACTTACAACCTTGAATGGCGTAACCATCCTAACTTTGCTTGGTCAAGTTAAAAACCTACCCATGATCCTTACTTGACTAAGACTAGTACTTATAGGCAACCCGGTAGGTACATACAACCGCATACATACTAGCCACAACCTACTCAGGAAACCCAACCTTCTGATCTGAGTTTAGTCCTCAAGGAAATGCGAGAAATGAATTTGAGACATAGAGAAGAAATGAATCAATTGAGAACATAATTGACGGGACGATTGGACCAATTAGGTGATGCTAGACAACACGGGATGTTGCCATCCCAACCCATCCCCAACCCTAGAAACTTTAATAGGGTTAACCAAAACAACACACGGGAGCAACAAGCACATATAGTTCAACCTACTCCCCAGCACCCACATGGCTTTGCTAACCCTAATCCTAACCAGGCTCAACCTATCTTGCAAAACCCACATTAACCTTCTAAATATAATGCCTTTGCCAGTGTTGTAACTTTGAGAAGTGGGAGACAAATCCAAGATCCTTAACCCTCCAAATCTAAATCTAATCAAGATCTTGAGGAGCCCGAATCTAACCTAAGAGAGCAAGCTAATCAAGAAGACAAGGATCAAGACCCAAACATTCATGATTTCTCTCAAGCACCCTTTCCTGAAGCCTTGAACAAATCTAAGAAGAAGAAAAATAATCCATTTAAGGAGTGGCTTGATATTTTAAACAAGTCTAGGTGAATATACTAGTCCTTGAAGCAATTGAGAATATCCTAGCCTGTGCGAAATTTTTGAAAGAAATGTGCACACCAAAATGCCAGGCCAAATCATCTAAAAGGGTAGTGTTATCTGAACAAGCTAATGCAATTATCCTTAAAAACCTACCCCAAAAACAAAAAGATCCTGGAACCCCTATGATTTCTTATGTTATTGGAGATACTACCTTTGATAGTGCTTTGTCAGATTTAGGTGCCTCCATTAATTTGATCCCCACAATGTTATATGAAAAATTTAACTTTGGAGAGTTAAAACCTACTGAGGTCACACTATAGCTGGCTGATCGATCTATGACCACATCATGGGGAATTATTAAGGATACAATTGTCAAGGTTCGTGATTTTTATTTTCCTGTGGATTTCTTGGTCCTTGATATGGAGGTACCAGAAAATTTGAAGAACACCCCAATAATTTTGGGAAGACCATTCCTAGCCACTACCTAAGCAAATATCAATTGTGAATCTAGCAGTATGGAAATTAAATTTAGGGATAAGAAGATAAGGATTAATATTTTTAAGGCCATCAAACAATTTAAGGATTGTGGAATGATAGAAGATTCTAAAGATGTGGACAATTATGTTGACTACTGTATGAACTTAGGAGTTTCCCAATCCGACCCTACAGGCCTTGATCCCCAAACCAATCAAGAGGTCAGTCACCCAATCACTGACTTGATTCCAAGACCTCTTAAGGATAACTGTGATCCACATTTGGACCCTTCATCCCAAGGACCCAAACCTAAACTAAAACCTCTTCCTTATTATCTAAAGTATGTTTTCTTGGGATCTGATCAAACTTATCCAATGATCATTAGCTCTTATCTAACCCAAACTCAGAAAAATCAATTAAATCAAGTTCTGAGAAGAAACAGTAGGGCAATTGGTTGGACATTGGATGATCTAAAGGGAATCATTCCTACCTACTTCACCCACAGAATATATGTTGAGGTTGGATCTAAACCCTCTTGAGAGATGCAGAGACCATTGAATCCTAATATGCGGGAGGTTGTGAAAAAGGAGATGATTAAGTGGTTAGATGCGGGAATAATCTACCCAATCTCTGACAGCCCATGGATCAGTCATGTAAAAGTGGTTCTTAAGAAAGCTGGGCTGATTGTGATTACTAAAGATAATGGGGAGTTGATCCCAACCCATACAACTTTCTCTTGGAGAGTTTGTATGGATTATAAGAAGCTGAACAATGCAACTAAGAAAGACCACTTTCCACTTCTCTTCTTTGATCAAATTCTTGAAAGATAGCCGGCTAAAAGTTTTTCTGTTTCTTGGATGGCTACTCTAGCTACAATCAAGTAGCTATCCACCCTGACGATCAAGAGAAAACCACCTTCACATTTCCCTATGGAACATTCGCCTTCCATAGGATGACTTTTGGATTATGCAATGCACCTGCAACTTTTCAACGATGCATACTTGCAAGCTTTTAAGACATAGTGGTTGATTTTATGGAAATCTTTATGGATGATTTTTCTGTGTTTGGGAACTCTTTTGAATCTTGTCTGATCAATCTAGAGAAAACCTTACAAAAGTGCATAGAGGTAAATCTTGTCCTATCTTGGGAAAAAAGCCACTTCATAGTTAGGGAATGCATAGTCCTTGGCCATGTTCTATCTGAAAGAGGAATTGAAGTGGATAAAGCCAAGGTGGACACTATCATAAAACTCCTCCACCTTCGATAGTTAAACAAGTAAGATCATTTCTTGGGCATGTGGGATTTTACTGTTGATTCATTAAGAATTTTTCTAAGGTGGCGAGGCCCTTAAGTAATCTACTGATGAAAGATCAAACCTTTGATTTTGATTCAAGTTGCTTAAGGGCTTTCAATCTACAGAAGGAGGCCATTACACAATCACCTATCCTACAACCTCCTAGTTGGGATCACTCGTTTGAAATTATGACCAACGCTTCTGATTTTGCTATTAGTGCGGTCTCGGGACAAAAGATTGATAAGAAACCTTCCATGATTTCTATGCTAGTAAAACTCTTGATGAGGATCAAAAGAATTACACCACTACAGAAAAAGAGTTGCTAGCAGTAATATTTGCTCTAGAGAAGTTTAGACCCTATCTACTTGGATCGCATGTCACAATTTTCATAGATCATACTGCATTAAGGCACTTGATGTCTAAGAAGGATGCAAAACCCAGATTAATCAGATGAATCCTTCTACTACAAGAATTTGATTTAGAAATTAAAGACAAATCTGGTGCCTAAAATGCAATAGCAGATCATCTTTCCAGAATCCTTGTAGAATCTGCAACTCCTCAATTTTCTGATTCATTCCCTCATGAGACACTTTTACCTTGGTTTACAGACATTGTTAACTATTTGGCAATCGAAAAATTACCCATGGATTGGCCTAAGCATAGGCGTGATAAGTTAATTTCCGATGCCAAATACTACTTTTGGGAAGACCCAGAACTGTTTAAAATATGTGCGGATAAAGTTATCCACCATTGTGTTCCAAATGATGAGATCACAAGTGTGCTAGAATCTTGCCACACTTTTGCTTGTGGCAGGTCATTACTCAGGAAAAAAGATGGCAACCAAAGTGCTACAAGGTGGATTATATGGTCGTCTTTATTCTGTGACTCTTAAAATTTCTATAGGTCATGTATTAATTGCCAAACTTTAGGAAACATGACCAGGAATGATATGATGCCCCTAAATCCAATCCTTGAAGTCGAGATCTTTGATGTTTAGGGCATTGATTTTATGGGACCTTTTACCAATTCTTTGGGGTACCTGTATATTATAGTTGCAGTCGACTACGTATCCAAACAGATTGAGGTCATCTCGACCTGAATCAATAACCATAAAGTGGTCATGGACTTTGTAAAGAAAAACATCTTTAGCTGGTTCGGTGTACCAAAGGCTCCGATTAGTGATGGCGAGTCCCATTTCACTCACAATCAATTCAGGACCTTACTAACTAAGTATGGAGTCACTCATAGAATCTCTACTCCATACCATCTACAGATCAATGAACAAGCTAAAATTTCCAATCAGGAAATTAAGAAAATTCTTCAAAAGACGGTCCACCCAAATCGGAAGGATTGGTCTCCTAAATTAGATGACAATCTCTAAGCCTACCAGACTGCATATAAAACCCCGATTGGAATGTCTCCATTTCGTTTGGTCGACAAAAAATCTTATTATGTGCCAGTTGAACTTGAACATAAAGCTTATTAGGCAATCAGAACTTTTAACCTAAATCTTGATTAATCTGGATGACAAAGAAAACTCCAATTGACTGAATTGGAGGAAATCCGAAATGATGCCTATGATAGTGTGAGAACTTATAAGAATAGAATAAAAGCTTTACATGATAAGTATATCTCTCGAAAAAGCTTTGTCCCTAATCAAAAGGTTTGGTTATTTGATGTGCACTTGAAGCTCTTTCCAGGAAAATTAAGATCAAAATGGATAGGCCCTTTAATTGTAAGAAAAATTTTACCCCATGGAGCTATTCTAATTCTGGATCCCAAGACTAGCCAAGAAACAAATGTAAACGGTCAAAGGCTGAAGCCTTATATTACTCAGTATCTTGATCCTATTCCTGAGAATCACATTAACCTCCTAGAATTATCTTAGAGGTGAACTAAGTTCGGCAAATGACGTTAAACTTAGTGCTGGCTAGGAGGCAACCCAATATTCTGTACAGGTATTTTTCTGTCCAAGTTGACCTTGATTAACATGCTCAGTCAAGTGATATCCCCTCTTACTTATTACATTTTGATTTCTCTGCACACATTTTAATGAGGACATTGTAATGAATAGGCATAGGGGGTGGACATTGCATGTCTTATTTTTTATGTCAAAAAAAAAAAATTATACATATTGTATTCATGCATAAAGAATCTTATCAAAAATGTTTTATTACAGATTTAATCGAGTTGATTCCTGAATTTAGAATCCAGTACAATTTCACACTTGCACGTAGAATTTGCAATAGACCTCTGTGAAGACTGATAGACATCTTTAGTTTGTCAAGAAGAAGCACTGCATCTTCTCCTGAACCTGCAAACAGTAATTAGGGTGTCAGGAAAATCATCTTCTAGTAGATCCACCAAACAATTGCTAGGTGAGAATAGAGAGTCTGCTGGTACTCTAAGTCTAGTATAAGGAATCTTAGTTTCTGGGTAATTGGATAATGATACTTGGAGTTAGGCATAGTTTTCGCTCTGGATTCTTGCGTACAAATTCTTTGTGTGCATTTATGAGAGCCACCAAATAAGGCAAATACGCAAAGAGTGGGTTCTAATAAAACTACAATTAAGGTGGATGGTTACAACCGTCCTTTATGAAATCCTCGACTAAAGGAGAGTATTAATATCAAGGTCAAAAATACGCTGTCCCATCCATTCCTTTCCTGGTGCCAAGAATAGGCACTTCCACCAAATAAGCCACCCAATATTCTCTTGAACATCCCCAATCCTGAATAATGCCTCATGAATAAAAATGTGCATGGGTGCTGCATTACATTGTGTTGGTAGATATAAATATATATATATAGAAAGGAAAAAGGAGAAAAAAAAGAGAGAAAAATGAGAGAAAAGAAGAAAGAAAAAGAAAAAGAAAGAAAAAAATAAAAAAAGTGTTAAGTCCGTTGTGTTTATTTCATGTCAAGCACACTGAGATAATAATACCTACTACCTTTACAATCCACCAAATACAGCCTTGACCTAATTTTCTATATTTCTGACCATCCAAACATTGACTAAGGATTGTTGACTTAGTCATAGGGTAATCAGAACTTAATTAAAGTGTTAATACCATGAGAGACCACCGAATATATTTACAAATCTGGTGAGCTTGTGAACTCAGAAAGAAAAAGAAAGAAAAAAAGAAACAAAAAGAGAAGAAAAGAAAAAAGAGAGAGAGCGAGAGAGAAGGGAGAATGACTACAAAGGGACTAAAGAGACCACAGTTTCTCCGCCACTCTGTAAGTTTATTTATTGATAGTCTGGAAACCTAGGTTCTGTAGTACTAGTCCATATGTAACACCAGAGGAGTGTGAGCCACGAAATACAAACCCACTTGACTCAGACATCTTCTACCTAAGACAAAAGCCAGGGTTGAAATTACATATTAGTTTATAAACCTGAGGGAAGAAATTTTCCTATTCCAATAGAATTTTACTAAGGGTCAAGTACGAGCTTTAGATGTGGATGGACTTTTCACTTGGATCCGTTGCATAGGCTACAACACTACAGTTTCACAACTATCTGGATTTTTAAAATTTTGGATGAAAACAAAAGAAATAAATCTCTAGTCTAACTCTTGATAGAAATTAGTCATTTAGGACCATTTTACATTTAGTCTTGCATTTGCTAGGGACTAGCAAGATTCAGGCATGGGGGTGTGATTATGTAGAAATCATAGGACCTAAATAGGACCAAATCTACCTGAATTAAGTTAGATTTTAGCTTAACTTAGGAACAACGCATGCATGAGCATCAAATTTGCATCATAATTGATTTTTTAATTTTATAGATATAATGTTATTTTATGCTCTAAGAGAGAGGCAATATTAATTGCAGATGATTCGGGGCCACGGATGATAAATCAGATCGTACGAATCTGATCAGGACAACAATTGGAGTCCAACGTCTCCGAGATCGTCTTGATCAGCCTTCCGTAGCATCTTATAAAGTCCATAGAAGAGAAAAAGTCAAGAAGCATGGTAAGGCAAATCCGAACCTCAAATGTCAAATCCGACCACATGGATGGATCCAGATCAATGATCATAGTCCAATGACACGAAAATCACCTCGATTAGAGCCCTGCAACACTATCTATAAAAGTGAGAAAATCAACAATCAGAATAGCGACATGTGGTGCCATCCCAATGGCTCTTACCCCCGCCCCCATCTACTAAAGCACTCACTATGTGCTTTGTGGGCCATTGGATCGTCATCCAACAGCCACAAAGACACCACGTCGACCGGTCCCCACACCCCTTCATCAAAGAGATCATCTCAGCTGTTGGATCTTCATCCAATGGCTGAGGATAGCCACCCACAAAACCAACAACTTGACAAAGTGCCCGCGCAGTGCGTTGGTCTCCACCTTCAAACCCGAAGCACAGACGTGAGGTCAAGGTGCATGGAGCACAGGCGAAATTGAGCCACATGTTCGTAAAAAAGTGGCATGGAGGAGATCGCGTAGTGCGTAGTAGAGCGTCAAATGAGGCAGTGCGATGCACGCGCGGACGAACGCACAGTTAGACGCACCATTGCACATGGAGACTAGAGGCGGTAGCATGCACGATCTCAGCCATTGATCTTTACGATCGAATGACCAAGATTAAACACGCTCATGCGCGTGCGAGAAATGTGAAGGCGATGGAGATGCGAGGGGTCTCAGCCGTGGGATCGTGATTAGAGGGCGCTAAGAGCGCCATGTGGCAGCATCTGAGGTGACGAGCGCGTTGAGGTGCATTGAAGGTTATTTTCATGTGTGATCTGATCCGTTGATCTCCCGATCGATGAATTTGATCAATCCAAAGGTGTTGCACGATTTTGGGGACCAAAATACCTACTTTGCTCCTCATTTTAGCTATAAAAAGTGCCCTAGAGCTCCTATTTGAGAGGCAACTCCAACCAGACACATCTTTAGCCTCTCTCTCCCTGCAACATCTCTCTTTGGTCTTCTTCCCAGTGCTCTAAATCTGGAGTGCTACCACACTTCACACAAGCATCCCTCAAGTGACTCCATTCTTCATCTATTTTTTCTCTCTCTTTACTCTTTAATTTATTTCTTTTGATTTCTAGTTTAGAACTCTTTGCAAGTAGCAATAAAAAGTTGATTCTATGAATATCTTGTCTCTCTTTCTATGCTTTCATGAGGTTAGATTAGTTATTATGAAATGCTTTGAGAATCTCATTTTGTCTTCCAGGACTCACCATTTCAAACTTATAAATTTATTTGTTTCAGCATGATTCACAACTACAATGATATAGAAATCTTTTTAAGCATTTCATGATGAACACTAGGCTATCGGGCAGGCAGGTTGTCAGACTAGATCCATACAAGTATTCTGAAATGAGCCTATTTTCTTTAATGGGCCTTCTTAGCAAGGCCTAATTGAAAGGATTTTTCTTCCCTCATCAATTTATTTATCTTATACTTCCATTGAAGCGATGAAGGGTTCTTCCTTATTATTTTACATTATTGCCTTGTTAAAGGATTTCTTTATATTTTTCTTACTAAAAGCCCCAATAATAAAGAATTCTATGCTTCTTCAATATAAGAATTGCAGTGAAATGGCTTCACTCGGCAGTAGGTATGTCATCCAACGTTATATTCCCCAATGAAAAAAAAGCAATTTGTTCTTTTATTTTTTACACTTATCCTACATTTAGATAAGGGGACCATCTCTAAGTTTTTACCATCTTATCACAAGCTTGAAACACCTTTTGCTCTTTAATGTAGCCATTTCTAATTGTTACGATTTAGGGTTTCATTTTAGCTGTATTAGATTTTATATTTTATGAACTTGACATAGGATTGTATTGCAGTTGCAAAATAAAAGTATATTGCAAAAGGAGGTAGCTATTTTGGTCCGTGCTTTTTCAAACGGTGCCAACTACATAGTTGTTGGAGGACATGGTATGCTTTAAGTAGTTTCTCTTGAGTTATCCCCCCTTATGCCATCTTTGTCCTTGTGGATCCTACTATTATTTATTTCAATAAAAAAAGTATATTTGTCTTGATATATGATTAGAGTGTTGTCTGGAAGGTTATCTAATTACAATGTTGAAATGTAGTAATTGTTTGGTGTTTATTTACCTCTTTAGCTTTCACATATGTCATTAATATCATATTTACAACACTATGAATTCCGATGTAGTGACACGATCTTATGGCTCAATCTTTCGAAAAAAAGATCTTATGGCTTAATTTGGTTAATGAAATGAATTTGGATGATAACTTTCTAAATGGGATATCCCAAACAACTATTTGGTTCATATGGTAAACATAAGGGAGATAAATATTGGGAGCAAAGAGAAATGAGAGATGGAAATGGAAGATAATATTCCTTATCAAACCTAAAAGTGAGGGGTTACTATTTTAGGAAAACTTCAACATCCTCAGATACTCTCCATCCAGCATGCCCTGACAATTTAATAGATTTCCTCTTATTATTTTTTGGGTCACCCTTGGAAGTAAACTAGTTGTATCGGTTGTATTATCCACTGGATATTTTAGTGTCAAGTTTCCTTAATTCAAGAGGTAAATGGGTTTTGAATTAGTGAGAATAGCAGAAGTGTTTTGAATCCCTTTTGTGAACTGTCAATAGCACAAGTGTTATCTAAATGGGTTTCAAATTAGTTAAGATGCTTTTTCTTTACAATCTATCAACTACCTTGATCCAACATGGCACATTTTATCACTTTTGTTGACTGAAATGTCAACTAATGAGATTGAGGAAAAATATTAAAATTGCTTAATTGGGTGGCAACTTTGTGACTTGCAGTATCCTATCAAAATTAAACCTAGAAGATGTGAAATTCTCCGACATAGGTGGCTTGGACTGTAGTGGGAATCCATAAACAAGGGCTTTATGATCTTGCAGCAACACGACCACCAACAAGCACATGTACACGAGCACCACTATGCTCGAAAAGTGCTTCTGACCACTGCCCATATCCTCTAACGATTGTTCTCCTTGGTAACAGGTAAGTGAGATGCATCTTATTGAATGGGGCAAAAGCAGAAATAGTATTTTTGCTCAGACAAATATTTGGTCTAAATTTGGCTACATCGGGCTTCAAATTAGGTCCAATATTTAACATAGCAAAGCCATTTTTTAATTTTTTTTTTAAAAGCATAGCAAATCTTATTTAAGAAGTAAAATTCTATTAGATAAAAATTTAGATGTGGCTGAAATGATATTGCAAGTAGAGCAAAAAGCTGATGTGTAAACATACATCTACCTACTATGAAGTCTACCATATGAAAAATGATAACTGTACCCACATTTATAAAGATCGAGACTAGAAGATTTATATTTTTACTACTTTCAAAGTCAAGAAGTATGTTGAGATTTGTTTTTGAAAAAGAGGAAGGATGACAAATATGTCGAGATTTTAATCATGTTATCCCACTTATCCTGTTAATCTAGCCCTAGGTATATTAAGGTTTGACACTTAAAAGTATTCATGATATGATTTTTACTTTGGGTTCAATATGCGAAATTCAGATGCATCTTCAAAATCCTAACTTTCATCATGAGCCTAGATTTCTAACATCATTTTGCAATCCTATGATCCAAATTCCTCAAAACAATTCGTTGTTTGTAAATACAATTTAATGAATCACTTTCAAACATATTAAAGCATGTCTAATAAAACTCCTATTCATGCCCATGTTTAGTATCCATTTCCCTTTATTCAAAGTGCAACAATTTTATCCTTAAGAATGCATGGAAAAAAAATCTTAGATTTAAAGTTTAGGAAATTTTTACATGATGCATATACTGAAGAATCAAACCATGTAATGTTTTTTCCTTTTCCACTTAGGTTATCAATTTTGGATCACGCAATGGTGAAACATGTGAGGACTTTTTGGGTATCTACTTTCTAAAAAAGAAAAAAAGCTTTGTATTTTGGTTAATTTTGATGTCTTCAGCTTAAAATCTTAGAACCCATTTTCTTTTTAGTTATTAGTTTTTATGTTCTATGCCTAAAATATCAATGCCTTTATTCTTCCAGGTGTTTGCTTGTATATCTACAACATGTGGTCACTTCTACTATCCTCAGCATGTTGTTAAATTGCTTAATCCTCAAAATGAAGTGGAAGATATGGAAGAAAAGCATGAAAAAATTTCAAGCCAACCATTTCTCCATCCAGTTCACAAATGTCATATTTGCAAACAAATGGAAACTAAAAAAGTTCAGGAGTTGCAGTATGCTATTTGCAAACGCTGTCCAAGATCATACTACAGGAAGTGTTTGCCAAGCTGTATTCTTTTTCTTTCTTTCTGGCATTTCATCTATTAACTTTTTTGAACTATTTCTCCCTTCTTGTTCAATAAGTATGGTCTTGTTCAACATCACATCCCTTCGAACGTATGGTGTATGTTCATCAAGTTTATCACTTCATGCTTCCTCAAATGTCTAATATTGGCTTGAGGTTAAGTTATGAGCTATCTCCTCTTCCTGAGAGTTACACTTTTTTTACTTTTGATTCTGTTTTGTTCGTGCAGGGAGTGAGAGGTAGTGGTGGAGCTATATTTGGAGGCTTGAGTTGAATGACTTTTTTATGATCATCTTCAACAATATTTTTCATGAACTTCTCTTTCTATTTGAGTCACTTTTTGTAGTGGTAGCTAACATGAAAAAATTTTCAACGCCCAACCTAGATTTGGCTTCTAGTAGCCACTTGTCCCTGGCATGCGGCCTAGTGGTGCACCAATGCCCTTCTTCTCTATGCCTTTTTATTCAACAGGTTCAGTAGGAGCTGCTCCCTAGATGTAGTGGGGGAGGACCTAACTTGCTTTCGTGCAATGATAAAATCGCATCTAAGCAGTGTGAAATGCAAGGTCAAATTAAATAAAATCAAACTCAAATCAAAGCGAATTTATGGTGAGCCCAGGTCAAACACTAGGAGGCGAGGGACGTTCACTCACTTGCGTACTCTCCTTTGATTTTGTTTTTTTTTAGTCTTTTTGTTGGATATAAAGAGTCAAGAGTTAAGTGCATGAGGAGTGACAATGTCAAATTGAAACGCAACTACAAGGCAATATTGATAGCAACTAATGGTATGAAATGAAATTAACTACTTCCATTCATTGAAATAAAAGTTTACATTATAAGTAATGAAATAGCTACAACAAAATCAAAAATAAGAAAGTCGGAAATGTGGCTTGAGGTGAGCTTGCAAGGGAATTAGGTGTCCCAATGCAATCACCAAGGGGCGGTTTAGTGGAAAATAACAAGAACTACAATAGGAACAAAATAACAAAAGAAATAAATTTTTAAAAAAAAGTGATGCTCACAAGTAATGCCTAGCACATAGAATGCAACCATTTGAAATGTCACCTCCTCGATGGAGGCTTGGAGGAGGAGTGGTGGTGTGGATGGAGTGAATAGGAGAGCAGAGGGTGCCATGTGGTGGATGGAGGTGGGATGGTGGATAAAGGCAATGGTAAGATGGAAGGTATGGAGGCAATGGGAGATGGGAGGTGGATGGAGTGGGATGGTAGAGGAGAAGGGTGCCATGGTATGGGGTGTGTGTGTGTGCTTGTGTGCATCCAAAAAATGAGAGGGGAGGGAGGGGGGGGGGGGGGGGGGGGGGGAGGGTGTTGTGTGCAAGACCTAGGCCTTTTAGATGAGGGTAGGGGGTGGCTACGGTTTGGTGGAGGCCTCTAGAATAATCTAGAGTTTTCTAGAAGGTAAAGGGGTGTGTGGGCCTCCACGATGGAGAGGTGAGTTGGAGAGAGATGGTGAGGTGGAATGGTGACTAGGATGATGATGTGGCAGAGATTTTAGGTGAAATTTTAGGAGAAGGTAGGGAGTGTCTCATGGGGTTTATGGGTGTGGTTTAGGTTTAGAGCTATGTTTGGGATTGGGGTTAAATGATGGTTGCTTCTAGAGGTTGTTGTGGACTCAATGCAGGCTCCTCGTATTTCCTTGAGATGCATGGGTCTTATTCTTTATTCATCTCCCCAGCTCCAGCAATCAAAGATTCATATGTGTCAACATAATTATTCTGTATTAGTTCTAAGTACATGCATGGCCTAAGGGTGCATGAATGCAGGAAATGCAATGCTTATGTACAAATGAGTGTGATGCATTCTAGGTCACTAAGCATAAAATAGGCATATTATAATTGTTAATTATGGTTTCATCACTCCCCCATGCCTATCTTTTGCTAGCCCCTAGCAAAAATAAAAAGAAATGAAATGAGGATTTGAACTCGAGTTTACAAGTCAGGGGATACGAATCATCATCAACCATAGGAGGCATGCCTGAAATCTCGTATAGAAACTCAACAGCATTCAAATACTGATCAAGATACAAACTACTTTACTTGATCAAATTCTAACTCAAGTTTTGGGTCTCAACTATAGGGTTCTGTGGCTAGGAAATCCACCCAAGGTTTGCGAGAAACTGAAATGCTAAGTATCTATGCTCATATAAGTGACTCAACAAGTGGGAAACTGTATTTAAAAGTTTCTTTTTGTTTTAAATTCAGTTATCATCCCACTCACTCTACTTCTGGTATGTTTTACTACAAAACATGGAATCATTGCCCTTATTTACATAAATATAGGGAAGACCCTATACTTCCATGCCTCGAGATGACACCATAAGCGACACCATCCTAGTCAGATCCTACACTCAGATCCAGCACTCTGACATCTCAGATGACACCATAAAAGGCACCTGACCTTATTTTGCGATGCATATTTAACTATAAACTTTATTGGTTTTCTTTTGTATATACATAGTATGGGCTCATCCAAAAACTTGTTTCTAACATCACCTCAATGGAGTTACGTGGGAATCTAGATGTTGAGCTAGCCTCTGAATACCTTACATCCAGGGGTGACTGATAAACACCAGTTTATCATCATCCTTAAAATCCATTCACATCTAGTTCCTAAGGTTTTGTCAATTGCATTGCATTACCTCACGGCATTTAGCATTCATTTGCATTTAGGGTTTAGAGCATGCATTAGCATTTATTTTACATTAACTTATGTAGTTACCATTTGATTGCCAGGGATGAATGCTTTGGAGATCATAAAAGCCTTAGCAATATGGAAGGCACAAGGAACAAGTGTGAAGACAACTCGGGAAAGCTCCTTCTAGCTCCTCCTCTACTTAGCTAGCTCCTCCACTACTACTTGTTCCTGGGTCGGAGTAGTGGAGGAGCTAGATCCTCCTCAAACCCAGGAGCTGCTGAGTCTGAAGCGAGGATATCCTCTACTGCCTCTCCACCTTAATGGCCATCCACCTACATTAAAACAACCAACCATTTGCACCTAAAATGCACTCCTTAGAACCCTTTCACATGGTATCAAGGAAGCTTCCTAACCACCCTTCTTGGCACCCTTTCACATGGTGCCAAGGAAGCTTCCTAACCACCCTCCTTAACACCCTTTCACATGGTGCCAAGGAAGCTTCCTAACCACTATCCAAGCCACCCTCCTTGGCACCCTTTCACATGATGCCAAGGAAGATTCCTAACCACCATCCATACTAGCCTAAAAAAAGACCCCCCATCCTACCATTTAAACCATCCTTGGCTAGCAAAACTACTTCTTATATTCTACCCATATCCCACGCCCAAGGAGGAAGAAAAGAGAGGTGATCAAAGGGAACACCCACCTTGTCCCTTTGGTGTTCACCTTCTCCTATCTTCTTCCTTGGCTCCATGCCAAGGAACACATCCATCCAGGGAGGACGTCTACCTTGGGAGGAGAAGCATTCAAGGAGCAAGGAGGATCCTCCTCAGACCCAGGAGCTGCTGAGTCTGAAGCGAGGATATCCTCAAACATTTTGGGAGAATCTTCTTGTTTTTCTTTGCCATCTTTGTTATAGTAGTTTAAAGCATTCCTCTACTTGGAGACTAATTACGTGGTGCCATTCACACAATTGAGCTCCCCAGGTACTTTGTAGATTCCACCACATTTCTTAATTCCAAAGTGCATTTCCATATCTTGTTGTCTTTATTTTATGTGCTTTAAATTCTACTTTTTCGAGTAGCTTTAGTGCACGACTTCTCCATTCCAAGCACCTTAGGCGTACTTGCCTAGTGTGAGCTTAGCAAGGTAGATTCTTTCATTCACTTAGGTATAGTCAAATTGTCACTTTCCAAGTCACGATTATTGAAAAAAATCTAAAAATTCACAAAACCCAAAAGACAAAAAGAAAAGTGTTTATTTGAGAGAGCAAAAGAGAGAACCATCTATTTGACTAACAAATTAGCCTCCGTGGACTACCTGATTAGCCCATAGTTGTGGGTTATTTAAGTACTTAAGTGCCTACACATTAGGTTAATTCTAACATTTATTTAGTATAAATTAGGATGTAAATAGATTAATTCATAGTTTTAATCTAATTACATAATCCATACATTGCATTCATATCTTAAGTGCATTTAGAATTAGCTTAGAATAGCATTCATCTAATTAGATAACCAATTAGGTATATTGTTTTTATTAACATAGAAGTTGAGGGTCTATACATAAATAACCCTAATATTTTAATAATATTTGCTTTATTCGTCTTCTTTCAGAACGGCTGGCTGCCGCTCCAACGCCCGGCTGCTGCAGTGATGAAGCCATTCAAGGGGGAGCGGATGTGGTGGATCTGGTCGGCGGCTGATTTCAAAATTGTTCAAGACACTATAAAAGGAGCACGGAAGCTGCCGGCTGCGGCAGGCCTCCGCCACCGACCCACCACTGTGCAGAGAGATCCTCTCTCTTCCACTCCACACTGCCGGCCTCTACCGTGGCGGCGAGTCTCCACCACCGTGGGCGTGTGGTGTGACAGGCCACACCGCCATCCGGAGCTCGCCCGCATTACCGTGAGCACATCAGCGTGCATCTCCCTCGCCGTCGTCGCAGACCACCACCGCCGAGCCACTGTGCAATCACCCTTTCAGTCACTTAAGACGTCCGGGAAATTTCCCGGACGTCTGAAGTCCACCCCCACTCCAGCAGCAATCTCCGTCCTCTCACTTCACTTCCACCACCCACGCCGCAGCAGCCCGCTCATCTCCAACCGCATGCAAGGCGTGCACAACCTCCAGCCCTCACGCCCGCTCACGCCACCTTCCCTACGCCTGCAGCCTTCGCCATCTCCACGCACAACCACCGGCGCACCCATCTGAAGTCCACCCGCAGCACCTTCCCGCACCGACTGCACTGCGCGCCTCACTACACACGCCCTCTTCCCCGCGCTTGCAGACCACCGCAGCGCCTTCCGCAGACCCTCCGCGCGCCAGCGCCCTCCGCAGACCACCCGCGCGCCCACGCACAGCCACCTGCAGAACCGCCAGCAACCGACCTCTGCAGCTACCACCGCAGCCACGCCTCCGCGCGCCAGCGCCCGCCTGCAGACCACCGCAGCCACGCCTCCGCGCGCCAGCGCCTTCCGCAGACCCTCCGCGCGCCCACGCACAACCGCCTGCAGCACCTCCGCCGGAGCTCGTCCGGCCACCTCCGGCCGCCGCGCGACTCGCCGTCACCACCGATTCGAAGCCCTTGATCCAAGGGACCTCCGCCGAGCTTCCCGCGCCCAGCCATCGGCTCCTCGTCGCGCAAGACAACGGGGAAAAATTCCCCTGTTTTGCTACAGTAAAGCATTGATTAAAATTTACATTTTCTGCCATTGCCAGATTTTATTCATATTCTATTCAGTCTGCATTGCGGAAAATATCCTGCAGTTTATCATAATTGCCATTTCAGCATTATTTCTTGCTTAAACCTTAATCTAAAGGCAATCTTGGCTTGGTTCTTGTCCAAATTGACTCCGAACAAACATTTTTAAGTGGCGCGAATTTTAATACGTTATTGCCTCCCTGTGGAAACGACCCGCTCCTCTGCGAGTGGTTATTTCTTATTAAAAATTGATTAGTCGATTTTTCCACCACATTAAACTACAAACGACTTAAAAGCGAAAGATCGACACGGTCAAATGGCGCCGTTGCCGGGGAGGCAACAGACGCAATAATTTCGCCTAATTTTATCTTCATTATTTGTCAATTGCACAGAGATTTGACCATCCATTATTTTCTTTTCTGTGCGAGAAATTTTGTGCAAGAATCAGCCACTGTGAGAGGCGACCCTTGACGTCGCCAGACGAGAAGTGGACAAGCAATTTTGAAAGGAGGAGAAGGACGAGGACGCGACGGACACCACTGTATTTAATCGCTAATTTAATTAGAATAGAATTAAGACTGAAGACTTAATTTTTCATTACAGTTAGTTTGAAACCCTTGTTCTGGGGCAAATTTTGAGGGGTTTGTTCCCTGATTTTGTTTTGGACCCGTGTTGGGTAATTTTTGGGAGCCTGTTCCCTTTTCTTTAGATTTAGGTTTATTATTTTTATTATTATTATTTCTTTTATTTGCTTGTGCATAAGTAGTTCTAAAAAAAATAGAAAAAGAAAAAAAACAAGCTGCCTGCTAGAAGCTGCCTGCCCTAGGACGAACCATTTAGGTCTGTATGAGCAGCCTCTAGATTTGCTTTTCTGCATTGCGTGCATTTTTGCATCGAAGATCGCTGGAGGCAAGGTACGCATTCTCTTACTTTGCATCCTATTTTTGATCACGCATTGCATTTGGGATTTAATGCAAAGACCACCTAATCTGTACTGAATAAATCTAACAAGTGGTCACATTTTTTTTTTTTTTTTAGAAAAAGGACTAATTAAAGGAAGGACATTTTAAAAACCAAGGATTTCATTTTCAAACTTGGCGTGCGATTCAAAGTTTAAAATCTTTTACGGTGTATGCACACTTATTTCACTTGCACCACGACACGCTTCTAGACACTCCTTAGGTTTGGAAATACTAGGACAAGAGCCCTCCTTTCGTTGGATTCTGAAGTGTTCGGAACTTGAGATCAAAGGTTTTGTAAATCCAAAGAGGGGGATACCCTGTCACGGATTTTTGGGGGTAGTTGAGGAGCACCGCGAAAGCACAGCTTCAAAGGAAGGCTTAGGCCTACTTGCATCCCTCGATCTTCCGTCTTTGGATTTACTTGACCATTTGAGATTTAGGGAAGAACACCTAAGCTCCAACTAGGTCTTTTTAGGCGAGCCGTAGGTCGACAATAGGTGCGTAAATTGATTGAACAAATTGTATTGTCACCTGCAATCTGACTTAAAATCAAAAGCCTAAATTGGGAAAGACCTAAAAGGTCCTTTTTGAATTGTGTCTTGCTTGGGGAATTCTGATTGAAGTGTGAGTTAGAATGGACCACATTGATTTTCATCCTTTCACATCTTGCCCACACCCTCACCCCCACTTTGCATCCTTCGATCCCAGACGCCAAGATGGTCCATTCCTTGATGGACATAATGACAATCATTGGGATCCGTTTTACTCCTATTATAGGAGTATTGGCCTAGTTAAGCCCCAAATTAGTGAGCAGAACTCAGGAGCGGGATTTGCTTTGCCCAATATCCCACATACCAAAGAAATACCCAACCCACCCTCCCTGAAAACTTATAATGGTTGGACAAACACTCCTGGGTACTATAAGCCTGAGCCTGACTTCTCTTATGATAAAAATGACCTCTCCTCTTTGAAGATGGAAATACAGAAAATGCAAAATGAAATGAGTGAATTGTTAGGAGAATCTTTGAGAGCAGGCCAACAAGAAAGAGATGAAATTAGCCACCCAATCTGCCCCATTGATGATGACGTACACCCCTCTACAATAGATGCATCTCCTGTGGGAAAGCTACCCTTTAAGTTGAAGGGAAATTCTGGGGAGAATAGCTACTTTTCGAGGATCGATTTTGAAACCTCCCCATTAGATGACACTTCCTTGAGAGATCTACACTTTAGGTGGGAGGAAAATACACATGAAAGTAGCTATGCATTGGATGAAGAAAGGTGGCAACCCGAGGAAGATGATGATAAGGTTGAGTATCCACCTGAATTATATTGGAGTCAAAAGAAGGGAATGATGGTGCCATTGGAAGACCTCGACCCAGATGATAGTATTTTCGTGACATTTGATGAAGTGGGTCAAAGTCAAGTTGTTAATCCTACCCTCCCTTCTGATCATGATATGGAACTCAAACCCACCCTTAGGGAACCTAACCCTAAAGAAATTGACCTATCTGAGGAGTCTGATGTAACCAATGTAAATAATTTACCTCAGATAGAGCACCCTAGGGGATCTGCTGAGATATTAAATGATTCTAGACCTCGGGTACATGATGAATTGTGTGATGAGGAGGAAGACGAATTATATGAGGAACCTACATTCAAGATTTGGAGTGACACTAAGGGTGATTATGTCTTATTTGAAGAGTTAGCCCCTGAGGATGTCACAAATTTGACCAAATTAGGTTTCCTTGGCACACCCATTGATGATATTTCTCCTCATGATAAAATGATGGAAAATTTGGAAGCAATTTCTAAGATTTATGTGGATTCACATATAGACTCCGGGGAAGATGTGAGTAAAGAACAAAAACCCGGGGATGACATTAATAGGATAATCCCTAGATCTATTGCTTCCAACCTGCCTTCATTCACTTCGAAGTCACCCTCCGATTCTCTTATATCTGAAAGCGAAATTGTGACTCCTAATGAAGAGCAGGAAGATCCACGTGATGGTGCAAGGAATGTTAGGGATGAAATTGAGGATTTAGAAAGAGTGTTTGGGATGGACACCAAGCTGATTAAACCCAACCTAGATCTTATGGCCATCCCACAACCTCGTAACTTGGACACCCTAGACGATCCTTGCCTTAGAGAATTGCTCAGTTTTGTTCTGACCAGGGGGCTTAACAGACCAATATTTTCTGTAATGGAGTATCGGGTATGGATTGATGATTTCTTTAGTCAGTCCATTACCCTGGGGGTTTATCTCTATACCATTCCTTCCCCATTCTTTTTGGAGGATCCTTGTCATCCTACCCCTACCCCTTTGGAGGTTATTTTAACTGTTTATCCTTTAGAACCTCTTCTGGTGACCTGGGAAGATTTCATTCCCATTTTAGTTGGGCGAGCATTTGCTATCGGGATTCATCATCAGCTCGCCAACATCCTAGGTTACCTATTTTCTAGGCCAACTTTGCTTTCCTCATTTTTAGGGCCTATTTCTGCAATTCTTGAACCTGATTTGCAGGTTCTTCGGCTATTCAGCCCAGCTTTGACCCAGGTAATATCCTTCTATGCAATGAGGACATTGCAGATTTTAGGCATGGGGGGGTGTACTTGGGGATATACATAGCATAATTGCATACATTTGTACATATAAAAAAAAAAAAAAAAGTTTTGAGCTTAACTGGCTAAGTCCTGCATTCTTAAGCAAATCAGAACTCTAGCGTAGACTAAATTAATTCTAGGGTCAAACTTTAGAAGCTAAATAAGCTACTAGCTTTAGACCTTTAGGGTCCTTTGTGGACTTAAAAACTTAAGTAGGAGTTAAGTTGCGGACTATTTTTCAAGAGGTTGAGGAAGGGAAGCTAGGGTTTGAGTTAAAAGGTGGGGTAGTACCTGGAGTCTTATTCTACCTTTTTGGTTTACGGGTCCTTGTAACCCAAGCATCCAAATTGTTCACACTTGGTCTGGTAATTAACTTAATTTCTGAAAAGAGATTTGGTTCTCTTAGTTTTGACTTAAGAAAGGCTTGAAAACATATTTTGATTGGAAGAGTTCCCGCCGCAGGAGAGGTCGAGTATATACTCACCTTGAGGATGCGATGGTAACATATTACCTCCTCGGCGCTTGTCTCTTAGGATATCCATCCTACTGGGGGCATGTAAGCGCATTGCGCGGTTCAGGTACCATGGGCGGCCCTATCTCGAAGTGCCGATTGCCATAGGCCTGAATTCGCTTAAGAAATCCATGGGCGATACTATCTCGAAGTGTCGATTGCCAGGAGTTCTTGGGGTCGTTATGGGCGGTGCTATCTCGAAGCATCGAAAGCCAGGCACCCTTCGAGGTATGGTAATGGGGACAATGAATCCGACACAGACCGTGTTGATAGCTGATCTGAGGTTAGACTTAGAAGAATCAAACATAAAAAAAAAGTATATTTATTAAAAAAAAAAAAAAAAATTTCCTTTAACTCAAATAACTCGGACCAATGCACAAGCACGGATGCTTTAATCTCAGGGATCAATAAACTTTAGGGTAGAGTCAGAAATCAGGGAAACTTGTGCTGGCAACTCGTCTTTAGCCGACCTAGTCTGTAACTTAGCAACTACTTAGGAACCTTGGGTTTAGAACCTGAACTTAATATGCTTCTGAAGGAAGACTAAGTGAGTTGACTAGTCTACTTAGAGTGCTAGGTTTCGCTTAATTTTGCTAGGGACTAGCAAAAACTAGGCATGGGGGTATTTGATTAGCCCATAGTTGTGGGTTATTTAAGTACTTAAGTGCCTACACATTAGGTTAATTCTAACATTTATTTAGTATAAATTAGGATGTAAATAGATTAATTCATAGTTTTAATCTAATTACATAATCCATACATTGCATTCATATCTTAAGTGCATTTAGAATTAGCTTAGAATAGCATTCATCTAATTAGATAACCAATTAGGTATATTGTTTTTATTAACATAGAAGTTGAGGGTCTATACATAAATAACCCTAATATTTTAATAATATTTGCTTTATTCGTCTTCTTTCAGAACGGCTGGCTGCCGCTCCAACGCCCGGCTGCTGCAGTGATGAAGCCATTCAAGGGGGAGCGGATGTGGTGGATCTGGTCGGCGGCTGATTTCAAAATTGTTCAAGACACTATAAAAGGAGCACGGAAGCTGCCGGCTGCGGCAGGCCTCCGCCACCGACCCACCACTGTGCAGAGAGATCCTCTCTCTTCCACTCCACACTGCCGGCCTCTACCGTGGCGGCGAGTCTCCACCACCGTGGGCGTGTGGTGTGACAGGCCACACCGCCATCCGGAGCTCGCCCGCATTACCGTGAGCACATCAGCGTGCATCTCCCTCGCCGTCGTCGCAGACCACCACCGCCGAGCCACTGTGCAATCACCCTTTCAGTCACTTAAGACGTCCGGGAAATTTCCCGGACGTCTGAAGTCCACCCCCACTCCAGCAGCAATCTCCGTCCTCTCACTTCACTTCCACCACCCACGCCGCAGCAGCCCGCTCATCTCCAACCGCATGCAAGGCGTGCACAACCTCCAGCCCTCACGCCCGCTCACGCCACCTTCCCTACGCCTGCAGCCTTCGCCATCTCCACGCACAACCACCGGCGCACCCATCTGAAGTCCACCCGCAGCACCTTCCCGCACCGACTGCACTGCGCGCCTCACTACACACGCCCTCTTCCCCGCGCTTGCAGACCACCGCAGCGCCTTCCGCAGACCCTCCGCGCGCCAGCGCCCTCCGCAGACCACCCGCGCGCCCACGCACAGCCACCTGCAGAACCGCCAGCAACCGACCTCTGCAGCTACCACCGCAGCCACGCCTCCGCGCGCCAGCGCCCGCCTGCAGACCACCGCAGCCACGCCTCCGCGCGCCAGCGCCTTCCGCAGACCCTCCGCGCGCCCACGCACAACCGCCTGCAGCACCTCCGCCGGAGCTCGTCCGGCCACCTCCGGCCGCCGCGCGACTCGCCGTCACCACCGATTCGAAGCCCTTGATCCAAGGGACCTCCGCCGAGCTTCCCGCGCCCAGCCATCGGCTCCTCGTCGCGCAAGACAACGGGGAAAAATTCCCCTGTTTTGCTACAGTAAAGCATTGATTAAAATTTACATTTTCTGCCATTGCCAGATTTTATTCATATTCTATTCAGTCTGCATTGCGGAAAATATCCTGCAGTTTATCATAATTGCCATTTCAGCATTATTTCTTGCTTAAACCTTAATCTAAAGGCAATCTTGGCTTGGTTCTTGTCCAAATTGACTCCGAACAAACATTTTTAAGTGGCGCGAATTTTAATACGTTATTGCCTCCCTGTGGAAACGACCCGCTCCTCTGCGAGTGGTTATTTCTTATTAAAAATTGATTAGTCGATTTTTCCACCACATTAAACTACAAACGACTTAAAAGCGAAAGATCGACACGGTCACTACCCTAGATAGTCCACTATGTAGGCTTACAAATTTAAAAGTTGTTTGCGATTTACAGAATGCAACGACATAAAAATCCAAAATTACAAAATCGCATATTCTTGCTACCACTTTTTGGCGCCGTTGCCGGGAAGGCACGACTTAGTCTTATTTAATCTCTCTCTTAATTAATTAGATATTCATGAATTTTATTTTGATTTAACTTTGGTGTGAAACAAGAGTGGGAGCGGGAATTGGATTCACTTGGAGCGGAAGCTTCAAGTTTTCTTGTCATTCCACGATCTTCAGGTAAGTACCCAAGCCAAATCTCCTAGGAATCTCATCAAGAAAAATCTTAAAAAAATATCTAACTTATCAAAAATCAAAAAAATAATAAAATTTTGGGGTGGTGGAATCCTAAAAACCAATTGTTTGCTTGTTTGCATTAATTCTCCATTACCTTGTTCTTATTGGTGTCTGAGTTTCAAAAATCCAGACTTCTATCTTGATTTTGAAAAATTGGATTTTTGCACATAGAGGCTTCCAAAAATTCTGACACTTCACTCAAAGAAGCCCCTTTGAGTTAGAAACCCTAAGTCCAAATTGCAAAGATTTTTGACAAGTAGAAAAAATTAAAAAATTTGTTGACTAAACAAGGGCCAAACCTTGTTTCCTACTATTTTCTTGTTCTACATGAAATTTATAAAATTTTCTACTTATCAGATTTGGACAAACCTTATATTTCTAGAAACCTTGTAAAATTATCTACAATAGATAAAATTTTCAAACATTCTTGAGTTGATTAAGGTTTCTGGAGAATCATGTTTCCGAATCTATATTTTCTACCTCTAGACACTAGTAAGAAGAAAAATTCCAAAAAAATATCAAACAAGTTTCTAAAATCTCAAAAAAATCACTTTTGGATTCCTTGTCTAATTTCCTATCAAGTGGTGGTGTTGTTTGTCTTGTTTGGGGTACCACCTAAAAAGATTTTATAAAAAGAGATTCATTTAGGAGCTGCATACGTGGAGTTTTCAAACCTTAGGATTTTTGATTTCTCTCTAGTACCACAACAACTTTAAAGGAATTGACTTCCACCAACAATAATTTGTTTGATATTATTATGGAAATTGAAAACCTTGGTTGAATTTTTACAAAGAGAAAACTTTAAAATCTACAAATCTTGAGCAAAACCCTAAAATCCTTTAATCTTAATCCTTGTTTGCAAACCTCCTTGTTTTGGCTTTGGGCATCAAATTCCCCCCCCCCCAAATTCGCACACACAAAAAAAAGAAATAATCAGACATTACCCTAATTAACACCCATTACATTCCTCGTGCACTTTAGCTTCCTAGACCTAATTAAAATTTGAAGCAATTTGACCCCTAAGGTTTCATCAAGCTTAGGGTTGCTATCTAGGTCTGAAGATTTCCTTAGTTGATTTCAATTCCTTCATCTATATTTGGTGCCAAACTGAGAGGTTATGTCAAACGACCAGGCACAGGTTTATACAAGCCCCCAGTGATTTTCCTAGGACATGCTTGGGCCCAACCCTCCCCTTATTCAGTCTAGCTAGATTTGTTGAGGGAATGGTTATGAGCTACTGATTTCTTATTTCTTAGGTAGACCAAGTCTTAAATAATTTTTAGGGAGTCACCTTTAAGTTAGGTCTAGAATCTTGCTTGCTTGGTTGCATACTTATTCTTCTCATGTTTCCTTGCTCCCCTCCTCGTTCTTCCAATTCATGCACGAGTGGCGGTCCCAAGATCCACACCTAGAGGGACCTCTTGATTCTGCCCCCCGCACAAAAAGATCCTCTTCCTCTCATTTTCATTCTTCAAAAATGGAAAATCTCCCAAACAGGTCCACTACCGCTTCCACCTCTCACCCACAAAACACCTCTAACCCCACCCCTAATCCCGCCTCTAACTCTTCCACCCAAAATCCACCAACTAACCCCTCCATCTTTGACATACCCATCCCTAGCCTACCTGGTCTGGAATTACCTAAGATGCCTCAAGATCACAACCAAGGCCCCCCACCCAATCCTTTAGCTATGATGGTTGAACAACTAGCTCAACTTCCAGTAAACCAACAATAGGTGGCTAGGATTGTCGTGAACCTAGCCAAGCAAGGGCAAAACCCGCCACCCCCTCAGCAGCGTGTCATCCCTCTTAAGGATTTCTATGATCCTTCTAATTACGAGAACTGACCAGGGGTGGTTGATAAACACTAGTTTATCATCATTCTTATGCCCCAAAACTAACCTAGCTCTTAGGGTTTTAACGCCTCAAATAGGGGCTGCATTTAGGCATTTACCTAGGATAGGCATGCATTTCATTTTAATGTATTTTTGATGCACTTATCTGAGTGTCAGGATTAGGCAGAATGTCAGATCCCACACATCTTGGCACTCAGGAAGGCAAAAGATGAAGAAGAAGCTCCTATCAGCTGGATCCCAGCTTGATCCAACTCATTTTAGCTGAATCCCAGCTAGATCCAACTCATCCCAACTAGATCCCAGCTCCTTCTCGCTAGATCAACTCACCCTTAGCTCCATTCAGCTCATCTCAGTTGAATGGTAACTCTAGCTAGTTCACCTAAGCCCCATTCAGCTTACATCAGCTGGATGGCAGCTCAAACTAGCTAAAGACAGTTGATCCCAACTCCATTCCAGCTCTTCCAGCTCAGAAGAGTTCACTAGAAGTTCAACCTGACTAGGACTACCTACTACTATCAACTATCTAGACCTGGTCAACTGAAGATGACCATAACCAACTCAGGCCAGCTCAAGTCCAACTCCCGAAGACCTAACTCAGCTCAACTTAGTTGAGCTCAGCTACTTAACCTAAGCTAGCTACTCCAACTAGCTAGGTAATCTCCAGGAAGGCCAGACCCAGCTCACCTCAGCTCACATCAGTAGAAGCCAACTCATATTAGCTTGGCTTAGCAGCTAGCAAAGAACTAGCAAGCTAAGCTAGATAAGGTAGCTCCTTACAGCCCTCTTCAGCAACCACCAGCTCCAGTGCAGCTCAAGATAACTACCTCTAGCTCTTTTCCCTTAAAACCCTAGCTTCAAATGCCTCCAACCCTACTCCCTACTAGCTAAGCTAGCTTAGCTTATCTAGGCACCTCCTTGGCAACCCAACCTAACTAATGATAACATCATCATCAGCCATAACTAGCTTTAATTAGTCAGAATCAATTGACAAATGCTCCTACACAATCACCAGAGAGTCATAATTCATTGCATATCCTTTCTGAGAAGAGTACATTAAAACAAGGATAAATCTGCAGCTTTAACAGCATATTATGAATGCAAAATAATCACGGGGTTTCCCAAGGATTAAATAAAGGTCAAATGTTCATTAATGTCTAATAAGAGGGTATGTGCAAATAGAAACGGGTTTTCGTGCACTTTAATAACTAACACAGCTCCCAAAACCCTAATTTCAAATCCGCTTAAATAACAGAGGCTCTGGTCAGAATAAAATTCATATAAATCTTATAAAATTCATATAAAAATATTTCACAAGGTTTGGTATCCTTGATTTGACCATTAAACCCATTTTGACCTAAAACAAAGTCTCAGATAGGAAGTTACCCTAATTTGGGTTTCTACGCAAATTACCTAGTCAAACTTAGTCAAAACCAAAATTTGACTTCACCATCAGATTCCTTGGGTCCAAACTAGGTTTGTACCAAAATTTGGGCCCAATCAGAGATCATTTTGACCTAGTTTGCATTTCATCCTAGTCAGACTCTTTCTATCTCACACCAGCCCCTAGATTTTGAAATTCTTGCTGACAAGTCCCTAAGTTTCTTGTCGTCATTGCAAATAGGTCCCTACCACCATTGGTGTGAACAGAAGCTCCACCACTGAGATTCGAGTGAGGATTTTGACATGCGCGAGACGTGTGTGTTTAGAAGAGTCGTTATAGCTTGCGCTCGCAACGTTGGTTTTAAAATGAAGAAATGGACGTAAGTCCCAGTGTCAATCTCAGGGAGGCATGAAAATCGGATTTCTCTTGTCACTTAATGTCACGAAAATAATGGGTTTTTGCTTGCGAAAATTCGTGGGTGAAAAGCGAGTGAGAGAGAGAGAGAGAAGAGAGAGAGATTAGGGTTAGAATTGTTTCATTCGCAACATGCAACTTGAACATAAAATAGGGCAAGTAACTAGATAGAGCACAACTTTATTTAACATGCAACTTTAGTTTATGATTACAACACTAGATGAATGCTTGAACATAAGTAAAGTAAAGCTTAAGATAAAGAGGGAAAGAGAAAAGGAAGAGGCGAGGCAGCCACGGCGGTGGAGAGGGGCTCCATCGGAGGCTCGTCGGCTCCAGCAACTACAAGAGGGCTTAATGGTGGCTAGGAGTGGGGTAGAGCACTTGCAAGTGGAGTGAATGCCTTGAATGGGTGGTTGGATGGAGTTTATATAGTCAAAGGGGTTTTCTAATTTAACTATGGGCTTTAGCGACATCCGAGACATCGCTAAAACCCTTCCCAAAACGTTGGTGAAGGCCCTTGCTCACCGGTCGCTCGCACACGTCTGTTCTTCGTGCCTGCTCCGCATGCGCATGTTGTAAGCCGTCCGATCGAGGATCGGACGGCTGAGCTTCCACGTGGGGCGCTGGCACGGATCGCGTGCGTCTGGTCAAGGCGCATCTGCAGGCGCCACGTCTCGCAATCGCACCCATCCTCTAGTTGATCTACGGTCCAATTTCACCCGCACATGCCTTCACCTTCTATTTGCTACATGGTGCGTTTCAATCCTGCATCGCGTGAGCTGGGTGAGCGCTTCGACCGCTACGCTGCTCTATACGGATGGTTGCGATCGTGCATTGGTGCTCGGCTACTGTTGACCATTGGATGGAGATACGACGATAGTGATCTGCTGCAGGCGAAGAGTGTAGCTACGGCGCTGGCGATGGTGCGGCGTTCTCAGCCGTCCGATCGAAGATCGGACCGCTCAGATCATTCTGCGATTGATGGAGGGGGCTGGGCGAGGTGTGCGGGCGCTGATCGAGCGCTACATGGTGCCTTGTGAGCCATTGATCATCAGATCAACGACCATAACTTCCTGGGTTAACTGCGGGAGCTCCGAATGTCAGATTTGGTCGATTTTGAGTCCGTTGGACTCCGTTCGTCGCTCTGAATCCATCCGTGCGATCTGATTGCTCATCAGAGGCCTGTTTTGACATGTCCTTGTACACATGGCCATTAATAATGTATTATAAGAAATCTTGATGTGCAATGCATGCAATGCTCCCATTCTATTTATGATGTGTTCTCTGTGCATTTTGTTCTTAAGTTGAACCTCAATTGACAGATTTATCACCCCAAGATGCAGTGTTATTAGATTTCTCGCTCGATTCTCAATCAAACAATCTCAAAATTGAACCAGAGATTCCTTGAGGAATTCTCTTCCAAATGAGACCAGCCATGAATCCTATTTCCTTCCCAATCTCCCATGCGAACGCATGGAAGATGTGGGTATCCCATAGGCGTGAAATCACCAAGCTTCCAAGCTTGGAATGCCCCCCTGAGCCCTATAAAAACACTCCCGATGCAAACCTCACCTCCTTAGCTTGGTTTTGGCCGGATTCTACCCTTCTTCACTCCTCTCCGACCAAATGCTCCACGAGCTCTAGTGACCTCTCTACTTTCCCACTTCACCTACCACCATAGACAATAGTCGGCGGAATCATCTTCTTCAAGTTCCTTGGCGCGTCCCAATACTAGCGAGCGCTACCCATACCCCTTCGTCGTCGTCGCTTCTCCCACCGGAGGCTTCACCTTCTCTAGTGCTGGCCATACCACAACTAACACCTTCCTCCCTTTTTGTCTGATTAGGTTAGGTTAGTTAGGTTCCTCTCTCCCTCTATTTCCTTTTCCCTCTCTTTATCCCTCAATTCTACCAATATATCACTGCCACCCCCGTCGTCTTCTCCACGTCTGAACACACCTCCAGTGAGTCTCCACACCACCACAGACCACCGTTTCGCTCCGCAACATTTCCTACACCTTCGTCGTATCCACACAAGCAAAATCCATCAAGAAATTGCTGCACCAACCACTCCACCGAACACCTCACCCTTCGCTTCCATAGTCCGCCTTCACCAACCCGATACGAACACCTTCGCAGCTCACCACCGCCACCACCACTCTTGCCGTGCCGTAGCGAAGGTCTTGAACACCTCTAATGTGGCCGTTAGGCCGTTTTCATCTTTGCAAGTACTCGACCCTCGCCGCCATTGGCGAAGCTTCTTCGTGCATCCTTGGAGCTGTGTCCTAGCAACATTCAACCTTGCCTGCACCTCCAAGTTACGCGTACACCTTCCAGGCATCCCTCCAGGCAATCAATTGGAGGTCATGACTTTGACTTCACCCACAATTAGAGAAGCTACCTCATGCTGCTGCTGCACGAAGGAGGGGGACTAAGATAGTCCCACCTCATGGAGTGAAGAACGGCCGCACGCGCATAAATTATTTTTGTGAAGTGAGTTGTTCGCCCAAGTCACTCAAGGGTCGGGTCCCTCACTACCCACTCACCCAATAACCCGACCTATCCTCACTCCTCGGTTACCACACACGCCGGTGACCCTGGACACTGTACATGACTTGAATACTCGAGTATCTAGATCCAACTATGTGCTGGATCTGAGAGAGAAGAAGAGGAGGGAAATTGTGAGAGAGCGGGGGAGGGTTTTTCTCTCTTGTGCTGTGTGTGACACTTAGTCGCTAAGGGGATTGGTCCCCTGTGTTGTGAAGGAGAAGGCTCGAGAAGAGAGTTGAAGGTCTGAAGAAGAGAAGGAAAGAAGAGAAGCCGAAGAAGAAGAGAAATAAAGAAGAAAAAGGCTTTGAGAAGCCTTGTGCTTGACACACTTAAGTCGTCTGATTGAGTATTATTTGAGATACTATTGCATTATTTAAGTACAATGGTTAAAGTTAAATTGATTATGAGATGCATGCTTAATTAAGAGGATTTAATTGGTGATTCAAATCACCACTGTTTAGATTCTCTCCATTCTTTTTGTCTCTAGATACACTGGATTTCATTGAATAGCCAATGTGACAGGTTATTATTCATTGAATATCTATTTGAATGCTCAATTAAATTATGCTCATTAATTCTGAATGCAATTAATATTGTGAATTCCACGTTTGCTCCCTGTGTTCGACCACGGATTCCATTGTAGATTCTAAGTTATAAATTTCATCTGTTTTCGAGCGATTTTGACTTGTTACGATGATTACATCCTTTAAAACATCAATTTCACTCGTAAACATTTTAGTGTCATTACCAGGGAGCAACGCGCAATTCACACATTGATCTTATCTTTCTCTATTGTTATCTGAGCACTAACTTGCCCTGTTTGTTTGATTGTGATTTTGCGAGGTACATCACGACGAGATCTTCCATGCAAAACAACCACTCTCAGGATAGGTAATCTCTCTTCTTCCATAATCATTCCCTTAATCTTTGGAAGAGAGAAAAAGAAAACAAAACTAAGTAGGATTCATCTGCCTTACTTTTCTAGTAAATATCACTTAAAAGGCAAGTTTCCTAATTTGCGAAAAAAATTCACATTTGTTTGAAGCCTGAGATGATTCTGATTAGAGATCCCTACCCAAATTACCTGGACTTACTAGGGATTTATGCTTAATTTCTGATCATCTTGGACTACTTACCTTCTTGTTTGAGTCCAAGGAGTACATTTAAGACCAAATTGGACTTGCATAGAGCCAATTAGGGTTTCTACATTAGGGCTTTAAAGTGTTAGTTCACACTTGACTGAATCAAAGGAAATTAACCCTCCTGCATTTGTGTGCTATCCAAACCCGTGCTTGAAAAGATCTAACTAGAAGAGCCCTAAAATCAAGCTCTAAATCTCACTTGAATCCTAACATTGTGGACCTAATAATGTGAGAGTCAATTCAGGGTGATCATTGGGTCTTGACTCAAATTTCGTTCTGCGTTTTTAGGGCAGGTCAAGTGAAGTTGGTTTACTTTGTGGGCCAACCAACCTCCAAATTAGGTCACAAACTAAATCAATTTCTAACAATGTGAAATCAAATGCACAAATTAGGAATAAAATTGGTAGACTTAAGGTCTCAATTCACACATACCGGTCTACTCGGAACCGCAGTGACAAGGAAGGTCGGGTGGGGGAAACCCTGTAACCCGTGGTGACGCTCTACCATGTAGGGGTCTTTGCAGGGCTCTCCCTTCCTGGTTGCCCAGGTAATTCTCGGGTGTGCGGATTTCTAATTCAGAGGTAACATCCACCTCGAAACAGCCTTAGTCAACCAAAAATCTTTGGGTGCCTTGATTAGGTCTAAATCACATCCAGTCCCTCATCCTTTCTCTAGAGCACATACACAGGAAGGTCCTTAGGTTTTTAACCTACGAGGCCTCATTAGATCTTCTACAGGGATTTCTGATTTTATCTAATTACTTCAATCTGAACTTGAGTTTGATTCTACATCCTGATCCACCACCTAATTTGAAAATGCAACCTAGCAATTTAAGAAGACCAATTAGGAAACTTGAATCTCGAAGGTCCATGAAAGATAGAATGATTGAGGATGCCCTTAAACATTATGAAGACTATAAGAGAACCTCAAATCCAATTATCGGGATTTCAGTTAATGTTCCAAAAATAACAGCCCACATTATGAACCATGTTCGAATGATGTTGACACAAATGACACATGGTTCAACTCGGGATGATCTCTTATTAGAATATATTGAATTAAAGAAATTACATAGTAATGAGTATCTACAATGTTGGTCAAATCCCCCACTTTTGGAAAAACACCAAGGTCTCATGGAGAAACGTGGAAAATTACTGAATATGGTGTATGAAGCTATCAATAAAAAAAACCCATACATCCCCTCCGAAATTGATGAAAAACCTTGGAACAACATTGAGGAACAATATGAGTTCCCAAATCCCGAGTTCAAAAATCAAGGTTGTTGTGGACCCCCAACCCAGATGGAATCTGATTCAAATTAGGTACAGATTGATATGCCTGATCTTGAGATGGGTTGGGAGGATTCGATTGCAAGTGTTCTCAATTCTGAACCAGCCGTAGAAAATCAAGAAGCCAGTCCATCAAGCCTAGATTTCCCCGACACCTATAATGATGAGATTGAATCAGAACCTCTCGAGAATGTAAATTCTGAGCCTTATCCTATTAAGGTAGTTCTCGAGAATGATTCTGACATCCCAATAGAACCTAGTCTAAATTCTAGTGATCCAACACCTACATTTGACCTCGAATCTAGATTTGAGCCTATTTGGGATGATAAAGAGGCCCAATGTGATGAGAATCAGATTTTGAATCTGGACTATGATTATGGGCCTATATTTGATGATTACACCTCTCCAACTACCTCAAAGATACATATTGATTTCTCGGAAGTCAAACCAATTTATGATACAGAAACCAAGGGGTTGGAAGAGCTAAGATTCAATTGGGTCTATCCTAGGAACCAACCTGAGCCTCTAGCAAATAAGGACACCTTTTTGAGTTTAGATTCTAAGATTAGGATAGATCCAAGTCAGGTTGTTGCTTTTTTGCATCATGATTCACTCTGTGGTGGAACTTCCGATTTGAAATCAAGTTCAGAACACGATCTTCTCAAATTCTCCAATGATTTCTAATCATACTCTAATTTCGGAGAGCCTTTGTTTCCTGACAATTGTGAACCAATTTACGACCTCGGTATCCATGATCCATTCTTTGACTACGACTCTGAGGTCCCTAATCCCAAGATCATTGATTCAAAATTAGGTTCCATTGAGATGGAATCATTCCTTTATGATTTGTAGGAATCAGAAACAGTAAGTGCCGAGAGTGTCTACAATCCAGAATTCGAATCTTTTACTGACTCAGATTTCCATGATCTTATAAGCACTCTCCAGGCATTTACCTTTGATTTTGACGAGCATCATGACAACCCTCTAAATGAACCTACCTTTTTATCTTTTCTAGAGGAGCCCTCAAAAGACACAGATCTCATAGAAGCCACACTTTCTGATCCACACACAAAGCCTTGCGAAACCCGATCGCAACCCCGACCTACCACCGGAATGAACTTCTACTCTATTTTACCTCTCTCTGATCCGATTGCATATGATTCTTCTCCATCTTTCGATAGAGTTTCAGATATTGATTAGATCGATAATCACTTCCTATCCTTTTTTGATCCTATCAGTAGGGTTCCTACATCCCCTACAGCTCTATTTTGTTTTGAAGATCCCTACTCTGACCAGGCTAAATCGACTCAACCAAACCCTGGATTCTCATTTCCACATCCATTTGAGCCTTAAAGTATCTGGTGGGCTCCACATCTTCCGATTCACATCCATCAACCCACCAGACCGATAAGGTTTGGGCTGCATCATCAATTTATATATCTGAACAAGCACTTGGTTGGACCAACCAAGCTATTGATCAAGGTGCTTGTTCTACAACACTCCTATGATTTGACCACCCCTTACCCTTGATCACCTTCTGCTTGGCTGAAGGCATTGAATTTAGTGCTTAACGGGAGGCAACCTATCATTCCAGAAACTTAAGACCCTTCTGATCATCTTTTGAGCTACACTCCTATTGCACCTCTGAGTTCAGTTTTAGAACAGCTGACTCCGCCTTTGGTACTTGTATCAAAGCTCAAAATCATCCGCAATAGTCATTCCAACCCATTCACCACCCTTTGATCCTGTTCTAATCCTTGAACTATTCTGATTTCTTACCCTCCAGTTTATAATGAGGACATTACAAAACTTAGGCATGGGGGGGTGTTAAAGTCTAAGCAGATGGAAATCAATTCTCTAAGCGATTCTCACAAAAAAATATACATATTCAAAAATTGATAAAAAATAAAAAATTAAAAAAGAATAAAAGATGGAGAAAGGGGAGGAAAATTTTGAGAAATGATTGCAAATCATTCATGAAGAGGAAGAGAGGAGAGTTTAAATGTCAAAAAGGAGCAAACATTTAAGAACAAAAATGATAGTCATTAGCACTTGATTATGAAAGTTACTACATTCTAGACCAAATCAAAAGAAAAAATTAAGTCTTGAAAAGACAAAGAGACAAAGATTAGTATAAGTGCTAATCTTAGGTCTCTTGGGCTTGTTTTAGGGCTCAAACATTCACGTATTCATTAGGATCTGGATTAGTCCTCAAGAGGTCGAGGAAAGTGCGAAGATGATGTATTACTCTAAAGCTTAGGGATTATTCAACCTCGTTGCCTGCCCTTTGGTTTGCAGAACTTGGTAACCTAAGCACCCAAAATCACACACTTAGTCTAGTTTAGTGTACTTAACAAAGAAAAATCTGCCAAAAGTGTTCCATTTTGAAAAGTCATCATGAAGATCTAGCTTAGGAGTGGCTCGATGATGATAATGTCATCATCAGCCATATCTAGCTTTATTTAGCCATATTCCATCATTAAATGCTCTTACATAACCGCTAGAAGCCAGTAATTCATTACACATCCTTTCTAAGAGAATAATAAGAAATCCGAGTTCAAACTGCAATTTTACCATCCTATCATGAATGCAGAACAACCAAAGGTTTCTCAGGGGTTAATTAAAGGTCAAAAGTTCATAAATGTCTAATAAGGGGGTCCACAAAGATAAAAATGGATTTTCACGCATTTCAAGAATTAAATGACATCTAAAATCCAAAAAATAGACCTACTTAATTAACTGACATTCTGATCAGGATAAAATTAATCTAAACCCTCTAAAAATCATACAAAAATATTTTATAGGGTTTGGCATCCTTGATTTGACCATCTGCACCCATTTTGACCTAAAATAGAGCATCAAACAGATAGTTGCCCTAATTTGGGTTTCTGTGCAATTCAATCAGTCAAACTTGGTCAAAACTTAAATCTGACTTCACCATCAGATTCCTTGGGTTCAAATTAGGTTTGTACCAAAATTTGGGTCCAATCAAAGATCATATTGACCTAGTTTGCATTTCAGTTCAGTCTGACCCTTTTTATCACTTACGTACCCCTAGCTTTTTGAATTCCTTACATATGGGTCCCTAAGTTTGTCATATTCTTTGCAATCAGGTCCCTTCACCATTATCGTGGAGGAAATCCCACTCTGACGAGCTTCGTTTGGCATGAACTTGTTGATTGTTTGAAGAATCCCTCTCAAAATTAAAAGGGAGATTCGTCAAGCCGTTCTCTTCCTTTTCAGCCTTGTTTGAGTCTCCAAGTCTCGCCCAATCTCTCATGCAAACCTTTGAAAGGATTCGATCTCCATAGACTTCAAAACCTGGAAGCTTCCAAGCTTGGTTTCCAAGCTTGGAAGGCCTCTTTGAGCCCTATATAAGGACCCCTAAGGACAAACCGTCCTCCTTAGTTAGGTTTTGGCCAAAATACCCTCTTCAAACTCCTTCCCCAACCATCTCCGACTTAGCTCCGGCGAGGTCCTCCCCCTGTCGATCTACGGCCTCCCAATGGCCAAATTGGGAGTGCTACATTCCTCCCCTCTTTCGTCCGCTCCTTGACGACCAACTCAGGGGCTCCTAGATCTCCTTCATCGTCGTCACCCTCATGGAGCTCTTTCCTTCTCCGGTGCCGGCAATCACACCGACGCTAAGTCCTCCCTCTTTCATCTTTAATCTAGGTCCTAAACCCTTCCTCTCCTTCCCTAAAATCCTCCTCGACTCTTCTCTCTTAGTTTCAACCCTCGACGCCACCACCATCCACCTTCGTCCTCCACTCTGGCTGAACCTCTGATGAGGTCCTCCACATGCTCCACACCTCCAAAAGCCTCACCGACCCTCCCAAAAGCTCCGCTACATCACACTCATGAAAACCCCTCACCTATTCCACCCTTTCACCCACTCACAACCGCCACCAAACAAACCCCCAGGTACTATGCCCTGGAGTACACTGTTGATCCATCGTTGGGCCATTACCCTTAACATGTTCTTCGTGCTCAAGGCCAAGCAACCCCCAGGTACTATGCCCTGGAGTTGCGGATGACTTCCAGGCATCTCCCTAGGCGGTCCAGTGAAGGAATCACCACCTGCTGCTCCAATTGGGGAGGCCTCCACCTGCAGGCGTACACGAAGGATGTGGGACATCTAGTCCCACATCGTAACTGGGTGAAGCGCCGAGGCAGAATAAATTATTTTTGTGTTCTGGGCTTATTGCCTCAGAACACGAGGGTAAGGTCCTCCTTACCAGCCTTCACTAATCTAACCCGTATACTTACCTTCACTCCTCGGCTACGACCATGCCCACTACCCTGGACCTAAGCACGTGCTTGACTCAAATACCCGATTACCTGGTTTTAGAGAAAGAGGAGAGAAAGAGAGAGAGAGAGTGGGGAAAAGGGGGCTTTTGCTCCTAAAACCTTCCAACACTTAGCCAAAACTCGAGAGCTCCTCCCTTGTGCATGAAGAGGTAAGAAAGAAGAAGAGAAAGGGCTAAGAAGAAGAAGGAAGAAAGGCAGAAGAAGGAAAAAGAAAGAAGAGGAACAAAAGGGGAAGGACTCGTACAGAGAAGAAGGAAGAGATGAAGAAGATGAACAGTGCCCTTGCACTATAGCATCTGGACAATGTGGCATTATTTGAATTACTATTCAATAATTTAAGTACTATGGTTAAGAGTATGCTTAAATGTGAATCTAAAAGGTGATTTAAATCACCACTTTTTGGGATGTTTTCATTCTTTTTGCCATGACAAACTCTTCATATACACATATTCTATATTAATGATCAGTCTTGAGTAATTAGTATTCATTACAAATCATTATTGGCTTAATCATTGTGCTCATTTATATTTTGATTGAGATTAGTGCGTGAATACAACACTTGCTCCCTATGTTCGACCTCAGATTTCTTTTGAGTAATAAATTGTATTTGTTGATGAGCAATTTTGGTCTGTACTACAACGTATCAATCTTAAACACCGATTTCGCACGTTAAACACTCAACAACACAAGTTGATTGGAAAAGTTCCAGGTGGGGAGAGGTGGGAAATTCCCCTCGAAGATGTGTAACAACGTATCATCTCCTCAGTGCTTGCCTCCTAAGATATCTAAATATCCTACTGGGGACATGTAAGCACCTTATGCTGGTTCAGGTTCCAAGGGTAGGATTATGTCGAAATGTCGATTGCCAAGGCTTGAATTTAGCTACAAAACGCCATGGGAGGCACTATCTCGAAGTGTCAGAAGCCAGGGTTCTGGGGGTTGCCATGTGCGGTGTTATCTTGAAATGTCGAAAGCTAGGGACCCTTTGAAGATTGATGGTGGGGACAAGAAATCCGATACATACCGTGTTTAGGGCCAATTCGAGGCTAGATCTAGGGAAATCTAAAAAGAAAAGAAAGAGAAAACTCTCCAAATGAAAAAAAACTACTTCTATCCCAGAAGCATGCTACTCAGCTCACTCGTGCTACCCGGCCAGGGTATCACTCATTCACCTAGTAATACCATCTTTTGAGAAAGATGGTTATTGAGTAAGGGAGTGGTGAGGGCTATCTTTATTCTGTACAACCACTTCACCCCAAGGGGTGGTGGTTAACTCTACTGAACCTCACCACTCTTATGACGCATGCTCGAGCATGCTACTCTTGATCGGCTAGCTGGAGCTCACCTCCTTTTTTAATTTTTATTAAAGGAATCTGGGGGGAAAACCCCCCATGCCCCCCTTTGGAGGGTGAGGTCTATTGATTATGGTAGAACCACTTCACCCCAAGGGGTGGTGGTTCCCTCTCCCTGTGACCCTTACCCTCCTTTGACCGGCTAGGCTCGCCTCTATGACGCATGCTTAGGCATGCTAACAGCTCCATTCCCTAGCTACACCCGCCCGTCCCTCACACTGCACCCACCCGTCCCTCTTTAACTCATCTTATTTTAATCTTTTCCTCCCTCCGGTCGGGTCCTCCCGTTGGTTGGTCTAAGGAATCTGGGGGAGAAAACCCCCTAGGCCCCCATTGCCAGTCGGGCTTTCCCCTCCTTCCCATAGCTGCATAATCGGAATAGGAGTTATTAGGTCTATATAAGGGGTATAAAGGATGCTCGCCCAAGCAAAGGGGGTAGCTTGGGCTTCGTATTCAGAGTAAAAAGTAAATAAAGGAATAATAAATTTAATGCATCAACCTATTTATTTATATATATGACGTACTACCCGCGTGCATGCGCACACGGCTAGTACTAGATACGCAATTAACTCGTTCACATTTCATTCCACTCGTTTCCCCTAGCCAAGGGTAAACTCGTGAAATGAACTGGCAAACTAAACCTAAACATGCTATGTCTACGCATGAATGCTTTAACCGCTGGGTTCAACGAACCTCTGGGTAGTTTTGTAGGCCTTAGAAACCTTCGTGGCAGATTCAGGCTGAAGTTGGTCAGGTCTAGAACTTGATTGATACTTGAGTACCTCTAGGCCTACTATTAGCATTTTGACCTAATTTCTAAAAAGTAATAAGAATCTAGTAGCTGAACTTCAATGCAAGGTCTAAAACTCTAGTTCTTTTCATAAGATTTTGCTAAGGGACTAGCAAAAGTTAGGTATTGGGGTATGATGATAACATCATCATCAGTCATAACTAGCTTTAATTAGTCAAAATCAATTGACAAATGCTCCTACATAATCACCAGAGAGTCATAATTCATTGCATATCCTTTCTAAGATGAGTACATTAAAATAGGGATAAATCTACAGTTTTAACAGCATATTATGAATGCAGAATAATCACAGGGTTTCCCAAGGGTTAACTAAAGGTCAAATTTTCATTAATGTCTAATAAGAAGATCCATATAGATAGAAACAGGTTTTCGCACACTTCGAGAACTAACACAGCTCCCAAAACCCTAATTTCAGACCCACTTAAATAACAAAGGTTCTGATCAAGATAAAATTCATCTAAACCTTCTAAAATTCATATAAAAATATTCTATAAGGTTTGGTATCCTTGATTTGACCATTGGAACCCAATTTAACCTAAAATAGTCTTAGATAGGAAATTACCCTAATTTGGGTTTCTACATAAATTATCCAGTCAAACTTGGTCAAAAATAAAATCCAACTTTACCATCAGATTCCTTGGATCCAAATTAGGTTTGTACCAAAATTTGGGCCCAATCAGAGATCATCTTGACTTAGTTTACATTTCAGTCCAATCAGACTCTTTCTATCTCACACCAACCCCTGATTGCACCGCAAAAATACACCTACAATTGTGTCATCTTGTGCTATTTCCTAGCATTACCAGTGCATATTAGGGTTCCATAGTCTCATTTGTAAAAATACATGCATGCATGCATTTAATTGAGAGGGGAGGAGAGTAAATAAGTGGCCTTGCAATTTACATTTTTCCTTAAGTGCATCTTTGCAAAATTCACCATCTTTTTATTTTTATTTCACTTGATTTTGAATGCTTCCTGCGGCTGCATGGATTGACTTCTTCCTCCTCGCGCCATGCTCTCCATCACCTCTCCCTGCAGCCGTAGGCACCACTCCCTGCCGAGCTCCATGTAGCTGCATGCACAGCCAGGGCATGGCTGTGCATGCCGTCCTCCTCTATAAAAAAGAGGGTTCAGCTCCTTTTTGCAGCAGCCTGGCCCCCCACAGAGAAAACCCACGCAGCTTCTTCCTCTTCCAGGCCACCATCTCCTCCCTCTCCCTCCATACGCCGGCCTTCCTCGGAGACACCTGGCGGACAGGAGCAACTCACAGTGGTCCACAACCACCACCGTGAGTCCACCACCGCCCAGCTCACCAAAGAGCCGGTGGGCGTGGTGGCTCTTTCCTCATTTTTACATTTCCAGCACCTTCAGCCATTGGAGCCCAGGCTTCAAGCTTGAAGCTCAAAGCTCCAGCAACAGTGGCAAGGCGGCAGCAACAGCAGCCGCCCAGCCCATTCCGTGCGCGCTTGCAGGCACCATCGCCTCCAGCTTCTCCGCGCACCCTGTCGCGCTCTCTCTTCCGCAACCGTCCACCGCGCGCCTCTACATCGGCCGGCCAAGCACCCCTGCGCACCCCAGCCAACACGGCCAGGCCACCGCGTGCCCTGTCGCGCCCCTTCGCTCGTGACCCAACCCCCCTCCGTACACTCTGTCGCGAGGTCACGCCCGCAAGCCACCAGCCGGAGCCACTCTTCCGCGAGCGCCGCAAGCCGACCGCACTAACAGCACCTGCAACTCCCGGTCGCGCGGCTCACCCGTATCCACGCAAGAGACCGCACCTCCGGCGAGTCCACACCACCACAGAGGTTCCACACCACCACAGACCACCGTTTGGCTCCATAACACTTCCTACACCTCCACCGTATCCACGCAAGCAAAACCCCTCAAGAAATTGAGGGGATTGTTGCACCAACCACTCCACCGAACACCTCACCCTTCGCTTCCACAGTCGCCTTCACTAGCCCAATACGACCACCTTCGCAGCTCGCCACTGCCACCACCGCTCTCACCGCGCCGCAATGAAGCTCTTGAACGCCTCTAACGTGGCCGTTAGGCCATTTTCATCTTTGCAAGTACTCAACCCTCGCCGCCATTGGTGAAGCTTCTTTGTGCATCCTTGGAGCTGTGTCCCAACAGCATTCAACCTCGCCTGCACCTCCAGGTTACATGTACACCTTCCAGGCATCTCTCCAGACCATCAATTGGAGGCCACGACTTCTACTTCACCCGCAATTAGAGAAGCTGCCTCCTGCTGTTGTTGTGAGAAGGAGGGGGACTAAGATAGTCCCACCTCATAGAGTGAAGAATGACCGCATGTGCATAAATTGTTTTTGTGAAGTGAGTTGTTCGCCCAAGTCACTCACGGGTCGGGTCCCTCACTACCCACTCACCCAATAACCCAACCTATCCTCACTCCTCGATTACCACACACGCTGGTGACCCTGAACACTGTACATGACCCGAATACCTGAGTATCTGGATCCAACTATGCGTTGGGTCTGAGAGAGAAGAAGATGAGGGAAATTATGAGAGTGAAAGGGAGGGTTTTGCTCTCTTGTGCTCTGTGTGACACTTAGCCGTTGAGGGGATTGGTCCCCTGTGTTGTGAAGGAGAAGGCTCGAGAAGATAGCTGAAGGTCTGAAGAAGAGAAGGAAAGACATAAGCTGAAGAAGAAGAGAAATAAAGAAGAAAAAGGCTTTGAGAAGCCTTGTGCTTGACACACTTAAGTCGTCTGATTGATACATCTGTCATCTGATTGAGTATTATTTGTGATACTATTGCATTATTTAAGTACTATGGTTAAGGTTAAATTGATTATGAGATGCATGCTTAATTAAGAGGATTTAATTGGTGATTCAAATCACCACTTTTTAGATTCTCTCCATTTTTTTTGTCTCTAGATACATTAGATTTCATTGAATAGCCAATGTGACAAGTTATTATTCATTGAATATATATTTAAATGCTCAATTAAATTGTGCTCATTAATTCTGAATGCGATTAATGTTGTGAATTCCACATTTGCTCCTTATGTTCGACCTCTGACTCCATTGTAGATTCTGAGTTATAAATTTTATCTGTTTTCAAGTGATTTTGACTTGCTATGATGATTACATCCTTTAAAACATCAATTTTGCCCATAAACACTAACACTAATTCCCACCTAAGCTCCACATAAGCTAACCCTACTTCCACCTCACCTTGGCGCCAACCTAACCTAACCACCACCTCCAAAAGACACCACAAATTGGCACCAAAACCACCTATAACTACCTCCTAATTGGCACCACTTTTTCCCTCCAAAATCCCTTCCATCTCCACCACACATCTCCCCTTAAACCCATCTCCACCATCCACTTAACCCCCCTTCTAGAAACCCTCATGGTGGTGACAAAACCAAGGCACGTCTCCATGGTTGTCGCCACCTTTAGGTGCCTCTGCACCACCATAACTACCCCCCTTCACACCCTTAAGTTGGTGCCAACAAGCCTACACCCTAGGATTCCCATGACCACCCTTAACTACCCACCAAACCAAATCCTAGCCCTGCACCTAAGCCCACGCTAACCACCCCTCACCTACTCTATATATATCCCACCTATCTACCACCTAAAAATCATCTCTTCCATTAGATAGGTCCACCATTCTTCCAACCCATCTCCACACCAAGGAAGAAGAAGGAGAGAAGAAGATCAAGGGGGCAACCTACCCACCCCCTTGGTGCTTTCTTCCTCTCATTCTTTTCCCTTAGCCACGCCAAGGAGGAGATCATCTTCACCTAGAGGAGACGGCCAGGCAAAGGAAGAGCCAACAAGGTGGTTGACACCCACCTTGGAGGAGAGTTTAAAGGAAGGCCAATTGAAGAAGGAAGAGAAGGACAACTCTTTTCAAGTGTGGGGCAACCACACTTGGAGCAAGAGCCATCCGGATCTTCTACTAGAATCACCCCTTCTTCTTTATCTTCTATTCTATCTTTTGTGTTAGCTAGTAGTTTATTACTCTTGTAGAAGCATTCCTCTACCTGTATGTTACTCTTCTAGCAATACAAAATTCATTTTGCCTTCCAATTTTCATGTTGAAGTTAGTGTGTTTTCTATGTTGTTCTTGTAGTTGTAGTGCACACTCTCTCCTCTTCTAATTACCCTAGGCACACTTGCCTAGGGTGAGCTTAGAAGAGAGGACTTCATTCTTGTCACTTAGGTGGAGGTTTTAACGTAGTTCATCCTCACTTTTCAAATACTCGATTGTTTTGAAAATCATAAAAATAACAAAATCACAAAAAGAAAGTGCAGATCTGAGAGGCGAGAGAGAGAACCACTCATGTGATTAACAAATTGGCCTCCTTAGACGACCCTAGATACTCCACTATCTAGGTATTACAAATTTAAAAGTAAATCGATTTTTGCACGTTGCAACGACTTCTAAAACCTTAATTTTACAAACCTAATAAAAACTCGATCAATGGTCATACCAGAAGAGGACTTTGAAATCGACCTGCTATTCTGACCCTAATCAAGCACTTCCATGGCCTTCCAAGAGAAGACCCATTTAGCCACCTTGAGGAACTCACTCTCCTCACATAAACGACCCGTTCTCGCAATGTGTGAGAGTATTTATGGCTGATGCGGTTATTCCCTCTTCCCTCAAAGATAAGGCCGCTTACTGGTTTAAAACCATAGGCAAACCTATTAACACTTAGCCTCAACTCAAAAGTGCTTTCCTTAAAAAATTCCTCCCCATTGGTCATACGATTTCCCAGAGAAGATCTCTTATGACTTTCCAACAAAAACCTAGCGAGACTTTACATGATGCTTGGGAACGATTCCAGGATCTCTTAAGAAGTTACCCACACCTCGGAATTCCTTTATGGCAGCTTGTGCAGATCTTCTATCATGGATTAAAAGAACAACTTCGACATTTCATCGACGCCTCGTGTGGTGGCAACTTCCTAAACAATGATGCTGAGAGTGCCTATGAGCTATTTGAAGAAATGAGTGAAAACTCATTTAACCATGCGTCCATAAACACCTTGGCCTAACTACTAACTCACAGTTCGGTGTTCATGAGATAGGCACTCAATCAATCCCCGTTACCCAAGATGATATTCAAATGATTGCCTACAAACTCGACCGATGTAATTAAATCAGAAGAAAATCGAGGTAAGACTTACCACACCCACCTTGGCTCCACATCTGACCCTGCCTAACATTCTGAAGAGAGAAAACTTACATAATCTCAATCCTATCCTTGCTAAGTATAATCATTTCTCTAAGGGTTTATATGAATCACCAGGGACTTACATTTATCCCAACCCCATTGAGAATATTTCCGCCCTCCAGGGACAATCTAGAAATCCCTCCAACTCCAATTGGAGGAACTACCCGACTTACTCTTGGACCGATTCGGTTCCCTCCCAGAAACACAACCAATTTGGAGGGTATGGGCAGAACTAGACCTTCTATCAACCTGGGCCATCCCAAAAAGACATCAATGCCCAAGTTATGAAAACCCTGCAAGGAATGCAAAGTTAGACGTCGGAGGTAACCCATGTTGTTACAAATCTCCACAACCAGATTGGGGTTACTCTGACTTAGAGACATACAGGACCTCTGCCTTCCCAGCCCATACCCAACCCTATCAATCAGAGGAACCACTACCAGGGCGAGAACTCAAATCAGAACCATACTAATCAGCCTCCAATCAACCCAACATCACAGCACTCACCAAGTTTCCTAACAGGACCCCAACCCCCTCCTAGGAACAACTAAACTGCCAATGCAGTTAGTTTGAGGAATGGGAAAACAATCACCAATCCCGGGCCTTCACACCAACCTGATGAAACCCACACTACTCTAGTGTAAGTCCACTCTCCTAACACCATCACTCAGGAAGAAAAAGAAATTGATTATCACGACACAAATCCCGTCCCTTTTTCCTAAGCTCTCCACTCCACCACCAATAAAAGAAAGAAATCTGAGCCCACAAATGAGGAACTCATGGAATTATTTGGGCAAGTTTAGATCAACATCCCTCTCCGAGATGCAATCAAATATATCCCTGCTTATGCTAAGTTTTTGAAGGATATCTATACTCCAAAATGACAGACCAAAAATCTAGGATGAGTGCATCTTTCGGAGACAGCAAACTCTGTCATACAGAGCAAGCTGCCTCCCAAGATGAAAGACCCAGGCACACCTTTGATTTTGATGATTATTGATGATATTACATTTAACCACGCCCTTCTCAATCTCGATGCCTCAGTCAATATCATCCCTACTATTCTTTTTGAGGAATTTAAGATCGGCAATCTCAGGCCTATCGAGGTTACCCTACAATTAGCTGACCGATCTTCAATCAAACCCAGGGGGATTGTCGAAGATGTACTTGTCAAGGTCTAGAACTGTGTCTTCCTAGTCGACTTTCTAGTCCTTGTCATTAAGGTACGTTGATGAGAACCTCATCATGAGCCATAACTAGCTCATTTTGACCTAATACAAAGGATAAAAGCTCCTACATAACTCAAGGAAAGGCTTAACTCAAAGAATTCTGAGTTTAAGGAGAAAACAAGTCATAAGGAGTAAAAATGCAATTTTACCAGTATAATCTGCATACAGGGTAATTCAGGGCCCAAACATAGGTCAAAGCAACTTAATAAGAATAAAAGTGGGATGAGATGATCTAGCAAGGGCTACAGCAATTCCAAGAAACTAAATGATAATCTGTAACCCTAAAACAACCCACTTCAATTCACGAGGTTTGAGGCAAATTAAAAATAGAATAAACCCTCTAAAATTCATAGAAAAATAATCTCTAGGGTTTAGAACCTTCAATTTGGCCTTCAAAACCCATTTTGACCTACATTGAGAACCATGCCCAATTAATAACTTAATTTGGGTTTTCGCATAAATTGACCGATCAAACAAGGTTTAATATAGAAATAAAATTCACCATCAGATTCCTTATGTCCTAATTAATCATGTATAAAAACTTGAGCCTAAGAAGAAACCTCCTTGACCGACTTTACACTTTGGTCCTCATATATTTACTTTTTGGCCCTCAACTTTTGAACCCTCGCATTTTGGCCCCTAACTCTCCTTCGTTCTTTGCGTTCAGGTCCCCCCTGCAAAACCTGCCAGCACCATGCTCCGGCGACCTTGCGCGGAGCATGGCGCCGCGCAGGGTGAGGGGGAGAGCCTGGCAAGTAAACCGGGGGTGCCCTGCGTCGTCAGCCGTCGCAGGGACACCCCCCTGGTCGCTGTAACCCGCCATACCGGCCGTGCGAACGCACGGACGGTATGGGTTTCCATCTCCAGCGTCCTCCGGCGAGGGAGACACGACGTCTCCCTCCGCCTTCCTCCCTGATTCGGTCCCTATAAATACCCCCGTCGCTCCACCGTTCTTCCCAGCTCGGATCTGACGGAGAAAACCCCCAACTTTCCTCTCCTCTCACTCCGGCAGACGCCCACCAGCTCCGGCGGTTCCTCCTCCTCCTCCTCTTCGCTCTGCCGCAATACCAGCAGCAGAGACTTCTTCCCCTGCTCTTCCCGCGCCACGCCGCACCCAGCTGGCGCCTCTCCGGCTCTCTGCTCGCCGCCGCCCCTTCCCCTGGGCATCTTCTTCTCCGGCGACAGTCGATACGACTGTCGCCCTGCTGCTCCCCCTTCGTCCCTGCAAGTAAGTTAGAACTACTTCCCTTCCTCTCCTCTTTCTTTCCCCGGTTTCAATTTGTTCAATTAAGCCCTCGACCGACCCTGACCATCGTCACCCCCTTCGTCTCCGGCCACCCTCCGGCGAGATGCTCCCATCGCTCCACAGCCTCACACGCCTCGCCGACCCTCACTGAACCTCCGCCTCATCACACTGAGCACCCCCCACCCCTCCACTGCCACTCCACACCTCCGTAACGCTCCCCCAAACAAACCCATTTCTCCGGTTGCAGTCCAACCTAGGGCTGCCGCCAGACACCACCTTGCGGCTTGCCGCACAGCTCCACACCTTCGCCGTGCCACGGCGAAGGTTCCCCAGTAGTTTGATCAGGCCGAGAGGCCATATTCGTGTCCGACAGGTTCTGAGGCTCGACCGCCATTAACGCCACATTGAAGCAGCTTCTCCCGCGCTCCAGGCTTGAGGACTCCAGGTCTCCAGCTGCTGCGGATTACGGGGATTCCTGCGAAGGCAGCCAGCCAGCAACCGACGCAAATCGAAGCTGCAGCTGCAGAAGCAAGGCTGCGGTCTTCCAGCAGGCGCACGCGAGGAGAGGCCTCCGTTTAGTCCCACATCGTGTGCAGGCACAGGTGAAGAAGAAGGACCGCGGAAGAAGAAGGAAGCTGAGGGAGACACTGTAGCAACAAGCAGTTTAAGTCGTCTGATTGAAAAATCAGACGACGTCCTGACAGGAAAAAGAAAAGAAGAAAGAAGGAGATCTGAAGAACAACAGAAGAAGGCGAGGCAGAAGAGAACACAAAAGAACAAGGGAAGAACTGAAAGAAGAAGAGCACGAGAAGAAGATCTGAAGAAAGAAAAAGAAGAAAGAAAGAAAAAGAAGAAAGAAAGGAAAAAGAAGAAGAACATCACCACTGCAGATAAAGAAGAAGAAGATAACAGAAGATCTGAGACGAGGAGAAGCAAAGAGAAAAGAAGAAAAGACAACAATTTCTTTCTCTCTCTTTCTTTATTTTTGTAAAAGAAACATGTATATCTCTAGAATACAACTTGCTCCCTGAGTTCGACCTCGGGAACTCTTTTATTTTCCGAGTAAAAAAATTTATATATTTGAAATGTTGGCAATAACTGGCTATACTACAACGCTATAACAATAAAACGCGGTTGACGACAGCGTTTCATACGTGAATCTTTGAGCAATGCCCTTATCATTCTTGGACGAACCTTTTTGGCCACCGCAAAAGCAAATATAAATTGCCATACAAGTAAAATGGATATCATTTTCACGGGCTAAACAATTACTCTAGATATTTTCAAATCCTCCACTTGATTCCATGATGAGTACTTCTTTGAGAACTCGGATACTGAAACATCTAATTTGGTGGAAGAAACAATGCTAGTAGATTCTCTTCCTAGCCACAATTTTTTTAAGGATTCTAACTCTAAAGCAGTGGTCGGCGACATCAATGCCCAAGAGACTTGTCCTCAATTCTACTCTCTTCCTGACTCATCACCTCATCCACCCACTCTAAACTCAATTCAACCTCCCACCCTAACTTCACCCACCCTTCATCTCGCTAACTCTTCCCCCGCTCCCTTTCCCCTGGACCTACCATCTGATCCACCCAAGTATGGCCTTCTTCCTGAACTGAAACCTTGGCTAGACTCGAGTATTTCTTCCATTTTTCCCACTCATTTTAGTCCCCTTACTTCCACCACTTTCTTTTCAGGGGACCAAGAGGAAGATCTCATTTTACAGAACATTTAGGTGTCCAACTATCTTCACGATTGACCATCTTCCATGCATCACTTCACACCCAGCTAAATGGCGTTAAAGACAACACTGGTTGGGAGGTAACCCAGAACATTTTGTTTTCCATTTTCTTTTTCTTTTTCAGGTTCTGCAAAAAATTTACCTCCAACCTGACTTCTTCCATCTTAGGTGATACCTTCTCCTACTCTTTTTCTTTTGCAAGTGGACTTGCAAACTTTAAGCAGGGGGGTACTTTCAATTTTGTTAGGCATTTTATCATTTTTCAGAACCTAAAAACATCAAAATATTTTGCATTTGCATCATCTGCATTTGCAAATGCATTCTATTTGCATGACTTCTAAAAAAATGTTTTGAGAAATGTTAGTAAAATAAAGGACCAATGGTTGAACCTTAATTCAAATTAGATACACCTGGGGTTTAACCATTAACAAACTGAGGATAAAGACACAAATTCACTTTGAGATGTTTTAAGTCTAGAAACCTAAACTAGATAAGGTATCCAATAAATAATTCCATCCTAACACTTGATGATTCAAGTAACCCGACTTTTTTTAGCGAGCTAGATATTACCTGACTTGGTTCTCAATCTAAAAATTTGCATTTCTTTTGAAAACCTAGTGTTAAACATTTCACACATAAAGACAACACTACCCAAGCCCAAAAACATCTAAGTAATTAAAAACCTCCTATGAAACCTTAGTAAAAGACCAAGATAGATGATTGGTTTGAGTTCCTACCGCCGAGAATAAGGAAAAATGCCTCCTTTGAGGAAGCGATGTCAACATGTTACCGCCTCGATGCTAGTCTACATCTATTTTTCATATCTTGAGACAAAGCATTAAGGCATAATTTGCGGCTCAGGTGTCTTTGGACGGTGCTCTACTCATAGCGTTGGAGCAAGAGCCTGAGCTTACTTGGAGTGCTCCTTACACCACATTGTGTTTTGGGGTTGTGAGCTCTTGGGGTGTGTCTTGAACGGCACTATCTCGAAGTACCAGTGCTAGAGCCCCCTTGAGGATTGGTAATAGGAATGGTGATCCTGACACATCTGTTGTAGGACTAAGCTAAGGCTAAGCATGGGGGAAATAAATGAAAAAAAAAAAGTTTCAATAACACAACTTATCCTAATAATGTTGGCATGGCATAAGGCACTGACACCTAAATTTTCATCGACTTGCGAGTTGCGGATTGAGTCACAAGTCAGGGAAATCCTAACAACAAAAATAGTTTCGGGATATTTGAATTTAAAAGGAGTTAAATAGTGAATTCTCAAAGGATATAATGATCTTGATTTTTCTAATCCTTGAATCCAAAGTTGAGCCCTGATGTTTTATCTTTAATAAACCATGTACCTACTTTAACCAAAATCAACCAAGATCCTATCTTGAGCTTATTCCTCAAAACACAAAAAGATGTTCTCTTAAGAAAGAATGTGGTGCAATCACAATTTTTACTAAGAGACTAGGAAGAAGATAAGCATGGGGGTGTGATAAACAACAGTTTATCATCATCCTTAAAATCCATTCACATCTAGTTCCTAAGGTTTTGTCAATTGCATTGCACTATCTCACGGCATTTAGCATGCATTTGCATTTAGGGTTTAGAGCATGCATTAGTACTTATTTTACATTATCTTATGTAGTTACCATTTGATTTCCAGGGATGAATGCTTTGGAAATCATAAAAGCCCTAGTAATATGGAAGGCACAAGGAACAAGTGTGAAGACAGCTCGAGAAAGCTCCTTCCAGCTCCTCCTCTACTTAGCTAAGCTACTAGCTAGCTTAGCTAGCTCCACTACTCCAGCTCCTACCCTACTCCCTCTCCACCTTAATGGCCATCCACCTACATTTAAACCACCAACCATTGGCACATAAAATGCACTTCTTGCCACCCTTTCACATGGCACCAAGGAAGCTTCTTAACCACCCTCCTTGGCACCCTTTCACATGACGCCAAGGAATCTTCCTAACTACCATCCAAGCCACCCTCCTTGGCACCCTTTCCCATGGCGCCAAGGAAGCTTTTTAACCACCCTCCTTGTCACCCTTTCACATGGTGCCATGGAAGTTTCCTAACCACCATGCAAGCCACCCTCCCTTGCACCTTTTCACATCGCACAAGGAAGCTTCCTAACCACCATCCATACTAGCTTATAAAAAGACCCTTGATCCTACCATTCAAACCATCCTTGGCTAGCAAAAATACTTTCCATAGTCTACCCATACCCTACGCCCAAGGAGGAAGAAAAGAGAGGTGATCAAAGGGAACACCCACCTTGTCCCTTTGGTGTTCACCCTCTCCTATCTTCTTCCATGGCTCGATGCCAAGGACCACATCCATCCAGGGAGGACGTCCACCTTGGGAGGAGAAGCATTCGAGGAGCAAGGAGGATCCTCTTCAGGCCTAGGAGCTGCTGAGTCTGGAGCGAGGATATCTTCAAGTATTTTGGGAAAATCTTCTTACTTATTTTTTTTTTCATCTTTGTTACAGTAGTTTAAAGCATTCCTCTACTTGAGGATTAATTGTGTAGTTCCTGATAGGTCTACGTTAGCAGACTAATTATTTGCCTAAATACTAGTTGGATAATTAATTAGGTTAGCAAGGAGCTTGGGGATTAATAGAAGATTAGGTTAAGTTCTAAAATGGAAAATAATTTATTTTATGTGTTTAACATTACATTTGATTTGGCATTTCATTTTCACGTAAGTTGTTTCCTTACATATGCCGAAGACATCTACTTGGATCGAAAAGAGAAGGTTAGGGAGCAACTGGCCATGCCTAATATTTTTCCATGAATCTCGTCACACACTGCGTTGCGGGTGTAGTCATCGCCAACCAGCCTTCCAATAACGACAATGCTATTTGCGGCAAGTATGCAAAAGTGGCGAGATCTACGGTGGATCGAGATGGTAGGGGAGAGGATAAAATGCCCCATCTTCTTCCTCGCTTCTGACACCTCCATCTCCTTCACTGTGCTCCAGAGCATACACTGTGCATTTAGCGTACTCACCACCGCTCATCACCATAGATGCGCAAGGTCACAGCGTGCGCCTCCCACCAATACCGCACCCCTCCTCTCCCTCGTCACCAGCCACCACTGTGCACCATCCTCATCATCAACCCACCATCACCAGGCACAGCCGCCCTACCCTCCTCTGTTTTCATCTTCCTCCTCTTCCTCTATTTTACAAAGAACCCAACTCCCTCACCTCCACATCCACTCATAGCCGCTTACTGCCGGCCGCCATACTCCACACCGACCTCACGAATGTCCGACCGACCTTCGTCATACCTCCCCCGTGGTCCACGACTATCGGCCGTCACCTGCCCTCTACCGTCAGCGGCTCCCACCACCGCCGGCCTCTTCAAAGCCAATTGCCATCACCGGTCGCCCCACGTCAAGCCACCACCACTGGCATGAAGGCCGTGACCTTGCGCACTGCCACCGAGCTCTCCTCCATGGGTGCCGGGCACTCCCTACACATCCTCTGTTTTGGGTTACATTTTTATTTACATTTAGTGACATTGCCAATCACTTATTTGTAGTTTAATAAGTGAATATATTGTGGTGGTTTTGCTTTTCCGTCCTCTATCTTTCTCTCTGTTCCTCCATCTCTCATTCCTCTGATATGATTCCAAGCAAAAATATTCTTTATGTTGGTAAACATGCACGCTAAATATATGTGTTTTTGTTGGCTTAACCTTCCTGTGATATGACCTGACCAATATGCTTAGACTAAATTAAGTTTTGCTGGTTGATTTTTCACCATGTAAAATATAATGACGTATTATTTTTATTGCTATTTTTTAAATTTAGCAAAGATCGATTTATTAAATGACCGTCGTTGTCGGGAGGCAACGAGCCTAGTAAACTTACAAGTATTTTTTTTGTCTGCATTGAGTGTTGATTGAGATTATACATCTATTGATCTATCTTTTTTTGTCCGAGGTACATTTTTGAGGAGGAGCATGCAACAGATGCTCGTCTTGGTGGATCATGTCACCACCTCGAGGATAATCGTGAGACCACTTGAGGACCTTGATCCCACACGTTGGAAGGATGGAGGATTGGTGACCGGAGACGTATTTGCTTCTTTTAGATTTATATTAGGTTAGATAGACTTTAGACATTTAATTTCTGTCTTATAGACCCGTGTTGGGTATTTTTGGAAACCTGTTCCTAGTACTTTTATTATTTATCGCTCTTGTATGCCGAAGCGTCTTTTCGGGAGCATGTTCCCATTTTATTTTGATTATAGGTCTATTTGAACTTTCTGAATTGAATGTTAGTTAGTTAGCTAGGTAACTTAGATTAGATTTGTTTGCTTAGTATAAAAAAAAAAAAATTGAGCTACCTGTTAGAAGCTGTATATCCATAGGACGTTCATATAGGAGTGTTTGGGTAGCATATAGATTTCTTTTCTGCATTGCGTGCATTCCTGCATTGTAGAGTGCTGAAGCAAGGTGCGTAGTTCCTATCTTTTGCATAGTTATCTGCTCACGCATTGCACGTGGGACTTAATTGAAAATACCACTTAATTTGATTTGAAGAGATTAATCAAGTGGTTACCTTAATAACAAAAAGAGGTTAAAAGAAAAAGAGAAAGATCAAAATTCACAGGGAGTGTGTTGCAAACTTGATTGTGATTTTCAAAAAGAAAAATCACTTTTCATAGTGTGATGCACACTTTTTGCATAGAGCATGCACAGTAGCACTGTGCTAGGTCTCGAACCTTTAAGGCTATAGGTATCAATCTCTTTATCGATGCAAACTCTCCTATTTCACTTTATGACGGTGGCATTAACTTTTGCCCGAGTGACTTGATACTTTAAGGAGGGGGACACCCCTTAAAGGAACCAAAGGGTAGTTAAGAGGCACCGCTAACGCATCACTTCAGAGGAAGGATTCACCCTACTTGCATCCCTTGGTTCCATACTTGGAGTACCTTTCCACTTGAGCATTTGAGAATATCATTGCAACAAGGTGTAAGTCTTTAGGGTGCTCGAAGGTCAACCTAGGGTGCGTAATTGGATTGCAAAACTTGTTTGGTCACCCATAAGAACAAAGTGACCTCAACCTCCTTAACAGAAAGTGGCCAAGATCTCAAGTGCCTCATTTCTCTTATACCACTTAAGTGGGAACAGAGAAACACTACCTTGACTCTATTTGGCCAGTCTGGAAAGTTGGTTGGAGGACCTAAATTGCATTAAAAAGATAAATTTTCCTTTTGATTGCTTGGTGTATACTTGGTAGGCGTTCTCTTAGGAGGAGTTATATTTTTAACCTGAAACCTAAGAGAATTGTTAGAAAAGCCAACCAAGAAAAAAGAAAGATGGCAAAAGAGATACCAGAAGAAACAATTAAGGTTGGTGAAAATCAAAGAACCTTAAGAGACTATTTCCTCCACACCCACCAAGCCCTACCTATCTGAAGGCTTGGAGTGGATAATCCCTATGAGATCAAGAGCAGTACCATATCTCTGCTACCCTCTTTCTATGGTACTGCTAGGGAAGATCCCTACAAGCATCTTGAAGAATTCACCGAGGTCTGTTCCACGATGAAGCTCCAGGGCTTTACTGTTGAAGCCCTAATGGGAACCTTATTTCCTTTCTCCTTAAAGGATAAGGCCAAGCAGTGGTATCATACCCTCGATGCAAGAGTAAATGATTGGGCCACCCTTAAGGGAGAATTTTTGAAGAAGTGCTTTCCTATGAAATAAACCAATCATTACAGGAGAGAGATCATGAGTTTTACTCAACAGGAGGGAGAGCAATTTCACGAGACGTGGGAGTGTTTTAATGACTTTCTTAGGTTGTGCCCCCACCATCAAGTGTCAAGATGGCAATTGGTCGAGAGGTTCTATAATGAATTATCTAAAAGGCGGCAAACCATCGATACAGCCTGTGCTGGAACCTTCATGATCAAGATGAGGATGAAACCTGGACTTTATTTGAAACATTAAGTGATAATTCCATTCATATGTCATCTGCCTATCAAGAAAGAAAACCATCGATCTTGTAGAGGAAGATAAAGGTCCATGAAACTGGGGCTACTCAGAATTTAGCTTATCAAATTCAATTGTTAAACAAAAATTTTGATAAGCTTTTAGCAAACGTCAGCATGAACCCGCAAGCAGCCTATATTATCTAGGCTTCGAGTGAATGCTCCATTTGCCAAAGTACTACATACACCACTGCGGAGTGCCACTTGGCAAATTAATTCCCTAAATTGATTTAGGCCGACAACCACCCCCTCATAATAACTCATATTCCAATACCTATAATCTGGGGTGGCGAAACCATCCAAACTTTTCATGGAAGCAAGGTGATGCTTCCAACTAAGGGAATGAAAGACCCCAACCTCCCCAACCCATATACCAGCCACCCTATACAAACCCTCCTCAGAACAAGCCCTCTGAGATGGATGAACTAAAAGCGATCATGGAAGTGATGAAAGAGCATCAAAATATGGTCGTCCAATCTCAAAATAAGATGATCACTGATATGCAATCCTAAATTGGTTATCTTACTGAGGCAGTTAGGCAGTGGGATTCGGGGATGTTGACTAGCTCTTCTGAGGAGAACACAAAAGGTAAGGGGATTATATTCAGGGAATACGCTCAAGCTATGACTGTGTTGAAGAGTGGCAAACAAATCATCAAACCAAATAGCCCTCCTACGATCACCCCTCAGAATTCCCCTCTTGCATCGAACACAACGTCCACCCTTACTGAGGAAGAGCCACACTGCCCTCCCTCGACTGAAATCACTCACCTGGAGGACACTGTCATTCCACCACCGCTGTCCCAACACGATGACCCCTCCACCCAGAAGTCGAGGGTGCCCTATCTAGAGCGCCTATCTGCTCCTGGGGAATCTTTTGTTGGCTCATCTAGAGCTGAGGATAAGATGGACGAGATTATGGACACTTTTAGGCAGGCCCATACTAACTTGCCTTTGTTGGATGCTATCAAGCAGATCCCGTCCTATGCCAAGTTTCTAAAGTACTTGTGCACCCAAAAACGTCGATCTAGGAGACAGGTCCAAGAGAAGGTCATCTTGCCTGACCATATCAGCTCGATGCTCCAACATGGAACACCCCCAAGTTAAAAGACACAGGGGCCCCATATATTTTAGTGGTTATAAGTAACCAACTCATTGACAAGGCTCTGCTCAATATGGGTGCGGGGGTGAACATTTTACTGAGCTCTATCTACGACCTCTTGGGAGGAGGTGATTTAAAGCCTAGTCCTGTCATCCTCCAAGTAGCAGACAGATCGCTTAAGTCACCACAGGGATTGCTAGAATATGTCCTTGTGAGAGTGGAGGACTTCTTCTTCCCTGTTGACTTTCTTGTAATTGACACTGACCCATCTAACAAGCCCACCAAACCATCCATTATTCTAGGATTCCCCTTCTTGGCCACAGTCAATGCCTCTATCAATTGTAGATCAAGGGCACTTAAAATGCACTTTGGGAACAAAAAAATTCGATTGAATGTTTTTGATACCTACAAGCAACCCAAATTGGAAGATTGTTCCCAAATTGAGGTGGTTGATGGAATTATTGAAGAGATTACCCCAGTGCTCTTAGGTAATGATCCCCTTCAAATGGTCATATCTAAGGACCATCCTTCTATTAGTGAAGAAAATGAAGGGGATATACTAGAATTAGAAGAGTTGCTGGGAGTACACATAGAGTCTTTGTCCCTGCCATGGACCCTGAAGGTAGATCCGCTACCTAAGGCAACGACATCTCAACTTATACCCTCAATCCAAAAGGCTCCTAAGTTAGAGCTCAAACCCCTCCCAAGCAAGTTGAAATATGCTTTCCTTGGCTCTAATGGCACACTCCCATCATTATCTCCTCTGCATTATCTGAATCGCAAGAGGGAGCTTTACTTGAGTGCTTACAGAGGCACAAGGAAGCTATTGCGTGGACTATTGCGTTGGTGCTAGAGCACCACGATCGTTTATTTTGATGATAACAAAACATGTGTCATTTAACATTTGCACTTGAAGTCTTAGATTTCAGGTTAATTGCAAATGGAGACGTGGTTAGACGGAGTTCGAGCTCGCATCCAGGATGGATTGGAGGAGCTTGATGGAGATCAGAGGAGCTTCGCGTGGAGCAATAGCTTGAAGATGGAAGGACAAGAAGAATATGATAGAATTTTGTTTATCTCTTTCTATATACTTTTGTCTTTATTTCCTTGCTCTTTTTATTTCTTAGAATATCATGTTAAAGGGCCTCAAAGAAGCCTAACAATAGTCCTAGGAACACTTGCACAACCCTAGGATACTTAGGTTTTATGTAAAGAACTTAGAAAACCAAACTAGGGTTCAAACAGCCTTTTCAAATGTCTAATCTGAAAATTAGATGTCAGATAAATACTTTTAAGATATCTAACTGTTGACTTAGACGTCCGATTATATTTAGGCTGGACTTAGTTAGTTCTGTCTGATGAAATCAGACGTCCAGACCTTAGTCCAGACGTCTTAAAAGACGTCTGATGTTTTTGCCAGACGTCCAATTAGTGGACCGTTGGCTGCCTTAGGAAACACTGGAGAAAATAACCGTTAGCCTCGTATCAGACGTCTGTAAAGGACCCCATACGTCTGATACATGACCATTTTGCCTTGGCTGACCCAAAATCTCTTCTCAAAGATTTTATAGCCGTTGCACTCCCTTGGGAAACCATTTCCGCAGAAAAGTAGGTTTCCAGACGTCCAGACATCATTCCAGACGTCCTGTATGTCGTCTGATGACAATTCACTAAAACCCTGTTTAGATTTGATTCAAGTCAGGAAGGAAACCCGCCTATAATCTGACATTTGAATTTGTTCCCAGATGTCTTAAACTGGTTTTCCAGATGTCCGATGCCAGGATAAGACATCAGATAACTCTGTCAGTGTAATTATTAACCCTGATTCCGGCCTGTTTCTCTTGGAGCGTGCACCCAACGGATATGAAAGCCTTCCAAAGCCTTCCTAGGGCCTCTATAAATAAAGGAGAACCTTCACCACTCAAATATACACCAAGACACACTAAGAAAACCACTTTCCACATCTTTTGTGTCCAAGAGAAGTAATTGAAGCTCTAGCTCTCCAAGCTAGTTCTACATTCAGAGAGCATCGATCTTTTGCGCACCCGCTCTCCCGCCATAGTTCACGAGAGCACCGTTACACCGTTGCATAGTTCACGCATCCGTGTCGTTGATGCACTTCCAGCAAAGGGAAGCATCCTAACTCCTATAGAAGCTTAGTTTAAGAATTAATTTGTTGGCTCTATAGGATTATTGTTGTATTTTACTTTGTTATTTGGTTGGGTATTCACGTTGCGAATTCCCGTCTCCATCAAGGGACAAAATCCTTCTCGTGAAGAGAAGGCATTGAGGAACGCTAACCTCGCACTTGTAGCGTGGTTGTAATTAAGGTTGAATCACCCTCGTTTAGTGGATTTGATCAACCTGGTTGATCAGAAAATCCTAACTCGAGAGGGTTAGGTGGTGGTTTTGACTTGGGTTGGGTTTCCACCTAAAAATCATTGTGTATATTGTGTGATTGTTATTTTGTATAATTCCGCATTATTTTTACGTTACGCTGATCTCACCCCCTCCAAGTAAGGAATTACATATTGCTAATATTAAGGGTGTTGACCCCTCCCTCTGCATGCATCATATATACATGGATGAGCCTGTGAAGCCCTTTCGTGGCATGCAAAGAAGGCTCAACCCCAATATGCGGGAGGTTGTTAAGCAGGAGATTTTGACATGGCTGGATGTAGGCATTATCTATCCCATTTCAGACAACAAATGGGTCAGTACAATACATGTGGTGCCTAAGAAGGTAGGAATCACTATAGAAGAAAATTACCAAGGAGAGTTGGTGACCACTAGACCCTCAACTGGCTGGAGGGTCTGCATTGATTAGCGCCGTTTGAATACGACTACCCAGAAAGACCATTTCCCCTTACCATTTATTAATCGGATTTTGGAAAAACTTGCGGGGAACAAGTACTTCTGTTTCCTTGACAGGTACTCTAGGTATAATTAAATAGTTGTTTTCCCTAATGATCAGGAGCATGCCACCTTTACGAGTCTGTATGGCACGTTTGCATTCCGTTGCATGGCATTCGGGTTATGTAATGCACCTCGCACGTTGCAATGATGTATGATGGCTATCTTTTCTGATATGATCGACGAGTTTGTTCAGATTTTCATGGTTAATTTTTCCATCTATGGGTCATCGTTTGACCTATGCCTCTTGCACCTTGATAAAGTCTTAACCCGTTGCGAAGAGGCAAAGCTGGTGCTTAGTTGGGAGAAGAGCCATTTTATGCTCCAGTAGGGCATTGTTTTGGGGCATGTAGTTTCCGAGAGAGGATTAGAGGTGGATAAAGCCAAAATCGAGTCCATCTCTAAACTTCCATCGCCCACCAATGTTTGTCAAGTTAGATCTTTTCTTGGCCATGCTGGATTCTATAGGCGCTTTATTAGGGATTTCAGCAAAATCTCTAAGCCACTTTACAACCTATTAGGGAAGGATGTTTCCTTCGACTTTGATGACAGATGTGGCGAGGCTTTCCAGGTCTTCAAGAAAGCCCTTATTACTGTGCCAATTTTCCAAGCACCAGATTGGACCCTCCCGTTCGAGCTTATGTGTGATGCATCTGACCTCGCTGTGAGAGCGGTCTTAGGTCAAAGGGTTGATAGTAAACCTCATGTGTTACACTATGCTAGCAAGACCCTTACGAATCCTCAGCAAAACTACGCTGTTACTAAAAAAGAACTTCTTGTAGTAGTGTTTGCTTTGGAAAAGTTTCAGTCTTATTTACTGGGATCCAAGATTTTGGTGTACACTGACCATTCTGCTTAAAAGCACCTTCTTTCTAAGAAGAACACAAAACCTTGTTTGATTCATTGGATTCTGCTACTCCAGGAGTTTGACTTGGAGATCAAGGATAAAAAAGGAGTCAAGAATGTGGTAGCAGATCATCTATCTAGGATCCCTACTGAGGCATCAACCCCAGCTGGCGGTATTCGGGAGACTTTTCCTGATGAGTCTCCAATGGCTGTGGAGGCTAAAACTCCTTAGTCTGCTGATACAGTGAACTGTCCAGTCACGGGCATTACCCCCAGTACCTGGGACAAGTAGAAGCGAGGCAAGTTTCTTTCCGAAGCTAAATTTTATCACTAGGAGGAACCTGAGCTGTTTAGAATAGGCCCTGGCCAGTTATTCTGTTGTTGCATCCTTGAGGAAGAACAAAGGAGTGTTCTGAGTTTCTGCCATGACCTCCACTATGTAGGGCATTTTAGTGGGAAAAAGACCGCCCACAAGGTTTTTCAGTCAGGCTTTTGGTGACCCACATTATTCAGAGATGCACATATGTATGTGGGAGCATGTCTATGTTGCCAACATATGGGAACCATTGGAAAAAGGGATGAGATGCCCTAAGAACCTATTCTCTCCATTGAGATCTTTGATATATGGGGCATCAACTTCATGGGTCCCTTTCTGGTCTCCTTCGAATATGAATATATCCTTGTGGCTATCGATTATATATCTAAATGGATAGAGGCCAAACCCATACGAACCAATGGCCACTTTGTGGTGTTGGAATTTGTTAGAGCCAATATCATTGCGATACAATTGCCTAAGGACTATCATAAGTGATGGAGGACCTCACTTTAAAAATGTACACTTCACGAGACTACTCCAGCATTTGGGAGTCAACCACATGGTAGTGACACCTTACCATCCCCAAACGAGTGGTCAAGTTGAAGTATCCAACAGAGAGATCATACACATTCTTGAGAAAACTGTTAGGCCCAACCGTAAGGATTGGTCAAAGAAACTGAATGATGCTCTTTGGGCCAACAGGACAGCATATAAGACTCCCCTGGGCATGTCTCCTTTCCATATTATCTATGGAAAAGCGCGTCACCTTCCCACTGAAATCCAACACAAAGCTTATTGGGCAATTAAAAATGTCAACCTAAATCTAGATAAAGCAGGCAAGGTACGCATGTTAGAGTTGACTAAGCTTAAGGAACTACGGAATGAAGCCTTTGAGTCTTCCCAAGCCTATAAACAATGTACTAAAGTCTTTCACAACAAGCATATCATTAGAAAGACTTTAAAGCCTAATCAATGGGCTTGGCTGTTTAATTCTAGGCTCAAGTTGTTCCGAGGGAAATTGAAGTCCCGTTGGGATGGGCCATACGTTGTTGTCCAAGCTTGTAACGACCCGATTCCCAAGTCCCTACGAGACACGAGAACCAGACCGACTCAACTAATCCCAAGACCTAGTCGTCCAACGAGGAAGTAACCAAAAGAGCAGTAAAATAAATCACATTCAGCATGAATATAACTAAGAGTAAGGACATACAGCAGTAAGGAAAGAAACCACTACAGTATATACCACTACAACAGTAGAACAACATTCATAACATAATATGAACTGCAGGTAAAGAAAAGTACAGCGGAAACAAGAACTACTCACTATAACGGAACAAAAAGAGGTACAAGAGAACAATGGTAACTCTACTGGACCCTACTCGACCCAGCGTCCTCTGCAGCCGCTGACCCTGGCTGCTCAACACCTGGTCCTGAAAGGTAACGAGTGTAACATGTCAGCAAAACGCTGAGTAGAGTGGCAGCTAAACTAAAGAAACAGTAAAGTGTACAGTAGCTGTTTTAAATTTTCTTTCTTCCTTTATTTACGTCTTTCTATTGTTTCACAATTTATCTATTTCTCAGATCCTTCACTTGATCTCGAATGTTCCTCGTGGGAACGATCTTGATTGCAGTATTTTTTGAACAGTAGAAGTAGCATGTGGTGCTCTCCTGGCCGGGAGAGTCCCCCGTGGTGATCTACTCTCAGTCAACCACCCCAAGGTCACTGACAGACGTAATGGTGACTACGGCACGCGCGGTAAACGCACGGGTAGCTAACCCGCACTGGCACGCGGTCAGTCGTTTCCGTTAACGGGTGCACCCAAAGCACAGCACGGAACCAGTACAGGGCAGAGCCCTCTCAGTAACAGGGGTCCAACCCCTCCACAGTAACCAAACAGGGGCTTTGCCCCTCCACAGTCCGCGCACCCTCGCCTGACTACCCTGGTTTGCCCCAGTGGGCCTAACAAGTCGATGTGGGAGGCTAGCAGAACCCCGGGGCCCGTGGGGTAGCTAGTACCTCTCTACACTAGTAGGTCTCCTCGGTACTTCGTACACGAGGGCCAGCAAGTCGGTACAGAGTGGCCAGTCCTAACCCCGGGTCCCTGGGGCGGCTGGCTCCGCTCTGCACTAAACAGGGGGGACAGTCGCTCTCCTTGGTACTCCGTACTCAAGGGCTAGCTCACTTCCCCAATTCTATTCCATTCACTTTCCAGGAGTTCTACTCCTAATTCCCCGTAGGGTTCCAGCTCTTTAACTCAGGACATTCCAGTTTCACGTTCATACATCCCATACTCTTAATCATCTTCATTTATTCATAACAGGCAGCTGTTAATTCAATTCACAGGCAGCTATTATTTCCTTTCCACATTTTCCAAGACTGCAGTATTCATACATTCCACTAGTTTTCCCATCCTAGGATTCATGCCATATACTAGGATCTATCATACAATCTAGTTTTCCAGCCCTAGGATTCATGCAACACCCTAGGAATCTACCATTCAATCTATTTCTCGTTCTTAGGATTCATGCAATGTCCTAGGTTCTATTTACGGTTTCATAATTTAACAGATTATACTTATAGCCACTCTACCGGTTACAATAGGCGAACTGGGGGCGTGGTCGGGAATCCCGCGTGCCTCCGCAACCCCCGAGACTGCAACGGAACGAGGTCCTATCACAAGGATCAAACACAACGAACTTCTCAAAACAGTATAAAGCTACTGTAGACAGGTAGAGGATGTAATTCCGAAAAGAACGCAACTCGAAACGCGGAAAACGGAGCCCGAACGGGCCCGAAACGGGTCAAAAACGACGAAACAGTGTAAAATCAGACGTCTGGAACTTCTTCCAGACGTCTTAAAAAGTGGATCAGGGAATTACCTCGCTCTGCGTGGGCTCTCAGATGTCCAGAAGCCTGCGGGGGCGTCTGGCCTAGTTCCCAGACGTCCGATGGTCACCCAGGACGTCTGGAAGTCATTCCCGCCGTCTGGCACTGGAGCCAGACGTCTGATTCGCGTTGGATGCGAATCACCGACCCTGCGCGTACCCATTTCCTCTCTCTCTCAGTACAGTCAATCGAAGGGAAGGAAGAAGAGGGAAGAACTCACCTTTCAGACGTCTGGACAGTCTTCTAGACGTCGTTCAAGTCGTCTGGCTAGAAGCACAGATGTCTGATTCTGGAAAATTTTCCAGAACCAGGGCGCCACTCGCCCTCCGCTCGCGACGCAGCAGTCCTCCCGCGTTGCTTCGCGCCCACTGCGCCCCCCGCCGGCCGGCCCTAGCAGCCCCGGCGAGCTCGCCCTCATGGCCGAGCGGTTCCTCCCCCGCGCAGCACCTCCTCCCACACCCGCCGCGGCTGTCGCCGCCGCCGCTGCACCCTCGCGCTCGCTCTCGCGCACGCTCTCGCGCACTGGCTGAAGGAGAAGAGGAAGTAGGCGGAGGTGACGGGAGTGAGGGAGAGGCGTGGCCCTTTTAAGGCCACGCGAGGAGGAGAGAGAGAATGCGGCAGAGGGGTCTGCGGCCGCAGGAGAGAGGGAAAAAGAGGGAGAGAGAGAAAATGCAGGTCTGCGCGCTCAGGCGCGCAGACAAATAGCAGCGTGCCAAAATAACCGATTTCCAGACGTCTGGAAATGATCCCAGACGTCTGGTCAGACGTCTGGCACGACGTCTGGGCCACCTCCCAGACATCTTAAAAGACGTCTGGAGTGCCCGTTCGTAACAAAGCTTTTCCACATGGAGTAGTAGAGATCAAGGACCCCAATACTGGATAGAGCTTCAAAATTAATGGCCAACGACTTAAACCATATGTTACTCCTTCAGATGGCTAGGTTATGGATGCACTATGGCTCGTGGAGCCTTAGCTCCTACCACTCTCCTACTTAGGTGATATTCTTCTATGTCTTTAATTTTCCAATGAGGATATTGTCAATCTTAGGTATGGGGGGGTATAACCTAAGACTGTTTTATAGCATTTATAAATAGTGGCATGCATTTACGTGCATTAGTTGTTGAAAAAAAGAAAAACTTTTCACTTTGTTAATGTCAATTGGTTAGCCCCGGCATTTCCTGTGGATGAATTCATCGAAGTTCTAAGCTGGAATGAATGACGAGATAAGACCTTAAGTGTCTTACCTCAAGAGATAAGTGAGAGATACTCTTTTTAGATCCCTAGGGCTCTAAGAGCTTAAAAAGTCTTAGTATCCATTAAGATGCAAATTGTTCCTCAAGTGGTTAAGGATGTTGCAACGCAACTGTATTAAGTTAAGGACTTAGGAAGTATTTGATACCCTTGTCTACCCTTTTGTTTGCAGGTTTTGGTAACCTAAGAATCCACCCTTACACACACTATGGTCTTGTTTAGAATGCCTAATAAAGTGATCGCCTTAATTATTCTTTTCTTGGAGAAAACTTGGTTCTCTAGGCTCTGACTTAGGAGAAGCTTGAAAACACAAATTGATTGGATGAGCTCTTGCCACTTGAGAGGTACATGTCACCTCCTCAGTGCTTGTCTCTTAGGATATCCATCCTACTGGGGGCACGTAAGTGAATTGTGCGATTCAGGTACCATGGGCAACCCTATCTCAAAGTACTAATTGCCACAGGTCTAAATTCACTTAAGAATACCATGGGCAGCACTATCCTGAAGTGTCGATTGCCTTGGTTTCTTAGGGTTGCCATGGGCGATTCTATCTCATAGCATCAAAAGCCAGGCACCCTTCTAAGATCGGTGATGGGGACAACGAATCCGACATAGACCGTATTGATAGCTGATCCGAAATTGGACTTAGATGGATCAAACAAAAAAAAATTACAAAAGAAAAATCACAAAAGCATTTGCTTTCTCTCTTGTTGGCTATCATATCAACAAAATTTAAGTTATCTACAAGCATAATAAAGACCACTTGCATTTATGCACGGATGCTTAAAACTCTGGGATCAACAAACTTCTGGGTAGGCTTGGGGGTCAGAGAAACCTCTGTCGATGACCCAAAGCCCATGTTGACTAGGTTTGCATCTTGACTGGTACTTAGATACCTTCACGTCTAGAGGTGGTATCTCGAACTAATTCCTGGAGGCGAGGTATGACAAGGCACCTTGATGGTTAATTCCAGCCTGGAGTCTTTGGTGTTCTACACAGAGTTTGCTCGGGACTAGCAAAATTTAGGCATGAGGGTACTTGATAGGTCTACGTTAGTAGACTAATTATTTGCCTAAATACTGGTTGGATATTTAATTAGGTTAGCGAGGAGCTTGGGGATTAATAGAAAATTAGATTAATTTCCTAAATGGAAAATACTTTATTTTATGTGTTGAACATTACATTTGATTTGGCATTTCATTTTCACATATGTTGTTTCCTTACAAATGCCAAAGACATCCACTTGGATCGAAAAGAGAAGATTAGGGAGCGGCTAGCCATGCCTAATTTTTTTCCACAAATCTCATCAAACATTACGTTGCGAGTGTAATCTTCGCCAGCTGGCCTTTCAATAACAGCCATGCTATTTGCGGCAAGTATTCAAAAGTGGCAAGATCTATGGTGGATGGGGATGGTAGGGGAGAGGATAAAAAGCCCCATCTTCTTCCTCGCCTCTTACACCTTCTCCATCTCCTCCACTATGCTCCAGAGCATACACTGTGCATTTAGTGTACACTATAGCTATTGTGTATTGCTCACGCACTAAATCGGTGTTTTAAAATTGTCGCATTGTAGTATAGCCAAATAGCGCTCAAACAAATAATTTAGTACTCGAAAAAGTTTCGAGGTCGAACACAAGGACCAATATGGAATTTAGTTCACAAGAATTGCAATTTAAGACAAGAAAGCTATGAAATTGTAAATAAAAACTGCTTCAAAATAAAGTAGCACTAAGATCAATTGTCAGAATGCAAAACTAATGGAGTACAATGGTGATTTAGATTACCAAATACTTCACAATGATAGCTAATGAACTTAATGTATATATGAAATGAAATGCAACCAAATCAATCATCTGATTTTTAAATTATTTAAGCCTCACTGTTCTTCTTTTCTCTTTCTCTCCTCTATCTTTCTTCTTCTACCCTTGTTCTTCTCTTCTTTCCTTTTCTGCCTTTGCAACTCTGCTTCTTCTTTCTTCTTCCCTTGTTCTTCCTTTCTTCTTTCTTTTTCTGGTCTCCATCTTCACACAGAGGGGGAAGGCCTCTTGAATTCGGCTAAGTGTCAACCGTTTCTCTCTGCAGCAAAACCCCCCCTCTACCCACGCAGACTTTCTCTTTCTCTCCTCTTAGGCTCCGCCCTCCCAGGGCCTCTCAGGGTATAGTCGGGTAATCAGGTAGGCGCATACCTGAGTCCAGGGCTGCAGGCGTGGTCGCAGCCGAGGAGTGAAGCCTTAGGTGGGTCGGGCACACCAGGTCCATAGAGGAGAGGTCGTGGACGAGGCATGTGAGGGAATGAGCGGGAACCTCACCCCCAGTGTTTGAGGCGATAAGCCACAGACACAAAAACAATTTAAGCGCCTCAGTGCGCTCTTTAGCTAACGATGTGGGACTATCTATCCCCACTCCATGCGTTTGCAGCAGCAGTGAAGATGGCTTGAATTGGGTCACGGCTATGCTGCTTCCTTCCAATTGAGAACCTGGGAACCTATAGCTGGTGAATCCACACCATCTGAGCCTGTCGCCTAGAGCTGCAGGTGAAGAACAAGCTTTGAAGCATGCTTCGAAGCTGTGCGTCAATGGCGGAGAGGGGTCGGTACCTGAAATCAGTAATACGGCCTCGTGGCCCAATTAAACTCGCTTGGGACCTTCGTCGAACCGCGACGAATGTGTGGATGATTGTCTTGTGGCGTGAGAGGTCGTGTGGGGGGCAGTCGGTGACGGAGTATGTAACGAACGCGTGCTCCAGACGTCTTTTAAGATGTCTGGGAGGTGGCCCAGACGTCGGACCAGACGTCTGGGATCACATCCAGACGTCTGACCAGATGTCTGGGATCGTTTCCAGACGTCTGGAAATCCGTTAATTTCGACACGCGCGTGTCGTCTGCGCGCCTGAGCTCGCAGACCAGATATTCGCTTATTCCCTCTTTCTCTGTGGCTGCAGACACCTGCCGCGTCCTCTCTCTCCTCCTCGCGCGGCCTTAAAAGGCCACGCGCTCCCTCCCGTCGTCTCCACCGTCTCCTCCCTCTTCTCCTTCAGCCAGTGAGCGTGAGCGCGAGCGCGAGGGCGGCAGCGGCGGCCGCAGTGAGCGCGGAGGAGGTGCGGCGTGCGAGAGCGGAGCTCTGCCGTGAGGACGAGCTCGCCGGGGCTGCTAGGGCCGGCCAGCGGAGGGCGCGGGGGGCTCGGAGTGACACGGAGGGGGGACTGCTGCGGTCTGAGCAGCAGGCGCGCGAGGTGCGACGTGGGCGGCGTCGCGAGCGGAGGCCGAGTGGCGCCCTGATTCTGGAAGAATTTCCAGAATCAGACGTTTGGGTTGATAGCCAGACGGCGAGGGCGACGTCTTGAAGACCATCCAGACGTCTGAAAGGTGAGTTTCCGTCTCCTTCTTCCTTCCTGTCGACTGACCGTACTGAGGGAGGGAGATGGTGTGCGCAGGCTCGGTGATTCGCCATCCATCGCGAATCAGACGTCTGGCAGTAGTGCCAGACGGCGGAAGAGACCTCCAGACGTCCGGGGTGACCATCGGACGTCTGGGAGCTAGGCCAGACATCCCCGCAGACTTCTGGACGTCTGGGAAACCACGCTGAACAAGGTAATTCTCTGACCCACTTTTCAAGACGTCTGGAAGAAGTTCCAGACGTCTGATTTTGCACAGTGTCGTCGTTTTTAACCCGTTTAGGGCCCGTTCGGGTTCCGTTTTCCTCGATTCGAGTTGCGTTCTTTTCAGAATTAATTCCTCTACCCGTCTACAGTAGCTATACACTGTTTTGAGACATTCCTTGTGTTTGATCCTTGTGATAGGACCCCGTTCTGTTGCAGTCTCGAGGGTCGCGGAGGCACGCGGGATTCCCGACCACGCCCCCATTTCTCCCGTTGTACCTGGTAGAGTGGCTTTAAGTTATTAATAAAATCTGTTAAATTATGGAACCATAAATAGAACCTAGGACATTGCATGAATCCTAGGAGTGAGAAATAGATGGAATGATAGCTCCTACGCTGGGCCGAGTAGGGTCCAGTAGAGTTACCACTGTCTCTTATAGCTCTTTTTGTTACGTTGTAGTGAGTAGTTCTTGTTTCCGCTGTACTTTCTTTACCTGCAGTTCAAATTTTATTATGAATGTTGTTCTACTGTTGTGGTGGTACATACTGTGGTAGTTTCTTTCCTTACTGCTGTACTTTCTTACTGTTAGTTATATTCATGCTGAATGTGGTTTATTTTACTACTCTTTTGGTTACTTCCTCGTTGGACGACTAGGTCTTGGGATTAGTTAAGTCGGTCCGGTTCTCATGTCTCCTAGGGACTCGGGAACCGGGTCGTTACAGAGTAGATGAACGGAAGTGGGTTTGTTTGGTGGAGTGTTAGAAGGGACAATAGGGTGAAATAGGAGAGGGGAAATTATCAAAGAGATGTGGTGGAGGTTTTGAGGTAGTTGGTGGGGAATTTGGTGGTGTGTGGAGCGAGGTGTACCTCGTCGGAGGTGTGGCCGGAGTGGTGGAAGACGAAGTCGCGGAGGCGTGGTTGAGGTCGAGACGGTGTCTCAACAGTGTTGGTGTAATGAGGAAGAGGTTAGGGAGTAGTTGACAGTACTAACGGACGAAGTGGGAAGGAGGAGGCACCGGTTGTGGTGTTGCTGGCACCAGAGAAGAAATAGCTCCGGAGAGAGAGGAATGGCGAGGAAGAGGGAGGTTAGGGCGTCGGCTGGTACGGCTCGACACGGGAAGAAGTAAGGAAGATGTCTCCACTGTTGGTATTGCAAACGGAGGACGAAGAAGGACAGAGGGGCTCGCCGGACGTCGAGGAGATTTCGGCTAAGAGAGAGAGAGAGAGGAATTAGTGGGGATTCTTGGTCGATTTTGAGCGTGAGGAGGACGTTATGATCAGGAGGTTCTTTTATAGAGCTCAGGAGGAGGTTTTGGGCTTGGGAAGCAAGCTTCCTAAGCTTGGAAAGCTCACCGAAGTTGGGAAAATCTTTCATACCCAAATCTCTCATGCGTTCACATGAGCGATTGGGTAAGTTTTAGGGCGTGGGATTGGGTTTAAAAGGAAAGAGATTTCTTGACAAACATCCCTTTCAAATTTGAAAGGGATTCGTCAAGAAATCAAGGAGTTCTTTCCAAATTAAGGTCGCCGAAGCAAGTAGGAATAGGTTTAATGGCAGTAGGGACCTTTTTGTGAGAATGACGGCAAAGTTAGGGGTCAATTTGAAAATATTTTGAAAGTTAAGGTCAGAAATGTAATCAGACAGGACCAAGTTGCAAACTAGGTCAAGACAAACTCATCTTGGGTCCAAATTTTAGTACAAACTAATTTGGACCTAAGGAATCCAATGGTGAAGTTGGATTTTGGTTTTGATCACATTTGACTAGGTAATTTATGCAAAAACCCAAATTAGGGCAAATGTCTATTTGAGACACTATTCTGGGTCAAAATGGGTTCTGATGGTCAAATTGAAAGTTCCAAACCCTAGAGAATATTTTTCTATGAATTTTAGAAGGTTTAGGTGAATTTTACCCTGACTAGAACCTTAGTTAATTAAGTGGGTCTGTTTTAGGATTTCAAAAGTTATTTGATTCTCAGAACATGTGCAAACCCTTTTCTGATTGCTCTAACCCACTTGTTAGTCTTTAGGACCATTTGACCCTTAATTAACCCCAAGGAAAGCCCATGGTTGTACTGCATTCATGATATGCTAGTAAAATTATAGTTTTAACGCTAATTTCTTATTTTTCCCTCAGAATGATTATGTAGTAACTTTTGATTTTTTGGCGGTTATGTAGGAGCATTTACTGACTTAATTGGATCAAAATGAGCTAGTTATGGCTTATGATGGTGTTCCCATCATGTACTCACCACCGCTCATCATCGTAAGTGCGCACAGTGACAGCGTGCGCATCCCACTAATACCGTACTCCTCTCCCATGTCACCAGCCACCACCGTGCACCATCCTCATCAGCAACCCACCATCACCATACACAGCCGCTCTCCCCTCCTCCATTTTCTTCTTCCTTTTCATTTGTTTCACAAAGAACCCAACACCCTCACCTCCACATCCACTCACAGCCACCACTGCCAGCCGCCATACTCCACACCGACCTCACGAACGTTTGGCCAACCTTCGTCGTACCTCCCTTAAGGTCCACGACCATCAGCTGTCACCCACCCTCTACCATTAGCAACTGCCACCGTAGCCAGCATCTTCAACATTGATCGGTCACCGCCGGCCGCCCACGTCAAGCCGCCACCACCGGCACGAAGGCCGTGACCTTGCGCACCACCACCGAGCTCCTAGTCGCTGGCGAGCTCTCCTCCATGAGTGTTGGGCACTCCCTGCACTTCCTCTATTTTGGGTTACATTTTTATTTACATCCACATGCCATTGCCAATAACTTATTTGGAGTTTAATAAGTGAATATATTGTGGTGGTTTTACTTTTCCATCCTTTATCTTTCTCTCTATTCCTGCATCTCTCGTTGCTCTGATATGATTCCATGCAAAAATATTCTTTATGTTGGAAAACATGCATGCTAAATATATGTGAGTTTTATTGGCTTAAGCCTCCCTGTGGATACGACTTGACCAATGTGGTTAGATTAAATTAAGTTTTTATAGTCAATTTTTCACCATGCAAAAGACAACAACGTATTATTTTTATTGCTATCTTTTTAATTTTGTGAAAATTGACTTATCGGTGCCATTCACATAATTGAGTTCCCCAAGTTCTTTGTAGATTCCACTACATTTCTTAATTCAAAAGTGCATTGCCATATCTTGTCTTTATTTTATATGCTTTAAATTCTATTTTTTCGAGTAGCTTTAGTACACCACTTCTCCTTTCTAATTACCCTAAGTGCACTTACCTAGGGTGAGCTTAGAAAGGTAGATTCTTTCATTCACTTAAGTATAGTCAAATTGACTTTCCGTGTCTCGATTATTGAAAAAAACCTAAAAATTCACAAAACCCAAAAGACAAAAAGAAAAGTGTCGATTTGAGAGAGCGAAAGAGAGAACCATCTATTTGACTAACAAGTTGGCCTCTTTGGACGACCCTAGATGCTCTATTATCTAGGTTTACAAATTTAAAAGTTGTCTGCAATTTACACGTTGCAACGACATTAAAATACGTAAATACAAAACCACGTATTTTCGCTACTAGTGATCGTAATGAAACATGACAGCCATACTTGTTAAATTAAGTTCTTAATGAGTAGTTGCCACGAGTGAAATAAGAGTGTAAATGTGAAATGTGAGATACTTAGGTTTCAAAAACTTCCAAACTAGAAGGTGGATCAATAAGCTGTATACTTCTTACACTATTGACTTAAATCCTCAGCTAATTAGTTTGGCTCAACTATAGGTCCATATCTTAATAGAAAAATGACTTGATTAAGTCATTCATGACCTAAAGAGTCTAGGCACAAGGTTTCAATACACATCCCTAAAGTCAATAACTCCTTAGTACCTATTTCCATCGTCCTTCCCTAGCTTAGATCATGTAACTTATTATTTTTTCTTTTTTTTTTTTGAAAAATAGAAAAATGCAAGTATATTTACAAAATTTCTAGAAACTAGTGATATTACTCTAAACGATTCTACCCACCCCCCCATTCTTATTTCATGCTGTGTCCTCATTGTATGCATGAGAAGAGTAAGTAGGATAACATCTAAAATCGAAGCTTTTTCAACTCTGCAAACTAGCTAGATCCAAATCTGCAAAAAACAAGAAATATGTACAAGGATGTGTTGGGCTGCCTCACAACTAAGTTTAACATTTTCAGCCAAATGCAATGGAGTCGGTTAACCCTCCAAGAGGGTTATTTTCTCTTTTGGGGGCATTTAGGCTAGGTAGGGTTTTAGAAGCTAGCCATTCATAGTAAAGGTGTGCCTAGCCTTAAGATCTTCGATTTTGACAACCCCATTGCTAAACAATTTAACCACCAAATATGGACTGGTCCACTTTGATCTTAACTTGCCTAGGCATAGGTTGAGTTTTGCATTAAATAACTAAACCTTTGCATTGGGCTCGAAGGTTTTTCTAAGGATGTGTTTATCGTGAAAGGCTTTTGATTTGTCTTTGTAAATCTCCGAGTTCTCATAAGCCTCATGCCTAATTTCCTTAAGCTCGACTACTTGATGCTTTCTGTGATTACCAGCCAAATCAGGGTTCAAATTGCATTTGTTTACCACCTAATAAGCACAGTGCTCCAACTTGATGGGTAGGTGGCAGGCTTTCCTGTAAACCAGTCGGTATGGGGACATCCCAATGGGGGTCTTGAAGGTGGTCCTATATGCCCAAAAAGCACAATCTAGTCTAGAGGACTAGTCCTTTAGGTCAAGTCTCACAAATTTCTGCAGGATGTGCTTGATCAATCTATTTAAGACCTCGGTCTACCCATTTGTTTGTGGGTGGTACGGGGTGGCTATGAAATGATGCACCCCATATTTTTTCAAAATGGTCCTAAATTAAGTGTTTATGAAGTGACTTTCACCATCATCGATGAGAGACTTAGGTATCCTAAATCTAGAGAAGATATTTTTCCTCAAAAAATCACTTACCATCTTATGATAAATTATCTTAGTCGGGGCAGCCTGAATCCACTTCAGGACATAATCGACAGAAACCAAAATGCACTCAAAGCCATTGGACTATAGGAAGGGTCCCATAAAATCAATCTCCTTGATATCGAACGTTTCTACTATCAAGATTGGTTGGAGGGGCATCATATCCCTCCTAGTCATAGTTCTAAGGGCTTGGCATTTTGTGCAACATTTGGCAAACTAGTGTGCATCCTTAAACAAAGTCAGCCAATAGAATCTCAACTACAATACCTTTGCAGTCGTCTTTTTCCCAGAACAATGGCTACCATACGCTTAGTCATGACAAAAGGATAGCACACTAAGGACCTCAGATTTAGGGATGCACATAGCCGAAATAGTAGCAGGTCATCCAAAAAATAATGCTTAGCCTCAAAGAAGAATTTGTCTCTTTGCTGCTTAGAACTGTCGTGAGGAATCCCTCCTGTGGATAAAGAGTTTACTAAACCTGCATACCAAGGTAGACACTCATCTACCATTGTGAAGAGTTGTTCATCTGAGAACTGATCAATCATAGGTGGGGTGGGTTCAATGTGGTCCAGGATAAGTCGGGAGAGGTGGTTGGCCATAACATTTTGCACTCCGGCCTTGTCTCGAATTTCTTGGTTGAATTCGTGTAGTAACAGGATCCATCTGATTAACCTGGGTTTCAAGTTTTTCTTAACCAGGAGGTACGATAGGGTGCAATGAGTGGTGTAATAACTATATGGGAGTGATAAACTCCTCTTTATCATCAAGCTTATGCACATTTCACAATTTGTTCCTAGGTATTTTGCATTCACATTACAGTTCTAGGCATGCATTAGGCATAATTGCATTTTAGGAGCTTAGCATACATAATTAGGTATTTGTGACATTTTATCTTATTTTATGCAATTTTGGGTTTGTCAGGGTATGTAGGACTCGGGAACATCATCTAAACTCTAACAGGCTAAGATGAAAAGCAAACCCTAGAAGAAGAAGACTCCAGCTCAGGAAACTCATGGGAGCTCTCTAAGCTCCACTCTCAGCTCCCTCCCAACTCCAACTAGTTTTCCCTAGCTTAAGCTAGCTCCTCAGCTCTAGTAAGTCCTCCTCCTACAAGTCAACCCATCCTACAAAGTTCCAACCTCCATGTTGGTGCCAACCACCAACTCCCTATGCACCTCCATTTTGGCGCCAATCTCCAACTCCCTATGCATCCCTTCATGTTGGTGCCAACCCCACACACCTCTCCACCCATGCACGCCAACCACCATGCAACCTCCACACCCCCATTTTGGCGCCAACTTTCCACCAACCACCAACCCTAAAGCATCCCTCCATGATGGCGCAAACCACTTAGCAACCACCACAATTGGTGCCAATCATGGCACCTCTCCATTCCATGCCAACTACCCTCCTCCCTCGCTATTTAAACCTTGCAACCACCACTAAATAAGTGACCCTTGGCTACCATAATTTCCTATACTTCTATCCCTAAGGAGAAGGTGGACATTGAGATTAGGAGGGATCTCTACCACCCCCCTCTAATCTCCAACACCTACACCAACTTTCTTGAAGCACGCCAAGAGGAGCATCTGTGGAGGAAGGCCAGGAGGAGGAGAAGGGTGGGTGACCACCCTTGATTCATCTTGGGGACTACACCATCATTGGAGCACGAATGGAGCATCTTCTTTAACCACGATAGCATACCAAGCTTGGAGAGATGACCATCTCCTGCACTACTTCTTGGAGACTACTATCTTAATCTCTACTCTTGTGTATTTCCATTTTGTGGTAGCTAGTGTTTTACTCTTTACCTTGGAGATTACTTGTGTGGAACTCTTCCACAAAAGTGAGCTCTTCAAGTCGCTACAGTTATTGTGGATTCTTCTTCTCAAGTTATAAAAGAATTTTTGGCTTTCAATTTGCACTCTCCCTTTTTGTGCTTCTTTGAGTTGCTATAATTTTCTCAAATTCCCTCCTAATTACCCTAGGCCACACGTGCCAAGGGTGAGCTTTGGAAGGAAGGGTATTATCTTCTCACTTCTTAATTTTTTCATTATGCATTTCACCATCTCGATTGCCATGATTTCAAAACCCTAAAAAGTATAATATATAAAAAGCTAAAAAGTAAGTTTTCAAGCAAACAAAAGGAAGTTCAATATTTTCTACACCAACTTGCCTCCCTTGGATGACCCAAATACTTGCCACGGTATTTGATTTATAAATTCAAAAGTCAATCGAAAGAGCATGTTACAAGGACCTAATTTTCACATTTACAAATCATGTGTTTTTCGACAACAGCGATCCAAGGAGGCAAGTGTTGGTACAAGAGCACCACGATCGTTAATTTTGATGATAACAAAACACTTGTTATTTAACATTTGCATTGAGTTTAAGTTTTCAAGATAATTGCAAATGGATACAAGTGTGAAGGAGCTCAAGCTTGCATCCATGGCGAATTGGAGGAGCTTGATGGAGGAGAAGGAGCTTCGCGTAGAGCGAGAGCTTGAAGACAAGAAGATGAAGAATAGGATAGATGTTTGTTTGTCTTGTATTTTGTATTTGCATCTTTTTGTTCTTTGCTCTTTTCTTGCTTAGATTATTTGTTAAAGAGTCTCAAAGTTCCCTACAGTAGTCCTAGGATCACATACACAACCCTAGGATACTTAAACAAATTCTTAGAGAACTTAGAAAACCAAAGTAAGTATCAGACAGCCTGATTAGATGTCAAATCTGGACATCAGACGTTTGATCTTAGACTTTAAGACATCTGACTGTTTGATTAGACGTCCAGAACACTTAGGCTGGAAACCCACTCTTTGTCTGTCAGTTTCAAACATCCAACCCTTAGTCCAGATGTCTAAGGACCTTGCCAGAAGTCCAATCAGAGGACCGTTGGCTTATCTTAAAGGATTAACCCTTAATTTGATTTACACTACTTTTAGACGTCCATAGAGTATCCCAAACGTCTGATGAATAAACATTAGGCTAAGATCTGACCTAAATCATTATTGTCAAATGATTGTAGCCGTTTGAGCCTTGAGAAATCCATTTCAGTAGTGATTTATGTTTCCAGACATCCAAACCTTCTGCCAGACATCCAATCTGTCATCTGTGCAACTTATCACTAGAACCCTGTTTCAATCTTGTGAAAATAGGAAAGAAACCTTTTTAGGATTAGACGTTTGATTATTAGCCCAGATGTCTTATAATTAAATCCTAGATGTCTGTCTTGATCCAACTCAATCCAGATCTTCTACCCTTTTAGATCAGATGACCGATCCCTAGATCAAACGATGGCCTAGATGTCTAACCTTAGAACCAGACGTTTGATAACTTTTTCAGAATCATTAATGACCCTGATTTTGGTTTGTTTTGCCTTGGATCTCTTCCCAATAGCTATAAAAGCCTTTCAAGGCCTTCTAAACCCTTCTTAGGGCCTCTATAAATAGAGGGGCACTCTTCCTTTATCATATACACCAAGAAACACTTCCACTCATATTGTGTTCAAAAGAAGAAAGGAATCACCAGAAGTGTTGTTGCTCTCCAAACCCTTGTCCACACTCTTGAGAGCATCATCCTTGCTGTGCAGCCACTCTCCCACCTACGAATACGAGAGCGCCGTAGCGCCATCGCGTGGTTCAAGCACCCCACGTTGCTTGCCGATGCACTTCCACCAAAGGAAAATTTTCTTAGCCTATAATAGCTAGATTTACTTATTTACTTTGTAGCTCTATAGGATATTTGTATTATTGTCTTTGGTTAGGTATTCGCCTTGTAAATTCCCATGTCCCTCATGAGATAAAATACTCCTCGTGAGGATGAGAGGTTTTGAGGAATGCTACCCTCATACATAGTAGCATGGTTGTATAAAGGTTGAACTACCCTCGTGTTAAGTAGTTCGGTTAGTGGATTTGATTGACTAGATTGATTGGAAAATCCTAAGTCAAGAAGCTTAGATGATGATTTTTACCCGGATTTGGGTTTCCACCTAAAAACTCTTCTGTACTTGAGTGGTTACTATTTTTGAGATTGTCGCATATTTATTTTCACATTTTTTATTTATTTCGTAAATCTCACCCCCCTCCTTTAGAACCTTCAGTAAGATCTGAACTTCTTCAATCCAAATACAACTACTAGCAATTCCTTCTCTATGGTAGTGTAGTTTCTTTGGGTCTCATCTAGTGTTTTGCTAGCATAATAGATCACCACAAGTTTCTTCTTTCTTCTTTGTCTTAGGGCTTCCCCTATAGCAAAGTCTAATGCATCACACATTATCTCAAACTGTTGGGACCAATTAGGGGGTTGGAGGATTGGTGCTTGCGTCACTGCATCCCTTAAAGTCGAGTAAGCTTGGATGCATTCAAGGGTCATCTTAAAGGGTGTGTCATTGGATAGAAGGTTAATGAGGGGCCTGGAAACTTTTCAGAAGTCTTTGATGAACCTTGTATAAAATTCAATGTGCCCCAGGGAAGATCTAATCTGCTTAACCGAGCCAGGGGGTGAAAGTTTGGAAATGAAATCGACTTTGGCCTGATCAACTTCAATGCCCCATTTGGAGATAATGTGACCTAGTATAATTTCCTCTAGAATCATAAAATGGCTTTCTACTATGAGAGTACTAGGTTGACCTGAATGTAATTTCTCAAAATTTTGATCAAGTTGCTTAAGCACAAATCAAATGAGTCCTCAAAAATTGAGAAGTCATCCTTGAATACCTCTAGGTAATTACCTATCAGAGAATTTCGTCGACATATACCTTTAAAAAGTGGTGGGCACATTATAAAGATCATTGCCATTTGTCAGAATGCAAAGGTGCCATATGGACAGGTGAAAGTGGTCTTTTCCTGATCTTCCGGGCTTATAGCAACTTGATTGTGGTCAAAATATCCATCTAGGAAGTAGAAATATTTTCTGCTTGCTAATCTTTTAAGAATCTAGTCAATGAAAGGCAATGGAAAGTGATCCTTCTTTGTTGCTGCATTCAGCTTCTAGTAATCTATACAGACCCACCATGCGGTGGAAGTATAGGTTGGGATGGATTCTCCTTTCTCATTCGTCACCATTGTGAACCCAGACTTTTTAGGCACAACCTAAATGGGGCTCACCTAAGGGTTGTCGAAGATCGGGTAGATGATCCCTGCATCCATCCACTTGATAATTTCCTTCTTTATGACCTCTCGCATGTTAGAGTTTAGTCTCCTCTGCATTTCGCGGGAAGGCTGCTGATGAGTCCATTTGAATGGACTACTTTTACACCTAAGTTAACTTTAATCTTACATTTTATGTTCGTTAATAACTACATTAGATCATAAAATGATTGCATGCATCATTAATTATGTTTGCATATGTGTTATTGCATTTTATAAATATAATAATTATTTTCTATTTTATTATTTCAGGGATAAATCCAAGCTCCTCCGCCTAACCCTCTTCACGGCTGGCCAACCCAACCTACTGGCTATTTTTAGACATAACGACAGCCGTGAAAAGGGGAGAGGAGGTGGAGATAATTCACAAAGAAGTAGAAAAGCAGGGGGCTTCTCTTTTGGGCGGATCCATCATCCCCCCTGCGGGAAACTGCATCATCATCATCCAAAACCGCGTAACTCGTGTGCACTGTGCACCAAGCCTGCACCTGCCATCACCGCCCTGCCCCACCCACGCCAACAGGTGCTTCCTCCTTCCAGTGCAACCACCTTGCGCACCCTCACAGCGCCTCTCCGCAGCCTGCAAGCACCACCCTCGCCTCACCCGCGCCCCTGCAGGCACCCGTAAGTGCTGCACCGCACCGCCCTCGCCACCAAGCACCCACTTCAGCGTAGGCGCTTCCTCCTTCTAGCACCTAGCGCTCCCCGCAGGCACCGCATGCCAAGCAACTCCAGCGCTCCTGTAGGCGCGCCCCCTCCTGCAGGCGCTCACGCCATTACATCTATTCGCTCTGCCCTCGCCACCCGCTCCAGCAGGGCGAGCCCCTCTCCAGCGCCAGCACCCTACAGAAAGGTGCCCGCTCCACCTTGCGCGCTCACCAGCCACCGCAGCCAAGCTGCACCCGCACAACGCCTCCCTGCAGCGCGCCCTCCCTTCTGCAGGCGCCCGCTCGCGCAAGCGCTTCCTCCTTCCAGCGCACGCATTCCCCCTCCTCCAGCGCTCTCCACTGCAGAGCGAACCGCAGGCACCGCGCCCGCACCAAGCAGCCTGCAGGCTCGCATAGCGCCTCCTTTCAGCGCTTCCTCCTTCCAGCGCCCCTACTGCAGGCGCGCCTCCATCGCTCCGCAGACACCTTCTCCACTGCAAGCCCTCCTCCAGCGCCTCCTTCGACGTTCTTCTCCTTTGCCGGTCGGCCATCTCCGTCAACGCCACGGCCTCCATCAGATAGGCCTCATCTTCGCCAACCTCCCTAGCACGTTAACAGCCCCGCCAACGATCCTCCCCGCATGTAAGCAAGAGAGAGAGCAAATGCTCTATTTTGAGGGAGATTAAAAATTACATTTACTGCCATTGCCACCATAAATTAATTTTCATTTATGATTATTTTATTGTGGCAAAATTACGAATGCACACTCATACTTTCTGATAATTCCACGTTATTGATATTCACCTGTTACATGATTAGTTTTGGGATCAACACGTGCACCAATTCTCTCTAGTATATGTCAATTGAAAATTACACAAAATCATCATATATTTATTGAAGATTTTAGTAAAGGAAAATTGCACATATACCCTTATATTTTTGAGTTATTGTGAATCTTCCTTCCATCGCATTTTGTGTCGAATTTGACTGGGGATTTTGCATTTGATCGAAAGAATACGACGTAATCGAGAGTTTATTGCATAATTGCCTCCCTGTGGACACGACCCGCTCTTCTGTGAGTGGTTATTTTTATCGTTAATTAGTCGATTTTTCCACCACTTAAATACTACAACAACGCGTTATTTCATTTGCGAAACTTAATAGAAAGAGGAAAATCGACTTGTCAGCCACACCCCATCCTTAACATAAATCTTGTGGGTGCAATAAGTGGGGCTAATTCCCCTGAGGTCAAAAATGGTCCATCCAAAAACTTCTTTATGTTCCCTTAGAATTGCAGTTAGTCTAGCCTCTTGCTCCCTGGTTTGATGTGAGCTAACAATCACAGGGAGGGTCTGGTTGGTTCCAAGGAAAATGTATTTCATATTCTTAAGCAATGGTTTAAGCTCTGGTCTAATGTACAAGGTAGGGGAGGTGTGAATGGAAACTCAGGTCCAACTAAATTGACACCAGGAGAGGGAGGTTGTAGGTGGTGATCCAGGTTGGGGTTAGGTTGAGTCGTGGGAGCTTCCAAAGGGTCTTCAATTAATCCAATCTTCATACTTTCCTCGACGAAAGTCTCCACAGGATCATTTTCCTCAATCATCCCACAATCAAGTTTTCTTATTGCCTTGAAGATGCCCAATTGAAGCTTCTTGTCTCCAAAGGCTATTTCCATGCATCTCGTGGCGCAGTCAATGTTGGCCTTAATTGTGGCTAAGAAGGGTTCGCCTAGGATGATGGAAGTGTCAGTCAATTTCTCAAGTACCTCCATATCAAGGACGAGAGAATCGACAAGAAAGAAGAAGTCCTTGACTCTCACTATCACATCCTCAACCACTCCCTCAGGCATCTTAACAGTTCGATCGACCAACTGCAAGGTCACTGGTGTGGGCCTAATTTCTTTGAATCCAAATTATTCGTAAAGGGTGGTTAGGATCAAATTGATTGAAGCACCCAAATCCAATAGAACCCAATAGAAAGTCAATTCACCAATATTGCAAGAAATCAGTGGGGCTCCAAGGTGTTTCTTCTTGGGAGGTAGGCTACTTAGGATCACTGCACTGGCTTGTTCTGAGAGCAATACCCCTGGGTACTTGGGTTTTGGTCTTATGCTTGGGGGTACACAAATCTTTCAGAAATTTCACGTAAGTCGGGATATACTTAATTTCATTGAGGTGGGGTATGCTAATTAGAATTTTCTTAAACAACTCAATCAACTCTTCGTTGCTAGCCACATTCTTCTTTTATTTTCACTCTTTCCAAGGCTTCGATGAATGATATATGTGTGTCAACCATAGTGGGTTCCAGAGCCTTATCATCCTTAGAATCAACATCAGAAATCACTTCAAGCTTTCCAAGATTAGACGGGATTGGGTTGGAAGGCCAATTTGGGTCCTGAGTTTTTGTTCCACTCCTTAAGCTCATCGAATTTGTAGAGGTATGTGGATTGAAGTAGAGATCCTTGAGGTGGGTTGGGAGGGATAGGAGCTTGCTAAGGGATAATGGGAGGGAATCCAGGTGGGATTTGAGGGGCCTGATGAATCATCTGGATGTGCCCCTAGTTCATGTTGAACCCTTGAGGAGGGTTTCCTCAAATAATAATGTTTCTGGGGTTCGGGATGGGTTGTGGAGGAAGGGATTCTTACGATTTGGATTCCAACAACTAGCTCAGTTGACTCTTAACCTAGGTCATTTCCTCTTGATGTTTCCGATTCACATTAGCCATCCTTTTGATCAGGGTATCTAGCTGGTTGGGTTGGGTAGGTACAAGTTTAGGTTGGTTGTACACTGGCCAACTGCTTTGTCCTTGATAAGAGGAAGGGTTGAATGGATTCCTCGTTTGGTTAAGGTTCTATCTTTGGTCTTGATTAGACTGGGAAAAATTGGGATGATTACGTTATCCAAAGTTATATGTGTTTGGGAATGGATCCAATTTGGGATAACCTTGGATGGTGTGGACGTCTTCATAGCCAGAGAGTGTCCCAGGAGAAGGGGAGACAAAATCAGGATATGAGGGGGCAAAGGCCCCTCCCTGGAAAGAGGTATGCATCAGCTCCAAGTTCATCCGGTTCATTGGGTGAACTAGGTCAACATTGTTCACGAACTCCTTTCCTAAGGGTGTTTGTGGTAGTGGGGGTGCGAATAGTGTTCCCTTATTCAGCAAGGAGGTTTCAGGGGACAATCCTAGGGGGTTTCTAGACTGGTTCATAAGCTCATCCAATTTTTTGTCACAAATTCCACCCTATCCAACTTTTTTTTAATAAGGTCCATGTCAATCGAGCTCGAATTGATTTATATCTCATAAATTTCACGAGGTTGAATAGAGTTGTTGAAGGTGGACATGGAGGCATGGTTCAACAAATTCTCGCTCATGGACTCAAAGAGTTCAAAAGTGCTATCTTCATCTTTCTTCAAGAAGTTGCCTCCACAAGAAGAATCTACAAAATTCTTAAGTGTGTCACCTGACCCATGGTAGAAGATTTGGGCCAAGTGCCACTTAGGGACTTCGTGGTGGGGACACTTCCTAAGCAAGTCATTAAATCACTCCTAAGCCTCATGCAGCTGCTCCCTATGTTGTTGAGTAAAGGTCATGATGGCTTTTCCAAGGACATTTATCTTGCCTATGGGGAAGAATTTCTTGAGGAATGAACTTCTCAACTCCTCCTAAGTGGAGATAGGTTTCCCTATAGTCCTCAACCAGTGTGTGACCTTATCCCTTAAGGAGAAAGGGAACATCTTCATCATGACATCTTAGCCAACATTCTAGGGTTTTATGGTCTCACCAAGTTGGCCAAAGTCTTCTAAGTGCTGGAAGGGGTCTTCATTTGAGTTCCCATGTAAAAGATTCTGAATGAGACTAATCACATTAGTCTTAAGCTCAAAATCATCTCCCCCTTTGGGGGCCCTAACATAGGGTTCCACATTTGTGGTAGAAGGGTCATAAAGTCTCTGAGAGGCTTAGGTTGGGGTGGTGGTATGGGGTTTTGAATCTGGTGCAAGGTCCTCATTATCATTTAGACCTGTTGTTGCTGAACCTTGTGGTTGGCATTGATTTGATCTTAGATCAATGCCAACGAATTGGGTGGGTTTTGGTTCATCCTACTTGAGCTAGACTCACCAAACTCGAGTTTCTTCCTAGGAGTGTTCTCAAGTGGATCAAACAATTCTGGGTGAAGTGATTGCCTACCTTGCATACAACTCTAAGGGCTAGTTTGGATGGAGGGATAGATTTCATAGGATAACTTTTTTACGGCTGGGTTATCCTTCATTTTTGTTTGGAAGTCCTAAAGGTTATCCTGGTGGGTTAACCTGTGACTGTTTGGAAAGTTTCTGGGTTAACTTGTGAAAACACATGAGATAACCCACAAAAAAAGCTTATCTCACATCAACCCCATAATAATTTATCCCAGGTTAAGTCCTCTTAACCTAAGTCAAAATATCCTTTCCACCAAATAAGGTTAACCCTTATTTTGATGGGTTATCCCCCTTACCAAACTAGGCCTAAGGAAGAATGATGGGGAGATGAGAAGGGAAACAAGAGAGAGAAATAAGTGTGTGCATAATCAAACAAACAAATATTAGCTCTATGGTGTCATTCCTATTGACCTAAGCTTCAGAACACAAATTCTCACCATGAGTTGTGTTGTCCTCAATCCAAAACCCAGGTGAGTTGGGACAGGTGGAGCAGAGGGAGTGCATCCCAGAATCCGAGGGCTAGTTGAAAACCCCTTGCTCAGCTTAAGTCAATTAACAATTAGGCCCCCCAACGCAACATCTTTTAGACAGAGCAGACATCAACAATTCAATTCTAGGTATGAGTTTGATTCTCAAGACTAACTTGATGTAATCCGTAGAGTCTTCTTGCTAATCACTTTTATTAGGGGTAGGTTCTATTATGCATGAGTATAAATGGGTGTTTGGGGTGAGATTGACCTTAATTAACCATTTTCAAAGTGTGTGCAAGCCATGGAAACAAATTTCTCAATAAGTTAGTGATATATCAGTGATATATCCATATCCCCAACATGACTCATATTGATATCATGGGAATATGTTTTTTCTAGGATATCAACGATATATCACCCATGTTAGTGGGTCTTGATCAATAACCCTAGATATTGGGGGATATTGATGCGGTTGATAGGGATCACATAAAAACATCTTTCAAGTCGAGGTGTGTTAGTGAGAGATGTCGTGACATATTAGTGACATGTTGCCGATACGTTGATATTGCCAACAATACTCATGTCAATATTGTCAGAATGTCTTTTTTCCAGAATGTCGAGCAAAATATCACCCATGACGATTTGTGTCGACGATATATCGATGAAATTGAAGCACATGCATGAAATTTTTCCTAAATATCATCAATATTTGGCGACATCAGGTGATACCTCTACATCTACTCTCCAACCTTCTCTTTCTTTGCTTTCTACTTCTCTCCTCCACTTTCTACCGTTGTCTATTACGAGCATTCACCAGTTCATTCACCTCGATTATTAGGTGATTTAGAATCCTTGTTCATCTCTCAACAAGATAATCACTTTAGTCTTGCCATTTTGCATCTTACGGTCCCCAACAATTTTCTTATCAACTTTTCCAATCTGCTGCACAACTTCCTCCTTGACCACCATAGAGTTCATCGACGAGACAACATGAACCTTCTAAATCTTCAAGTTCTATATTGAAATGAGGTGGCTTTACTAGGTCCAAAGATTCAAGAGGACATTGAAATGAGTCTGGTCATGGTCGATCTAGAAGTAAGAGCAGCTCTTCCGATAGCTATAGTTGATATCCATGTCTTGGAATACTTTTGTACTACAATGATGAAGACTACCAATGAAATATCAATGAATATAATACTTGATACAACTTCATGACACAGGAGTGCTACTGTGAGTATATTATAGTATTAGAAATAGAGGAAGAAAATCAGAGGAGAGGCGTCGAAACAGGTCGAAACTTAATATGGTATTGATTTGGTGGCATTGGTGGTACTACTTATATTTCATTTCTTCTAATGAGTATTACTATGAACATCTTCAGTTATTATCATGCTATGTGCATTTTCTTTTTAATGTTATGATATGACTTTGTTGATATGCTAGTAGCATGTTTCTATTATATTTTCATTCAAAATTTATGATTTTGGTCTTCTAGGCATTTCTTCGTACATCTAACAGTTATTAAAATGTTAATTTTCATCAAATTTATGATATTTTAGGTAATCTTGGGCCTTTTTAAGTGATTTCTCTAAAATTCAATATTATCAGTGATATATCCTCGATATATCTCCTTTTTTAGTTGTCGATACGACATCGATATTAACATTTAAAAGCTTGTTGCAAGAGAGCAATCAACACAAACAAAGCCTTGATTTTGTTTCAAAGATTTTAAGGTTTAGCCTTGTTTATCCAAGTTTAGGGTTGCACTCTTTATGCGAATCCAATCAATATTTTGTTTACACTCACAAAGAAATTTTTGCAGACATGGGTGAGGTGTTTTTTTCTCTTTTGTTTTTTTTAAAGTCATAAATAAAGAGTGTCAACTAGCTAAAATGACCCTAAAGTGGATCCCTATAGCAGGCTGCTCCTACTGGTTGTGACTTAGTTTTAGTTAAAATGGGTGAGATGGCCCAAACAAATAGTAACCAAGGCTTCCCAAATCTCACCCAATTAGTTAGGAATGCAACCAATATTTGTTAGAGATTTTATTGGACTTGTAGATGGTTTTTTAAGGGATTTTTTCTTAGGTGCGTATCTGCTGACCAAAACGGATACTCGTCTGAAAATTGGTCCAAATAGTGGACTTCCTAACCATGGAAAAATTTAATGATTTTTTTGGAAATTTTAAACTTGATCAGGGAAAAAACATTTCATTCAATTTGAAGCAATATAAAATTCTAAAAAATTCCTCAAAGTATTTTTTATTCCATTTAAGGGGTGTTGGAATTTTTGCTTTGAGCACTTATGAGTGGTGATGTGTTTTTTTTCTCTCAAATAAGCAACCAACCAATTTTAAGCATGCCATCATGAATTTTTTTTGTTTTTATTTATATTTTTCTTCTTTTTTTTTTGACGTGTGAAGGGAGGGTGGTAGGGAGACCTACCTGAACATGTGGGAAGATCTGGAGCTAATATCTCCTGCTCCTTTGCGTGTCAATCCAACAAAACATGCTAATCTAGTAAATAGCTTAAACAAAGAAAAGAATCAACGCATTAGGCCTTGTTGATTCCCTTTCAACAATGAGGCTCTACCACTAGCAAATGAAGTTGCGTTGAGGAGGTGCTTTAGCATCGTCACAAGTGGAGTTGTGTCACCTAGAAGAGGTGTGGCGATGTGCTACACCTCTAGGGAAGGAGGTGTGGCAATGTGCTATGCCTCTAGGGAAGGAGGTGCAGCGATGTATTGCGTTGCCAGGGAGAAGGCACAGCGATGCATTGGTGAGGAGGGGCAGGCGAAGGTTGTTATGGTGGTTGTTAACCTACCAACGACATGAGAGAAGAGAGAGAAGGGGCTAAGGTGGTTGTGTTAATTAGGTCGTGGAGGTGAGACATTAGGGCTCGATTTAGAATCGTCGCTTTCATACAATTTTGGAATAAATTGAGTCCAATTGTATTACGAATTCCCTTGGCCCCTTTATATAGAGAGAGGCCAAGGAGTCCACGAAACCCATCTACCAAAATGTAATCTTGCATAGAGCATGCGTATAGAAAATAAAAGAAATAAAGAATTCAGGAAAATAATATACTTGATACAAGAAATATATTTGCTCTTAAAATATGTCAATAAACTTGATAAACAAAAGCAATAATAGAAAATAAAAAATATGCTTTAATAATTCATAAATAAACTTGATACAAGAAACATATATATATTTAATATTTATTTAATTACTTGATCCCATTTTTGTAAATCATGAAAACTATGGTTAGCAACAACATCTAGAAAGTTGGGAACCTGTGAGAAAAACTATTAGACTCGTGATTTGGAGCTTACAACTATTTGCTTTTCTCTTAAGATTATTTTTTTAACAAACCTGAAATATTATAGGGATTCGGGTTATCCCTTTTTATTGACCTTCCAAATAATAAAAGTACAAATTCTCCTCTTTAAGGGTAGTACAAGAGAAAAGAAAAGAAAAGTATAGTGGAAAAAAGAAGAAAATACAATGAAAAAATCAAACTCCAAGTATCAATAAACTTCTTCAATCATCTGAAACACAAAGTCCTTCAGAATTTCACGATTAATGCTTGTAGCAATGACAAATAGCATCTTCTGAAAACTTCAACAATAGCATCCATATTAACTTCCTAATTAGTGATTTTCATCCCATCCTCATAATTTCTCAAGGTCTTGAGATAGTAATTTTGTAAAGAAATCTTCAACATTGATTTAGATTATACATAGGTGCCTAAAATACTTTTGTTCTCTTAAATGGAGTTGCAGTTGATGTGGAGAAGATTGATAGATTTACTTTAAGGACTATGATCGACAAATTTTTTATTAATTACGAAAATGCAATGTTAATCCAGAAATTATGGTGACTAGACTCTAATTATTAGAATGGGACTAGTTTGTAGAAATTAGTGTTGGGCTAGCTTCCAATGAACCAGGCGTTATGCTAAGGTGGAACATTGTTGTTACAGGTGTCCAAGTGAAAGGCCAGAAAAGGAGTACGATGAAGATGGCACAAAGGTACACGCATAAATATTAATGCAATGAGGATTTGGAATGCAAATAACCTCTTAATTTAGAGTCAAACACCAATTAAGTTGGAATTAGTTTTTAGCCCATAACTTGCTGCAGGAGTAAAATTAAAATCATATTAAAACTTTATTGCTAAAAAAGCAACAGTAACAAAAAAAAAAGATAAAAAGTAAAGAAACACACATTGTAATGCGTAATGATTCAAACTGATGCATTTTGATTTCATACTTTTGAAGGTATTTTAGTCTTCTATAGGTATCTTTTGATTTCCAATTGATTTTGAGTCAGTGTATTTTAAATTTTCACTGATGGAAAATCAAAATATACCTGTTGAAAAGTGTAAAAATAAAAAAAGATAAAAATAATAATAAATCAATTAACATTTGATGTAAATGAAAATGAAAAAAAAATTCAACGGCAAAGTCACAGGCCATTCACTCCTCACCCAAAGCACACGTCGTTGGTTTTAAGATTTTAAAAAAATAAATAATAATTACTATAATGGCTCCTTCACTCATTGTCATATGCAACCTTGTTACATTAGTAAAAACATTAAAATCATATCAAAACTTTATTGCTTAAAAAGCAACGGCAACAAAAAAAGAAAAAGATAAAAAGTAAAAAAATACATATTATAATATATGGTAGTTTCAATTGGTGTATTTTAATTTTTTATTTTTGAAAGTATTTTGATCTTCTCCATATATATTTTGATTTCTAATAAATTTTTAATTTTTAATTGATGAAAATCAAAATATATCTATTAAAAATTAAAATTACAAAAAAATAAAAAATAATAATAAATCAATTATTATATGATGGAAACAAAAATGAGAAAAAAGAAAAAGGCAAAGTCACGCTATTCACTTGCTCATTCAAAGCCACACCTCACTGGTTCTAAGATTTAAAAAAAAAAAAAAACAAACCGTAACTGCTACAGTAACTCCCTCTCACACTGCCACCCACAAATGTGCCCTTCTATCGGGTACTCCCTCTTTTAAATTAAAATAAAAAATTATATCAAGGAAGGGTGATTGACGTAGAACCATCAATTAAGCCTGTGTGGCTCTGGGGTTGGTGCAGCATCCGGGGAGCCTTATCCTCCTCCTCCTCGACAACCAGTTGGGTAGTGTTGGCTCACAAGCCTTGTTCACATACGAAAAGGTTTGTGTATGACGTACATGGGTTGTGCGTAGTAGTGTTGGCTCCGGAGTTGTCCCCACACATCTGACTCCGAGCACCCTCCAATCAAGTGGTGCATTAACTGCAACTGGGGCTTTCCTCGATCGGCAGTTGCTTTAAGTGATGCCCCACGAATGGACATTGTGATCACCAATGTGTGGAGCTGAGGAAGTCACCCCCCTCTCCTCCACATTTTGGTCGAGGCTGTAAATCTCGTTCATGATCAGAGCCCCCCTCTCCTTCTATTTAGCTATTGATGGGTACTAGTAGCGGGCATAGGAATGGAACAAGCGGGGTCAGAGGAGGAGGAGGAGGAGGAGGAGGTGGTGGAGGTGGAGCCTTCCACCACGAGACCACCACTTGCTGTCGGCAACAGCGAAGCAGAAGACGATGAGCATGGCATAAGCCTGAGGGAATGGTTGGACAAACCAGAGAGGAGCGGGGAGATTCTCGAGAGCCTCCACATATTTAGGCAGATAGTTGATATGGTAAAGGCAGCTCACGACGAAGGCGTGGTGGTGGGAAACGTAAGGCCTTCTTGCTTCGTCATGTCCACCTTCAACCGGGTGTCCTTCATCGAGTCCGTCTCGTGCTCCTGCTCGGAGTCGGAGTCGGAGGAGGAGGATGGGGGAAGCGGTGAAGAAGGGAGCCGTTGGGATGCGGAGGAGGACGAGGAGAAGAAGGAGGTGTTCCCACTGAAGCACGTACTGGGGATGGAGCTCCATTGGTACACGAGTCCCGAGGAAGCGGCTGGGTCCCCTGGGACGTTCCAGTCAGACATCTATCGCTTGGGGGTCCTTCTCTTTGAGGTGAGTTTCTTCTTATTTACTGTTTGGTTTTCTCGGGTGTTGTTTGTGCTTTAACTCGGTTTCTACGACGTTTGTGCTTTCTCTGTGAATGAATGCTGGCAGTTGCTTTGCCCCTTTGGTTCTACCGAGGAGAAGCTGACTAACATGGCGAACTTGCGGCACCGGATGCTTCCCCCGCAGTTCCTGCTCAAGTGGCAAAAGGAGGCTTCCGTCTGCCTCTGGCTGCTACACCCTCAGCCAAGCAGTAGACCTAAGATGATGTGAGGTTCTCTTTTCATCCACCATTATTTTGATGGTTTTTCTTACTCACATGACATGTTCACACTCTATTCAACTAGTTTGGGATAATATCTTGGACGATTACTATCTGCAGTGGGCGAATTTAACATGCAGCAGTGTACTCTTGAAATTTGGCTATAGATGTCGTTACCAGATGCATGCCTAAGAGCATTCCTAGCTGTTTTGTTTGTGCCTCTTCAATGTATTTAGTTCTTAAATGTTTACAGAAATAGGAATGCACTGGGATTGTGCGGGCTCAAGAAGACTTTGGCCTGTTGTTTATTTCAGCAATGTTGTTTTATCTTGTGGCATTTATTTCCAGTAGAAATGTATTTATGATTTGATTGTTTACATGCTTATATGAGGAAAAGAAACAAAACAGCCAATACATTTGAGATACTTCCAATTCATTGGTATTGCTTCTGACGAGATCGAATACCATCGCTACTAGCTTACATGGGAATTGGGTCATATAAAACTAGTTGTCTTAATTGTGTTGAGGCAATTTTTCAAAAAGTGTTGTTTTACTTGAAAAACTAAGCAATCAAGTCATGTGGACCAGCATGTAGAGCTTCTTTCTTGTGCAGTAGCTTGTAATTAATGCAACGTTTTCGGGGCCTCTCTCTTTTTTTTTTTGGGTTGCTGTCTTGCTGCATCCATTGTAAATGCAATTACGGAAGTAAATGCTCTTGGTCCTAACCTGAATTAGGCGAGGGCTGGCAGGTTGCTATAGAGCCCCATGCTAATCTTTTCATTGAATGGAAGTTTGTCCAGGATCATATTTATAAGTCACAGTGCCTAAACAAGTAAAGGCTGCCCCAGCCAATGTGTGCCTAGATTCTCAACTTTGAATGTAATAGAGGTCTGGCTCCTTCTTAACAACGTGTAAAGTTTTAATGGTTAGTCTTATAAATGGTATCCACGTAAGACAAGAAATAAGTATCATCTTCTTATGGACTGTAAGAAGATTATTTGACATGCTAATTGGTATGATAGTGCACCAATCGGTTTTTGAATGTCTATGTGGATGTGACTGTTATTTGATTATATAAAGAAATCACATGCTGTGTTAGCAAGGGTTTCTGTCGATCATGTCTTGAACAACCATGATATGATACACATAAATTAAATGGATCTTGGTGACCCGATAAATGTGGGGCTGCAGGGCCGGAGTCTCTTGTGGTACAGATTTTTAGATACGAGTAAGGATCTGTTTAATGTAACCCATATATATGTGTATGTTAGGATTTTGTGGGGGTATGTCTCTCATTTTTCTTCTTGCTTTTCCGAGAGGATGCTGTCAAGAGGTCTCTCGTAGGGTTCTGTGAGCGAGGGATTTATACTTCATTATTCTCCCTATAGCGGGTTATCTCTCTATACCCGTGGTTTTTTCCCTCTACACTGGAGGGGTTTCCATGTCTGTGTTGGTTGCTTCGCATGAGTTCCAACAATCTGGTATTAGAGTGTTTTTTGTGTGGATCGGTATCACCGTGAATATAATGACTAAGTTCGAGATCGAGAAGTTCGATTGTATCGTCAACTTCAGCCTCTAGAAGGTCATGTTGGAGGCGATCCTTATCCAACAAGGCGATTTATATGCATCAACCAGAAGGTTTTGCACTTGAAGGAAAGGGAAATCATGTTTGCTTACTGAATAAATTCCTTTATGGCTTGAAGCAATCTTTGAGACAGTGATATAGACGTTTCAATTCTTTTATGATTGCACTAAATTTTATTAGGAGCAAATATTATGTTTGTGTTTATTTTAGACAATGAAATAATGGCTCCTTCATTTATCTACGGTTCTATGATGATGATATGTTGATATTAGTCAAAGATAAATCCGAAGTGAATAGGTTAAAGACTCTGTTAGGTGTTGAATTCGAGATGGACTTAGGTGTAGCAAAGAAAATCTTTGGCATGGAGATGCATAGAGATCGTAAGGTTGGGAGATTCTATCAATGGGAAAGAATAACTTGTCTTATTATGAAATAAAGACCCTACATCTCTTTATATAATAAAAGGTATCGGTAAATAGCACAATAAGACCAGACATAGAATAAAAATAATAAAGGAGTCCAATACTCCCACTCAAGTTGGAGCATAGATATCAATCGTGCTTAGCTTGTCACAATATATATCAAAAGTAGAACTAGATAAATGCTTAGTAAAAATATCTGCCGTCTGGTCTTCTGAAGTCACTAGAGATGTATATATAATGCTCCACTGAATTAGATCTCTGGTGTAGTGACAATCCACCTCTACATGCTTTGTATGCTTATGGAACATTGGATTATTTGCAATATAAGGTGAAAAAGGCATAGGAGCAAACTCATCCTTTGGTGCTAATTGTTGTGCTACAAGGGAGAAGTAGGGGACTGATTCATGAAAAGTAACATCAGCACTCACATGGTGCGTGCCAACCACATAATCAAAGCATCGGTACCCCTTTTGCATCTGTGAATAACTAAGAAAAACACACTTCACAACTCTAGGTGCCAACTTGTTTGTCCTTGATCCTAGCAAGTGTACAAATGCTACACATCCAAATACACGAGGCGATAGCTGAAATAAATCTATCAGGATACAAAATATGCCATGGGGTATGTTCATGTAATATAGAAGAGGGCTTCCTATTAATAAAGTAATAAGCTGTAAGCATCGCATCACCTCAATATAAATGTGGCACACAATGGTGAATTAGTAGTGTACAAGCCACATTCAATAAATGTTGATGTTTCCTCTCCGCCACATCCCTTTGCTGTGAGGTGTGGGGGTAGGGTGTCGGATGCAAGTGGAAAAAAATGAGCAACTTGTCTTATTCTGTTGTCCAACCTCTCAACATATAGAGGTGGAGTTGAGTGCTCCACAAGGCAAAGGGAGGCAGATAAGGCAATTATTATAAAGGTAATTGCTATTCAAGAGACTACAACTAAGGCAACTGCTATAGAGGCAAGTGTCATACAATGAACCACAACTAAGGTAACCATCATCTAGGGAAATAATAAAAAAGGAAATAACAAATAAGACCATACGGGCTAACATAGTAGGGATATGTCAACATTCCCCCTCAAGTTGGAGCATAGATGTCAATCATGCTCAACTTGAAACAACATATATCAACTCTCCATGTGGCAAGGGCTTCGTGAAGATGTTAACCGTTTGGTCCTCTGAAGCAACATATGTTGTGCGCAACACCCTATGCTGAATCAAATATCTAGTATAGTGGAAGTCAACTTCTACATGCTTGCTGCATTAATGGAACATGTGATTGTTAGCAATATACGTGAAACCCTATTGTTATATCTCATTTTCATCGGCTATTCAATATGAACATGTAGATCCTGCAACAAGGATTTAATCCAAACCATCACAGTAGCAGCCTGGGCCATGGCCTTGTATTCTGACTCAGCATTAGAACGAGAGACTATAGCCTGCTTTTTACTCCTCCAGGTAATCAGGTTACCTACAACAAAAGTACAAAAACTTGTAGTAGACTTCCTATCTGTAACACACCTTGCATAATCTGCATTTGAGTATCCTACCACAGTCATAGGAGCCCCGGCCTGAAAGAGAATATCATGTGCAGGTGCTTTCTTCAAGTACCTAAGCACCTGCATAGCAGCCTGTCAATGCTGTTGGTTGGCCTATCCAAGAACTGACTGAGCTTGTCTACAACAAGTGCAATATTGAGTCATGCAATGGTCAGATAGAGTAGCGTGCCAACCAACTGTCTGTATGATCTGTTATTAGCTGCCTTTGCCTCCTCAGTATGAAGATGTGCCTTGGGATCCATAGGAATGTTGGTTGTCTTGGACCCAAGCATACCTATCTTCTGAAGAACATCTAAAGCATACTTGTGTTGAGAGAGAACAATCCCATCTCTGCTCCTAGCCACCTCGATCCCCAGGAAGCATCTAAGCTAGCCCATATCTTTAATAACAAACTGTCGTGTAAGTGACTCCTTGACCTGACTTATCCCAACCTCATCATCATCGGTGATAATCATATCATCCACATAAAGTAGGAGTGCCACCACGCCATTCTCTGTTTTCCTTACAAACAAAGAATGATCTGAGGAAGATCTCTGCATCCCCATCTTTTGCAACACATCTGAGAGCTTCTGAAACCATGCTCTCGAGCTCTACTTTAGGCCATAGGTGACCTTTCTGAGTCTGTACACATACTCACCCTAAACCGCAAAATCTGGGGGCTGCTGCATGTAAACTTCCTTCTGAAGATTGCCATAGAGAAATGCATTCTTCACATCAAGCTGGTGCAACTACCAATCTCTGTGAGCCACAATAGAGATGAGTACATGAATAGTGGCAAGCTGTGCAACGGGTGAGAAAGTGTCAAAGAAGTTCACCTCATAAGTCTAGGTGAACCCTTTCGCTATTAACCTGGCTTTATATCTTGAAATAGACCCATCAGGGTTGTATTTCAAGGTAAATGCTCATCTGGAGCCAACCAGTCGTGCACCTGTAGGAGTGAGGTGAGCTCCTAAGTCTGTCTACTTCAGAGTGTCGCCATCTCTTCCCCCATGGCTTGATGCTACTTTGGATCAAGCATGGCCTATTGGTATGTATACGGAATGTATGAGACTGTAAATGCTTGGAAGAATCTACCAAACTCAGAACCAAGGCCATCAGTAGCCAAACTGCTTGCAACATGGTATCTTGACTCACATGTGCGGGGTGCCTTCCTAATGGCAATAGGAAGGTTAGAATCGTTTGGTACCTTTGTCCGAACGTCTGTAGAAGAAACGTTACTACTGTTGTGATTAGCACTATCAGGAGGATCAAGGTTGACCAAACTATCACCGTTGCTAGATACCATCTCAACGACCTGTGGAGCATCATCCTCATGTGGGGAAGCTGGCTTTTGTAGTGTCGTATGAGGTCTACTGTACGTGTGCATCGGACCATGCAATCTTTGGAAATCGTCTAAGGAGGTCGTGGAACCGAAAGAAGCAGGTTGAGAAGTAGGGACCGGAATTTCCTCCAAAGGAATGGGAGGAATAGGCATGGGAGCCACATCATCATAAGAACTTATCTGTCCAACAACTAAAAAGAACAATGTTGTCTCATGGAATGTCACATCAATGCTAACATAGTGCTTGTTATGGATGGGAACGTAACATCGCTACCCCTTTTGACTCTTAGAGTACCCCAAGAACACGCACTGGACAGTGCGACGAGCAAGCTTGTCACGACCTGGTGATGGCACATGAACGAAAGCAACACACCCAAAGATTCTGGGAGACACATGGAAAAGCTCACAATTTGGAAGTAGTAGGAGAATCGGTATCTGCTTGTAGAGAACTGAGCTCGGCATTCTGTTAATGAGATAACACGCAGTCAAGACTGCACTCCCCCAGTAACTCTACGGAACGCTATGGTAGATAAGAAGAGTACAGACAACCTCTAACATATGTCTGCTTTTGGCTTGCAACCCCCTTCTGTTGTGAGGTTATGGGGACAAGTAGTCTGGCAGATGATCCCTCGAGCCCTGTAGAACTTTGTAAGTCTTATGGTACATAACTAGAGGGCATTATTTGTGTATACAGTTTTCACGGTGGCAGAGAACTGTGTCCTGATCTCCAAGAAGAGAGTTCCTATAACTCCTCCAACATCTACTTTGTTCTTCAGAAGGAACACCTGGGACACTCTAGAGAAATCATCAACAACTATAAGATAATAGTGATGTCTCATCCTGTTTGAAACTCTACTTGGTCCCCAAATATCCATATGAAGTACTTAAAAATAACCATTGACCCAAGAGAAGTACTAGCAGGTAAAGAAGATCGATGATGCTTACCTAACATGCAGGCATCACACCAAATAGTAGTGGCAGGAGAGATATGTGGAATCACCATTCTGAGGCGATTTAGAGGTAAGTGACCTAGACGAATATGTCACTGTAAGGCACTCCCACCATCATATCTGCTGGCTCCTGCAAATGGTTCCTACCCAAGATGATAAACACCATTCTCCTCTGTACCTCTGCTAATATTTTTCCTAGTGAACTTATCATGTACGATACATCCAACATCATGGAAGATAACTCGAGGTCCTTTGTCATCCTGCTTATCGATGATAGGTTCATGGGAAACTTTGGCAAATGTAACGCTCTTGGTAGCTGCAAAGTGGGGGTTACAGATACCTCCCCTTGACCAATAATAGGAGCGTGCTTGTCGTTAGTTACCTTTACTGTTCTCCCTGGTGCAAGAGAATTGAGTGATCGGAAATAACTCTAATCGCCACAAAGATGTTGTGAAGCACCTGAGTCAACCAACATCCTGTACCATGGTAACTCCTGTCATGCTCCTGATGCATCAAACTTGCATATTCCACCGTCCCTGTCACAATAGTGGTATCCAATGCCATCTCTGCTCCTTTTGAGACTGCCATTGTGCCTAGCAGGGATCAATGGATCAACTTACCAAATAGAGCTCTCCAAACTCAGATTTAAAATCAAATTTTTAGATATGCAAAATCATAATTACTCACAAGAAATAATGATCTAACATGAAATTCAAATAATCTCTTTCTTGAAAATCAAGTTAGAATTACATACCAGTCCCTTTGAGAATCAGGAGGTGCACGCTAGGTTCAGGAGGCACCCCTAACGGCCTTTAAAATGACTGTTGGTGCTCCCCTCGTTGGTGTAAGGGCAACAGAGGTCCACTGACAGTGCTATTGCCGACTGGCGGTGCCCTTGTTGCCACTACTATTGCAGATCACCACCACTAGTGCCACTCCTGCCAACGCTATTGTTGCAAGTCGAGGCGGTGATGGCGTGAAGAGGCATGGAGAGGAGGATTTAGGGATTTGGTGGATTGGAACGGAGGCCTATTTCAGTGGGATACTCGAGTGCCAATCTAGGATCATTATTTTGATACCAAGTGAAAAAAAAATGAGCAAGTTGTCTTATTTCATTATCCAACCTCTCAATATATAGAGGTGGAGTAGAGTGCTCTACAAGGCAAAGGGAGGCAGATAAGGCAATTGCCATACTCACAATTAAGGCAACTGCTATAAAGGCAATTGCTATATAAGGAACCACAACTAAGGTATCATACAGGGAAGCAATAAAAAAAGAAATAATGAATAAGGAAGACCGTAGGGGCCAACATAATAGGGATGTCAATGTATAATGCCATGAGACATGTAAAAACTTGCTAATCTGGTGGTGCAAACCTCCAATGCATTATCAAATCGCACAATCTTAGCTATGACAGAAAATTGATTTTTTATTTCTAATAAAAAAGTCTCAATCACATGTCCAACATCGGACTTATTCTTTAACAAAAATAACCATGACAATTGGGAAAAATCATCTATGACAACCAAATAATAGCGATGTCCTTGTTGGTCAGGAATTTGACTAGGACCCCAGACGTCTATATGCAATAACTGAAGCATAGTAGTAGTCCTTCGTCCAGTATTGGAAGAAATGGATCTATGGTGTTTTCTCAATTGGCACGCATCACAATGTATCTCGATAGTGGGTGAAATATGCAGGATGATACGTCTGAGCCTGACTAGAGAAGGATGATCAAGGCAACGGTGTCATTGCAAGGCACTCCCAGCAGTAGAACTAGAATCACCCTGGCAAACAACAGCAAGTGGTGTCTGGACTAAGTGATACACATGCCCCTCTTCATGTCCAATCATCCTCCTCGTCAGCTTGTCCTGAAAAGTGCATCTCAGTTCATTAAAAATAGCATGACAATTGAGCTACTTCGTAATCTTACAAACAAACAATAAATTTGGTGCAAAATCAAGGACAAAAAAGACATCAGGCAATCTCATAGTGGGAGTTATTGCCACCTCCCCCTGACCATCAATCTGTGTATGTCTGCCATCGGCAACTTGCACTATTCTGCCATGGGGTACTTACTATAATCTACCAAAGAAACCTTTATTTCCTGACAGATGATGTGAAGCACTATAATCCATTAACCAAGTCATACCTATAGAGGCCCGAGCACATACGTCTATACCTGATGAGGAGGCGAATGTAGCAATGTTAGTAGATGTGGCTGGCTCTTGAGTCCACTAGGAATGATGCTGGAGTAAGGCATCATAATCTTTTCTTGGAACAAACGCAACATCTGTAGCGTCCTCTGTAGTCACTGAAGCTTGGTTGGCCATTGGAGGTCTTGCATGTTTGGTCCGATAGGAAGCCTCCACATGGCTAACCTCGCCAGAGTAGGTGCACATGGTGTAAGGCCTCCCAGATGCACCTCATCCTCTTCCATGCCCATGGGTGGAAGGTGCTCCCCTACCACCACGTTTAGCAACAACAGCTAAGGCAGATGCCTTGCTAGCCTCTCCTGTCTGAGGTACTGTCACCTTAATTCGAATCAGGCAACTATAGACTACCTCCAGGGTAGGAAGCTCTGATAAAGTAAGAATCTGGGAATGAGCAGTTGTGTACTCCAGGCCAAGTCCTAACAGAAACTGGTGAACTGCCGCCTCGTTACGATACTCTCTCTTTGCAACACACGTGCAAACTGGTCTGCATGCATTGTACTTCTCCTGGTGCCCCTTAAGGGTATAGTACTAAGAAAAAGATCGTCCTTCAACTGAGATAGTTTGTGGCTAATCTGACAAGTCTTAGATGAGTTTTTCTCATGTGGATGTGTTACGGAGATTGTTACACGTCGCCTTGGTCGTTGGATAATACATGATCTCATCTCTTATCCGTGGAATCACGTAATTTATCAACCATGCCTTAACCATTGTGTTGTCTTTCTTTCATGTGGCATACTTTCCCATCTTCTCTGTAGTCTTTGACTCTAACAATATATGTTCCTTGATCTTCTACTGTCATTAGGAACATTTGAGACCACCTGGGATAATTAGTCTCATCTAACTTGATAATGGGACCAAAAAATGGACTTTTGTAAGTCCTAAACTCAGAACAACACCCGATGTCACCTTAGAAGAACTAAAAGATGCTATCACATGCCCGGAAGATAAGAACATATGCCAAAATTGATTTTCAAATCATGAAAAAATCATACAAACTTGATTAGGCCTCAGACATGAAGATCCGGGATACTAGAGATCTGAAGCTCGTGGATACCCACGCATGGTAGCAGGGTGCAGGTGGGGCTAGATTAGGCCCAACAACACCTATTCGTGGTGCCCTGCTCCCCTTTGCCACTGCTTGGGGGGGACTCAGCCCAGCAGCGCTGCTGTGCCACTGGTGATCGGCCCCCTAACCTGCTACATCGACCTTCTGTGGTCGGAGAAGGCCGATGCTGCTGCTATAGTGCCTGTAAGAGTGAGAGAGATGAGGGTTGGTGGCGGTGGAGAGAGGAGATAGGGGTTTAGGTGTTATGGTTTGGAGGGCCTTGTTTGGTGGGATACCAGAATTCGATCTAGGATCGCACTTTAATATCAAGTAGGAGAAAATAATTCAATCTATTTTCAAAAGAATCTGACACCTCTTTATATGGAGATTAGATATTGGAAAAATAATAAGCATGTTCAAAGGAAAAATAGAAATGATGAAATGACCAATAACGAAAATAATAATAATAGGACAAAGGAGTATCTTAGCAAAGTTAGTACCTTCAACTTGACTAAAGCCTTTGTCAACTAGCTTTGCTTTATACCTTGCATTTGAGATTCCTGATATGCCTTCATTTGTAGACCCATTTGCAGCCAATAATTTTCTGCCCACTTGGAGGAGTCACTATGACCCATGTGTCATTCTTATGAAGAGATTTCATCTCTTCACTCATGGCAGCAACCCATTCCACAAAGTCTCGTGATGAAACAACTTCTGAAAAATTGCTTAACTCTCCTACATCACAAGTTTCCTCTACAACAAATAATGCTTGCACAAATGTTGACTCAATATATCTCGAGGGCAACTTGATCTCTCTGTGACCATGCCTGCGTGTAATGCGATCTTCTTCTTCTGTGTCAGATAAGTGATCATGATTGGGTTGGGTTGGACAAACCTTAAGTCGAATCCTAAAAGAGACCTCTTGACAGCAACCTCTCGGAAAAGCAAGAAGAATAATGAGAGACATACCTTTGCAAAGCCCTAATATACACATATATAGGTTACATTAGTCGGATCTTTAATCAAATCTAAAAATCCATACCGCCAAGATCCATTTAATTTATGAATATTGGATCATAATGTTCAAGGCATGATAAACAGTTTCTCACTGATTTATTCTAACAAATTTCATGACTCAGCCTCAAGTCCGAAGGACCCTTTACCTTACCTCCACCTTGATTCATTTTCTACCAGAAATGAGTGACCAGCAAGGTACATTATTTAGAACTGCATATCTCAATAAAAAATGCAACTATTACTTCGATGCACTCTTTATTCCTTTACTGGAAATGACCGTTTGAGAATGGTGGCCGATGTTTAGGCAATAATATTAATGGTAAATACAAGCTTTTCTTAGTTGTATACTATACAATCTTGGACAACCAAAGAAAATAATAAAATACGTGACTCTTTTCAATCTTGTAAATATTCTTGTTTCATTGCCTTGAATCATTTGACATTATTATGGAGTCTAGTTAGTTATTTGATTTTATTGGTGTTATGTTATTTTTTAATTTCTTTATGGGATTGTACTGTAATTTGTACCCACCTATCTCTCTATATAACGAGAGGTAGGGTTAGAGAAATAAAGTGATCGATCATTTCTCTTAACTTGGTATCGGTGCGGTGGTCCTAGACCGGAGCTTGTGATATCCCACCTAAGTAAGCCTCTGAACCCTCCCACTGATCTCCCAATAATCTTCTTCGGTTGGGCCTCGTTCCGACGCCATAGGTGCCACCTACGCCGTTGCAGGTGGTGCTGCCCCCTTTGCGCCACGGTCCCTATTGGTGATGCCTTAGTTCGCCGCCGCCAGTCACCTAGGTCATCGTTGGGTGCTGTTTAGGTTGTTGCCACCGGTCTCTTAGGGCGTCGGCCCTCCCTCCAGTCTGCCTCCACCTTTCGCTGGTCTCTTAGAGCGTTGCCCTTCCTTCCGTCAGCCTCTAAGGCCATCGCCACCCCGCTTATGCTTTGACCAGCGACTTGCAGGTCTGGCCCGAGCATGCTGCCAGCAGATTCGGGGTACGTTGCCACCATCTGTTGGTCTGACCAGGGCGTTGTCGTCGCTCTTGATTTGACCGACGTCGCTGCCCTTAATCTGACCGGGCATTGACACCGTTAGTAGCAGGGTTTGACCCTGCACTACCACCTGTGATGGTGGTTTGAAGATCGTTGTCTGTCCATCACATTGGTTGATCTACCTTAATTCAATGCTTTATAAGTTTGCTCCTTGGTGAACTTGTGGTCTTTACGATATCGGTATGGCTCCCTTTGATATTGGTCTAAGCATCTCTACCACATAGAGGTTGGCAGATAATATAGTGACCATCACCTAGAGTATGAGACACTACTTTGAGGTTGTAGCCATCATGATGGGCTCTAAGGGCGACCGAGTTAGGTTCTATTGTACACGACAAGAATTGAGGTAGTACGGAGTGGCTTGTTGATTCAGGGGCTTCACGGCATCTTAGTGGGGATCGGGATCATTTTACTAATCTCGGATTTGTACCCGTAGGCAGGACAATGCAAGTTACAGATGGTAGGCACTCCAGGATAGAAGGTTAGGGGGAGGTACTTATGACTCTTACCTTGAGGTTACCTGATATTTCTTATGTATTAGGCTTTCCTATGAGTTTATTCTCGGTGAGTACGATTATCGAGGAGCTTAATTGTCATGCTATCTTTGATGATGTGGGATGCATCATTCAAAATAAATTGACAGGGAAGACGATTGGTAGTGGAATTGTAGAGGGTAGAGTTTATCGTTTGATTCAGACTCCACTCGCTTCTGCATGTCGAGTAGATGCATCATTTGTCATTGGGAGTACATTTCAGTGGCATCTCCAACGTGGGCATCTTCCCTTGGACAGTCGCAGACAGATCATTCCACATATATCTCCTGCGACTTGGATATGCTATGATGCGTGCTAGATGGGCAAGCATCATCGTATATCCTACCCAGTGAGTACCTATTCTGGGTTAATGGCCTTGTTTAATCTATTGCACAAGAATGTGTGGGGGACTAAGTAAGATACCAGATAGACAGGGTCACCGTTATTATTTTGTTGTTATGGATGATTTTTCATGCTTATCATGGGTATTTTTGCTGAAAAACAAATCAGATGTTGGCTTTGTCATTGAGCATTTCATGGTAGAGATTAAGACTCAGTATTCAGCTACTGTTAAGGTAGTCAGATCTGCTAATGTACTAGAGTAATGTACCACCAGACTATTTGCGTTTTATAGGTCACATGGGATAGTGCACCAGACTACCTGTGCCCATGCCTCTCAACAGAATGGGGTGGCTGATAGGAAACATCAACACCTTTTGGATGTAGCCCACACTTTGTTGATTCATCACAGTATGCCTCCATTATATTAGGGTGATGCAGTTCTTACAGTGTGTTATTTAATTAACATAATGCCTACTTTAGTGCTTCATGAGCAGATTCCTTGGCACATATTGTACCCCAAGCAAGAGTTGTTTCACATGCCACCACATCTGTTTGGCTGTACTGCTTTTGTTCACCTACTCTCTCCAGGACGAGACAAGCTTGCACCGCGGGCAATTTAGTGTGTTTTTGGGATACTCATGGATTTAGAAAGGATATTGTTGAGAGAATTGAGTGGTTGTTTAGTGGTACATTGGAAAGTGTGGGCTTTGTGTGTGAGTGGTGGCCTATAAATAGGCGTGTACTCCTTCCATTTATCTTTGAGAAGAAATACAGAGAAAACACATGTATTGGGCGCTTCTCTCGTGGTTTTCTCCTCGCTCCTCGTGAGTGGGGCTTCCACGTAAACCCAAGTGTTCCTTTGATTGTTTTATGCTTTTTGATATCTTGTGATTTTACTTCTGCGTTATTTAAATATTTCAACTTGGTATCAAGCAATCGATTCTTGGGATTATCTGTTTAATTTAGAAATTGTCTTATCTTTGAAGTTTTTTGTTTTGAAGATCAATTAGTGCCTCGTTCTCATTGAAGAGGTTGGAAGCCAGGCGAGGCTTGGCGACGCCGCTAGGGCTTAGTGCCGAGTAGCAACGTGGTAGAGTTGTCGTTGTGTTTCCCGTTGGAGGAAGGCTGCGCAAGTGCCTCTAGGGCTAAAGTGGCCTTGGTGCAGCGGTGGCGTCGCTGGTGCCTCTAGTGGCGAGAGATGGTGGCTTGGTGAGAGAAGGCGCTGCAGCCCCTGATGACACCTCTGCGAGTCGCATCGTGATGCAACTCTTCGCCTCCGTGACAGAGCAACAACACCCGCGACTGACATCGATTGCTCGTCGAAGCCCATCTCGGAGTTCCCCCCAAGCGACGGGGAACGAGAAGGGGAAGAGAAGAAAGACGTCGTGGGTGGGAGTGTTGGCAGGGCCCCAGCCAAGGCGGATGACCATCTCGCCGAAGGTGCACTTGGCGTTGGCGACGTCACCTTTGCGCTCCTAGCCTTCGAAGAGGATGGTGTTGGTGGCAAAGACAGCGATGCGGTCCTCGTGGCGAGGCGATGCAGCGGCGGAGGCTTCGCTGGTACCGACGCGACTGGTGGTGGTTTGAGGTCGTCAATGAAGATGAGATCGCGAGATTGGAGGAGCGATCTTAGACAGTGCACACGGTTGAAAGGAAGATGGTGATCCTTGGCGAAGATCTTGTGGCAACAGCAGTTGACTTGGCAATGAAGGTGATGAAGATTTGGGCGAGCAATGTTCGGAGGAGGTTTATTTTTTCTCTTTGTTTGGTTTAAAAATGAGGTCGAGTAAATGGTGAGGAAAATTATTAAAAGAGAGAGACAAGGGAGAGAAGGAAAAGGAAAAGAAAAACAAAAGGAAAGAAGGAAGATTTTCGAAAAAAAGAAAAAAAAAGGAAAAAAAGGAGAAAGAGAGAAGAAACGAAAAAATGAAGAGGAAAAATAAAAAAAAGAGAAAAAAAAGGAGATAGAGAGAAAAGTCGAAAAAAAGTGAGAAAAAAAATAAAAAAAATGATAAAAAAAGAAGAGGGATGAAGTTTATGTTTGAGAGAAGATATGAAGAAGGCTTCTCTTACTTTCATTGTTTTATTTTCTTGTCATTATTTTTTCTCTCATACGAGTATAGGAGAAAGGGAGAGTGTAGGAGCTTGTTGTACTCACCCCTGTTTGGTAGTCCCTTTGTTGCAGTCTCAAGGCACGATAGCATCCTCTAGCAGTTGAGGTGACATCGGATACCGTTACGGACTTGTTTAGTAGTTGATCTTCACACGAGAAATCAAACTCTGGGAGGTCCAGAGTTTTGAGGTCTTTAAAGAGAGGGAGATTCATTTTCGAGGTCCTCAGATGCAGCTTCAAGGTCTTCAGAGGAAGGCCCTTTTTCAGGGATACTGAATGGGGAGCCATCAACACCATATCTTCAGAGACGGCCACAATTCCTTCAGTAGCTTTAGCCTATGTTCCCGCTTGTGTAGAGTGGGTTCCTTTGTGTTACAAGCTGAGCATTCCATGCTCCAGCTTGACGGGGAGTGTTGAGAGAATTGAGTAGTTGTTTAGTGTCACATTGGAAAGTGTGGACTTTGTGTGTGAGTGGTGGCCTATATATAGGCGTGTACTCCCATTTATCTTTGAGAAGAAATACAGAGAAAACACGTCCATTGGGCGCTTCTCCCGTGGTTTTCTCCCTGCTCCTCGTGGGTGGGGTTTCTACGTAAACCCAAGTGTTCTTTTGATTGTTTTATGTTTTTTGATATCTTGTGATTTTACTTCCGCTTTATTTAAATATTTCAACTTATATAGATGCTTGGACCCCATTACTGGTAAGCATTATGTAAGTGCTGATGTTACCTCTCATGAGTCCATTCCATACTTTTCTACAGTTGCTCGGAGTTTATCTCTTGAAGTTATAGATGCTCCCTTGTCTATACCTCTCGTTCCCTTGGAGGAGATACCTATTTCTGATCCTTCGGCTACTACTACTAGACCCATGAGGTTTTCTAAGCCTACTGTTACCTACAGACACCCTTATAGTACTTTTCAGATGTCAGTTACACATACATCACCTTCTCCAGTCCAGGTGACCACAGACAGTTTGCGTACTGATGATACAGGATCTAGTGGTGATACTATAGGTCCAGATATGGATGTTTCTACCCTAGAGTCAGTATAGGAGGATCACACAGATGATCTTGACCTTTCTATTGCCATTGGGAAGGCACCCTGCACCTGTGAGTCCAGATACCGTGTTGTAGGTAGTTTAGTTGCTGATGGCCTTGTGTTCTCTTTTGGGAGCTTCTGCCGTGCTCTTTTTGCCATATCTATCCTTGCCACCTACTAACAGGCCATGCTTGATCTAAAATGGTGCTGGGCCATGGAGGATGAGATGACTTCTCTTACTTCATGTGGTACTTGGGAGCTTACACCCTTACTAGAGGGTGCTACAATAGTTGGTTGCAGATGGGTGCTTGCACTTAAGTACAATCCAGATGGGTTAGTTGCATGCTATAAGACTCAACTAGTTGCCAAAGGGTTCACTCAGATATATGGGGTGGGCTTCTTTGACACTTTCTCACCGGTGGCTCGGTTGTCTACAGTGAGGATTCTGATTTTAGTGGCAGTTCAGCGAGATTGGCATCTTCACCAGCTTGATGTGAAGAGCATCTTTCTCTATGGGGATTTACATGAGGAGGTCTACATGTAGCAACCCCCCTGGTTACGAGGTTTAGGGGAAGTGTGTATGCAGGTTGCAGAAGGTCATTTATGGCCTCCATTGATTTAAATGCCGACGGCATGCTGACAAGGCCATTTCCGAGCAACGGTCGTGCTGACATGAAGAAAACGTCGATTTATAGGGATTTCGTCGGCATGCCGTCGGCATGGTGGTCATGCTGGCGAAATTGGTGCCCATGTCGAGGTTGCTATTTATTTTTTTAATTACTTTTTCTATTTTTGTTAGTATGCATCGGCATGCTCATCGGCATGCCCATCGAAAAATAGGCATTTCCACGGCATGCCCTCGGCATGCCCACGAAATGCACACTTAGAATTCATCGGCACGGCATCGAAATCGGCATTTCGAACCTTAATGGCCTCAAATAGAGCTCGAGAGCTTGGTTTTAGAAGCTCTCTCAAGTGGTAGAGTCTGTAGGGTTTCTTAGATCATCTGCAGATTATTCATTGTTTGTTAAGAAGACATGGAGTTGTATTGTTGTTCTTTTGGTATATGTTGATGACTTAATTGTCACTGGTGATGATACAACAGGTGTGGCTGAGATCAAATAGACTTTGGCAGAGCAGTTTGTGATGAAGGATTTAGGGCCCTTGTGATATTTCCTTGATATAGAAGTAGCCTGTAGTAGGTGTGTTATTATTCTATCTCGATGGAAATATGCTGTAAATGTTCTAAAAGAAATATGTATGCTAGGAGCCAAGCCAACGAATATTCCCATGGATTATAAGGCGTGACTATATGACAATAATGTAGAGCCAATTGATAGTAGATAGTATTGCCAGTTGGTGGGGAAGCTGCTTTACTTGACGATTATTAAGCTGGATATTTCCTTTGTAGTAGGGAAGTTGTTAGTTTACGGAGACGCCTACCGGACAATATTAGGATGCATCCATGATGATGCTCAGGTGCTTGAAGAGAGTACCAGGATAGGGTCTTCTCTTCATTAGAGGGACATCTATTACGGTAGTTGGATACTTTGACGCAGATTATGTAAGTAATTATGATGATAGGAAGTCTATTACAGATTTTTGTATGTATGTTGTAGGGAATCTGGTCACCTGGAAGAACAAGAAACAGATTGTTGTGTCCAGATCTAGTACTGAGTCTGAGTATCGTGCTATGGCTCAGACATCAGCAAAATTGATGTTGGTGAGATCCTTGCTGAGTGATCCGTATATCCAGATTGATGGGTTTATGGAGCTACGATGTGACAACAGGACTGTCACTTATATTGCTAACAACCTCATATTTTATGAGTGCACCAAACATGTTGTGGTAGATAGCCATTATACTAGAGATTTGATTTAGAAGGGATTTATCTTTACCTCCCAGGTTACTTAAGAGGCCAGACTGTTGATATCTTTACCAAGCCACTAGCTAGATCCGCCTTTGATACATGTGTATTGAAGCTAAGCATGATTGATATTTATACTTCAGCTTGAAGGAGAGTATTAGGTAGGTTAGTTAGTTATTTGCTTTTATTGGTGTTATGTGGTGATATGCTATTTTTTGTTTTCTTCGTAAGGTTATACTATAATTTGCAGCCACCTCTAGATACGAGTAGAGAAATAAATGGATTGATTATTTCACCTAACCGACATGCCAAAATTGGTGGACAAGGCCAAGCCTCAAATGGTGTTTTTGAGGCTGACACCATCCAATACGGAACCACAGACACTCATTCCATTAGGATCTACAGTAAGCTAAATTTAGTAGCTACTCTATTCTTTTTCTTCTAAAGATTGTTTCTTTTAGTTATTACTATATTAACGTTTAACTTTGCATCCCTTGGCTTCACAGAAACTCGAATAATTGTTTTTCTTTTGGCCGATAGATAAATTCTGTCTCAATTTAAAAAATGTACTTTAAACTACAAAAGAGTATCCAACATTTTTGCTATTGACAGATGTAAAGGATAGGAGTTTGACCAAAAGAAAAAGTGATGGACAATTCAATTCTGGCAGCAAATTCTGGTCTGGATGAAAAATTAAATCCAAACCTTTATCACACTATTTAGGCTCAATTATATGGAATCATAATCATAATTCTGATTTGTTTCTGGCTGTGCGTAGACATACTATTGAATGCAAATAATCATACTAAGAACTAGGGTGGACATTAAGGATTGGGTATTGTTTATTTCCATTCCATCGTTGTTCATGATGAGTAAAAGCAAATAGAGTAGCCCATATTTTTTTATGATTAGCACAATTCTTTGTTTCTCTAGCATATCTGACAAATTTCTAAAATCCCCGTTTAATTTCATCATTTTGACGCATTATTTTTTATGGAGAATTTTGCAGCGATGTCTTAAGTGGTGACTTCCTGAATGAACCAAGGGATAGTTTAGAAGATCGAGAAGCTGCAATCAAGTTAAGGGGCGACATAGAAAACCAGGAATTGCTGTTAGAGTTCCTCCTGCAGCTTCAGGGTAGAAAGCAAGAAGTTGCTGATGGATTAACTGACACCATCTCTTGTCTTTCCTTTGACATAGAGGAAGTCATGAAGCAACGAAGGCTCCTTTCAAAATATCCATCTTTTCTAGGTGACATGGATGAGAGGTCAGGACTAGAAAAGGATGATTGGCATTTACTTGATCTTGGAATAAATGATAATACAGAAATGTATGGTTCAAGAAAGTGTTTCAGACAAGGGGTGCCGGATCGCACTGAAGTGGGGGCAACTGAGCATTTACCTGTGGATCTGAGCACAGATACGCAACAACAGAATGGAGAAAACATTTTGACTAAAAGTTCTAGGTTGATGAAGAACTTCAAGAAGTTGGAGTCTTTTTATTTTCAAGCACGCTGCAGGAAGACTTATCCTGTGGGGAAAGCTCATCATAGACATGTTGCTTCCAATGGTTTCCGTAGAGGGTCATTTTCAAGAACAGAAGGTAGCTCAGTTGACAACTTTGTTTGCAAGCAGGATTCTTGTGGAGGAAGAGGATGGTTAAACCCTTTCCTTGATGGGTTAAGTAAATATCTATCTTTTAGCAGATTGAAACTTCAAGCTAATATTAAGCAAACCGATTTGTTGAATTCGTCAAATTTAGTTTGTTCCCTTGGTTTTGATCGTGATAAAGAGATGTTTGCCACTGCTGGTGTGAACAGAAAGATTAAGATTTTTGAATGTGATGCGGTTCTCAATGAGGACAGTGATATCCATTATCCTGTAGTTGAGATGGTTAGCAGGTCAAAACTTAGCAACATATGTTGGAACAGTTACATTAAGAGTCAGATTGCTTCAAGTGATTTTGAGGGTGTTGTTCAGGTATATTCCAGCTGCCGTCCTACCATTTTCAGTTTTCTTTCTCTGTCCCCATGTGTGAAGGGCTCTCTGCCAGGTATGGGATGCTACTAGAAGCCGAGTGACTGTTGAAATGAGAGAACATGAGAGACGTGTGTGGTGTGTTGATTTCTCTCTAGCTGATCCAACTAAGTTGGCCAGCGGCAGTGACGATGGTACTGTCAAGATATGGAATACCAATCAGGCAATGTTACTTTTGCACTTGTCGTCTATCAGCTTTCAAACTAAATGTGCGCATATTTTTGTTTGCAAAAATTACTCTATTTATAAATTAAAACATGCTAAATTGTCAATTACGTGTTTTGCCCTTACAGGCAGGGAGTGTAGCAACCCTTAAGACAAAAGCTTGTGTGTGCTCAGTTCAGTTTCCACCAGACTCTGGCTATCATGTGGCAGTTGGGTCAGCTGACCACAAGATTTACTACTACGATCTTCGCAATCTAAGAATACCTTTGCATATGCTAGTTGGTCACTCTAAGACAGTGAGCTATGTGAAGTTTGTAGATTCATCTACTCTGGTTTCAGCTTCCACTGATAACTCGTTAAAGCTCTGGGATCTATCAATGAGTGCAGCAAGGGTTGTGGACAACCCTGTTCAAACATTCACTGGTCACACAAATGTAAAGGTAACTATTGGCTAGATACTAGCTAAATTCACTCATGCTCCTAGTGTTTTTTGTTTTTTCATGTTGTGTCTATATTCCCTTGCTAGTGCCTTTATTTGCAAATGTAGTGCATTAAGAATAATTGCTTGGTCCAATAGGATTCTAAGCGTGCTGATCTGGGGCAGGAGATAGTTTCCTTATGGTTTCTTCTCCATTTTGAAGCTCCTCTGGAAAATGTCCAGAAAGGGACAGGGGCCTTGAGTCTTCCACAGCATTTTTCTGAATTCCCATTCTTCAGCATATGTCGAATTGTAGCTCTGCATTCATTCCTACAAATCAAATTGTTGAGAGAATTGAGTTATCCTTTGTGAGGGTGTATTTTTCATTTGCTTAATTTTATAGGGAGTTGTGTTGTAATATTTCCACTGCCTTTCTCTATAAAAGAGAGGTAGGGTTTTTGTGAGAAAAATAAGACTTATCATTTTTCTCAACTTAGTATTTGAGAAGTGGTTCTAGCCACTGAAATAGTTGATAATTATACAAGAGGTGGGTAAATTGTATAATTCAAATATTCAATGAAAATAATGCTAATCATAAAAATTTAATCCATAGATAACACAAAGATTTATAGAGGAAACCCAAACTGGGAAAAAATCTCTACTTAGTTGATCTCCAATTAGGATTTTCCTCTTGCTCTCTAAGTAAAGAATCCACTAAACCTCACTACTTCATCCAAGGGTAGTAAACCTCAATCACAATCCCCTTCTTGTACAACCCACAAGAAGGTATTTTGTTCTTTACTCACCAGAAGAATGGAAAGTCAACAACCCTGGTACCCAAAATACAACAAGCACAAGAATAACAAAATTTTATATAAGTCCTATTGAGCCAATGTGCAAGTATTTATCAATTGTAATAGGACTAACAGAATGTTCTTTTCAATTCCCTTTAAATATATCTTGATGCAAGGGAAACAAAATTTTATGCAACTGATATACAAGTAGAACTTTGATAAACTTTTTCTTACACCTTTCTTTTGATAGAAAGATAAATCTTATATTGAGGAAGTGTATATGAAAATGTTTAGAATCAATAATATGTTCAAAGGTGTACGCACAAGATTCTAGAATCAAAGATTTGTATAATAAATGTTACTTCTAAAGATGACAAGATAAGTATATGAAGCAAGATCAAAATATCAACAAATAATACTCCCTTGAACTTTCTTCTCAAAAGTATGAAATAAGTGTGGAGGAAGTAGAGAAGAAGATCCTTTCTAAGGATCAATAATGTTGGCGCACACAAGGAAGTGGAAGTTTGAAGACGTTTTGATGAAGCACTAAGATGGCGTGAATGTATGCTTCAATCAAAGCACAAGAATGGCGTAGAGACTCCTTTGAATGCTTCAGAATGGCGTGAAGGCTTAAAGCAATTTTTCAAGAATTGTATTTGCAAGAGAGAGTATGAGCTTTTGATAATCAATGTTGTGTGGAATAAATAAACCCATGTAGGATATATATAGATTAAAGATAGGAAGTTATGATCTCATGAAATGGTGTGAAACCAAGAGATGCCATGATTATAGCCGTTTGCACATGTTTAATTTTGAGTATGACTGTTTGGAGTTGGTTTAAGTGATTAGATGGTTGAGTAATATATTCATATTTGTATTTAGAAAACCTGCAGAAACCTGTCCAGCGAAATTAATCAATTAATTCTGCAGCGGCAGAATCAACGAGAGGAAGTTATTTGTGTGATTTTTCTTTTGCATAAAGGAATAACTACATATGTAACTTCCCTTATGAAGGTATGCAACGTTCCAAATGAGTAACTATCATTCTAGAAAGTGTAACCACTAATTCTAGAAGAATAATTATTAATTTAAGATATATTTTAAATGTATTTTACACATGTTTAAAATGTTTTAACATTCTAGAAGATATAACTGCCACTCTAGAATATTGTTTTAGTATTAATAAATATTTTAGAACATATTATACGTATAAGATTTATTTTAATTATTTTACAATTAATTTATTTATGTTATGCGCATGAAATATATTGGGAACATTACATTTTAACACTTCAATTAATATGTGTGCGAATTTAAAAGGTGATTGGCTCTTAACAAAAATATCTAATGAATGATACAACATCAAATTGAATGGAGAGGCTAGGAAACATCAACATGAATCTTCTAGTATCTCCATTTGCTGCAATCAACATCTTTAGAAAACAAATGAAGCTTTCTTTCATCATTGTTAATATTTAACTTTATATTTGCAACAACTTTATGATATGTTATGATAATACCGACAATAGTCCTTCAACCCCTCCACCTTAACCCTTCTCCTCATCGGGTCCTCCCTAGCTGACATCTCCTGACCCTGCCATCGTCATCAGGGCTGTTGACAGATAGCAGGAGGTCCTCATAGCCACCGACCGAGCCACTATAGTGGCCTGAACCAATAGCGCTGCTGCCAGCAAGGCCCAGTGGTTCCTTGTGTCGCCGCCTGGGTGGCCAGCATTGCTTATTGGTGGCCGAGTTGGGCTTGCCTAGGCCCCCTATGTCTTCGCCTGGGTTGCTGTGTCACTTGTTTGTCAGCCATGGTCCATCTCCTCTCCGCTTCTAGCCTGATGTATGCGGGTTTTCTTTGCAAAGACCGGTAGGCATGTCTTTGACATCCTCTTCCCTTTGTTTGGTCCTCTTGCAGGGATTTTATAGGGAGAGGCAACTCTCTTTTGAATAGTGAAATCCTAAAGGGAGTTGCTATGCCCTTTACGTCGCTCCATGATCTGAATACACTGTTCAGATCTTCTTTATGTGATTTTTTAGATTTGAAAATTGTTGTTTGAGGCTCTGTTGTGCGTGCTGGTCATTGGGTTGTTGCACCATGGCATCTTCCAGTTCGTCCAAGGTTACATCGAACTCTTCTGTGGACACTGGGAGTTACAAGAGTACATTCTTTGGTCCGATGATCAATCTAGACAAGACTAATTATCTGCGATGGTCCCAAATGTTTTTGATGATTGCTCAGGGACATGGCAAGGAGAAGATTTTGAAACAACCCGAGCCAACAGATAAGACAGGAGCTAGTGCCTCATGGAACGAAGACAATGTTATGGTATGTGCCTGGATGGTGAATTCAGTTATTCCTAGGATAAGGGATGAGATTATGTACTACCCGATTTCCAATCAGATGTGGGAGTCTCTTGCTGAGACATTCTCAGGAGAACTCTGCACATATATTTCAGATCTACCATGAATTATTCCATCTTAGATAGGAAGGTCGATCTTTGGCTCAGTATTACTCATAGATGAAGGATTTATTAGAGAGGCACAATTCTTATGGACCAGGGTGTACTTGCTCTTCTTGGTATGAATTCAAGAAGGAGCTAGCTGTCTCTTTTCCTCTCTAGTCCGCACCTTAGTTTCGCTGCAGTATGAGATCATATTCTTACCCTATCTGAGCTTCCTTCCTTGGAGGAGACCCATAGTCGATCGAGCCAGATTGCAATTCCTATTTACTTTTGTGGAGACCACAGGCCAGACCACTACTTGGTTGCTGCTTTACCCATGGGCGAGGAGGCCCTACTACTCGAGGCTGTGGTCGTAGGCGTGGATTTGGAGGTCGTTCACATTCACCATGCACCTATTATGGTCATTTAAGCCATTCTGAGGCTTTATGCTGGCAGAAGCACGGGAAGTCAATGATTGCACACTAAGCTATTGAGGGAGATGGTTTTGGGGACACGGTTTCGAGACGTGAGTTTGATGAGTTACTACAGAAGTTTAGTCAGCTTTCCCATACTACGCCTCTAGAGACGGCTACTGCGGCCTCTACTTCAAGTAAAAAGGTTGTTTGTTCTACGTTTACATATAGTTTTGGTGGTTGGCTTGTAAATTTAGGTGCTTCCAAACATTTGTGTGGCAAGCATGATGAATTCTCATAATTGAAACATGTTCCCCTATGTAGGATAGTATAGGCAGCTGATGACAGGTTATCCTAGGTTACTGGAAAGGGGGAGGTGTCCTTTTGTTCTAGCCTGAATTTGCCAAATATGTTATATGTGCCTAATTTCCCACTCAGTCTTCTTTCAGTTAACAGAATTACACATGAGCTGAATTGTAGGGCTATTTTTTATGCTCAATCTTATGTCTTGTAGGACCGTCTAGCGGGGAAGACGAATGGTGGAGGACGTGAAGTGGGGTTTATCGCTTGAGTTACTATTAAAATGCTTCAGTCTGATAATGCTTTCGAATTTGTTACTACTTGTCTACGTCAGTTTTTTGCTTCCCATGGTATCATTCATTAGACCATCTGTGTTCACACCTTTTAGTAAAATGGTGTTGTTCAGAGGAAGTACAGATATATTCTTGATGTGGCACACACCTTATTGATACACCACTCTGTGCTTGCTTTGTTATGGGGGGATCCTGTTCTTACAACTTGTTTTCTTATAAACAGGATGCCTAATGCTACTCTTCACGAGCAGATTTCATTGCAGCTTTTGTATCTTGGTAGCCCACTGTTTCTTGTGATTCCAAGATTTTTTGGTGCATCGCCTTTGTCCACATTCAGGGTATAGGACGGGATAAATTAGCACCTAAAGCTGTCAAGTGTGTTTTCTTGGGGTATTCATAGACTCAAAGGGTATAAATGCTTTAATTTGCATAATTCACGTCATTATGTTAATGTTGATGTTACCTTTCATGAGGTTGTACCTTTCTTTTCTATATCTGGGAGTGAGCTTCTCTTAATTCTAATGATGCACCTATGTTCATTCCCCCTATTTCATTTGGTGCTATACTTGATATTGAGCCTGGTATTGCTCCTACTCCTACTAACCCAAAATATAATGAGCCTATAATTACTCATCATTGACCTCATACTACTTTCAGATGCCTCCTTCACTGACACTAGTCTTTCAGCCTCAGGTGAGCTCATGTTCTTTTGGTACTGACAGTTTTGTGCCTAGTGGTAGTTCTACAGGTTCAACTAATCCAGCTTCTACTTCAAAGCCTTTACAGGGGGCCTTACTAGATGATCTCAACCTTTCAATTGTCGTCCGGAAGGCACCTCGTCACTACCCCAGATATCTTTATACAAGAGCAATGCCTACAAATAGTCTGGGAGTTGCCTTTGGCAAGTTCTGTCATGCCCTTTCTACTGCTAAGATTCCTTCTGGTCATTAGCAAACCATGCTTGATCCAAAGTGGCGCTAGGCCATGGAGGATGAGATGGCTGCTCTGCAATCTCGTGGTTCCTGGGAGCTTACTTCACTGCTTGAGGAAGCTACTATTGTTGGGTGCCGATGGTTGTTTGCCTTGAAGTACAATCCAGATGGGTCGATTGTCAGATACAAGGCTTGCTTAGTGGCAAAGGGGTTTACTCAAACATATGGAGTAGACTTCTTTGACAATTTTGTCTTGTAGCTCACTTGTCGACTGCAGGAATACTTATTGTAGTGACAGTACACTTTGATTGGCAGCTTCACCAGTTGGATGTCAAGAATGCCTTCCTGTATAGTGATTTACAGGAAAAAAGTATGTATGCAGAAGCCATTAGGTTATGAGAGGCAGGGGGAGTGTGTGTGTCATCTGAGAAAAGCCATTTATGGGCTTATGCAGAGTCCCCATTCTTGATTTCAAAAGTTATCCAAGGTTGTTGAGGTTGATGGATTTAAGAGGTCATCTGCAGATCACTCTCTATTTGGCAGAAAAACATGAAAAGGAGTGGTAGTTATTCTTGTATGTGTGGATAAGCTTATTGTTACAGGAGATGATATTGATGGGACTAGGCACATCAAGGCATGCCTGGCAGAACAGTTTGTGATGAACTTGGGTCCTTTGAGGTACTTTTTGGGGATAAAGGTAGCACGTAGCTAGAGAGGTGTTGTTTTATCTTAGAGAAAGTATGCTCTTGATATTCTACAGGAGGCTGGTATGCTTAGAGCGAAACTAGCTAATATTCCCATGGATCTGAAAGCTCATTTGTATGATCCTAAATTACCACTTGTTGACAGTAGATCGTATCGACAGCTAGTGAGCAAGCTGTTGTATCTTATTATTACTAGGTTGGATCTTTCATTTGTAGTTGGTAGGCTGAGTCAGTTTATGGCCAAGCCGACTATACAACACTAGGAGGCTGCAATGATGGCCTTGTGGTATGTTAAGAAAGCTTTAGGACAGGGTCTTTTATTTACTAGAGGGACTTCTATGTTAGTTGTTGCCTATTCTGATGCAGATTATGTGGGTTGCCTGATTGATAGGAGGTCTACTACAGGATTTTGCACATTTGTAGCTGGCAACCATGTGACTTGGAAAAGCAAAAAGCAAGTCGTCGTTTCTTGATCTAGTGTAGAATCTGAATATAGAGCCATGGCACAGATAGTTGCAGAGCCTATGTGGGTGAAGTCCCTTCTTGCTGATTTGCATGCTCATATTGATCGGATAATGGAGATGTGTTGTGATAATGTGACTGTTATTTATATTACTAACAATTCAATGTTCCACGAGCATACTAAACATATGGAAGTGGATTGTTATTACATATGAGACCTCATCTAGAAAAGCTATTTACACAACTCCAGTTACTATCGATGATCAGATGATAGACATCTTCACCAAGCCTCTCAACCGTTCAACATTTGATTCTTGTTCAAAGTTGAGCATGATTGATATCTATGTTCTAGCTTGAGGAGTGTTGAGAGACTTGAGTTACCCTTTGTGAGGGTGTGTTTTTCATTTGCTTAATTTTATAGGGAGTTGTGTTGTAATTTCTCTATTACCTCTCTTTGTAAAAGAGTGGTAGTTTCTATGAGAAGAATAAGACTTTGTCATTTTTCCCAACTAAAATCCAAACTAAAAGTACTTTTTGTTGATTTTCTCTTTGACAACATGTATCATGGAAAAACTAAAAACAATTATTTTACAACAAAATAGTCTGTACAGACAGAGTAAAAAGAACTGCAACCTGTGTTCATAGCAACATTACCAATAGAGACAAATATAATATCAAATTACTTAAACACCATGTTGAATAATAGGGTTAGTAAAATTGAATTTTAGCACACTAAAACGGTCTTTTAGTTATGTTTTTATATTATTGTCCTTAATTGTATTTTCTTATCTTTCTATTTGGGGTTGTTTGTACTTTTCCCACCTCTTTATATATTGAGAGGTAGAACTTTTGAATAATGTTATGCACATCATTTCATTTCACTTGGTATTAGAGTAGTGATTCTAGACCAATGCTCGGGTGCGTCACCAACCACCAACCCTTGTACCCTACCTCCTTTCTCTCTCTCCTCACTGTTGTTGACCCTTCTCTCTGTTGCTGCCTGCTCTTGTAGTTTCAGGGGGAGCCCTTGCTCCGTTGCTAGGGGCAACAATAGATTCTGCAGTGGCAGCTGCATACTTTGCGCTGCTGCCAGCGGCTGTTGCAGCCTCAATGCCACCTCTAAGGAGCAGCAGCAGTGGCCTGTGGTTGCTCCACCCTCGCCAAGGGTGGTGGTAGTGATCGCAACTCCCATCTTGAGTTGTTGGTGGGGACATCTTCGTCATCTACACCACATGGGGAACTCTTGTTGGTAGGGGCAATGGTGTTGCCCTCTTCCCTTCTTGTCTAGACCATAGCAGTTTTTTTGAACGGGGAGGTAATTACCGTTGGGGCTCTTTCTTGTCTTAGGGAAGATGTCTTGATTAATTTCAGATCTTGAAGGTATTACTAAGCTTATTGTTATATCAGATTTGATGATTTGGTGTCTTTTTATTAACTTTCATGGATAAAGGTGGTGTGATGTCTTTTGAATCTAGGGTGTGTGCAAGCCCCACCCTTGATTCTCGGGAGAAGGCTTCTATGATGATAGGAGAGACACTTGACATTGTCATTGTTTCTAGGAGTGAGTATGAGATATTGCTCTAGGCGTATAGGTAGTGTGGTGCTTCTCAAGTAGGCATTTCTTGTTTTGTATAGTTCCACCAGGCAGATTTGTGCAGGTTGCTAATAGGAGACAATCTCTTGTATCTGGTTAGGGGGAGGTTCTTGTAGTCCCGCACATGAAGTTGGAGAATGTTCTTTTAACCACTGACTTCTTACTGAATCTGCTATCAATAAGTAGGATTACAAAGGAGTTGAACTGCAGGATGATCTTTAATGTTATCTTTAACTGTTGAGGATATTCTCATCGGATGTACTATTGGGTGTGGTCATGAGGAAGGTGGTGTTTATCGTCTTCTGCGGTCGCCCTATGCAGGACATGTTTTACTCTTATTAGGGGGTGCTACTAGCTACTTGTGGCATCTCAGGTTTGGTCATCTTCCTTTGTCGAAGCTTAGACGGATGCTACCACAGTTTTCTTCTACTACTACCGTTCATCGTGAAGCTTGTTAGCTTAGGAACCATCATAGGAGTGCCTTCCCTAGGAGGCAACATTGAGGGTCCTAAGCTTATTCCAGTCCAGTTGCTCCATATGGATATTTGGGGACCTAGTCGAATTCCAGATCGTCTGGGACACAGATACTATTTGACTATTTTGGATGACTTCTCTCGTCTTAGATATTTCTGTTGAAGGCCAAATCTGAGGTAGGTGACATGATTTGTGCCTTTTTTGCAGAGATCAGGACTCAGTATGAGGTGAAGGTGAAAATCATTAGTTCAGATAATGCATTAGAGTTCTGCACTTCACTGCGCAATGTTTATCGTGAGCATGGCATCATTCATTGAATGATATGTCCCCACACATCTTAACAAAATGGTGTGGCAAAACGAAGGCATATGCACATTTTTGATGTTGCATAAATACTCTTGATTCAGGATAGTGTGCCTGACGAATACTGAGGAAATGTAGTGTTGACCACTTGTTATCTTATGAATCGGATGCCTTCCGTTATTCTCGATGAGCAAGTTTCCTACTCCATTCTATTTCCTCATAGTGATTTATTTGGAGTACCTCCTTGGGTCTTTGGATGCGTTGCATTTGTGCATATTATGGGCCCAACAGGGATAAACTTGCTCCCCATGCCATCAAGTGTGTTTTTCTAGGGTATTTGTACTCATAAAGTGGTACCTGCGAACTTACCACTTTACTTGAGGGTGTAGTAGTGGTTGGATGTCAATTGGTATTTGTAGTCAAATATAATCCAGATGGGTCAGTTGCCAGATACAAGGTTCACTTGGTTGTGAACGGGTTCACGCTGACATATGACGTGAACTTCTTTGATACATTCTCTCTGGTTGCACGTCTATCTACTATGCACATTCGAATTTCTATGGTAGTTAAGCGTGATTGGTCACTTCATCAGCTAGATGTTAAGAATGTGTTTTTTTGCAGGGATCTTTAGGAGGAGGTATATATGCAGCAACCTCCTAGGTTATGAGGTTCAAGGGGAGTGTGTATGTAGATTGAGGAAGGCCATATATGGCCTAAAGTAGAGTCCTAGAGCTTGGCTCAAGAAGCTCTCAGAGGTAGTGGAGGCCATGGATTTCAAAAAGTCCTCATCTGATCATTCCTTATTCGTTAGGAAGATATGGTGAGGTATAGTTGTGCTCCTAATTTATGTTGATGACTTGATTATTATTGGTGGTGGCAGTGTAGGCATTACATAGGTCAAGGAATATTTGTTAGGGAGCTTTGTGATGGACCTTGGACCATTGAGGTACTTTTTTGGGATAGAAATTACTCGCAGTAGGAAGGGCACAGTTCTTTCTCAAAGGAAATATGCACTTGATTTACATCAGGAGACTGGCACGTTAGGATCCAAGCCAGCCAACATTCCCATGGATCCTAAGACTCATCTGTATAATGAGAAGCGAGAAGCAGCTGATAGTAGACAGTATAGGGGGCTAGTGGGCAAACTCTTGTACCTTACTATCACTAGGCCTGACATTTCCCTTGCAGTTGGAAAGTTGAGCAAGTTTATGGACAAGCCGACCAGATAGTACTGGGATACTACAATAATGGTATTAAGATATTTGAAGGTGCTGGGACATTGAATTCTATTTAGTAGGCGGTCGTCCATTGGTATAGTGGGCTATTCGGATGTAGATTATGTAGGATATGTAGCTGACAGGAAGTCCATTACAGGTTTCTATATGTATGTGGCAGGGAATCTTGTGACATGGAAAAGCAAGAATTAAGTTGTGTCTAAATCCAGTGCAGACTCAGTGTATAAAGCCAAGGCTCAGACTGCAACTGAGATGATGTGGGTGAGGTCACTCCGTATGGACTTGCACATATCTGTTGACATACCTATGGAGATGAGATGTGACAACCGAGTTATCACATATATAGCTAACAATCTCATGTTCCATGAGAGGATTAAGCATGTAGAGATTGATTGTCATTATACTTGTGACTTGATCTAGAGAGGACTTGTCTACACTACTCCAATATCTTATGAGGACCAGACAACAGATATATTTTCCAAGCCATTGGCACAATGAGCATTTGATGTCTGCTGTGTAAGATTAACATCTATGCTTCAACTTAAGGGGGTGTGTTGTACCCCCTTGATCTTTTAATTATATTTTTGTATTATTATCCTTGATTATATTTTCAGTTGTTTGTACTTTTTTCACCTCGGGGCCTCTAAATAATGCTATGCAAATCATTTCATTTCACTAGGACACCAAGAATAATGTGGTTTTCTGAATAGCCACGTCATCCTATATAAGATTCTTAAGCAGAATAAGTTGTATTTGGGTTTAAAATGGTCCACACCATAAGACTAATCACAACTGCTCCTGGTGTCAAGCTAAACTATACACCAAATACTCAGGAAATTGATAGAACACCCGGCAAAAACTTAATAAAACAGTCTATTGTTGATGCCTCATCGAGTTTATTTTTGGTGCTGACTTGTAGTAAAGATATCAAGTTTGTTCTACTGCTGACATGGATCCTTGCATAAGGTTTTATATCTTCTAAAGAGTTGGCTTTGTGGGAGTAGATTTAGTAAACCTCTCCTAAATCTTCGTGGAGGCTATCGAGAGGATTTTATGCTAATAATGAAATGACTTAATTTATTATAGAAAATTCTATGCTCTCTTATATATAGGGAGAGATTAAATGGTTGAAAATACAGAATTGTCCCTTAGGAGCTAAACACTCATAAGTCCGAACAAGAAAAGTATAAAAAAATATAACACTATATGCCAACACTTCCCTTGAAGCTGGAGCATAAATATTTATCATGCTCAGCTTGGAATAACACGCCTCAAAAGTAGATCTCATCAAGAGCTTTGTGAAGGCATCTGCAGCATGCTCCTCAGAAGTGACACTCGTGGTATGTAATGTCCCACGCTGAATGAGATCTCGAGTGTAATGGCAGTCAATTTCTACATATTTTGTCATATCGTGAAACATAGGGTTATTGGCAATGTAGTCGCTGTTCTGTTGTCACATCGCGTCTCTATAGAGCTATCCAGAAAAACATGAAGATCTGATAAAACTGACTTGACCTAAATCATCTTAGTGGTTGTTTGGGCCATGGCCATGTACTCTGACTCCGCACTGGATCTAGATACAACCGCTTGCTTCTTACTCCTCCAGGTAACGAGGTTGCCTGCAACAAAGGTGCAAAATCCTGTAGTGGATTTTCTATCCCCAACACAGCTAGCATAATCAGCGTCAGAGTATGCTACAATCCTCATGGGTGTTCCCTTGCAGAACAATAATCCTCGTCCTAGTGCTTTCTTTACAGACTTGAGCACCTGCATTGTAGTCTCTTAGTGCTGCTTAGTTGGCTTATTCATAAACTGGCTAAGCTTACCAACTGATAAAGACAAGTTTGGACAAGTGATGGGGAGGAAAAGAAGCTTACCCACCAGCTGCCTGTACGCTTTACTGTCAACCACCTCAGATTTCTCATCATATATGGGAATATTTGCAGCCTTAGCTACTAATATGCCAGTCTCCTGAAGAAGATCAAGATCATATTTTCTCTGTGAGAGCACCACTCCATCCCTTCCATGTGCAACTTCAATGCCCAAGAAATACCTCAACTATCCCAGATCCTTCATGACAAACTTCTCTGATAGGTGCTCTTGACTTCGTCTATCCTATCTCTGTCAAACCTGGTGATGATAAGATCATCAACATATACAAGTACCACAGTCCTCTTGTCGGTCATTTTGGTAAATAAAGAGTGATATGAAGTAGAGTGCCTTAGACCAATTTGGTGGAGCATCTCTGATAGCTTATGGAACCATGCCCTGAGATTCTGCTTCAATTCATAGATTGCCTTCCTTAATTTGCATACACACTCCCCTTGAACCTCGAAACCTGGGGGCTGCTGCTGCATGTAAACCTCCTCCTGAAGATCGTCGTAGAGAAAAGTGTTTTTCACATCAAGCTGGTATAATGGCCAATCTTTGTGAGCAGCAACATAAATAAGTATTCGAATAGTGGCAAGCCGCGCAATGAGGGAGAAAGTATCAAAGAAGTTCACCAATATGTTTAAGTGAACCGCTTTGTTACTAGCCTAGTCTTATACCTCAAAATAGACCAATTAGGGTTGTATTTCAAGGCAAAGACCCATCGGGTGCCAACTAGTCATATGCCAGAAGAAAGTGAGATAAGATCCTAAATCTGTCTACTTCGAAGTGCTGCCATCTTATTCTCCATGGCTTGATGCCACTTTGGATCGAGCATGGCTTGCTGGTAGGTAGATGGAATGTGTAACGCTGTAAGTGCTTGACAGAAGCTGCTAAACTGAGGAGCAAGACCATCGGTAACCAAACTACCTGCGACCCGATATCTGGACTCACAGGTGCGCGGTGCCCTCCTAATGGCAATAGGGAGATCTGAATCATCTGGTACCTCTGATTGACTCGCTGCAGAAGGAGCCTTGCCACCGTGGTGATCTGCACTATCTGGGGAGTCAGGTCTGACCAAACTGTCAATGGCATCAGGTATCCTTTTAGCTACCTGTGAACCATTAGCTGCTAGTGAGGGGGGAGGCCTCTAAAAAGAAGCGTGATGCCCATGATAAGTATGTAATGGCCTATGCAATCTTTCAAAGTCATCCAAGGAGGAAGAGTTCATCTGTCTATCAGCTGGAGGTCTGAACTAAGAAGTAGACACTTGAGTCTCTGTACACGGAACAGTCAAGGGAAGAAAGGCAACATCATCACAAGAGCTCCTCTGTCTAGTGACTGAGAAATATGGTGTATCATCATGGAAAGTTACATCAGCGCTAACATGTCTGCTTTGCAGAGGATCATAGTAACGATACCTCTTCTGTGTTCTGGAGTACCCCAAAAATACACACTTGACAGTGCGAGTCAACTTGTCACGACTAAGTGACGACACATGGACGAATGCGACACATCCAAAGGTCATGGGAAGCATATGAAATAACTCATTGTTTGGATGCAGAAGAAGAGCTGGTATCTGCTTGTAAAGAACTGAGCTGGGCATCCTGTTGATGAGATAAGTCACTGTCAAAACTGTGTCCCCCCAGTACCTCTGTGGCACATTGTGATGAGTCAATAGTGTACGGGCAACATCCAACAAGTGCCTATGCTTTCGCTTTGCAACCCCATTTTGTTGTGAAGTGTGAGGACAAGTGGTTTGGTGGACAATCCCATGGGTCTTATAGAACTCCTTAAGTTTGGTAATGCAGAACTCAAGAGCATTATCAGTCTGCACTATCTTCATTGTGGTTGAATACTGTGTCCTGATTTCCAGAAGAAGAGTCTATGCATCCTCCAACCTTTGCCTTGCTTTTCAGCAAGAACACCCATGTGGCTCTAGAGAAATCATTTACGACAACCAGGTAGTATCGGTGTCCCATCCGGTTTGGGACTTTGCTTGGTCCCTATCCTTCTATATGGAGCAATTGAAATAATGTAGAGGATCCAGGAGATGTGCTAGCTGGAAAAGAGGATCGATGGTGCTTACTAAATTGGCAAGCATCACACGGTATGGTAGTAGCTGGGGAAATATGTGATATCACCTTCTTGAGACGATCCAGAGACAAGTGGCTAAGATGAACATCTCATTGTAGAACACTCTCGCTACCATATCGAGTAACTCCTGCAAATGGCTCTTGTCCTAGACGGTGAACACTATTCTCCTTCGTACCTCTGATAATAGTCTTCCTGTTGAGCTTGTCCTGAACAACACATCCGACATCATCGAAGATCACTCTGCAGTTGAGATCCTTCATGATTCTGCTCACTGACAACAGACTCAGTAGGAATTCTGGCACATGCACCGCACTAGACAACTACAAACTAAGGGTCACAGATACCTCCCCTTTATCCCTAACTGGGGTGTATCTACTATCAGTCACCTGTACAGTTCTTCCTGGGGGAACGGACTGTAGCGAATGAAAATAGGTTTGATCACTGCACAGATGCTGTGACGCACTAGAGTCGATCAACCACGTTGCTCCATGGTGGCTTCTGTAATGCTCTTAATGCACCAGACTCACAGATTCTGCCATAGGTGTTAAGCAGACCACATTCAAAGAAAATGAGGAATACACACCCCAAAGATCATGCAATACAGGAAATACACATCCTAAAACAGTCCATATAACTGTAGAAAATCATACCATTGCTAGGTGAACACCAATAGATCTGAAATAAATCGGATTCTGATGCGCATCAATAATAAGAGGCCTCCTTGGACAAACATTGGCCTAACCCGAATGCAAGGAGAACACCCGAGATGGCCCCAAGGAGACCTAAACTCCTTGCGACAACAAGGACTGCAGCCCCTAGATCAGGGTAAGAAGCCCCTCACGATCGTTGTATAGGGATTAAAGCACTATGCCTGCCTACGTCGCCAGTCTACGTCGCCTACCGTTGCCTCAGATCGTTGCTATTGTGCTGCACAGGGTCGTCGCAGGCCTGCAGATGGCTATCGTCGCTTGCTGCTGGCTGCCGTAGACCCTTGCAGTGCTCCTCGAGGTTGTAGCATTGTCGCCTGTTGTCGTAGTAGACCCTATGCCGTCGCAGCACTGCTGTGTGGCTGCTGTGCGCCGTTGGAGTGTCGTTGGGGCGGTGCAGCAGCCCCCCCACCCCGCTGCAGTGCTGCTGTGTGTGCGCTGCGTGCCTCCAGAGATCCATCGGGTGCTGCTGCCGTCGCCTAGGAGAGAGAGATGATCGGGATTAGGTGTTAAGGTTTAAGCGGCCTTGAGGGGTGGAATACCTAGAGTCACGGTTTAAGATTAGTGTTCTGATACCAAATTGGATGAAATGACTTAATCTATTATAGAAAATCCTAGGCTCTCTTATATATAGAGAGAGAGACCAAATGGTTGAAAATGTAGAACTGCCCCTCAGGAGCTAAACACCTATAAGCCCGAACAAGAAAAGCATAAAAAAATATAAGAAACACTATATGCCAACATATATACTATAAGGTCATTGCAAAAAAAAAGACATGCATCATAATTACCTTCGAGTGTTAGGACTGAAAATAGAGGCATCATGGTTTAATGACAAGGTTCAATGATAGAAACTTGCAATGGAGCTTATTAGATGGTGGCTTTATGTCTTTTGGTTTATTTTATGTTTTTTTTTTATTTTGTATGAATCATGGTGTTATTTTTCCCACACCTCTTCTCTTATAAATAGGTGTAGGGCTCTTATAATGAAATTAATAGATTCTATTCTCTCACTTGGTATAAGAGCATTGGTCCTAGATCGTGGCTCTGGGTATCCCATCCCCACGACTTTTGAAACCCTACCACCAAATTTGTTCCTCCTCTCTCCCTGATCTACATCGGCTGTCCTCCTCCATAAGTGGCATGCCTCTTGATACGCACAATAGCGACGCGTGGGTGGCGCTCAGTGGAGTGCTTGGCAGCGATTCGATGCGTCTAAGCGGCGCGACGGTGGCGACCACGGTGAAGCCGCACATCTAAACGGCGTTAGGGTGGCGCATGCACAGCATCTGAGCGTAGTAGAGTGTTGCAGGGTCGTTTGCAGCGGTGGGTAGTGGCACAAGTGGCGTCAAATCGCGTCTATGGTGGCTGGAGGTGACGTGCGGTAGGTGTGCTGTGTGCGTAAGGGGCTGATAGTCCCTTTCTAGGGCTACTTCTCTTCAGATTGAAGGGAGATAGACACCTAGGTCCTCTTGGGACCGTCTCGGGTGTTCTCCCCGCACCTAGGCTAGGCCAACATTCATCCAAGGGGGCTTTCCATGAAGATGCAGATATGAATGCATCAGATTTCAGATCTATTGATGATTCTTAATAGTGGTATGATTTTTCCTAGATCTATGGTTTGATTTTGGGGTGTATATTCCCCTTGTTAATTAATGGTTGGGGTGTGTATTCTCCTGTGGTATTGTGTGCAGATTACGGGATGTGATATTCCCTGAACATTGATGTTTGATGCAAGAATTTAGATTTTGTTCTTGTTTCTCTAGATGTGGTCTGCTTGACATCAATGCCAGAGTATGTGAGTTTGGTGCACCAGGAGCAGTATAGGAGCTATCATGGAGTAGGGTGGCTGATCGATTCTGGTGCATCACATCTGTGCAGTGATCAGACCTACTTCTACTCGTTACAGTCCATTCCTCTAGGGAGGACCATATAGGTAGCTGATGGCAGATACACCTCAGTTAGTGGTAAGGGGGAGGTGTCTGTGACTCCCAATTTGCAGCTGTTTGGAGTGTTGCATGTGCCAGAATTCTTGCTTAGCCTATTGTCCGTGAGCAGAATCATGAAAGATCTCAACTGCAGAGTGATCTTCGATGATGTCGGATGTGTTGTTTAGGACAAGCTTATTGGGAGGATTGTTGTCAAAGGTATAGAGGAGAATGGAGTTTATCGCCTGGGACAGGAGCCGTTTGCAGGAGTTACTCGATATGGTAGCTGGAGTGTTCTATAGTGGCATGTTTGTCTTGGTCACTTGTTTGTGGATCGCCTCAAGAGGGTGATACCACATATTTCCCCAGCTGCTACCATACAGTGTGATGCTTGTCAATTGGGTAAGTACCATCGGTCCTCTTTTCCAGCTAGCATATCTCCTGGATCCTCGACATTATTTCAGTTGCTTCATATGGACGTATGGGGACCGAGCAGAGTCCCAGATCGGATGGGACACTGGTATTACTTGGTTGTCGTAGATGATTTCTCTAGAGTCACTTGGGTGTTCCTGTTGAAGAGTAAGGCAAGGGTTGGAGGATGCATAGAGACTCTTCTTCTGGAGATCAGCATACATGATTCAACTACACCATCTAATAGAGCTACATGATGTGGAAGTTCAAGTATAGTTCCCTAGGTAACAAGTGGCTACACATCCAAGCTTAAAACAACCACCAAGTCAACTCCACCTTGAAGCTACCTTTGCTATTATTGTAGGGATGAGGTTCAAGGGAGAATTTTGAGAACTGAGGTATGATGAACTTCACCCACTTTCCCATTTGAGAGCATATCCAAGAAACTAGGTTGTCAAAGTCTTCTATGAGAAGTGTTATTGAGTCGCAAAGACAACTTTCTTGGACATGCCGTGTTGTGTGCCTGTTTTATTGGGCGAAAGCTGCCAGAACAAAAACACAACAATATGTCAATATGAAAACTAAATGAATAATCAATGATATATTTACATTATCATGTACTACTTTTATTATCTTTTTTTTGTTTCAGTTGTTATGACTTTCATATTAGGGTTTCATAATATAACATGTCATTTTCTTCTTTGACATGGCATTGGAGTTGCTATCTAAGATTGATGTTTGTGACATGCTTGATTCCCTTCCTTATTTATTTCTCCACCAAATAATTAAGGAATTATTTAAGCATTGAATCTCTCCATTGTCATGCAACACAACCATTATGCTACCACTTGGTTGCATTCCTTGTTAATTGCATGTGCAGACCAGCAGCCTTTGACATCACCTACACCTACATAGTGTTTCTTGATGACTTTGTGCATGTGCCTTAAGCATTGCCCTATGTCATCTAACACATGCTCTTTACGTCAACCAGTGGCGCCAACACAAACAGACTTATTATGCACGTTGTATGCACCTTAGGCACGTGTCCATTAAAGCCTTTGTTGTGTCGTGTATGTGCCTTAGCCAAGCATTGCCTAACAACAAATGGTCTTGTTAGTATTATCATGTAATTGAAGGGTGCATGCATTATTTTCTGATTGTATGAGGGGTACTTATGTAATTTATCCTAAGCCTCTTTCTATATGACACCTAGGATTTCTAAGAGTAATAGATTTTTGATTTTCTCTTCTCCCTCTACATGGTATTAGAGCAGGGTGGATCCTAGATTCTTTGTGGTCTGGTGCTCTTCCCACCAAATAGATTTCTTCCTCTCTGGCCTTTAGTGTGCTCAGGAGGAACTAGCAATGCCACCGACGCCAGCAGCGCCATTAGTAGCACTGCTGGACCCCTTATTGCATAGCAGCGTCACTGGGTCTATCCTGTCGCCCAGTAGCACTGTCGGGTGTCGCCAGTAACCCAGTAGCACCGTTGGGCGCTGCCAAAGAGGTGATCTTCCCTCCTTTGGTGTTGCCTGGGGGTGCTTTGCCTTGTTTGGGTTGTTGCATGCCTTTGATCGGAGGATGATGTTCTAGAAAACCTTAGTAGGTGGCTTGGGTTATGATTTGCACTTCCCATAACTTATAGAGCGTGTTTACCGCTTTTATCTTCAGATTTGTGTTCTGGATACTCAAAATCAGATTTGATTTTTCCTGATCTTCATTGCTTCTCGTGGTCACAATCATGGCATCTACCTTAGGTGACTACCTCAGCTTCCTTGATGGTCCAAGGGATTACTATCAAACTTAATGGATCCTAGAACTATTTGTTATGGGCGCAGGCGTTCAGGATATTTGTGGGTGGCTACAAGAAGCTTCCAATTCTTACTACTAGTCCTCCTGAGTCAACTCATAAGAATTTTGAAAAATGAGTGTAGGATAATTATCTGGTGATGAATTGGATAATGAGTAGTGTAAAGTGTTAGATAGCATTAAATCAGTTGTATAGGAAGACGAAGGATATGTGGGAGAGCCTGTCCAAGCAATATTTTAAAAAATTCAATCATGCTCACCTCTCATGCTCACCTCTCAGGTATATATCACCGTATATGGTCTATGTTTCAAGAAATGATGCTAATTGATTATTATATTGAAATAGAAGGGCTCTTTGAAGAGTTAAATGTATTTAAGCCTTCTTGTTGTGATACTTAGACCAACTAGAGACAGACATGACAAGTCTATAGATTCTTGGATGGGTTGAATCCTAGGTTCTGATTTGCTTGTGAAAATGTTATGGCCCTTGGGATTATATCTGATTTGGAGACTATATATAGTTGTCTATAGAAGATATCTATGATGCTAGTTATCTTTCGGTTGCCTCTACGACATTAAACATTGAGGCGTTCGCTTTTGTTGCATTTGGAGGCAGAGGTGGATTTTGAGGGGGTCATGTCTATGGAGGTGGTCATAGACATGGACAAGGTCGCGTCTATGAACCTTGTGTCAATTGTCAAAGGACTAATCACCCTTCGGAGAAGTGTTGGGCCAAATTCGACTATCTAAGGAATCGCTGCATTACCATTGTAGTGGTTGAGGGGGAGCTACCTCCCTTCACTGACTCTACTTCTGCTCTTATGTCATCTCTTGCTCCTGCTCTGACGTTGGATGATTATACTTGTCTCATGGCCTTTCTGCATCAGTTCGTTGCCTCAGACATTGTAGCTTCTCTGGTTGCCACTAGTAGTTTTGCGAATCTTGCCACTACGTCTTCTTTATTATGGATTGTTGACTTAGGTGCTTCGAGTTATCTTACTAGTAAGGAATATGCTATTGTTTCTATGCGTAAGGCGCATGATATTGCTGTTGTTTGCATGTTAATGGCACATATTCTCCTGTCATTGGAGTTGGAGAGGTTCATTTTTTAAATAAGCTGAGGTTATCTATTGGTTACTATACTCCAGAATTTTCGTTGAGCTTATTATCTATTTACAGACTGTGTAAGGAGTTCAAATGTTATGTTATTTTTGATGAGCATTTTGTCTATTTTTAGGACATCTAGACGGAGACGATGATTGGTGGGGGGATTGAATGTGATGGACTTTATTATATTGATGCTTCCAGTTTGTTTGCTGGTGTTGCTTTTATTTCTATGGATCTAGGTTTTTGGCATTGTCGACTAGGTCATCCTTCTGTTTCATGTCTGCAGAAAATTTTTCCATAGTCTAGCATACCAAATAATTTAGAGTGTAAAGCTTGTTATCTTGGTAAGCATCACTGTGTTTTTTTTTATCTAGACAGAATAAAAAATGCTCAATACCCTTTGAGTTGGTTCATTGTGATGTTTGGAGTCTGTGTCTAATAACTCATCGGAATGTTTACCGGTATTTTGTGATTTTTGTTGATGATTTTAGTCATCTTTCTTGGACCTTTTTGATGCTTGATAGATCTAAAATTGATTCTATTATTCCAAAATTTTTCAATGAAGTTTAGTATTTTTATTCTACTCGCATCAAAATTTTTTGCAGTGGCAATGCATTGGAATTTATGCAAAAAAGATGTGGCTATTTTCTTTCTAGTATTGGTGCCCTTCATTAAACTTCTTGTGGCCACACTTTGTCGCAAAATGGAGTTGTGGAACGAAAATTACGTCATCTACTTGATGTTGCCAAAATCATAATGCTTGCCATGAATGTACCTAAGAATTTTTGGGGGGATGCTATCCTAAGATCCACTTATTTGATAAATAGGCTTCCTTCCCCTATGCTTGACGGCATCATTTTAAATGTTGTTGGCATGCCCTCGGCATGCCGTTGGCAAGGCCATTTTCGAGCAGGGGCCATGCTGATATGGATAAAGTGTTGATTTACAGGGATATCATCGGCATTGTCGTCATGTCGTTGGCATGTCGGAGAAATAGGTTCCCATGCCGAGGTTGCTGCTGATTTTTTTGACTACAATTATTTTTGTTGGTATGCATTGGCATGCCTACGGCGTGCCCTCGGCATGCTCATCGGCATGCTCATCGAAAAACGGGCATTTCCATGGTGTGCCCTCGACATGCCCACGAAATGCACACTTAGAATTTCATCGGCATGTTATCAAAATCGGCATTTCGAACTTTGTTTGACGGAGCTACACCGTTACTATTGTTATAGCCAAATACTACACCTTTTGCATTATCACTACAGATTTTTGAGTGCACGCGCTTTGTTCCTCTCTTTAAGATCTCTGAAAATTCTCTCTGGTTTATTAAACATGCTTTCTTGGGTTATTCTAGAACCCAGAAGGGGTATTGCTATTTGATCCTATTGGGCGATGATATTATGTGTTTGACTTCTCTCATGAGGGGTTTAGTCTCGAGTGGTTTTTGCAAACTTATGAACGTTGCCATAGTTCTTCCATTCTTGTTCCTATACCTATCCTGCAGGTGGAGATCAATTGGTGCCTCACATCCCCTCACCATCATCAGCTCCGGATGATCCACCACAGTAGCTAGATGATCTTCCTATTGCTCTAAGAAAGCCGGTGAGATCTTGTACCTTACATCCTATGGCCTATTATACTGCTACTGATCACCTTAGTCCAGACTTGCAGAGGTTTACTACAGCACTTGCAGCTATGGTGGTTCCTAAACACCATGATAAGGCCTTCCAAGATTGTGGTTGGAGACAGGTACTGTGGGATGACATAGATGCACTTATATCTCAGGTACTTGGGACGTGATACATCTTCCACCTGGAACTAAGGTTGTGCATTGCAGATGAGTTTTTACCATGAAGTATCACTCGAATGGCACTATTGAGAGGCTGAAAGCTAGACTTGTGGTGAAGTGTTATACCCAAACTTATGGGGTAGACGACTTCGATACGTTCTCCCTAGTGGCACGAATAAGCTTCGTTAGGGTCATTCTCTCTCTTATGGTAAATTGGCAAGTGTATCAATTAGATGTGAAAAATACTTTTTTATATGGTGATCTATAGGAGGAAGTTTATATATCCCAACCACTAGGTTTTGTGGCTGAGGGGGGCAGTTATGTAGGCTTAGGAAGGCTATCTATGGCCTAAAATAGAGCCTCGAGCGTGGTTTGAGAGGCTCTATGTTGCAGTATAGGAGATTGGATTCTACAGGTCTACATCTAATTATTCTGATTTTATTAGATAAAAGGACTCTGGAATTACTATTCTTGTATATGTTGATATGCTACTCGTAGGGTATGATAGTCAAGGGATTCAGGAAAGAAAGGCATACTCTTAGAGTATATTTGTAATAAAGGATTTGGGAAAACTACGTTATTTCTTAGGCATTGAGATTGCCAGAAACTTCAAAGGAACGTCTTTTGCACAGTGGATGTGCTTGAACTTGGTGAAACTGGACTACATAGTGCACGACCATCTATGGTATTTGCAAAGCCACTTTGTTGATTGTCAGCGGAGGATGATCCATTGTTTGAGGACAAAGGGAGGTGGAGTATTGTTGGAAAACTTTTGTATGTTACTGTTACTAGACCTGATATCTGTTATGCAGTTAATAAGGCCAGCCAGCATATGGAGAACTCGGGGTATAGTCATTGGAATGCAGTATGTCTTATCTTTAGGTATCTCAAAGGAAGTCCAGGAAAGGGACTTTACATAAAGAACAATGGTCATTTTGATCTACATACATATTCTGATGTTGATTACGTAGGAAGTCTAGAGGACAGACGATCTACCACTGGTTATGCTACTTTTCTTAGAGGGAATTTGGTAACATGGAAGAGTAAAAAATAAGCAGCAGTGCTTAGATCCACTGTTGAGGTGAAGTATTGGGCAATGGCACATGCTAGTTGTGAGATTATGTGGCTTATTAACTTCATGAGAGAGTTGGGAATTAAAGCTAAAAAGTCTGTCCCAATGTTCTGTGACAACAGATCAACTGTGTTTATTGCTTCCAATCCGGTGTTACATGAACGTATTAAACACATTGAGGTGTGAAATTGAACTAGAGGGGGGTGAATAGTGAAATTGAAGATATAATTGGCAAATAAAAATTCAATCACACAAATAATACAATTATTTTTAGGTGGAAATCTAAAATCGGGAGAAAACCACCACCTAAATCAATCCTTGACTTAGGATTTCTGATTACCTAGTGATCAATCACTAACCACGTTATTGAAACGAGGGTAGTGTACCTCAATTACAATTTCTACCTCCGATCCCAAACGAAGGTTTCTCCCTTCACAAGGAAGAGACGGGGATCTGACAAGTTGGGTACCTAACTACAACAGAATATGAAAATTGAAATGAAAGACAACCTATAGAGCTCCCCAAATAGATATATAAGTAATCTAGTAATTATGGTGAGTCTCCCTTGAGAAAATGGCAGTAGCATAGTAATAAGGGAGTGGGTGTTTGCCCAAGGAATGGATTTGCACAATAATGGGGCACTAGTGAGTAGAGCAAGGGTGTTTGCTTGTAGAATTGTCTCTCAATGGTGTGTTTTGCCTAAGAGGGGTTAAGAGGTATATATAGGTATTATAAGAACCCTCAAGAAGGCTTGTGAGACTCCTAGCCATTGGGGACATCTCCCAAGATATTTGGTCTAAATCCAAATCAAATCAGGCTCATAATAACTCTAACATCAGAATTAGACGTCTGACTATTTTCTTGGTCATCTGATCTTGAGGGTCAGAGTTCCTTGAATTGTTTGGATGGAAACAAGGTTCTATGTTAGATGTCTGGAACGACATTTTAAGACGTCTGACAAAGTCCTAGACGTCTGATTTTGTCTAGATTAGTTCCTGATTTGAATCAGATCTAAACAAGGTTCTAGTGTATAAAGGTTAGACGTCTGATCGAATATCTGACAGTGGTTCTGGACGTCTGAACGTCATGATGATCTTGAGCTTTGGATTTCTTGTGAATCCAAAAACGTGATTTTATCCGACACACTTTTCGTTAAGTGAGTTTAGGTGTAACATTCTATTATTGGACGTCTAGAGTCATGTCCAGACGTCTGGAGCAAGGGTAAAATAACCCAATGGTTGGATATGTTCTGACACGAGGAGATTTGTAAATAATTAGGCCAACGGTAGTGTCTGACAGAATTACCAGATGTCTGAAGTGATTTATGGACATCTGGGGTTATGTTTATTCGTCTGGAGCCTAAGTGCTTACAAAGATAAGGCATAGATTATGGTGATTGGTCATCTGATTAAAGGGTTAGACGACTTAAAGTAAGATATTAGATGTCTGAGAATCTTTTCAGACGTCTAATGAATGTTTCTGAGTTGGGTTTTTATTTTTTAAGTTTTTCCTAAGTGTTGAGAGCCTAAGTCTATAGATTATATATATTCATTGGGGGCTCTCTACAACTCTTTCTAGACCTAATAAAATAGAAAAGTACAACTCTTGTAAGATCATATAATAATACCTAAGACCTAGACATAAACATATTTTCATCCTTCGATTCCTTGACTTTGAGATAACGCAACTTGCAAGTGTTATGATAGAAAAAGATGGCATGACCAGTATTTATGTTTCTTTTAGTTATTTTGTAAAATCATCAGGACAAAATTTAGGAGAGGTTGAACTAACAAGGTGGACCATCATTTTGTGCCGGACATGGTGACCTCTGGCAAGATATGCATCTTTACTACTACATCAAAGCAGCAAGTAGCGAATATCTTCATTAAGGCACTACCTCGGAAGCATCATGATTTTCTTTATTCCAAGCTGGGCATGAGGAGTGTTAGTATCATTATGTGATTGTAAGGGTGCATGTGTTATTTTCTGATTGTATGAGGCTACTTATATAATTTACCCTAAGGCTCTCTCTATATAAAGAGACCTAGGGTTTCTAAGAATAATAGATTTCGGATTTTCTCTTCTCCCTCAATAGGTTTATTACTGTATACCATGCATAGCTTAGTGGCTTTTGATTGTATACAACTCAATGAGGTGTTTATGTGGATTCTTTGTGGTATTATTCGCATCATGGATTCTTGTGCATGAATTTTGAGATCTATTTTAGACACTAATCACATGATTAACGTTTGCGAGATGTTGGGAAAAATGAATAATCTAATTATTCTTTGGGAGCCCTAGCATCTTTATGTGGAGAGGTACAAGGGAGAAATAACATAATACACCCATATAGAAACATAAAAATATAAATAAATCCTCAAAACAACTCAACACTCCCCCTCAAGCCGGAGCATAAACATCAAGCATGCTCAGCTTGGAACATAGGATCTCAAGTCGCTTCCTAGCAAATGAAGGGTGTAGATTTTCTTATTTGTAATGGCCTCTCTGGTAAAGTAACAATCTACTTCTATTTGCTTCGTTCGCTCATGAAATGTAGGATTATTGGTAATAAAGGTAACACCTTTATTGTCATAATACATTGGAATAGGCCCATAGACATCGACGCCAAAATCCTGTAATATGGATTGGACCCATAGTAATGTGCAAGTGATATGTGCCATAGCTCTATACTCAGATTCTACACTCGACCTCGGGACCACTGCTTGCTTCTTGCTCCTCCAAATGACCATATTGCTCCCTGCATAGGTACAATAACTAGTGGTAGGCCTCTTGTTCTTATGTGCCCCAGCATAGTCAGCATCAGAATAATCACATACATCAACATGCCCATGGTTCTGGAAGTGAAGCCCCTTCCAGGGGCATGCTTTAAGTATCACAATACCTAACAAACTTCATCCTAGTGGATCCTCCTCAGTGCCTGCGTAAATTGGCTCAACCTCTTCAAAGGCAATATCCAGCCGCAGCTTTCCAACCATGACACAATATCTGATAATATCCTGCAATGAGGGACTGCCAACATCTGCAAGAGGCAAAGGGGCATCCATTGGTCACACATGTTTGTTTGCACCTTGATCGGGAAATTTTGCTTTTTAGAAAAATGATGTCAGAAAAATACATCGAGAAAATATGTCGTTGCGGTAAAATCGCGTGGTGGAAAAAATCGTAGATCAAAAACATTTATTAGTGAAAACTAACCATGAAGTTAGGATGTTGTATTTACAGGGAGGAACAGACCAATAAACTTGCAAATATCTTGCATCCACAATCGCAAATTTATAGAGAAATCCATATAAGATTTGTTGCTTTCATTCTTTAATGAGAGAGAAATCAATAAGAGGTTGTGTGAAAATAGAGAAAACGTGAGGGTTTTGTAGCAAATGCCCGCAATATACAGAATAGTTAATTCAAAAATCAAAATGTCAATGGCATCAAATGAAATAATTAATTAACCCTTCTACTTTTGGAAAACAGGGGAGATTTCCCCTTGGCGCGTGCGAGGAGAGGAGCGATCGGCTAGAGGCGAGGCCGCACGTAGAAGTCGTCGGTGTTGAGGGCTACGCATGGGTGGTCACGGCGGGATCAACGGCAGGCTGTGGTGGTCGGTTGGTGAGGAGCTCACCGGTGGTGGAGCGTGGGCTAAGGGGTCCCTACAAGTTGTTGTGGCCTCGCATGTGTATGGTGGAGGTTGTCGGCATGCACGCAGAGGTTGTCAGCGGTGGAGCATGGCTGGGCTGGTGGTGGTGGTGAAGGGGCAGCGGCAATGGTGCTCTTTGCTGCTGCAGTTAGCTGAGGAGTCGCGTGAGGGTGGTGCACGCGTGCGTAGCCTCCGATGGTGGATGGATGGTGCTGGAGGTGCATTGACGCCAAGAAGGTGACTTGCTGCTGCGGTGTTGGGTTCTTCGGGTGCAGCAGGTGAAGGATGAAGAAGAGAAGGCTGGGCGTCTGATGGCTACGTGTGGCTAGCGGTGGCTGTCAGACAGAGGAGGTCGTGGTGGTTGGTTGCTCTTGTGGGAGAGCATATGGTCGGTGGTGCATGCGGTGGTGATGCTCGGTGGTGGTCTTCTTTGCAGATGCGTGGAGGTGAGATGGATGCAGTGGCGGTGTTGCGGAGGAAGAACCAGCGGGGGTCTCTGTTGGGATGAGCGTTGGGGGCGGAGAAGCGGGTCGCAGATGGTGCGGTCGTGGGCAAGGACGAGCATGGTGGTGCAACGTGGTGCAGGTTTGTGGTCGGTGGAGGTGAAGAGGGCGTGGTGGCGAGTTGTTGCGGTTGCGGTGGTGAGGAGGCCAAGGGCATGGTGGCTTGTTGCTGCATGTGCGTGAGAAGGCGCGGTGGCGAGGGTGGTGGCTTGCGGTGGTGAGCGAGAGGGTTTGTCCAAGAGGGAGTCCTCTCAGTTTGGAAGAAGATGCCTCTCTGTTGGTTGCTCGTGGGGAGGAGATGGTGCCCCTCTGTTGGTCTTACTTATTATAAACAAAGAGAGAGCAAATCAAAGAAAATAATCATGACTTTATGTTACCAAAAGAAGAAGAAAGAGATTGAGGGAAAATAAAAGGGAACGCCCTTGATTGATTTGACACCCATTAAGGGATGCAAAAAAATGATTCCCTTGCTATATTTTGCTAAAACACAATCCTAACATTATGGTATCTCAAATTGAGATTTGATGTGGTGCCCTTGCCTCTAAAGTGAATAGTTAATCCCTTCAGATTAATGCAATTAATGCATGAAATGATAAATCTAAAGCTCACATAATTTTGTCAATACCATGTATGCTTTAAATTAATTTCTTCTACCAATAACAATATTCTTAGGCTCTAATTTAGTCCACTAAAGTAGACTTATCACACCTCAGCATACCAGCTTCCTTCAGCATATCAAGAACATACTTGCGCTGAGATAGAACGGGTCTCCCTTCTATCTGCTGTATCTTAATACTAATGAAATAATTAATAGGGCCCAACTCCTTGGTAACTTACTGCAAATGTGGCAATGCCTTAGTGTCCTCTATACCCTTCCTGTCACCTAAAAGAATATCATCAACATAAATAATAAGAATGATAGAGCCTGTCTCCCTGTGCAGCGTGAACACAGAGTGATCTGTAGAAGACCTAGCAAAGTTGTGCTCCTATACAACTTTTCTAAATCTTTCAAACCATGCCCTCGGACTTTGTTTTAAGTTATAAATTGCCTTCCTTAGTTTGTAGACCTTCTTACACTCCCTGTGAATTATGAAACTTGGAGGCTACTGCATGTAGACTTCCTCTTCCAAATCTCCATACAAAAATGCATTCTTGGTATTTAGTTGGTGGATAATCCACCTCTTGTTAACTAACTTAGATAAGAGGATTCTAACAGAATTAAGTCGTGCCACTGGGGAAAAAGTCTCAAAATAGTCCACCCCAAACGTCTTTGTATAGCCCTTGGCTACAAGGCAGGCTTTATAACGTTCAATGATGTCATTCGGACGACATTTGAGTGTGAACACCTACCTACACCCCACACTCGTAACTCCTAGGGGTAGGTCAACGAGGTCCCACGTTCCACAAGATTGCAGAGCTGTCATCTCTTCTTCCATAGTAAGTGTCCAAGATGGATCTTGGCATGCTTCACGATGATCTCGTGGTACTTGAATACTATCAACAACCAAAGAAAGATGTCCTGGTGCAGGTAAATGGCGAAGTGACATAACTGAGAAACAAAATATTTAGCACAAGATTGCTAAGCCTTTCGTTGTGCTGTAGGAAGGCCCAGATCTATGCTATTAGAAGTAGGAGGTACCTGGTCCTTAGGTGAGTCACTGACGGGTGGAGAGGATCGAGCAGGAATGGTAGACAAAGGCTCATCTACCTGAATATTATCCACAGATCTACATTGAAAATGTTTAGGCAAAGTATCTGTAATATTTGGATGTTTAGGAAAGACACCAAGATCAGGCAGGTCTACCTTCTGTATAGGCAGTTCATGGGTTTGTGGTGGATCAGAAGGCATAGGAAGAGGGACATCCTGCGGTGTGACCTGTGTGTAAGGCTCTCCCTTCTTAGGGTAATAACGAATCTCCTACAAAAAGGTGACGTCCGCAGAGATATAAAAACGTTGTGCTATAAGGTCGTGCCGATGATATCTGATGGGTTATAATGCCATTAGGTTTATTAGGAAAATCCTAGGTGCCTTTATATAGACACCTGATGGGTAGAGTTACAAGTATGCCTTTACACAATATAACACTAAAAATAGAAAAACATATAAAATAACTCAACACTCTCCTTCAAGCTGGAACATAGATATCAAGTATGCTCAGCTTGGAACATAACGAGTCCTAGTGTTTCTTGGCGAGTGCTTTGGTGAAGGCATCTACAACTTGATCTTTAGTAGCAATTTAAGGTGAAGTGATCTTGCCAGTGAGAATAACATTTCTGATAAAGTGACGATCCACCTTTAGGTGCTTTGTTCTCTCATGGAAGGCATGCTTGTTGGCAATATGACACTCCTAAATCACATAAGATAGAATGCATCCACAAAAGCTCACAAGTAGTATGGGCTATAGCCTTATGTTATGATTCTACACTAGATCTAGAGAACATTTTGCTTCTTGCCTGGATCTATAGCCTTATATTTTGATTTTTTTTTATTTTTTATTTTTTTGATTTTATTTTTTTGATTTTTTTTTCAAGCAATTAGATTGGAAGGCAAACGGAAAATGAGAGAGGGAGCGAGAGGGGGAGCACGAGGAGGGAAACGCGTGGGTGGGAGAGGGGTGGTTCTGGTTGGTTGGTGGTGAAGAGGAGGTCGTGGAGGGGGCGGAGCCGATGTGGTTTTTCAAGTGCCTCGGGAGGGGGCATTTTGCGGTGAACTGTAGGGAGCCGGTGAGGTGTCTGCGGTGTGGTCTTGGACATAGGTGGGTGGGCTGCGAGCTCCGTGAGCCGGTTGGTGAGGCTTCTATGGGGAAGACGAGGGTGCTGCCACCTCCTTCGGAGGGGGCACCTCTCGTGGAGGTTGAGGCGCTGTGGTCGGAGGAGATCGGGACCTTGGAGGGGAGGTTGGCGGTGGCTCTGGTTGCGGTGGTGCTGGAAAGGGAGGTGGGTGTGGGGGACTTGGGAAGGGCAGTCGCTTCGTTCTTGGGGATTGGAAGGGGGACCTTTGGAGTGGCGTCCCTCAGGAGTGGCTGCCTGATACTGTTGGGGCTTGGACAGGAGATGCTGCGACGCCTGGCTTTCAAGGAGCTACCGTGTGGCCAGGGTATGGTGAGGTAGTGGTGGCCGATGAGGTCAGATGGGGTCGTGGAGGAGTGGCCACCGGTTGGTGCGAGGCAGAGGGTGTTGATTGAGGGGGTCGCTCTCTTCCTCCGTACGGTGGAGGTGGCGGCAATAGTGGTCGCTCCTTTTGTGAGGCTCGAAAGTTGCCAGGGTTTGGGTCTGAGATCGGTGAACTTGTCGAGGTTCGGGGCATGGGTGGAGATGAAGCTGGGGATGCTGCTTGCGGAGAAGGTGGTCTTAAGGTGGGGGAGCTCCTCTTGGCTGCTTCGGGTCTCGTGGGAACCTGGAAGACCTCGGTCTTTCGTTGAGGCGGTGGTTGGCGGTGCGACGGCTGAGCTTGGCGTCGGAGGTGACGTGCGGGCTGACATGGGGTAGGTTGTTTTTGGGAAGGCAAAAGATCGCGAAGATGATGGCGCGATTGTTGTGATCCCCGTGGCACGATCTGAGGCAGACGTGAGGGCGAGGGTTTCGGAGGGAAATGCGGGTTTTGCGGAGGAGGTGATGGAGGAGTCTGCGGTGTTGAGGGCGGAGGACCCTACTGAGGTGGAGCAGGGTTTTAAGGGGTGTTCTCGTGGCGGATCCAGGTCGGGTGGATCGGATCTGGAGGTGGGGAGAGATGGCTTCGGAGGGGTCTTTGGGTCGGGCTTCATTTCGCGCGAGGGTCCGGGACAGACCTCCGGTGCTAGCCACGGTGGGGGGGTTTTGGAGGCAAACCCTCGACGTGATCTCGACCGGACCTACTGGGCGGCGATGAGCGACGCGGATGGGAAGGTGATGCGCGTGCAGAGGTGGAGGTCGAGGAAGCCTCCATCGTACCGGCTCACGTACAAGCTGAGATGGTTTGGCTGGTAGGCGTCGGAGGATGGTGGTGGTTGGCGTCGATGCGTCGGCTGGTAGGCGGGGGGAGAAGTCGGCGGTGCGCTTGGTAGGTGGCGGAGGCGATGCAGGGGGTTGAGGCGGTGGCTGCTGCTGGCGATGACGGGCAGCGGGTGGCTGGAGTTGGAGGAGGTGCTGGGGCTGAGGAGGGTCCGACGGAGGAGGGAGGGGCTTGTGAGGAGGTGGTGCAGGCTGTGGAGGGGGATGCCTCGCTTGGGGGGGGGGTAGATGCAGCAGGGCCTGCTCGGTAGGGTTGATGAAGTGGAAGAGGGGGAGGTAGACAGGGTGGCTACGGAGGTGGGGTTTAGGCGCACGATGCGAGGGGGAGTCTCTCGAATTTCTCCATGACTAAGGTCCTTTCTTGGAATGTGAGTGGATTAAACGACCCCTCCAGGTGGGCAGCTTTGTGTGGATATATCTAGAGGTGGGGTCCTGAGGTGGTGTTTCTTCAGGAGACTAAGTGGGGGAGTTGTGACAGGAGATTATGGAAGGAGGTAGGGGGGAGCGATTTTGGGGAGTTTTTGGCCCTTGATGCGGTTGGAAGTGCGGGTGGGATTGTTGTTGGGTGGAAGGAAGATGCTTTCTCCTTGCTGGACTCGATGGTCGGGTCCCATGTTATTGTTAGGCTGCAGAGGCATTGGGACAATCTTTGCATGCTCTTCTCCTCGGTATACGGTCCGACGGATAGTGGGAGGAGGTACGCTCTGTAGGAGGATTTGGGCCAGGTCGCGGCAGCACATTAGGGGATACCATGGTTGATTGGAGGTGATTTTAATGTCACTTTGCTGGCGGAGGATAGACCAGATGGTCGTGGGGGGTGGATCAAGGCTCTGAGGCCTTTGCGGGATTTGTTGCGGCGCATGGGTTGGTTGACATGCCACCCTCCTCCTGCCACTTCACCTGGAGGAGTTCTGGCGGACAACGGTCTCGGATTGATAGATTTTTCGTCTCGACGACGATGGCAGAGATGTTCCCTATGGCGGAGGTTAGACCCCTGGAGCGACCGTTCTCGGACCACACTCCCTTGCTGTGGGTGATGAATGAGGGTTGGAGGCATGGAACGTATTTTAAGTTCGACAGAGCCTGGCTCCTTGAAGAGGGATTCAGGGGGCTGGTGGAAGAGAGATGGAGATCTGTTCATGCGGATGGCTCGGCAGCTGCCAGATTGGAAGCTAAATTGCGAGACTTGAGGTCCTTCCTCAAGGTCCATAAGAAACAAATTAAGGAGCATGGGAAGAGGAAAGATGAGGCTCTTAGTGAGATTGCATGGTTGGACTTGGCTAAGGATGGTCTCCTTTCTGATATTGACAGGGTGAACATAGCGAAGTACTTACAGGTGATACAAGAGGAAGATCAGAAGGTGGAAATGGAGTGGAAGATGAGATCTAGGCAGAGGTGGCTCAAGGAGGGTGATTCTAACACTTGATTTTTTCATTTGCCTACATCAAGGAGGAGGAGGAACTGGATCGATAGGTTGGTGGTGGAAGGGGAGGAGTTTGTGGGAAGAGAGGTGGTGGGTGGGGCGGCTGCGAGGTACTTCAGAGAGTTTACTGGGAGGAGGCAAGGAGGTAGATGGAGGTGGTTGGGATCCGAGGTGCCATGGATCGGGGATGCAGAAGCGGGTTTCTTGACGGGTCCATTTGAGGAAGATGAGATTCATAAGGCAATCTGGGGGCTGAATGCTGATGAGTGTCCGGGTCCGGATGGTTTTCCGATTGCCTTTTATAAAGACTTTTGGCTGGTGGTGAAGGAGGATGTGGTGCAGGTCTTGCAGGAGTTCAAAGATGGAAATTCGGGCTTCAACAGATTGAATAAGTTTTACATGTTCCTGTTGCTGAAGGAGGGTGCAGAGGAGATCCAGGAGTATAGGCCGATAGCTCTCTCAAATGCTATCTACCTGATTGTGGCTAAGATCTTGGCGAATAGGCTGAGGAGGACCTTGGCAAGGATTGTGGATCTGGTACAGATGGTTTTTGTCTCTGGCAGAAATATTTTGGAGGGGTACGTGATGGCTTCGGAGATCCTGTCGTTTTAGAAGAGGAGTAGGAGGAAGGCTTTCATGAGGAAGGTCGATTTCAGTAAGGCATATGACTCAGTGTAGTGGTCGTTTCTTTGGGCATCCTTGATGAAGAGGGGTTTTCCACCTGTGTGGATTGAGTGGATGAAGAGGTGTGTCACCATGACGTTGTTCTCGGTTCTTATCAATGGAAATCCAGCAGGGAGTTGGATTTAGCCGAGAAGGGGGGTGAGACAGGGATGTCCTTTGGCTCCAATGCTTTTTGTTATTGCAGCAGATGCACTTGCGAGGGCGGTTAAGAAATCTTGTGAGAGGAACTTAGTGAGGGGTTTCTCTTTGGGAGATGGGACGAGCATCTTGTTGTTGCAGTATGCGGATGATACGATTTTTTTTATAGAAGGTAGGGAAGCGGAAGCCAGGAAGATGCGGATCTTACTTTTCTTGTTTAGTGATGCTTTAGGTCTGCAGATTAACCTGTCTAAATCAGGTTTTGTCCCTTTTAATTTGACGGAGGCGGAGGCGAGGGAGTGTAGCTTGGGTCTTGGCACAGAGCAGGTGAAGCTACCGATCTGATATTTGGGTTTGCTGTTGACAGATGGTAGGATCCTGGTGAAGGACTGGGCTCCCCTGATGGAGAGGCTAGAGGGAAGGTTGGCGGGGTGGGCGTCCAGGCTTTTATCGAGGGGTGGAAGGATGGTCTTGCTCAAGGCGGTTCTGGTGGCGATGCCGTCGTATTTCACCTCTGTCCTGAAGTTGCCCCGGTAGATCGTTTTGAGGATGGAGAGGCTTATGAGGAATTTCTTCTGGTCCAATCAGGGGTCGAATGGACCTGGTGCCAGGTGGGTGGCGTGGGAGGATGTTTGCAAACCGGTGGAGGGGGGCTTGGGGTGAGGGATCTGGGGTGGTCTAATGATAGCCTGTTGGAGAAGTGGGTTGGGGGCCTCTTGGAGTGTACGGAGGATTTGGTGGGCAGGGTTTTTAAGACGGCTTATGGTGGCCCGCTGCGTTGGGATCTCCGCTGAGGGATGCTTCTCACTTCTTGAAAGGTTTGTCGATGGTGGTTCCTAAGGTGCAGAGTTGTTTTGTACCGATGGTGGGGACGGGGGAGATCTTCAGGTTTTGGCAGGATTATTGGATGGGGCAGGGTGCGCTCGCTAGAAGATTTCCGAGACTTTTTGCTATGTCCTAGAATAAAGAGGCGTCTGTGGCTGATGTTTGGGAAGGTGGTTGGTGTCCGTCCTTTACAGGGAATCTTTCAGATGCGAGAACTCACGATTTTCAGAGATTGCTTGAAGAATTAGAAGGCCTGCAGCCGGCATCTGGAAATGAGATGTTTGGTTGGGATAAAGGTGAGTTCTTAGTGGGGGCTGCGTACAGGAGATTGTCCGGCGGGGGTCCCATGGGTGATTTGGATCTGGTGAGAGATTGCAGATAGGTTTGGAAGGCCGCATGTTCGTTGAAGGTCAAGATTTTTGTTTGACTGCTTAGGAGGAGGAGGCTCGTGACTAAGGTTTGGAGGGCGAGATGGGCTCCTAAGGAGAGTAAGGTTTGCCCGTTGTGTGGAGATGATGATGAAGAGGTTGACCACCTTTTCTTCACTTGCCGGTTTGTCGTGCAGATTTGGAGCCGTATGGGAGCGAGGTGGTGGAATTGCCGGTCATTTGATGAGTTTTGGTGCAGCTATAGAGGTGGAGGGGGTAATACTGGGCAGAATGTCTTCCGTATGAAGGAGAGGGCCAGACCGTTGGCGGTCCTGTGGGTAGGAATGCATCTGGTTGGGTAGGAATGCTGCCGTCTTCAGAGGACAGAGGCCTTATGTGGAGAATTTTGTGGAGTCTGTTATTGTTTTGTTTGAACTCTGGAGTGAGTCCTTGTGAGGGGTCTTGGTGTTTGCCCCTTGTATTGGTGTTGGCCGTTGGTTCTCTATTTAATATATTTGGGTAGTTATCATCCTGGATAACTATCCTTTCCTTTTTCAAAAAACATTTGCTTCTTGCTTCTCTATGTGACAAGGTTGCCACCTATATAGGTACAGTAGCTAGTAGTGGATCTCCTATCTTCATGTACCCCTGCATAGTCTACATCAAAATATCTCCAGACACTGAGATGACCATGCTTTATAAAAGATAACCCATTCCCAGGAGCTTGCTTGAGGCATCTTAGTACTTGGCATACACCATCCCAGTGGATCTCTCTAGGAGACTGCATGAATTGAGTCAGTCTTCCCATTGCAAAGAAAATATCAGGTCTTGTGACCGTCAAATATATCAACTTTCCCATCATAGCACGGTACCTGGTGACATCTTCAAGCAGAGGACTTTAAGAATCTGCAAGTGGCAAGGAGAGATTCATAGGAATGTTAGCAGGCTTGCAACCCAGCATACCTGTCTCTTTTAGCATGTCAAGAACATACTTTCTCTGTGACAACACTATACCACCATCAACATGTTGTACTTCAATGTCTAGAAAATAGTTTATCATTCCTAAGTCTTTAGTAACAAACTAAGAATGCAAAAAACTATTGGTGGCCTCTATACCTGTCTTATCACTTCCAGTGAGTAATATATCATCTACATAATTAAAATGACAGATCCAGCAGCTCTATGCATAGTAAAAATAGAGTGATCTGCAGTGGATCTAGTAATGCCAAACTCTTGCACGACCTTACTAAATCTCTCAAACCAGGCCCTGGGACTTTGCTTAAGGTTATAAATGATCTTCTTCAACTTGTAGACCTTTTGACACTCCCCCTCAACAACAAATTCAGGGAGTTGTTGCATGTAGACTTCTTCCAAATCACCATAGAGGAAAGTATTTTTGATATCAAGTTGAGAGACAGACCAAGCACTATTGACTGACATAGAAAGGCGTATGTGCACCAAATTGAGTCTGTCTATTGGAGAGTCTCAAAATAGTCAACTTCAAAGATTTATATATAACCTTTGGCAACCAGTCATACTTTGAATACTTACATTGTTCCATCATGATGACATTTAAGGGTGAACACCCACCTACACTCCACAACAGTTGCATAAGGGGGTAGGTTAACGAGTTCCTAGGTACTCCTAGACTGAAGAGCAGCCATCTCCTCTTCCATGGCCAAGGTCCAGGACAGGTCTTGAGAAGCTTCAATATGATTCCTGGGAATATTTTTGCCATCAACTGCAGGAGAATAGTTTTTCTACTACAGGTAAATGATCAAGTGACATATAATTGGACACAAAATATTTAGCACAAGATCATTGTGGCTTCCTCTGGGCAATAGGAAGATCCACATCAGGTACCTCGGGTAGTGAAGGATCTGGACCTCCATATGAATTAGCAGCAACAGTAGAGGATTGAGTAGGAATGGTAGAAAGTGGTTCCTCCTCCAGTAGAGTGGTAGAAGGGGTCCACGCTGAAAGTGCTAAGGCAATTGTTACAGGATATTTTCCTTTACCTTTATTTTCTTTGTTTGAACTATTTATGCTCTGTTTTATTCTTTAGGTCCTCTTGTATATTTTACCTATACCTCTCTCTATATAAGGAGGTGTAGGGTTTCCAAGGAATAATAAATTATTCATTTCTTCCCACTTGGTATCAGAGCGACTGTCCTGGATCGGAGCTTTTGGTATCCCACTCGAAAAGGCCTCCAAAATCCTAAACCACCAAAACCCCCCACCCTTTCTCATGCGTGGTCAGCGGTGGCTCCTCGTCGCAGTGGCGGTGCTGCAGCGCTTGAAGCGGCGGCGCAGTTGCATTCTAGAGGTGTTGTAGCGATGCAGCTGCGGTTGCAGGCCTTGGAAGCGCTGATCCAAGGCCCTGCGGTGGTCATGGTAGTCGTCTGGAGGGGCGTAGTAGTGCTGCGACAATCACAGAGGTTCACAGCGTTGGTCGAAGGATCTGCGGTGGCGTTGTAGCGCGGGCGACGCTCCTCCAGGCAATCCTAGAGGCGTTACGACCTTATTCTAAGGTTGCTGCGGCTCTACTCTAGAGCCGTTGGCGCTTCCGGCGATCGTAGGGGTGGCTGTGACCCTGTCCTAGGGTTGCACCCCTTGTAACTGTAGCGAGAGAGAAACCTAGGTCCCCTTGGGGCCATCTTGGGTGCCTTCCCCCGCATCCTTGTTAGGCCTACGTCCATCCAAGGGGGTCTTCTATTCATCATGCAGATCTGAAAACTTTTTATTCAGATCTTGCTCTTCCATTACGTGATCTGTTCGTTCTGAAAACTCATTTCAGTTTGGTCTTTTGGTGGTCTTCTTGATTTGGAGAGATGGCATTCTCAGCATCATCCGAAGTCACAACGGACGCTTCAACGGAGATAGGGAATATCAAGAACCGGTTCTTTGTCTCCATTACAAAGTTTGATGAGACCAACTATTCACGTTGGTCGTAGACGCTCCTTATGACCGTTGAAGGGCATGTTAAGGAAATATTCTGTTGGAGGTGGAGCCTAACAATAAGACTGGGAAGTACGTCATGTGCAAGAGAGATAATGTCATGGTCAGGGCTTGGATTATGAATGCTGTTGCATCATACATTGGAGACAGAATCATGTATTACAAGACCGCCAAAGAGATGTGGGATTCTTTTCATGATACCTATTCTCATTAAAAGAATTCCTGTAAAGTATTTCAGATCACTCATGACTTTTTCTCTCAGGCAGGATGATCTTTCTCCTTCTCAGTATTACATTAGATTGAAAGGCTTTCTTGAGAATTATAATGCTTGCAGATATATTTGTACTTGTACTGCACAGAGAGAGTACCACAAGAACTTTGTGGCTCTCAAGTTTCTTTCAAGTCTTGGTCTAGATTATGAGTCAGCCAAGTCTCAGATACTTACTCTGATAGAGCTTCCTACCCTGGAGGAGGTATACAACAGAATTAGTAGACTGACAGTCAAGTCTACAATTCCAAAGACCACGAGGTAGACCTCTGCCTTTGCTGTTGCTGGTGGTAGAGGAGGATGTGGAGGTTTTACTATTTGGGGACGTGGTCGAGGTCGGGGGCAGTCTGGCAAACCATGCCCCACTTGCTCTTTCAGTGGACGTATTGGACATGTTGAAGCTTCTTGTTGGACCAAGCATGGAAAACCACTCATGGTTAATTAGGTTTTAGCCTCTACTGGGGCAGAGAAGGATATGGTTCCAAGAGCAGAGTTTGATGTTCTTGCACAGAGATTGGCTGAGGTCACACAGGAGTCACCCTCTACTACAGATATTGCTGCCTTTGCATCCTCAGGTATAGAGGGTAATTCTAGCTTCTCTGCCTTTTTACATTATGGTAGATCTTCATGGCTTATAAACTCTAGTGCGTCAAGGCATTTGAGTGATGATCAATCTTCTTTTAGACACCTTCAGTCAGTTACCCCAGGGAGGACTATATAGGTTGCAGATGGTTGCCATTCCAGAGTAGATGGACAGGGGGAGGTTTCTCCTACTCCCGGGTAACAGCTATCTAATTTCTTATTTGTCCCTGAGTTCCCACAATTTATTATCTGTGAGCAGAGTCACAAATGATCTCAGTTGCTGTGTTATATTTGATGATGTAGGCTGTGTATTATAGGATAAGTTGACAGGGAGGATGATGGCAGACATGGAAAGGCGGGGTATATTGCCTGCATTAGACGGACATTACTGCATCTTGTCAGGGCGAGTTTGGCTTTGTTGTTGGGATTGGTCTACTGTGGCATTATCGCCTTGGACATATTCCTCTGGATAGGCTACGACGTGTCATTCCCCATCTATCCCCCACTACTGAGATTAGATGTGATGCATGCCAGATTGGGAAGCACCACATAACTTCTTTTCCTGCTTCCTCTTTGTCAAAGTCTGTTTTTGATTTAGTTTGTTTGGATGTTTGTGGTCTTAGTCATGTTCTTGATAGATTGGGACACATGTATTATCTTGTAATTGTGGATGACTGTTCACGAATGTTCTGGTTATTTCTTTTGAAGAATAAGTTCGATGTAGGCAATGTCATAGAAGATTTTATTACTGAAATAAAAACTCAATTTTCTGATACTGTGAAATGTGTGAGATCAGATAATGTATTGGAATTATGCACTGCCAGGTTATGTTCATTCTATAGGTTACATGACATTATACATTAGACTACCTGTCCACATACACCCCAGAATGGGATAGTTGAGAGGATGCACATGCATATTTTAGATGTGGCTAAGACCATTCTCATACATCATAATGTACATTAGATGTATTTGGGTGATGTAGTGCTCACGACATATTACTTGATTAATCAGATGCCTAGATCTATGTTATCAGAGCAAATTCCGTTGCAGATTCTACATCCTGATAGGGATCTTTTTGTGGTGACACATCGCACATTTGGCTGTGTAGCCTTTGTATATGTTACGGGACCTGGCAAAGATAAGTTGGCATCAAGAGCCACTAAATGTGTATTTCTGGGTATTCTCACACTTAGAAAGGATACATGTGTTATGATCCTCTCACTAGGAGATATTATGTTAGTGCAGATGTCACATTTCATGTAGCTGTACTATATTTTCCTCTGGTTGCCAGATAGTTATTCATACAACATGACATATCTCCTCCATGGGCTCCCATGCCTATGCCACCTATTCATTTTGGTGATTTTACACCATTTTCAATGCCCGAGCAGCCACCTAGGGATTCTAGTGATAGCAAGTTCAGAGATCCTCCAGTGATATATCAGATTTTAGTCACTTACAAGGCTCATGCTACCCCCCTTCTCCCACCTCAGTCTCACCTTCCTCCCCTACAAAGATATGTGTTGATGATACTAATGAATCTCGATCTCATGATGTTTCTATAGGGTCAGCAAGTATAGCTAAGGATGATGCATCTCCTCCTACAGATGATGTTCTTGACCTTCTTATAGCATTTAGGAAGGCCCTACGTAGTTGTGCACACTATCATGTGACTTGTGCTTCTGTCTGTGATGGTCTTAGTACCACGTTTGCTGCATTCACTATGGCACTCATGACATCCATAGTAGCGTCTACTTATCAGGAGGCTATGCTGGATCTTGCATGGCATCAGGAAATGAAGGATGAAATGGTGTCTCTTTGATCTCGTGGCACATGGGAGCTTACTTCTCGACCTATGGGGGCTCGAGTGGTTGGTTGTCAATGGATCTTTGCCTTGAAATATAACCCTGATGGGTCTATTTTTAGGCATAAGGCTTGCTCGGTAGCAAAAAGGTTCACTCAGACCTATGGCATGGACTTTTTTGATAACTTCTCTCCTGTGGTGAGGCTTCCTATAGTCCGTATTTTGTTATTTGTGGCAGCTAACAAAGAATGGGATCTTCACCAGCTAGATGTGAAGAACACCTTCCTCTATAGTGATCTTCAAGATGAAGTATATATGCAGCAACCCCCAGGATTTGCGGTTGAGGGGGAGTGTATATGTAGATTAAAGAAGGGGATTTATGGGCTCAAGCAAAGCCCTTGCATGTGGTTTCATAAACTATCTGTAATTGTGGAAGGCATGGGCCTGAGGGGATCTACATCTGAGCATTCCTTGTTTACCAGGAAGATTGATAGGGGAGTGGTTGTTCTACTTGTTTATATTGATGATCTTGTTATTACAGGGAATGATACAACTGGTATTCTACAGGTCAAAAAGGACTTGGCTTTACAGTTTGTTATAACAGATTTGGGATGTTTTCGCTATTTTTTGAGCATTTAGATGGCTAGAGAAAGAGATCCATATAGTTGACCCCACTTAGTGTGGGAAAAGGCTTGGTTGTTGTTGTTGTTGTTAGGTGGCTAGAGAAAGAGATGGTATTGTGGTGAGCTAGAGAAAGTATGCATTGGATGTTCTTAGGGAGACTGGGATGTTAGGAGCCAAGGTGGCTAACATACCCATGGTTCCCAAGGTACACTTATGTGGCGAGGGGGAGCATGTGGAGAGCAGAAGCTATAGGCAGTTGGTTGGTAAACTCCTCTATTTTACTATTACCGGATCTGATATTTTACTTGCTGTTGGAAAGCTTAGCCAATTCATGGAGAAGCCCACTAAGCAGCATTGGAATGCTGCAATGCAAGTACTTAAATATTTGAAGAAAAGCCCAGGCTGTGGATTATTGTTTCGTAAGGAGTGTCCTCTGACAGTGATAGGATACTTTGATGTAAATTACGCTGGCTGTCTTGCTGATTACAAGTCTACTACATGTTTTTGTACTTATGTTGCAGGAAATTTGGTGGCTTGGAAAAGTAAGTAGATTTTAGTATCTAGAACCAGTGCTGAATCAGAATATAGAGCTATTGCTCAAACAACAACAGAAATGGTTTGGGTGAAGTCTATTCTATGGGACTTGCATATACAGATAGAGAATCCTATGGAGATGAAATGTGATAACTTTAGAGCTACATATATTGCAAATAATCTCATGTTTCACGAACGTACAAAACACGTGGAAATCGATTGTTACTACACCAGTGACCTTATCTAGAAGGGTGTTATTTGCACATCTCTAGTTGCTTCAGGGATCAGACAACATATATCTTTATAAAGCCACTGAGTAGAGTTGCGTTTGATATTTGTTGTGACAAGCTGAGTTTGATAGACATTTAGACTCTAGCTTGAGGGGAGTGTTACAGAAAATTTTCCTTTACCTTTATTTTCTTTATTTGAACTATTTATGATATATTTTATTCTTTAGGTCCTTTTGTGTATTTTACCCACACCTCTTTCTCTATATAAAGAGGTGTAGGGTTTCTAGGGAACAATAGATTGCTTATTTCTTTCCACTCATTGTATCTGTGGTGGGTACCTCAGGATGCCTAGGATAGGTAATAGGGGGGCCATCATGAGGTGGAGGTGGCTTAGGGGGACCTGGAGGTGCAACAGTAGGCATAGGCAATGGAACACCCTGTGTGACACTGGGAGGCTTTCCTGTAGCCAAATAATAGGGCATGCCCTTAAAGAAAGTCATATGTTTGCTAACATAAAAACGATGTGAAAGAGGATCAAAGCATTTATCCTCCTTTTGGGTTCTAGAATAACTCACAAAAATGCACTTGACAGATCTAGGAGCTAGCTTGTCCACTTTGAAAAATGAACAAAGCACGCACATCCAAAAATTTAGGAGGCAAAGAGAAAAGGTCGTGATCAGGAAATAGGATAGAATATGGAACTCTCCCACCGAGAACAGACGACACCCTATTAATTAAAAAAGAAGCTGTAAGAGCATCTGCCCAGAAAGTAGTAGGAATATTCATCTGAAACATAATAGTGTGGGCAACGTCAAGATGTCTCAACTTAAGTTCGGCCACCCTATTCTATTGGGATGTATGAACACATGACACCTGATGTATAATATTATGGGACGGAAAAAACTGAGTCAATGTAGAATTCACAAACTCAAGCTCATTATTAGTGTGAAACATATGAATAGTAGTAGAAAATTGCGTCTGTATTTCTTTCACAAAAGTTGTAATCAAAATAGGAGTTTTGGATTTTTTTTTCATCATAAAGACCCAACAGACACGGGTACAATCATCCATAAGCATAAGAATTTACCTGACATGGGCCCCACAAATCAGCATGTATAAGAGAGAAAACAGACTTAGTTCTTTTATTCGTACTAGGAAAAGAAACTCTATGATGCTTGCCAAGTTGACAGGTATTGCAAGAAAACGAATCTGGAAGCTGCATATTAGGAAATTGATGATGAACATAATGCTAGGATGTCCCAATATAAAATGCTACTGTAAAGCAGACATAACACAACTAGTAGCCATGGAATGATGCTCAGGTGGAAGATCAAGGTAGTAAAGGCTATCCTGCTCAAGTCCACTAATCTGCTTCATCGTCAGGAGGTCCTGTAAGAAGTGATCATGAAAACTGCTCTACAATTTAATGCTTTGGTAATTTGATTGATAGATATCAAATTTAAAGTGAATTTAGGTACATGCATGACATCAGAAAGAGGTAAAGTAGAAGACAAAGAAATGTCACTTAAGCCCATCACAGGGGACAGGGCACCATCTACTACTCTGACATGTCCTTGAGTAGTTAGTGGTTTAAGATTTAGAAAAAGGGTAACATCTCCTGTGATGTGCGAAGATGCGCCTGAGTCTGCAAGCCAAGATGGCTTACAAGCACCTTTGATGCTAGTAGCAGTACCCGTCCTCTGGGAGATAGATACGCTAGTAGTAGAAGAGACCTGGGAAGAAACAAGCCTATTATACTCCTTGGAAATAGTGACATGATGATTGACTTGTTCTTGCTCTTGATAGTGCTGGTTTTCTTTGCTATAAGCAACCTGGTTGGCCTGATGACCTTGAGGAAACCCATGCTTTATCCAACATTTGTCAACAGTATGATTTGTCTTGTGGCAATGATCGCAAAACAAATCACGTCCTCTGCCATGGCCACTAGCCTTTGCTCCATGTCCTCTCCCCCTGACCCTTGAGGCTCCCTTGCCACGACCAGTGGTTGCCAAGGTGGAGGAATTAGAAAGTGGCATAGGGTCAGATATCTCCAGTATGGAGAGTCGAGCATATATCAGCGCAGGTGGAGGAATCTCTTTCAATGTCATAAGCTGATCCTCACAGACTTATATTTAGGGCCAAGGTCTGCAAGTAACTGAACAGATCAGAATGCTTCACGTTGTTTGGCTATGACAGTAACATCCGTGGAGATCGGCTGGTAGGTATCATACTCATCCTAGAGGTTCTTCATAGAACTATAGTGCTCAGCAAGGGACATGGTTCTCTTCTGGAAAGAGTTCAACTTTCCAATCACCCTGTAGAGACGGTTAATGTTGCTCTTATGAGAATGTATCTCATGAAGAACCTCCTACATTTTCTTAGTCGATGTATAGGACATGACCTACTTCGCTATGGGTTCCTTCATGCTATTCAACATGCAGGTAGCTATCCAATCATTATCTGCTTCCAAGTTGACAGACTTGACAGTGGGTTCCTCGTGTCAGAATATATTTCTTCCTATGTGATCCCACGAATCGAGAAAAGGATATGGACCATAGTAAAAAGTTGGTATCATCCAACTTGATAGAAGTACCCTACATAAAAGAGGATGCGCTTGCGGTAGACATCTTCCTCGCTAAGTCGCTAGAGGGATCCTTCTCCTCCATATCACCCAATGTGTAGGAATCACCAACAACAGAGTTACTGTAACAAAAATCAGATAATATATCGATTTGAAAAAATCCTAGATTTGAGAACGGAGTTGCAATCAGACCATAAGAACCTCCCTTGGGGCTAGGTAAGACCCTAAAGGGGGTTCTTCCTCTTGGACCTTGCTTTGGTTGAAGAATTTGGGGAAGAAGGGGCTGCGGTGGTGCTTCGACTTGTGGTGGACGAGAGCAGGTCGAGATGCACCTCTTCACGCCATCGTAGACAGGCTAAGACGACGTAGCAGCACCCTTAGGCGGTGCTAGACGATGCTCGGGGTGTAGCAGAGAAATCGCCAGTGCTGGACGATGCTCGCAGCGTAGCAGAGAGATTGACGGCGTTGGGCGATGCTTGCGGTGCAGTAGAGATAGGAGGTGGCGTTGCAACCCCCTCAGGTGGCAATATCACTGACGTCGAGAAATGCATTTATGTAATTCGTTTATTGTATCATGCGCTTACGACATCAATTTTAATTAGAATAATTGAATGTGTGTCCGAGTGTCGAACACGGGGAGGCGAGAAATCGGCTCAAATATTCACTTCAATGTCACAAAATGTCGGTTTGTTCGCTTGCAAAAGAGAGAGAGAGGGTTAGAGATTTATGATGACGATGCGATAATGGTTTAGCTAAGCAAAATAATCCATTGTAAAAGATAGAACCGTTTTACAATTATAACACTAGAGGAAAGCTTAAGAATAACAAGTATTAAACTAAAGAAACTAGCTAAATGGAGAAGCGAGGCAGCCACGGTGGTGGAGGGGCTTCCTTCGACTGCTTGGCATCTCCGGGACCTTGTTTGGATGCTCTATAGAGTGGAGTTGCTTGGTAGAAGATAATGAAAGATCGGAGGGGTAAGGCCCTTTTTATAGTGATGGAAAGAGCCAAAAATCATCTTCGGGTCAACAGCGACATTCAATTCGTTGCTGAATCTCCACCGCGAGCGTTGCTAAAGACCCCAGCTCATGTGCTCGTTGGCCCATGCATTGCGCGTCGTGTCGCGCGTATGCGTTGGCCTTGCGCTGTCCACGTTGCTGCTGTTGTTGCGTTGCCTCGTTCTGCGCATGCATGTTGCGTGCGCACGTTATTCTTGCTGCCTTGCTGCCGCTCAATTGAATTGAGGGGGGTCGCGGGTTTCGAACTCGCGCCTTCTCTTTGATTGCGCTCTTGTCAACCGATAGGCTACATTGTTAGATTGTTGCAGGGGGGAGTCGCCGCTCGCACCTCTCTAGCCATTGGATGGAAAATGGATGGTCAAGATTGAGTGTGCGGTGTGATGGAGAGAAGTGGGCATGGCTGCTGGTGTATGAAGGGTCTGGGTCGTCTATCTTCATATGCTTGTTGGGGATGCTACAGATGTCGCAACGGGTCGATGTTCGCATTGATGGGCTGCAATCGTTGATTTGGATCCATCTGTATGGTTGGATTTTTCATTTAAAGCTCCAAAATGTATCGCCTAGTCTCCTAGCCATGATAATATACAAATTACTGTGCAATTTATACAAATTATACTAAATGCAACATGATGAATGTTATGCATTATTCACAATACGAAATGCAATGTTTAGTTTAGGAATTAACATAAGTAGGCATTTCATCATGAATAAATGTATATTTGTCATACCCCCATGTTTATTTTTTGCTAGTCCTTAGCAAAATTAATCTAAATGCTATTTATAACTAAAACTAAGAATCGATCGCTTGGGTATAAGTTACTTGTGAACAGGAGGAAATTTCTACTAAGAACCTAACCCGCAAAGACTCAACAGCGCTCGGGTGCCTGCCAAAATGCAGACCGCCCGAGTCCTCGCCTTATTCACTATGGAAACAAATATATATTTTTTTCTTTTTCATCTTCTTTAATTTTTTTTTGATTTTTGGAGTTGAGGATTTTGGGGTAACTTTTTACGGCTATCCAACCCACCCAAGATTCGAAAAGGACTCTAAGTACTAAGCATCTTATTGTGAAAGTGAAAGACTCACTCAACGGCAATTAAAATGAACTTTGAGTTTCTAAGCCCCTATGTGACCTAAAAATTCTGTCTTAAGGTTTATCTTTCTGATTGGTAGCTTTTTGCCTACATTTTTTTTTAATTTTTAATGGGGTCAACACAAGGGCGAACCTGGTGTATATCTCCTCATTTTATTCTACTTCACCACTTCTTCCTTAAGTGTTTTGGGAATTATTTATGCATTTTGTGAGCTGGGCTTTGGTCAATTGGTTGATGAGCTCTTATCATCGACCACTTGCCAGCCATACTTGTGCGGTGAAGTGTGGCTTATTATTATTTTTTTCTTCTTTTTCTATTTTTCTATTTCTTTTTTTTTGTTTGTTCTTTTTTAAGGAGGTGGCTTCCTCGATCTAAGATTTACCTAAAGGCAATAAAAGAGAAGGGTCCAGTGGCTAGGCTTTGGACAACCGGTCGATGAGCTATTACCATCGACCACTTGCCAGCCATATCTCGCTGGTAGGTTCATTAGCTATTTAATTTTTGTTGGAATCATCAATGAGTGAGTCAGTGCAAAACGCGTACAGATGCTTAGACTAAAAATCTCCCCAAATCAGAGGGTAGGTTGATAAGTCATATACTTTTCACCCTACTTTATTGACTAGATTAATATAAATTATGGTGGCGAGGACTCGAAACAAAGTCCACATTTTAGTGGACACCTGGACTGATTAAGTCCAAAAAGTTGAAGAGTCTACAAATTCAGGTCTCTAACGTATTATTTCCTAAAGTTGACAAGCTCATGATACCTAAGTTTTCTTTTCCTAATTTTTTTTTGAATAAAAATTAGTTCAAGCTAACAATTTTGTATTCAGATCATGAGAATTATCACCCCCCATGTCTATCTTGGACAATGTCCTCATTGGGAATTAAATATATGCAAGAGGGCAAGGAAAGAAAACACTTGAGTTGTAGTCATGTATCCGGTCAGCTTGAAACCTCTGAGTTGCCTCCCAGGAAGCTCTGAGTTTAGAGCCTTCAACTGGGCATAGTACACAGACCTTAAGGGATAAATCAATTAGTTGGAGAAAATGACTTATCTTATTCTCAAATGAAACCCTACACCTCTTTATATAGGGAGAGGTGTTGGGAAAAATACATCATAAGTCCAACAGGATAAGAAACATGTCATATGACTCTAATAACTCTACCAACACTCCCCCTCAAGTTGAAACATATATATCAATGATGCTCAACTTGAAATAACACTTATCAAAAGCAGATTTGGCAAGTGGCTTCGTGAATGCCTACAATCTGATCTTCAGATGGCACAGATGAAGTGTAGATAATTCCATGTTGTATCAAGTCTCTAGTGTAGTGGCAATCAATTTCAACATGTTTTGTCCGCTCATGAAATATTGGGTTGTTGGCAATATAAGTAGCAGCATGATTATCACATTTCATCTCCATTGGTCCCTCTTATTGAATATGGAGATTATGTAGAACAGATATGACTTAAATCATTTTTGTAGCTGTCTGAGCCATAGCCCTGTACTCTGATTCTGCATTGGACCTAGATACCACCTGCTGCTTTTTGCTTCTCCACGTCACTAAGTTGCCTGCCACATAAGTACATAATTCAGTTGTTGACTTCCTGTTTCTCATGCAACCTACACAGTCAGCATCAGAGTAGCCAACAACACTCATAGATGTGCCCCTTTGAAATAAAACACCTTTGCCAGGTACTTTCTTCACGTACCTAAGTACTTGTATAGCAGCATCCCAGTGTTGCCTAGTTGGTTTGTCCATGAATTGGTTGAGCATTCTTACTGCAAGGGAAAGATCCGGACGTGTAATAGTAAGATACAACTTACTGACCAACTGCCTATATGATTTGCTATCTATAGGGAGAGACTCAGTATTATAGAGATGCCCTTTGGGATCCATAGGTATATTGGTAGGTTTTGACCCCATCATTCCTGTTTCCTACAAGATATCAAGGGCGTACTTCCGCTGACTAAGAACAATGCACTTTTTGCTACATGCCACTTTGATCCCAAGAAAATATCTATGCTCACCCAGATCCTTCATCACAAATGTATCAACCAACTTCCTTTTTACCTCAGCTATCCCAGCAACATCATCTCCAGAGAGGATCGGGTCATCCACATAAACAAGAAGCACAATCACTCTTTTACTCTTCCTGACAAACAAGGAGTGATTAGCAGAGGGCCTTACAAGTCGCATTACATGTACCTCCTCCGAGAGTCTCTGGAACTATGCTCGTGGACTTTGCTTTAAGTTAGAGATTACTTTCTTCAATCTACAGGCACACTTCCCCTCAGCCTTAAACCCAGGCGGTTGTTGCTTATAGACCTCCTCCTGAAGATCTCCATACAAGAACGCATTCTTGACATCCAACTGATGAAGAGGCCAGCCACAGTGAGCTACTACAGACATCAAAATCCGAACAGTAGATAGTCGAGCAACTAGAGAGAAGGTATCAAAGAAATCTATTCCATATATTTGGGTAAATCCCTTTGCCATCAATCTTGCTTTGTAGCGAGAGATTGTGCTGTCTGGGTTGTATTTAATGGCAAAGACCCAACAGCACCCAACTATTCTAGTATGAGGAGGCAAGGTAGTCAAGTCCCATGTCCCTCTAGACTGTAAAGCAGCTATCTCATCCTCCGTGGCTTGACGCCAGTTTGGATCCAGCATGGCTTGCTGATGGGAGGTAGGAACATATGTTGTAGATAGTGTTGCTGTGAATGTAGCAAAGGAACTATCGAGGTTGGTAGTGGAGACTGTCTGTACATTATGATACTAGGTACAGTTGCGTGGAGCCTTCCGATTAGCAATTGGGAGGTTAAGATCCTCGTCACTATGCTCAATAGTACCTGGAGTATGAGACTTATCAGGGGAACCTGCATAAGTACCACGAGGACAACTGACGTCAGTATCAACACATACCTGACTAGGGGAGGAGATAGGTGGTTGAGGTGTAGTGGGGGTGTGTTTTTGTCGCCATCTATGCTGTCTGTATGTCACAGGTAGCCTACATACCTAAGTATTTTCTACTCTCTGCCTCATATAAATCTCCGTGGTAGGTATATCCTTATGATGTGTAATAAGGATTTGCTCCAAGGGAACTGGTGGAATAGGCATAGGAGACAAATTCCTCTCAAATGTCACTTGATGACCATATGTAGAGATAAGGAATGAGTTCATGAAAATTGACATCTGCAGTCACATAATATTTCTTACCACATGGGTCAGTATCTATATTCTTTCTGGGTGCTACTATATCCCAGAAAGACACACTTCACTGCTCTTGGAGCCAATTTGTCTCTGCCAGGTCCCAGAATGTGAACAAAGGAAACACAGCCAAACTCGCAAGGTGGAACAGTGAATAGATTCTTCTCAGGATGAACTAGCCACGGAACTTGTTCTTGTATGGCTGAGTTGGGCAATCTATAAATCAAATAACATGCAGTCAACACTGCATCTCCTCAATATATCTGTGGTACATTGTGCTGGATCAATAATGTTCTAGTCACATCAAGAATATAATGGTGCTTTCTTTCTACTACACCATTCTGTTGCGATGTATGTGGATAGGATGTCTGATAAACAATCCTAAGAGATCTATAAAAGCCTGCCAACTTAGATGTACAGAACTCTAAAGCATTATTAGATCGCACAATCTTCACAATAGTAGAAAACTGAGTTTTTACTTGTAAGATAAATGTTTCAATCAGATTTATTTTTCAAATGAAATAACCGACATCCTGGAAAAATCATCGACAATAAGTAGATAAAATCTATGACCTAGTCTGTCCGGGATATGACTTGGTCCCCATACATCCATATGCAGTAAATCAAAGATAGCATTAGAACTATGAGATGAAGTATAAGGAAAACTGGTCTTGTGATACTTTCCCAGTTGGCATGCATCACACAAAATCACTATAGCCGGTGAAATATAAGGAATGACACATCGAAGCCTGTCCAGTGGTGGGTGTCCAAGATGTCGGTGCCACTGAAGAGCTGTACCAGCACTAAATGCAACATCGCCCTGACATATAGCGGCAATTGGATTCTGGACCAGGCGATACACACCCCCTTCCTCATGTTTGCCACCAATCGTCCTTCCTGTGAGTTTGTCCTGAAAAATGCAGCCTAGCTCATCAAATATTGTACGACAATGCAAGTATTTGGTAATTCTACTGACAGACAAAAGACTAATAGGAAATTCTGGAACATAAAGAACATTAGGTAATGTTAGAGTAGGAGTCACTGTAACATCTCCTCTGCCATGAATCCTACACTGCTTGCCATTTGCTACCTGCATAGATCTCCCTGAGGGGACATTATGAACCTGTCCAAAACACGTATCATCTCCACTGAGATGTTGAGATGCGCCAGAATCAACCAACCACAATGTACTATCAGTATTACCAGACTTGTAAGCGGAAGTCTTACCTGAAGTGGCTAAGGCAGCGGTATCTGCGGTAGTAGTAGTAGTCTCCTGGGTCAGTTGGGAGAGACGCTGGATCATAGCATCATAGTCTGCATGGGACACCATGTTGCTTCCCTCCTCCAAAGCGACAGCCTGGTTGGCCATGGGAGGTCGACCATGCTTTGTCCAGCAAGAGGCCTCTGTATGGCTTATCTTTCAACAATGCGAGTAAATGGTGTGAGATCTGCCACTCATACCTCGACCACCACGCCCTCTCCCCCTTGTGGATGGAGCACCACGTCCTCCTCGAGCAGCAACAACAAGTACATGGGTTTGTCCACTTTCCGACACGGGTTGCTTAACAACTACTCTGCTCATGCAGCTATAAGCCTCCTCCAGAGATGGTAGCTCAGCCAGAGTAAGGATCTGGGACTTAACAGCCTCATAATCAGACCCAAGTCCATGAAGAAACTGAAGGACAACATACTTCTTCCTATGTGCCCTCTGAGTGGCACAGGTGCAAACAGGTCGGTAGACATTATATTTCTCAAGAAGCCCCTTTAGGTTGGCATAGTACTGTGACAAAGATTGACCCTCCTATTTGAGACGACTAAGGGCATGATGAATCTCAAACACTTTGCTGGAATTCTTTTCATGAGAATACGTATTGCGTAGAGAATCCCACATCTCTTTGTTTGTCTTGTAGTACATGATCCCATCACCAATCTGAGGCTCAATGGAATTCATGATCTATGCATGAACCATGGAATTATCTTTTTTCCACGTGGCATTTTTTCCTATTTTATCTTGTGACTCCATCTTCAACACTAGATGTACCTTATCATGTCCCTCAACAGTTATGAGGAACGTCTGAGACCACTTAGCATAATTGGCCTCGTTCAACCTGGCAATAGGAACAAAGAAAGGAGATTTATAACCTCCATTGTCCATAGCGGTAACCGATGATACTTCTGAAGATTTTGAGGAGGTCATCGTGCCTTAGGACTGCCACAAGATACCACAAGAGCAATCTAAAATCAATATTCAGATCTGAAGACTTTACAACCAGAGAAAAAAAAAGTTCTCTTAAACATGAGATCTAAGGCAAAGAAACCCTAGAAAACATCTCAAGAATCACAAAAATCTTGTAGATCAGGTTTTAGCGCATCTTAAGACGTTAGGATGTGTCCTAACAACACTTGGGCAGGCTCAACTAACCTCAAGAACCACCACCGTGACCTACAGGTGATGGGCGGCGGAGGTGGCGATGCTACCGTGGTCTGAGGCGGCGCTTCGGTGATGGGAGGTGCTGTCCCGAGGTCAGGGGAGATGCTGGGGCAATGCTTCGAGGTGCTGGACCAATCGTCGAGCAGTGCTACACCCTTAGGGCAGCGTCGCGACCTCCAGATCGTCCTTCAGTGCGAGGAGAGGTGGTGCAGGGCCTCAAGGCAACGCTGTAGGGACTTGAGGTGGCGCTGCAGAGCCCTTGAAGAGGTGGCGGCACCTTTTAGGGCTCAAGGAGAGGTCCGCTAGGGCCTGTTGGCAGCGCTAGCACTCGAGAAAGCGATTCGCAGCTCAAGGGAGAGGAGCAGCTGGAGTCACGGTGGGCACCAGTAGTTGCTGCGACTGTTGCAGTAGCCTCCTAGGGCCGATGGCGGCTCTCGCAGGTGTAAAACGGGAAACTAGGGTTTTGGTAGAGGGGTACGGAGGCTCATGAGGGGTGGGATACCAGGTCGCCAATTTAGGATCGCCGCTTTGATATCAAGTCGGAGAAAATGACTTATCTTGTTCTCAAATGAAATCCTACACCTCTTTATATAGGGAGAGGTGTTGAGAAAAATACATCATAAGTCCAACAGGGTAAGAAACTTGACATATGACTCTAATAACTCTACTAACACAATTGAATGGTCTAGGTCATGAAGGGGAAGACAAAATTAGCTAGACCCAGAGTCAGAAGTCCGCAGATGCGGACTAGATTATGGTGGAGTCCCATCCCTAAGGGACGGGAACTCAAAGTCATTGGTCATGCATGTCTTAGACCAATCGTCTCTTTTCTTTTGGGCATGTAGACTAGCGGCTTGCTTGGACAGATGTAACCCTAATCTATAATGTCGGACATTTAGATTGTCAGAAAATTAGATTCGAGGTGATGGTAAAGCATAGGCTTTTTATTCCTCCCTGGATCTAAGTCATAAAGGTCATAGGGGTCCTAATAAGAGGTTGGTGGCTTGATCAACTTAGGACTCCTGCAGTCAACATTTCCTTCTTTAATTTTATTATCCTCAGGAGGGGTTATTTCAGTGTCCATCCAAAAACTTGATTTCAACAAAATGTTCTCTTCTTCTTCTAGAAGTTTGAAATTTAAAGGTTTAGCCAACTCCACATTGGTTGCATTAACACCTTTGAGACTTGGGGTAGCTACAAAGGAATGTGTTTGATTAGTCATGATTGATTTGGGTAGGCCAAAGTGAAAATCCTTCCCATCCTTAATCATGATTTCTTTGTCTAATTCCTCGTAGCCATTGGAGCCTGAAATCTTGTTCATTTCTTCCAAATCATAGTCAATCATGAGGGGAGAACTTGTGATGGAGCTAATTTCATCATTCATTTCATGCTCTAGTTCTTCCTGTTGCCTTTCCTTTAAATCCATGATGGGATCTTTAAGTATTTCACAATCAAAGAGTCAGATTCCCCATCCCCAAATCTTGATGTCCCTATTACTAAATTCTTATCATTCAATTCTGGGACATCGACCCCAATCTTATGATTCAAAATTTTAGATTCATCCTCATTTTCTACCAGTTTGTGTTCCAAAGGATCCTCAATGGTTTCCAACATTAGGGAAGTGTTGATAGTGGACTGTACCAATTTTGGGCAACTAGGTGTGGTCCAATCAATTATCACGGGGCCTTGTTCCATTGTCTTTGAGAAAGAAGTTTCTTTCATCACTTTTTATTGACCCTCTTTATCCAATTGTTGGAACATATCAATCATGGCTTGTTTCCCCTTAATCAATTCTTGATTCTATCTATATAACTTCAACTGAAGGCTATCAAGAATTGACTGAGTGTCATTAAGTTTCCCTTTGATTTCCTCCTTAGCATTCAAATCAAGGTTAGGAGGGTATGGTTGAGGATGTGCATTAGAGTCCGTACTGGGGTTTAGGTTCTTAGTTGGGTCCTCTATTCTATCATTTTTATGATCCAATTCCTCAAGAGGCACCATTTTTTGTTTAGTCCTACTTCAGAATAATTGAGGTTCTAAGTCCTCCTCCCAGTTGGATTCTTCATTGGGGGTCCAAAGCAGGGGTTGATCATTCTTGATTTGCCTAGGTTTATGATCATAAGTTGATTTCCATTTTTCTAAAATCCCTTCCAATCCATAGGTCAAGTAGGAGAGATCCTTGAATTTAGATGACCTATCTTGGTTATGGTCCTGGGAAGGGTAGGGGTCTTGGTGTTCTCCTAGAGTGTAGGTCCTATTAGATTGGTTAATGGGTGGGTAGGACCTAAAAGAGGAGTCATCATGAGGGGAATTAAGATAAGGATCCGCAAGGTTTAGATCATACCCCTGAGTGGGTGGGTTGGAAGTATCCCAATAGGAGGTTGATGTGTATTAGTTAAAATTGGGATAGTTGGGACAAGAGGGGTATTCTGGGTACTCAGGTCTTGGATTAAGTCCCCACTAGGTGGTTGGTTATCCCAAGTAAACTGTGGATACAGTCTACTTGGGTTAGAATATAAATCATGTTGGGGATAATTTGGGAAGGAAGAATAGGCATTAAAATCCATTGTTTGGAAGAAGTGGAGGGATGAGAGAAGAAAAGATGAGAGAATTAAGTGTGCACAATCAAGCAACCAAAAGGAAGCCCTATAGTGTTGACCTAGGTGACCTACACTTCAGAAATAAATTCTGACCACACAACGAATTCGGTGTTATCCTTACTCTTGATGGCGGTAAAGTTGGGAAGGCGAAGCAGGGGGAGCGTGTCTCGATGGCTGCTAATTATGCCAAATCCCTGCTTACTTAAGTTGTTTGACAATTGGGCCTCCCAACTTAGCACCTTTTGGAGCAAGCAGAGTCACCAATTCGCAATGCGTTTAGGAAAATACCCTAAAATGAACTCAATGAATCCTAGGGCCAACGTCTACTCAATTTTAATTTAGGGCTAGGTTAGTGCTTGTGCTTAGGGATTAAGTGAAGGGCGTTAGGGGGGTTGATGCCCTTAAAAAATTTCAATTAAGCTATGTGCGCAATTGGGTGCAAGGATCGAATGTCAAAACAAGTGTTTTTTTATCAAGGAAGATTACGATGAATGGCTTTTAGAATTTGTACCTTGCTTTATTGGATTTTAGAATTCTACTTGTTTACAGATTGACAATGATGTAGTCACATGGTTGGTGAAGATTGATTTTCTTTAAGGTCTTTTGTGTGACTATGAAGTTAAAAGCACCCTAGTGTGGAAGATCTTAGGGCATGTAACTTCTACGGAATGAATCTTATTTTTAATTTTGACTTGATCAAGAAGGGTCCAATCAAAGCAAGCAAGGACCCTATCCTAACCAAAATCAAATGAGTTTTTCAAGAAAATCAATTTCAGAATTTTTCGAGGACGATAGATCACCCAAATTCACGTTTTTCCAAGAGGGGGTCAATTTGTCCACAACCTCTAGATCAGTGCATGAGTTTAGGAATTGAATCAGAACAAGCACTAATTTTTTCAAATGCAAAAATGGTCTTCAGAAGAAGTGTAGAGAACTTCAAGAGCTTTCCAGAAATATAAGCCTCTCATAAATCCAAGCTGCGTGGAGTTCGCAGCAGCAGTAGAAACAACCTGCGGGTCTCTAGAAATCAGGACAACCTTGCACAGTTCTAGTAGAGAATTTCTCACGGCCAAACCACAATGAGTTTGGCTATGAGATTTTAGGTGGAGTTTGCTCACTAGAAGGAGCACCTCTAAGATTTTTTTCAGAATTTTTAGAGGTGTTAAGGGTCCTATAATCGTGTGCTCAACTTGAATCCAGAAAACAATGTTGCGAAATTGGTGGGTTGAGAGCTTAATGGTGGTGTTTCCTTCGACAAACACAAGAGAGGGTTTTTCTTTTAGAGCATCACCACTTAAATCTTTTCCTTGGTCCATAGATGAAGGGTTACCTTTGGATTGTGGGAAGACAAGATATCAAACCTTCGGGTTGATGGCGGTCTTCTCTTGGGCTTCCTTTGATCCAATCTGGTCCACTCTCCTGTTGCTGATGCATGAGATTCCTGCAACCAATAATAAGAGACAAAAGCGAGTCAGATAACACAAGTACGAGTAATGACCAAGAAAATGAAAGTGAATAAAAGATTTGTTCTCACCCTGGCAACGACGGCAAAAACTGATGTCGAGAAATGTGTTTATGTAATTTGTTCGTTGTAGCATGCGCTTACGACATGAATTTTAATTAGAATAATCGAACGTGAGTTCGAGTGTCGAACGTGGGAAGGCGAGAACTCGGCTCAAATATTCGCTTCAATGTCACGAAATATGTCGGTTTGTTCGCTACCAACAGAGAGAGATTTATGATGACGATGCGATAATGGCTAGCTAAGCATAATAATCCATTGTAAAAGATAGAACCGTTCTACAATTATAACACTAGAGGAAAGCTTAAAAATAACAAGTATTAAACTAAAGAAACTAGCTAAATGGAGAGGCGAGGCAGCCACGGTGGTGGAGGGGCTTTCGTCGGTCTCTTGATGTCTCCGAGACCTTGCTTGGATACTCTATGGAGTAGGGGAGTTGCTTGGTAGAAGATGATGAAAGATAGGAGGGGTAAGGCCCTTTTTATTGTGGTGGAAAGAGCCAAAAATCATCTTTGGGTCAACAGCGACATTCAATTCGTCGTTGAAGCTTCGCCGCGAGTGTCGCTAACGACCCCAACTTACACGCCCACTGGTCCACGCGTTGCACGCCGTGTCGCACGAATGCGCTGGCCTCGTGTTGTCTGCACGCATGCGCTGTTGCTGCCGTTGTGTTGCCTTGCTCCGCGCATGCGTGCTGTGTGCTCACGCCATGCGCACTGCCTTGCTGCTGCTCAATTGAAGAATTAAGGGGGGTTGCGGGTTTCAAACCCGCGCCCTCTCTTTGAGTGCACTCTTGTCGACTGATGGGCTACACTGTTGGATTGTTGTGGGGAGGAGTTGCTGCTTGCACCTCTCCAGCCATTGAATGGAAAATGCATGGCCGAGATTGAGTGTGCGGTGTGATGGAGAGAAGAGGGCATGGCTGCTGGTGCGCGAAGGGCGGCCTCGATGGTGCCATGTGGCGCCATCTGGGTCGTCTATCTTCAGATGCTTGTTGGGGATGCTATAGATGTCGGAACGAGTCGATGTTTGTGCGATGGGCTGCAATCATCGATTTGGATCCATCTGTACGGTTGGATTTTTCATCTGAAGCTCCGAAATGTATCACCTTGACACGTGGCCATGATAATATACAAATTACTGTGCAATTTATACAAATTATCCTAAATGCAATATGATGAATGTTATGCATTATTTACAATGCTAAATGCAATGTTAAGTTTAGGAATTAAGTAGCCATTTTATCATGAATAAATACATATTTATCAATCACCACTTGCTGCAGGGGCGATAGTGCTGAGCCAACATGATCGGTGGTGCGTGGCCAGTGCGATCGGCGGTGTTGGGGCCCTCTCTGATCGGCGGCGTTGGGCGATGCTGCCGGTCAGAGGAGCTAGTGACGCGAGGGAGGGGGCCAACGGTGGCGAGGAAGGGCTGGTGGTGCCCTAGGGTTTGGGTGGAAGGGAGTGGAGGCTAATTCTCAGTGGGATACCAGAACCTTGATCTAAAATTGTTGCTCTGATACCATGATGGGTTGTAATGCCATTAGTTCTGTTAAAAAAACCTTAGGTGCCTTTGTATAGAGAGGCACCCAATGGGTAGAGTTACAAGTATGCCCTTACACAATATAACACTAAAAATAAAAAGCCATACAAAATAACTCAACAATGTCTCTTCTGTGTCTTGGAATAGCCCAAACAAATATATTTAACTGAGTGAGAAGAAATTTTGTCCACCTTGAAAAGATGGACAAAGCACACACAACCAAACATAGTAGGAGTAATAGAAAATAAGTCTTTGTTAGGAAATAAAACAGAGTATGATGTTTTACCACCTAAAATCGATGAAGAAACTCGATTCACAAAAAAGGTAGCGATCAAAACTATATCGACCCAAAAAGAGGAGGGGACATCCATCTGGAACATGATAGTATGAGCAACATCCAAAAGATGATGAAGTTTATATTCAGCCACTCTATTCTATTGGGAGGTATGAACTTAAGACGTCATTTAAACTATTATCACTTCTAAAAATTTTTATTATAGGGAAAAAATGAGTTTTTATTGAAACTGACGGCGTAGCACAGGCGGACTAGGGTGGCCAAGACGAAGGTGCCACTGAAGAGTAGTAGTGGCACAGACAACATCAGCAGAAGACAATGATGGAACATGGAGGTAGTAAAGATCGTTTTGCTCAAGTCCACCAATCTGCCTTATTGTTTGGAGGTCCTGTAAAAAGTACTAGTAATGAGAAATGTCACGACACCGTAGATCTCTGGTAATCAGACTAATAGACATCAAATTAAGAGCAAACTTCGGGGCTTGCATAACATTAGACAGTGGCAATGTAGGAGATAGGGAAATATTCGTATGTCCTATAAGGTGACAAACCACCATCTACTACCTTAACTTGGAAGGACGTAGCAAGATTCCAAAGGGAGGAAAATAACCAGCATCACCAGTGATATGCGAAGCACCTGAATCAGTAATCTAGGCTGGAGCTTGAGACCTAGTAGACATAGCAGAGGTACTTGTGGACTTCTGAATTAATGCGGAGGTGGAGGCCTAAGAAGGAACAAATCGCTTGTTCTTCGCCTTAGACCTGGTAAGCACGTGGATCCATTCCCTTAGGGTACCTATGCTTTACCTAACAACAATCCATTGTTTGGCCATTTCTGTGACAATATTCACAGAAAAAGGAACTCCGTCCACGACCTCGACCACCCTAGGGACCACCACCACGACTACGTCCACGTCGACCTCCTGAAGTAGGATTACCATGACCACAACCTATGGAGGCCATGGCAAGGGAATTAGAAATAGGTATGGGGTCGGAAATCTCCAATCTAGACAGATGAGCATAAATCTTGCAGGCGTTGGAATCTCATCTATCGTCATGAACTGATCTTTGACCTCCTTGTATTCAGGGCCAAGACTAGATAATAGCTGAATTGACCGAATTGTTTCCCGCTATTTGCCTGGCTGCAGATAAGTAGATATGGGCTGATGTATATTCTACTCATCTCATAGATTTTTCATCGTCCCATAGTACTCAGCCAATGGCATGGAACCTTTCTTGAAGGTGTGCAACTCTTCCACAACATGATAAAGCCAAGCAATATTTCTGTTGTGGGAGTGTATCTCACGTAACACCTCCCATATTTTCTTCGTTGAGGCATATGCCATAACCTGTTTCGCAATTGTCTGGGTCTTGCTGTTCAAGAGGCATGTAGCAAGCCAATCATTGTTAGCCTCCTAATCAGCAGACTTCACAACTGGCTCATCTTGGGTAAGAAAATAATTCTTACGGTGAGATCCAACGAATCGGGAAAATGATGTAGACTAGAGTAAGAAGTTGGATCCATCCAACTTTATAGAGGTCCCCTGCATGTGTAGGGGAGCACTTGTGGTAGACACTTGCCCCAACAAGTTGCTTACAAAATTCTTCTAGTTTGACATGCCCACCCGATTTGCGATGTCATCCTCCACCAAAGTTGCTGTAACAAATTTAGATCATGTGCTCCTAACAATTGAGCAAACCATAGTTTGAAAAATAAAATTTTTAGCACATTCTCTTGCTGGGGCCCCAAGCAGGGTAGCCTCTTCCTCCTAGGCTTGAGCCAGCAAAGGAGGAAGAAGGGTCTTCATGATCCCTGTCGAGGGCAAGGTTCAAAATGCCGATTTCAATGCCGTGCCGATGAAATTGTAGGTATGCATTTCGTGGGCATGCCTTCGGAAATGCCCGTTTTTCGATGGCAGATTTCGACGATTTCGACGGCTCGAAAAAATGACATTTCGAGGCACGTCGAGGGCACACCGAGGGCATGTCGATGTATGTCGATAGAAATGTCAGAAATGATTAAAATTTGAAAAACTAAATCAAAATATTAGAAACATATTTACAGGTTATTTGAGCCTATATGACAAAAAATCAACGTGTGTGTGTTAAAAACATATTTACAGGTTATTTGAGCCTATATGACAAAAAATCAACGTGTGTGTGAGCCAGCGGATTCCCCCTGTGTGCGTGTGTTCAGCCGATTCCCTCCCCTCAGTTCAAAATTCCCCCCTCAATCTTTTCAAAATTCTCGATTCCCCCGCTCAGCCTTTTCAAATTCCCGCCACTCGGCCAATTCAAATTCCCGCCTCGCTCAGGCAGACGGTCGGCATGCCGCCGTTTCGTCGGCAACTGTCGGCATGCTGATGGTTTCCCTGCAAACCGACACTATCTTTGTGTCGATATGCCCTCTCTCCGAAAACCCCCTTACCGATGGCATGTCGTCAGCATTTTAATCACAGGTCGAGGGAAAGGGTCTCAGGCACGCACCTAAGGGCCCTAGGCGATGCTGCTGGAGGCGAGTCCCACGCAAAGAGACTTGCACAAGTGGTGCTATAGGCTCTTTACAGTGGGTGGCGGCGATGCGGTAGCAGGGAAGCCCCTTGTGATGGCGCTGGAGACATGCTCTGTGAAGAGGTGACACAGGGGGGTTTCCCTTACAATCCCAGCGATAATGTTAGGGGGGATGTCGTTGGCAGCAGCCCTCCTTTTGGAAGTGCGCCAGTGGACTTGGCGATGCTCAAAAGGAAGAGAGGGGTTTCAATGGGGGGTTGGAGGTTAGGGTTTGGGTGGGGTATTTGGACATTGATCTAGGACTACTGGTCTGATACTATGTTGGAAAAATAAATGATTTAATTATTCTTTAAGAGCCCTAGTATCTTTATATAGAGAGGTCTAAGAGAGCAATAACATTACACACCTACATAAAAATAGAGAAATATAAATAAGCTCCCAATACAACTCAACACAAGATATATGTGATTTGATTTCTACATGATCTTCTTTAAAGCCTTGTTATTTGTTGTCATAGGATGGATAATGTAAGTAGTTGCCTTCATCGATTAGGGCAATGCTGATTATTGTGTATACTGATCATCACTAGGGTTGTGATACACTTCCTAGTGGGATGGTAATGCTTATTGGATGTCCTATTATTGCTACTATTATTTTCCTTGACTTCTTTCTTTATTGAAGCCAAGTTGGTAGTATCTATTAAACTTAATGGTATCCACAATTATATCCACTAGTTGTAGGCATTCAAAATCATTTTACAAAAGGCACAGGAAGTTGTATATCCTATCCAAGGATGTCTTTGACTCGAAAGCTATGATGGCTTAGGAACAATACTAAGCTAAAAATTATTTTCTTTATGCTATGTAAATTAAAGGTTAGAGCCATTGGTTTTACTCATGAGCATAATAATTCGATTCCATGAGAAATGAAATTAATAGTTGCGGAATTGGCCAAAATTTTGTCATTGAGGGAAGAAAGAAAGAATTATTATTTTTTTCATTAGGCCTCTTTATATAGAGAGAGGCTTTGGGAAGGCTATACATGACACCCTTAATAAAGAAAAAATAGCAAAACACTCCTACATAAGTAAATAAGTAAATAACTCCAACACTCCCCCTTAAGTTGGAGCATATATGCCTAACATGCCTAGCTTGAAACATAAGATTTCATAGTGCTTTTGAGAGTCTTGGTGAAGATATTTGCAACTTGTTTTAATGAGGTAGTAGGAGTACATATCGTCCTTGTGGAGACCATGTCTCGTACAAAATGGCAATTCTTCTCAATGTGTTTAGTGTGCTCATGAAAGATGGGATTTTATGCTGTAAAAGTAGCCGACCGATTATCATAGAACATAGGCACAGGAAGCTTGACTTGAAAGCCCTGATCCTCAAGAAAATGAAATAGCTACATAATCTCGTAGGTCGCATGGGCTATGGCTCTGTACTCGACCTTTGCACTAGACCTAGAGATCATATTATGCTTCTTGCTCCTCCAAGTAAATAGATTTTCACTGAGAAAGGTGGAATATTTAGTGGTAGATCTATTCTCTATAGAGCCTGCATAATCAGTATCAGAATAGGCATGCAAATTGACGTGCCCATTATTCTTCATGTAGAGTCCTTTCCTTGGATTGCTCTTGAGATACCTGGGGGTGAGACACACTATTTGCTAATGGCTATAGTGTGGATTCTCCATAAATTGACTTGCTCTATTCATAACAAAACTAATATTTGGTCCAGTTGCCAATTATGTTCCTGTACCTTTCTTTATTTTCAAATAGAGGATCACCTTCCTCACTAAGCCTCCCATGTGGTTCAACTGGAACAGAAGAAGGTGTTGCACGTAGCAACCTAATATCCTTCAGAAGCTCAAGTACATAGTTCCTCTGTGACAAAGACATTCCATGTGAATTTCTGGCCACCTCAATGATAAGGTAGTACCTTAAAGTGCTCAAATCCTTGGTAACAAAAGTTGTTTGTAGAAAATTCTGTCTCCTGAATTCCTGAGGCATCATCACTAGTAGGGACCATATCGTTCACATATACTCCAAAGGTTGCTACACCAGATTCTCTGTGTCTCACAAAAATAGAATGGTCAGAAGTAGACTTATGAAACCCAATCCTTTGAATCTCTGAACTGAATCAGTCAAAATAGGCCCATGGACTCTGTTTTAGACCATAAATAGCTTTCCAGAATTTATGAACTTTCTTCCCTTCAACCATAAAGTCAGGTGGTTGGGTCACGTAGAGCTCCTCTTGAAAATCTCTATACAAGAATGTATTCTTAACATTAAGCTAATATAGGGCCCAGGCCTAATTCGCTACAAGTGAAAGAATAACTTTGACAGAGTTAAGGTGTGTTACAAGAGAGAAGGTGTCGAAGTAATCTACACCATAAGTCCGAGTGCAACCCTTTACCATAACTCTAGCCTTGAGGATCATCACACGGAGAGTTTCTGACACTGTTGAGTTTCATAGAGGTGCCTTGGACTACTAGAGAGGTAGATAAAGCCATAGGTTTGACTTAAGAAATGAAAGAGGACCCAGAGGCAGCCACGTTGAGACCAAAGAAGCAAGTTATTCACTGTTTCAGATCACAAACAGTAAATAAAATCTGAATTTCCTTCAACTTCAGCAGCTTTCCATGTGTCTTGAGCCTTGCATAGACCCTTAAGTGACCCAAGGCAACAAGAGGATGACAGTTGTGTAGGCAAGCAACCTAGAATGCCACCAAAGGTGTCATGAATCATCAAATGCAATGGGCCCCTACAGAGACGGGGTGATAATGTAGGGGCCAGCACAAGACCTGCAACACCTAGCAGCAACCTACAGATGCTTGCGCAGGGCCTGCAATGATGATCAGCAACCTGCAGGTGCCTTGCGCTGACCCGACGATGGCCAACAACAACTGTAGAGGCTTGTGCTGGTCTATGGAGCCCAATAGCAACCCCCAATGCCGTCGGTGATGGGCTGCAGTCCCCCCACCCCTTGTGCTGGCAGCATTGGCGATGTTGGGTGGGGGTGCTGGTGGGCTAGTTGTTGGCAGCGCTAGTGGTTGGCGCATGGAGAGAGAGATAGAGAGAGAGAGAGATGAGTTTCTCTCTAGGGTTAGGGTTTTTGGTGGAGAACAATACTCAAGCATGAAGAGTCTAGGAACCGTCTCGCTCTTATACCATGTTGAAGGAAGAAAGAATGAATTGTCTTATTGTGAAAGGAAACTTTAGATCTCTTTATATAGAGCCTTCAGAAAAATTACACATAACACTCTCAATAAAACAAAAACCAGCAAAACACTCCTACATAACTCTAAATAACTCCAACATTGATTAATATCAGTCTCTATTTCCTGATTGGTTTGATTGTCATCAATTAGTGAGATTTTTCTTGGAGTCTTTTCTTGTCCTTTCTTCATTTCTCATTTCCTTGAATCAATAACTTAATTCAAAATTGTTAGTCAACACTATTTGTTATGCCCAGGAGATGTGGGGTTGGTTTTGGCCAAGAGATATTTCAAAAAATCCAATCACTTCAGGTGGACAAACATTTAGAGACAATTGATTGACTAACCAGAGATGATTACTATGCCATTACGGAATCTCTTTATAAGGAGCTTGCCATCCTTAATATAAGTGATTCGACATGGGGGAATAGGTCCGTGATGCAATGTTCCCTTACTGTTCAATTATTTTTCTTTTTTCTTTTTTTTTTCCCCTCTGCAATAGTGCATGCCCGCTCTTCGTCTGCATTTATTTTTCCTTTTTTCCTTCCGCCCTCTGTGGCTCTCTCTCTTTCTCCCCCCTCTCTCTCTTAACTTTTTTATTTTTTTTTCTTGTATTTTATTTTTCTTGTACATTGTTTACCACATACGTCCATTTCAAATTCTGTTTTTACCATCGACTCCCTCATGTTGTGCTCTTTCATAGAGACCAATATTGAGTACGTTTCTACGAAAATACGAAGTAATACATATGCAAAATCAGGTAGTGTAAACTCAATTTAAGACATCGATTTGAAATAAACTTCCACTGAGCAATGCATTTTGCAACGTATGGTGTGTTTTGATTTCTGATCGGTGTTTATTTTTTTCCCACCGGTCGAAAACCAAGATACACCGGGTAATGCATTTTGCAACGTGCGGTGTGTTTTCCACTGATTGAAAGCTAAGATGCATCGATTAAAAGTCACTTTTGCAGTGATTGACTTTTGTACTCTCGCAGTAACGCGCGGGTTAAAAAACACTGAGCAATGCATTTTGCAATGCGGGTGTGTTGATTTTTCCACTGATCGAAAGATGCACTGATTAAAAATTATGTTTGACTGATATATGATTGATTTTTACATTTCCGCAGCAATTGAATTTTGCACTCTTGCAATAAAACACAGGTTAAAAATTAGTTTTTATAAAAGTAAATCTCAAGCATGATTATCTTGAACTGTACCATTCAATTATCTGCCATCTTGATCCTATCTTCTAAATTTAGTTGTTACTTGAATTTTGAACTCCGCTACTAGCATTTGGTTTAAATGCGTGCCTTCTGTATATTGTACAGACTTGTGAGTCATTTGAAGGCACCGTTATAGTATGACTATATATGCACGACCTTAATTTATATATTGTTTTTGTATTAATGTCTCAGAATTTTGTTGGGCTCTCAATATCTGATGGGTACATAGCTACAGGATCAGAAACCAATGAGGTAACACTGATTTTCTGTTTGTTTTTGTTTTATAATGTTGATAAACGATATGCACGGTGCTGAGCTATTGGTTAAGAAAAAAGGTATATTTATGCTTCTGATGCCCTTATCCCATTCCATATCCCAATATTGTGTCCAATATGAGTGCACTTACACAGGGGAGTGAGGGAGGTCCGTGCTGGAATGAAATTCAGCTGTTGGACTGTCACTGAGTCCCTCATAGCCCAGGAAATGCTGAATTGCTTTTCATTTGGAAGTGGATAGACAGGAGGTGCCACTTGGTGCCCAGGTATTAGAGGAGAACGACAACACATAGAATGTATGGCGAACATATTGAACTCAAAACTGGTAAAATCATGCTGACAACCAATGATAATTGTAAAATAACAAATAGTAAAGTGCAGCATCAGGAACTTTGAGAAGACCTTGGTTAATGTGGAAACCCTTCTTACAAGAGAAGAAAAAAATTATGGGGAAAGAGACCCATAAGAATTAAATCTATTATTTCTTGTCAAGGAATAAAAGGGGTACATGAGCCATATATATAGGCGCTATCACACACCTATTAAACTTCCACACACACAAGTGGGACTAAACGGCACAATTGGACTTTCACATGATCAAATAACCTAACAACCAACATTCATCTCTCTCGATACTCCTCCATCTAGAGCATAGAACGGTCAGCTTGTTAAGAACTCAAATTCTCACTCCCATAAGTAGAAAACATAATGACATAATGGCCCAACAGAGTCATGGCTCCTTGGTGAAGGGCAACAAAGTTGCATCCTTGTTCTTGCTTCTAGGTAGGAGTGCTAATAACAACACATCAATTTATGCTAGAGTCTGAGAGATGAATTACTGAAGTTGAGCTCTGATAGGTATCTCGTTCATAGCGATCTTAAAGGGAGTTTGTGCCCTCTCCACATGGAGATCTTAAGATTAGGCCTACCCTTTAAAGACATCGAGAATGAATCTCTCCCACATGAAAAATGAAAGTAGGGCCTCTCTAGAAGAAAATTGAGAACCAAGCCTCCCCATTATGGAAACCTTCATAGTAGACTTCACCCATTTATTGACTAGGAGTAAATTCCTTTAGGGATCCATCGAACTTCTCTCATGTGGGGACCTCAAAGAACAAGTCATATGGGACCTCAAAATGTTCATACATTAACACTTCCTCTTTCTCCTATATTTGTTAAATCCATGTCGGTTTTTTACAAAGTTGGGAGAAGTGACAAAATAGAAAAGAAGTCATCTTCTTTTCTTTCCCTTCATTTCTCTTTTAGTTCTTTTCATTTTCTACCCTTTTCTTTTGCACACAATTATTTGAGAATCAAAGAAGCCTGCTTGTTTGAAAATTTGGAGTGTCTTGTAGATTCAAAAAGTTTGAGGATTGTTCGAGAACTTTTGAAATAAATTGATACTTTTTTGGACAATTTTGCAATTTTTAAGAATTATTGGATTCATGTATGTTCAGAAAGAAGATGAGGATTTAGTTCATTTCGAGAAACCCTACCCCTTCTTAAATAGAGAGTTGTTGAGATATCCTTCGGTCTATTTTTATATTTTGTGGGCACTATTGTAACTTTTTGTTTTATCTTGGTTATGTATCGCAATTGTTCCCACACCTCTCTCTTTATAAAGAGGTGTAAGATTTCTAAGTTGAATAAGATTTGTTATTTTCTTTGACTTGGTATTAGTGCAACAATCTTAGGTTAGCGCTTTGGTATCTCACCCAAACAAGCCTTTGTACCCATCCACCTTATCCCTCTCCTCTCCTCTCCGTATCGTCTTGCCGGCTCCACCTTCACCAGCGATTGCAGCAGCGGCAATAGTAGTGTTGTCGGTGGGTACTGCACTTGTTGCAGCGACGGCGAGGGGGCCTAGGGGTGTTCAAGTGGCAGTGCTAGGGTCCTTCCCTATGCCCTAATGTCGCATATTCTAGTCTTAGGGGGTCCTGATGAGCTTTTGATCTGATTTTTGGGTTGAGTTGGCTTGGATTTCATGATCAAAAGATCATCTTTCTCTCTGCATTAGTTGTTTTGTGATTTGAAATTAATTTTCAGATTTGCTTCTGTGGCTATTTCCATCCTTATTGGGCATGATGGCATCACCAAGTAGTTCAGAGGTGACATCGGATACTGCTATTGATGTGGGAAACTATAAGAATCAATTTTTTGTTCCGATCTCCAAGTTGGATGAGACCAATTATGCTAGGTGGTCTCAAACGTTCCTCATGACAGTTGACAATCATAACAAGAAACATATTTTACTCAATGCGGAACCATCGGTAAAAATTGGAAAATGTACCACATAGAAGAAAGATAATGCAATGGTGTAGCCTTGGATCATGAACTTAGTTGTACCTTGCATTGGAGACGACATCATGTACTACAAGACAACAAAGGAGATGTTGGATTCTCTACATGATACTTATTCTCATGAGAAGAACTTTAGCAAGATTTTCTAGATCTATCATGAAATAGGTACTCTCCAGTAGGAAGGGCAATCTCTACCTCAGTATTATGCCACATGGAAGGGACTTTTGGAGAAGTATAACTCTTGTAGACCTGTGTGTACATGTGTTGCACAGAGACAGTACCAGAGAGAGGCCCTTGTACTTCAGTTTTTACTAGGACTGGGTCTTGAATATGAAGCGACGTGTCCCCAGATGTTGACTCTTTTTGAGTTTCCTACTCTGGAGGAAGCTTATGCTTGCCTAGTCAGATTGTTGTGCCATTGATGTAAACATATTTACACTACTTAAAATGTCTATTTATGCATGTTCTTAAGCATAGGATTGCATTTCATGATATAAATATTGCATTACATGCATCATCTTGCATTTAGAGTAGTTTGAATAAAATGGAGGTTAATTGTCTCCTTTTATGTGCTTGGACAGGGCAAATATTTTATCGGGGCCTCGGATCAAAGATCCAACCGTATGGATATGATCAGGGCGACGATTGGAGTTCAACGACTCCAAGATCGCCCTAATCAGGCATCCGTAGCATCAGATAGAGACCGGGGAACCCTAGAAGATCAAGGGCCAGGATGGTGTAAATCCGCACTTCAGATGGAAAATCCGACCACACGGATGAATTCGGATCGACGATCGCAGTCGAACGACACAAAAAATCGAGTCAATCCGACATCCGTGGCACCATCTACAACTTCCAGAAGATGGACGGCCAAGATGGCGCCACGTGGCGCCATCCCAGCCGCTCAATCGGCCGCAGGGGTCCTGTGAAGACTGCGCACCGTCTCCTCTCCGCCGTTGGATCTCGATCCAACGGCTGCGGTCGCGCGCGTTTAAAAACGTCCGCGCGACCATTTCGCCCGCGTAGCGCAGCGGCGACGCAGCTGCGGGCGAAGCGGAGGTCGCGGGTTCGAGCCGCGGAGAGGGGTCGAAGGCGCGGGCGAGCGGGCGCGCACGAGCGTCGGATGAAGATCCAACGGCCGCGCGCGCCCGATAGCGCCGACGCGCAATTGGACGCTCTGGTGGGCGCGCGATCGCACGCGGGCGGCGCGCTACGCAGCGGGCGCGGACGCGATCTAAGCCGTCCGATCTCGCGATCGGACGGCTGAGACGACGCGGACGTGCGTCTGCGTTACGCGCGCAGGCCAGCCGAGCGGGCGCGCGTGGGTGCGACGGCGACGGCGACGGCGGGGCTTTAGCGACGGTTTTATCCGTCACTAAAGACCCCTTATTTATTATTTTGAAGATGTAATGTCCATTTTGCCCCCACTCCTTGCAACTATAAAAGGAGACCCCCTCCATACGAAATTTGCATCCCTTCCTTCTCCTCTCTACCTCTCCAAAGCTCAAGAGAAGCTTGTCCCACACCCGGGATGCTTCTCGCGAGATAAAGTCCAAATTTTCGTCCCCCTTCGGAAGTGGATCCCGCGACGACGACGGCGTGCTGCTTCGTTCCCGTTCTTCTGCTTCGTCCTCCTTCGTCCCGCTTCGTTCTCCTTCGTCCAGGCGTCGTCCCGTCCGGCTCGTCCTCCAAGCGACCGTCGAGGAGGATTTCTCTCTCCCTATTCTTTTTACTGCTTTCTAGTATAGATTTACTGCTTTCTAGAGTAGTCTATTCGTCCTCCGAGCGATCGTCGAGGAGGACATTTCTCCCTCCATTCTTTTAATGCTTTCTAGAGTAATTGTTTTATGTTTTCTAGTTGTAATGAAAGAACTCTTTTATGATAAATTCCTTGTCTATTCTACATCTCATTTTGATTTCCATGTATAGTATTCCTTCGCTCTCTCTTACTCCCTCTCTCTCTTTTATTTGTTGTAGATACTTAGATAGTTTAAATTGAATTTCTTTGTGACAAAATAAAAAGAAACGCGGAGTTTTTAAATCAAACGTTCGCCTCCCTGTGTTCGACCCGGAATTCTTATTTCGGTATAAATTTTATTTGTTGAACACGAATCCTTCGCTTTCGAACTACAACGACGGGTTTCCAAAACCAAACACGTTAGCGTAGATTCTCGCTCAACATTTTGGCGCCGTTGCCGGGGAGGCAACGCTCTTTGATTTCTCTTCGCATTTTGTAACTTACAAATCATTTACCTCACTTTTCTCCTTTCTTATTGTAATTGCAGGTACTCTTTTGAGACAGGCAAAAGCGGTAGATCGGAGTAAAGTGCTGTGGAAGGTTTTGTAAGTTACCCCCCACCTCCCACCCATTAGATTTCATTTCATCACATAATAATTCAAACATCAATCAACCTAGGTGTTCTTATAAACTCTAAGGTTAGATTGTTTGTTGTTTGACATCCATACTCACTCCAACCCCCACATTAAAAAAAGAAAAAAAAAATAAAAAAAAATCTCACAGAGGTACACAACCTCATCTGATT